>NC_061156.1:43195222-43407722 GCF_022113875.1 Hydra vulgaris | reverse complement strand
TAATTAAGTATTAGGTTTTAATTAATTTTTTTTAATTCAGGCGTTGAAAATGACCCAGCACTCTGGCCATCGATTCTTAAGCAATGAGAAAAAGAAGAGTTAATCAAAAAAGGTCCGTCAACTTTACCTGATGATTTCCCACGAGATGCTTCTAATAACAGGGACTTTCCAAAAGAAGTTCCTTTGGAAAGGCCCTGTAAAGATGCAATCAAGGGAATATATCATCTTTCCAAGAGAAAAAAATTACACGACAAGTCATCTACATCAGTTTCATTGCAATGCCTAATGGAGAAAAAGTTCAACGAGATTATTTGATATGGAGCCCATCGTCTAACTCTCTACTTTGTTTCCCGTGTTCTTTATTTGGGTGTGAAAATTCTGGATCCTATGGGGATCGATCTCTTCTTCTTCGCTGGAATTGAGGAATAAAAAATGACTGGAGAAAATTGAGTGATCGTATCAAAAGTCATCATAGCAACCCAGTTCATCAAAGTCATTATCTCAATTGGAAGACTTTGCACTCAGCTCTTGTCGATCAGCGCGGGATCGACTCAGAGTTCCAAAAGGCACTAGAAAAGAAAGTAGCCAGATGGCGTGAAATACTTCGTTGTATTTTAGATGCAATTTTATTTTTAAAATCTCAAAACTTATCCTTTAGTGGTAAATATTCTAGGCCAGAACTCTAAATACTTAAGAATAAGTTCTTATTTTTAGTATTACAGAATTTCTATTATCTACATTTAACTACCCGACGGGCATTTGTTTTTAAAAGTTACGTTCTAAATGTGTTTTAAACGTCTTTTAAACGTCTTTTAAACATTAATGTTTAAAAGACGTTTAAAAGACATTTAAAATACATTTAGATCGTAACTTTTAAAAACAAATGCCCGTCGGGTAACTTAAAAAACATTGTTTTAGGGCAATATTCGTCGATGGAGCAGAACGAGAAAGAGAACTTTTTAAGTTGCCTTGAACTTATTTCTCGTCACAGCGAAACATTAAAGAATCATCTTGAAACAGTTGCTCGTCATCAAAATAAAGGACCCAGAATGCAAACTCACTATCTCTCCTGGCAATCACAAAACGAATTCATCAGTGAATGCGCTACATTAGTTCAAGCAGCAGTTGTGAAAGAAGTAAAAGATGCCGTATATTTTACGATAATTACCGATGGGACCCCAGATGTATCTCACACCGAACAAATCGCGTTTATTCTTCGATTTGTGCGATTCAACTCGGGTAAGATGATTTGGGAAGTTAAAGAACGATTTCTCTACGTTGAAGATATGGAGAAAAAGAAAGGTGCAGATATTGCTTATTTAACTTGCAACGTTTTAGCGAAAGTGAATCTCGATTTACAAAAATTGAGAGGCCAAGAATACGACAATTGTTCTAATATGGCTGGAATCTATAATGGGGCCCAAGCTCGTGTACTGGAAAAAAATCCGTTCGCTTTATGCATTCCTTGCGGTGCTCATAGTTTAAATTTAGCTGGAGTTCATGCTGCTGAGTCTTGCACTGAGATCAAAACATTTTTTGGCAATATCCAAGCCCTCTACGTGTTCTTTAGTTGCAGCCCAGCAAGATGGAAAATTCTTCACGAAGAGACTGCTTTATCACATCACAATCTCTCAGATACTAGATGGTCAGCCCACATAGCAACTGTAAAACCTTTAGTGAAAAAACCACGAGAAATCATTGCTGCTCTGGATAGAACCGTTAATCAACTTGACCTAACTGCGGACATGTTGAATCAAACGAAATCGTTGTGCAAGTATTTTAAGTCATTTGAATCAGTAGTTCTTCTGACCATTTGGTATAAGACACTGCAAAATATTGATAATGTTAGTCGATGTCTCCAGTCGGAGTCAAGCACCATTGAAGAAGAAGTCATCCTCATTCAACTACTTCTAGATGACCTAGGTCGCATTCGTTATTTGTGATATTGTATTTTGACTGAAGCAAAGCTAGTGGCTGGAAACCTAGGCTTTGAAACAGAACTTAAAGTAAAACACACAAGTAGAGTGAAAAAAATTCCACGAGGAATCATCAAATACAGACCACTACCACGACGATACAGAAAAGAATTTTGAAATAAGTATTTTCAACGTGGCATTGGACCACATAATTCTACAAATTCAGTCAAGGTTCAATGTGGTGAAAAAGGTTTCTTCTCAGTTTTCCTTTATCTGGCTTCAGTCTGAAGAACCTTCTTCACAAGATGACAAAGCTCGTCAACCTGCGAAATTCTATTCAAATGACGTTAAAGAAGACAATCTTATTGAGGAAATTTGCCACTTTGGCCGGTTGAAAGCATCGTCCTTGTTCAGTAAAGGCAACTCTCTCAATCTTTTAAATCAAATATATTCCAAAGGCTTACAACCAATTTTCCAGTCGATATGCATACTTTTGCGCATCTTCCACACAATGCCAGTATCCGTTGCAGAGGGTGAAAGATCTTTTAGTAAACTGAATATTATAAAAAACCAGTTCAGAGCCACCATGGGACAAGAGCGAATTTCAAATCTTATGGCGTTGTCTATTGAAAATGATCTCGCGAAATCATTGTCATATGATGAAGTAATTTCTAATTTTGCCTCAAAAAAAGCTCGAAAAATTTATTTAAACTAGGAATTGTTTATGATGTGGTTAGTTAGCAAAAAATAAAATAAGATAAAAGTTAAAGTAGCTATAAAGGCATACTGTATTGTTTTCCTTTTATGCTAAGTGTATGTATATATATATATATATATATATATATATATATATATATATATATATATATATATATATATATATATATATATATATATATATATATATATATATATGTATATATATATATATATATATATATATATATATATATATATATATATATATATATATACATATATATATATATATATATATATATATATATATATATATATATATACATATATATATATATATATATATATATATATATATATATATATATATATATATATATATATATATATGTATATATATGTATATATATATATATATATATATATATATATATATATATATGAGCCGTGGTGCAGTGGTTAGAGCATTGGACTCGTGACTCAAGGGTTGCGGGTTCGATCCCAGCTCGAAGCGCATAAACGTTATCGGTGAAGTTGGAAACGGAGAGCCAACTTAATAAATGCTGTTCTCCTTGTGGCGGTGCTCTGTGAAAAGACCATTAGGACTTCTTAGAGCACCTTATTAACTGAAAAAAAAAAAAGAAAAAAAGCGAAATCCATAAGGGCGCCAAAAAAGTTGTTGTCCCGGGGGGCTTGAAGGCTCTCGGCGGCCCTGTGTATATATATATATATATATATATATATATATATATATATATATATATATATATATACATATATATATATATATATATATATATATATATATATATATATATATATATATATATATATATATATATATATATATATATATATATATATTATATAAATCGTGTTTTAATTAAAAATAATAATAAATTTGTGGTATATAATAAATCGTGAACAAAATATAGAATAGCATAATATGCATTATAATAGACTGTTTTTATAATATTCATTTGCTTTTATATAGAATAAATCGTTTAATGGGAGTACAGAATATTAAAATCTACGGGTTTTGGAATATGCAACAAAATATTACGGCATTTTTTTAAAAACGCGGGAAAATAACTGAAGATCAAAGATCTTTTCAGAGTTGATAATGACGCTCGGCGGCAAAGTAGCATTCTGCCGAAAAGCCAACGTTTTAGGGAGGCGGAAGCTGTTAACAGTGGCCTCCCATTCAATTTTTAGCGGCAAAATCTTCTTTCTTCCGCCTCCAGTAGCGCCTGTCCTTCTATTGGCGGCCGCAGCCAGAGTTATTTTTCGGAGGTGAAATGTTTTGGAGGCCGACGCTATTAGGGAGGCAGAAAAAAATGTGGAGGCAGAATCATTTGAATGCCGCCCCCAATGACTTCTGCCTCCCAACTGGCTGCGGCCAGTTGGGAGGAGGCGGAAATATTTGCCGTCCGCCGGCGGATGTAATGAAAAATAACTGCAATTAATAGCAATTAAATATTTACTAGAAACAAATATTAAATCATTGAAATCAAGTTTCATTTGCTAAAGTTTTGAGTATTTAAAAAAATTTGAATTTTTCTTTTTAAACTAATAAATTTAGTAGTATAAATTAGCATTTTGTTATTCAAAACAAAAGTTAAAAGTTGAAAGTTTTTATTTCTATGCCATTGGCGAATAAATCTTTTTGACAAAAAAAAATTGCAATAGGTAATTAAATTCACTGATTTTGTTCAAAGTTTTTTAGAACAAGTTGACATGCTAAAATTTTTATCTATTTTCTCATTTGCCACAAAGTTAAATACTTTTTTTTAATAATAGGATATTATAAAAGTTATTGAAATAATATCTGCTAATGTTTATGAAAAATTTGAGAACAACGCTGTATTACATTAATAGTTTTGCCAAATTACATAAAAAAAAAAATTATAAACTATAAATATACATACTTTTATAAATATTATTTATATTTTACTCTATACTTTTAAAACGTTTAAAAATATAGACTCATCTACTTTTACACGTTTTGAAGTTTTAAGCGATTAAAAGTCTAAAGCGTTTAAAAGTTAAAAATTTGTTCGTCCTAGAAAAACAACCGCTCTGACAAAATTAAAAGTTTCTTTTCAAAAAATTTTTAAATAGTCTATTAATTTAAAACAAAATTTTAATGTCAAATATTTAACATTTGTTCTCAGTTAATATTTTAATTGCTTGTTAACTCAAAGACAAAGTGCAATTATTTTTCATTACATCCGCCGGCGGGAGTCAAATATTTCCGCCTCCAATTTGGCGGTCGCAGCCTGCTGGGAAGCAGAAGCTATTGGAGGCGGCTTTCAAAAAGTTTTGCCTCCAAAATTTCGTCTGGAGACGGCAACCATTAGCTTCCGCCTTTCTATTGGCGTCAGCCTCTAAAACATTTTGCCTCGTAAAAAAAAAACTCTGACTACGGCCGCCAATAGAAAGGCAAAAGCTAATGGAGACGGAATAATAAAAATTTTGCCGCTCAAAATTGATTGGAAGGCAGCCGCCCTCTGCGGTGGAAGAAAGGTGGAGGCAAGACCCAGCCGGTATTATTACGTTGTTTCAACGTTGAAATTCGGTTGAAGCGTTGTTTTAACGTTGTCCAACTATGTCACAACGTTAAATCAACGTTACGGTTTAAACGTTTTTTTAACGTTGTTTCAAATTTAAATCATTGTTAACAATTATTAAAAAACCATGCGTTAAGTTTGTGCGTAAAGTAGTATTAGTTAAACTTTAACTGATTATTGCTGATATTATTGATTAGATATTACTTTAACTGTTAAAGCAAAAATTAATTAAAATAATATTTCAGTATAATGTGTGAAATTTTTAATTTTTAGTTATCAAAAACGTTATATTTAGTATTTAAATTTCTTGTTCCTATGAATAAAAAAATGAATGGCAAAAAAAATTTTTAAAAATCAAAATATACACAAAAGTTTTGTGTATGTTTTGATTAGTCATTATTTCTCTCAAGTTTCTTTTCTTCACTACTAGAAGATTATTCTGCCAGAGCTAGAACATTAGAGTGGCATTTTCGCCAGTTTCTTAAATAAATTTTTGTTTTCTTCTACTTGATTGATGTTTTGTCAAAACATCAATCAAGTAGAAGAAAACAAAAATTTAGATAGCGATTATGAAACTGAAGAGTATCTTTGTTATTATTTGTCTCAAAGTGATGACGATGATTCTGTGTTTTTCTCAGAAGAAATTGAAAAAAAGCATATTTCACTTAATTATATGAAATGAGTAAATCAATAAGTTTAATTTATAAAAAACTAAATAATCTTTGTTTGATGCAGAAACAAAAAGCTTTTAGTATATTAGTTTCATGACCAAAGTAATAGTATTACTATTAGACATTAAATATAAAAAAAGATAAAATGTTTCTTTTTAAGCAAATATTCTTTTGTAATCATAGAACATTCAGATTGTGTGATATTTTGTAATATAATTTGCTATTGTATTTCTGATGATTATCATTTATTTATGTTGAAGTATTTTGTATATAATATAATGTTTTCAAATAGTTTTTCTATTATGGTTTCCTTATTTTATTATTTGTTAAAATTATATATATATATATATATATATATATATATATATATATATATATATATATATATATATATATATATATATATATATATATATATATATATATATATATATATATATATATATATATATATATATATATATATATATACATATATATATATTAGGGTGGTGCTTAAAACAACTTTTTTGAGAAAAACCTGCTGGTACCCCCTAAATGTGTTTTATCTAATACAAAAACACTAGGTTTAAAATTTTTTTGAACAAAAAATATTTTTAGGGGTAGCTCAAGGCCCTCAAAAATTTGACGGGTCCCTAATATTTTGAAAAAAAAACTTTTTCTAAAGTATGTCAACCTGGTACTCAAAATAAGCAAAATTATATAAAAAATTTAAAAATGAAAATAATTTTTTATAAAAATAATTTTTTCAGGTATAAATGCATAAAAACTATTGTTTTTAAGCTGAAAATGAAAAAAGTCAATATTTTCAGGTTTTTTGAGAATAATTTTTTTAGGCATGTTTTTTATGTAAAATGATTATTATTTTTGAAGTTTTTATATAATATCGCTTCTTTTGAGTACCAGGTTGACATACTTTAGAAAAAGTTTTTTTTTCAAAATATTAGGGACCCGTCAAATTTTTGAGGGCCTTGAGCTACCCCTAAAAATATTTTTTGTTCAAAAAAATTTTAAACCTAGTGTTTTTGTATTAGATAAAACACATTTAGGGGGTACCAGCAGGTTTTTCTCAAAAAAGTTGTTTTAAGCACCACCCTAATATATATATATATATATATATATATATATATATATATATATATATATATATATATATATATATATATATATATATATATATATATATATATATATATATATATATATATATATATATATATATATATATATATATATATATATATATATATATATATATATATATATATATATATATATATATATATATATATATATATATATATATATATATATATATATATATATATATATATATATATATATATATATATATATATATATATATGTATATGTAACTCCTTTATGTCATTTATTTTTTTTGCCAAACTAATGCCGACCTCTAAGAGTATTGACCTTGTTCCTCCTAATTCTGACATACATACAAAAAAAGAATTTTAATTTTTTTAAAATATATTGTGTCGTTTATATAGATATTTATAGTTAAAATTATTGTTTACTTTTAGTTTTAAATTTTTTTTGAAAAATTAGAGCCAAAAATTCTGCTGAATAATAGAGTAATAAATATATTATTAAAAACGAATTTAAAATATAATAATTTTATAAAAAAAAAAAAAAAATTATCTTTGCTAATAATGTTTACTAATACTATTGTTTAGCAAGTATCATGGTTATAAAATGTTCAAATTTAGCTAGTTTAATTAGGCCTGTTAGTACACTTATATTACAATTTCTTCATTTTATTGATAGCTCATGTAATAATTTCAAAATCAAATACGTGGAAAGGAGCTACTTGGAATAAAGATTTACAAGAAAAAGTAATTCCATCTAATTGGATTTGTGATAAAACTGTTCGTTGGCTTTCAGGTACCAAAGCATTGACTGCACTAACATGCAGAGAAAAATTGGCTTAAGTTTCTACAAATAAAAACTGAATTCTCTTCAGGTATTACATCTATATATTACAATTATTATTTTTTTTATAATGTGGTAAGAAGAGTTATTTTGTTGATACAAAATATAAAACTATTCGTATAACTATTTTTATTCCACAGAAAGCAAACAGTGTTGTAAAAATTATGAATTTACGACTAAAAAAGAAAAATGTGATAATTAGAATGTTGATTTACAAAAAAGAAAACAAATAAAAAGAATTTCCTGATTATTTACCAAGTAGGTATTAATTTATGTGCTTGGATTATATAAATTTCAATTTTTATGCCTAAAAAACATTTTTTTTTTTTAGAATTTATACTATAAATAAGTAGTTATATTTTACAGTTTCAGTTATCAAAAAATGAAAACCTGGATGCAAAATTTGCATCCAGGTTTTCACTTGTGTGGTTTGTGTGTCATTTACGGACAAACACTTAGATTAAACAGGCTAGTCAGCAGCAACACTGACCTGTTGGACGAACTGAAAAGCTTGTTAAAAAATCTATTTATTAAAGGATACCCTCTAAATACAATCAACTACAAAAAATCGTCCCTTAAAAAAACACAAGAGAAATACTATCAAAAAGAGACAAAAACAATACAGAGGAAACCGCAACAAAAGACTACACCAGCAACAACTTTATACCAATTGTCATGCCGAACGACAAAACAGGAACGGAATTGGGTGAAATGATACTCAAACATTGGAGAGTCATCGAAAATGACGTGGACCTAAAAAAAGTCTTTCTTAAAAAACAGAAAAAAGTATTTACAAACAAAAAATCTATAAGAGACCATCTAATATCCACCAGATTTAAAAACGCTAGCAGAGAAACAATAAACAATGACACAATGGTCAATATACTAATGGAGCTAGCAAACGCAAACATGCAAAGGCAATTTTTGTAAACATTATTTTTAAGTAACTTTATTTTTACAAAATTGAAAAATTAAAAATAAAAGAAATCATATTTTTATCATATATTTTTTACCTGCACAAAATCTCGATCTGCACTAATGCGCCAAGAGCACTACTCAAAAATTGAGGTGTCTGATCGCGAGCAATAATAACCTTACTAAATTGAAATTAAAAATCTAATATCTAATGCTAAAAACTTATTGTTAGGTGAAAGACTACCCAATCCACGATCGGATGGTCCATATTAAAGAAAACAAAAGACTCTACACTGACTTAAGCTAGAGGAGATAACCGGGTGGATCATCTTTTTAGAAAATTTTTATAAACTGAAAAATGAAAAAAAGAGAAACAACGAAAAAAAGAAGAAGGAGGAAAAAAAAAAGTTTGAGGAACTCTTGGAAAGTCTGCTAAAAGACATGAGTGAGATCCCCTATGACACCCAAACTGTAAATATACATCCCAATTGTAAATATGCGTTCTAATTTTTATAATGTATCCTTAATACTTATAATAAATTTAAAAACAACATACACTTTAATAGTCATAATTTTTAGGCTCTAAACATAGTTAGGCTATAAGTAAAAATGGCGCTTTAAATCGACATTACTCTCACATTAAAGTTGAAATTTAAAATATATTTTTCGGTAGCTTTGCATCTTCTAGACATCTGTCCACATTTGCGTAAACGTCTTAGTAACTCTGATACAATGAGGCACTAATTTTCTTGTTTCTCTGAGGCTGAACGGACTCAACTTGCATATCGGATAATCAGACTTTGTCTGAACGTCCTCATTTTTAATACATGCTTTTTAATAGTCGTTCATGAACGTATAAATAAATTATTAGTTATTACTAGCAATTTTTTTTTTTTGTTTTTTGTTTTGTGTTTGATTTGTGTTTGATTGTCAGTTTGTGTTTGATTTTTTTTTGTTTTGTTTTGTATTTGTGGGTGATTTGTATTTATTGATATAAATTTGAATTGTATTTATAGAAGATCTTTGGAGATATCATTAATTATGGTTAAAGCTATTTTCAAGAACTAGTTACTTTTTATTTTTGGAAATAATAAAAATTAATAAATTTTTTTATGTTCAAGATGAAATTTTTAATAATAATTTTTGAAAGTTCAAGTTAGGGGAAAGTTGGGTAGCCCCGAACACTTAAGGAAAAAAAAGATTGTACACATGTACTAACAGAAAACAAAGTGTTGAAAGACTTTTAAAAGTATAAACATTTATCTATTGAATTATAAAAAATATACAAAGCATAAAAGAAAAAAGTGTTAGAAAAAAGGAATGTTTCAAAATTGGAGAGTAGGCAACATAGTTTAACCATGATTTTACCTCTTTTTTACCTGTGTGATATAAATATAATACATAACTAATTATCATTGGAATGTTCTGAACACATTTTAAAAAAAATCGCCTTAAAAATTGCCTCTGATGAGGAATGGGAATGAAAACGTCATTGTTTAAAAGTACAAACATAAGCTTTTTACTAATGGAAATAAACACTTTAAAAACACTTTTTTTAAATCTTAGGTCTTTTATTAAAAAATGAGCTTTTTTATATATAATACATTATAAATATTAATGTATTCATATTTATATAAAAAAGGTGCTCCTTTTTAATATGTAAATGGATTAAGTTGTTCGGAACCACCCTCTAAACATGTGTCTGATACCACCTAATCATACCTCATTCACAAATACTAGTTTTAAAACCAGTGAGTTAAAGTTTTTAACGATTTTTTAAAATTAAATATTGTAAATAAAAATCTTTAATCAATAAAAAGTTGTTAGTTAATATAAAAACTAGATATATTAATATGTGAATCAAATATGATGGTACCTCACTTTCTGGGAAACAATATCTAGCACTCCCTGCCAATCGCTTTGACATATTATGATATATATTTTGCATATGCCATATTTTCACTCATGTAATGTTGTTAAAGTATTTAAAGTCACATAGCTTCTTTGTTTTAGACTGTACATCAAGTGTCTGGAGTTACCCGCCGTCCGGGGCTACACGACTTTCCCCTACTGTATTTTTTCAAATTTGTATTTTAAGATATTAAGGATCACGGTATTTTATAGAAAATTGAGAGAGATTTGTTTTTTTAAATGGTAAGCTAAAGTTTCCGTTTTCTCGTGTCGTATCTAATTTTGCTATTTTGGAAGAAACTTGTTGAGAAATGAGAAGTAACAAGTCCAAGTATTTACTTTAGCATAAACATCAAATTTTGAAATAAGTTAATTTGGTTAACATGTATTTAATACAAAGTATTGAATATATGTTTACCAAACACTACAAATTACTCTAAATGTTACAAAACGTTTAGTTATTAGTAAAAAATTTTTTTACTAATAACTGAAAAAAAAACTAACTTTTTGCGTAGTTAATTACTTCCGACAATGTTTCAATTTTTTATTTGCGGCTAATTTGTGGCCGCAAATAAAACCCCTCATATCAGTTCACCAATCATATTAGCAAAATAAAACCCCTCATATCAGTTCACCAATCATATTAGCAAAATAAAACCCCTCATATCAGTTCACCAATCATATTAGCAAAATAAAACCCCTCATATCAGTTCACCAATCATATTAGCAAAATAAAACTCCTCATATCAGTTCACCAATCATATTAGCAAAATAAAACCCCTCATATCAGTTCACCAATCATATTAGCAAAATAAAACCCCTCATATCAGTTCACCAATCATATTAGCAAAATAAAACCCCTCATATCAGTTCACCAATCATATTAGCAAAATAAAACCCCTCATATCAGTTCACCAATCATATTAGCAAAATAAAACCCCTCATATCAGTTCACCAATCATATTAGCAAAATATCAGACAAAAATCTTCCTCAGACTCTTGTCAAGACTCTTCCTATTACTTATTTATACCCATTTCTTTCTACTCATATTTTTCTTTTCTACCCATTTCTTTTTTCTATACATTTCTTCTTTCTACTTGTTTTGTTGTCTAGAAAAACAACGTTTCTTAGTTGTTGTTTTTTCTACCAACATTGTCGTTAAGAACAACAAGATGTGTGATCTCTTTCTCATTTTATCGTTGAAAAAGACAACTTATGATGTTGGATACAAATCTCCTACAGAAAATTGAAAAATAAAATCATAGATTCAATTCTATTTTTTGCAATTTTAAATGAACCATTTTTTCTAATTTAAAAAAAGGAATGTTTACCCAAATATAAAATAAACATTAAGTTAATTTTTATTTCAAAAAAAATAAAAAATAAAATGACATATTGAGGATACTTATAATATTTTCTGACTCATCAAATTTAAAAATCACATAAAATTATTTAACAAATTAATTTTAACATTATACAAATAGAACTTTTAGTTTGTAGGATAGTAAATTTATATTCCAATCAGTTTATTTCGTAAAAAGTAGTTATATCTGCATTTTGTTTTTATTATTATTTATAATTGCCTTTGTTCTTAAAATAAATCCACTTATTAAATAAACACCCTTAAAGCGGATTATGCAAAAGTGTAAATTCATAATACAAATCTTTCTATATACAAACTAAATAATCGCTCATTTTTCAATATAAAAGTTTCGATTTGAATAACTTGGGTAGTTACGGCTCTTTATATCGTTTATTGATGGTAGGTTCGTTGTATATTTAGGCAGAGGATTAATAAGTGGAGGGAGCTCCGTGGTTGTATCTACCAATGCTATAAAATAATAATAAAAAAAGTGTTTGATTTAAAAGTAGCAAATCGTTACACTATTTAATAATAGATAATAACAATCAAACAAGTATCAGTATACAAAGTATTTTAATTAATGTAAAAATTTTAAAAGCTGATGTCACATTTACCTGCAGGTGACTTTTGCCTTTTAAGAGGAGCGTTTGATGAAGCTTTTCGGGGGCTAGCGTTATGCACATAATGACTTCGGTTTGACACCAACTCTCCACGTACAGTAGAAATTAGATCACTTGAGGGGTTGGATAAAGCAACATCTAATCGTTTTGCTTCAGCTTCTATTAATTGCGATAATGATTCAAGTTCTAAGTCGATTGGAATGTTGACACTGCTAACAATGTTTAACTCTCGGACTTTGGTGTTGTAATGTTCTTGGAGTTCTTGAAGTTTCTTTTCAAGCTCGTGACATGTTGCAGCAGCAGCGCGACGTTCAACTTCAAGTGTGTGAATTAGAATTGTATTTTGTTCATGATAAGAAGAAACCTATGCAGAACAAAATAAAATTTTATGAAATAAAAATAACAAATAGAACAAAAGTAAAATTAAGTATTAAGAAAATAAAATGGATGAAATAAAAATGATGAAGTTAAAAAAGACAAATACATCTTTATTAGCCTTATTATATAAACAATTTAAAAATAAATAAAAATAAAAATAATGACCTTTCCGTCCAGTTTGTAAATCTTAGCATTCATTTCTTCAATAATTGCTTTCAAATGAATGTTTTCCTCTTTTTGTTGGGTAAGAGCTTGAGTTTCTTTTGCCATGCGGTTTTTGTGTTCTTGTAGCTAAACAACAAATAATGTTTTTAAAATGTTAAATATTAATTTTTTTCAAAATATTAACGATTTTTTTTTTTTTTTTGATTTTAAAGTCGCGTTGAAAAAAAGAGATGACATTTTTACCTGTAACTGATATGAATTCTCTGAAGCTTCTTGATACTGAATAAAATCGTATGTCGTTTGTCGTCGAATATTTTCAATTTGTTGTTGAAGCTTTTCATCAACCAGATCGTGCTCTCGAAGTTTCTGGTCTGCAATTTCAATTGTTCTCTCAGCAGCGGCATTGCGATTTCTCAGATCAATAACATCCTTAAAACAAAAGCACACCCTTAAAATAAACCTTTTTATCGATTAATTTAATAAACAATTTCATATTCAAATTTTTTATTCAATACATTATTTATGTTATTATAAATGTTAATTTTATTTTTTTATTTATATTATGTTGTATAAAGTTATATTTTGTAACTAATTTTAAAAGAGACTTTTAAAATTGCTACCTTTTCGTGAATTTCACGCTCGAAGTTTATTTGCTCCGTCAACTTTTGAACATAAGCTTCTAAATCGATACGCATTTTAGATTCACTATCACAAGTAACTTTTAATGATGTATTTTGACTTTGAAGTTCGTCTCGTTCTTTAGCTGTGTCCAAATGTGCATTTTGGTGTTGGGCAATTGATATATGAAGTTCTTGCAGAAGGGCATCTTTTTCGGTAAGTACACGATGTGCATCAGCTAAAGCGTTTTCGAGTTTGGTACGTGTTGTCTTTTCTTCGTTATACCTATTGATAAGAACATTAAAAATAAATTTTAAAAAAGCAGATAAATATGAATATTTGACAAAATTTATTTGTTTTAACAAACTTTTTAACAAAATTCATTTATTTTGGCAAATGCTCAATGGCATGATAACTTATATAACTTGTATAACCTAATTCAAAAAAATTAAATAAAACAAAATATTTTAAAATGTAGAAAAAACAAACTAATTTTAAAAAAACTTGCTTTTGATCAGATTGTTTTTATTTGAACTTTTTTTTGATTTTTTTTTTGATTTGATTTATATTATTTTATATACTTATACATACTTGTCCTGGAATTCTTTGGAAAGAGCACCATATTTGCTTGCATCTAAATGTAACTGATTCCTTTCTGCAATGCAAGCATCAAGTTGACCTCTGACTGAATCTAGCTCTCTTTCGTAGATGCTCTGCAAATCTTTGATCTCATTATCTAATGCTGCAATGTGTGAAAGAAATACGTTGTTTTCAGTTTTTTTACAGTGCTCTCTCATCTGTCTTACTTGGTCAGTATATTCTTTAAACTTCATTGTCAACTGAGCAATGTTTTGTTTTTCCAACTGACGGTGGGTGTGAGATAATGGTGATGGAACAGACATTTTCTGAAAGTTATAATAATTAAACTTATCAATACGTTTTTACAGTTTTTAAAATAACTATTTTTTATTTTAAATTTTTTTAAGCTCTAAATGCACTAAAAATGTATTCAAAAATTAGTTCAATGTTTAATCTCAACTAAAAAACACATTAAAAAACATTTTAAATAGATACAAATATAAAATAAAATTTATTATTTAAGTAAATGAATCAAAATGTTCTTACTTGTTCTGTTAACTTATGAAATCGTGAAAATGTTTTTAAAATCAGTTTCCGCGTTAAAACTTATAGCGCAAATGAATAAACGGAAGAAATAACCTTGCTTTAAATATCATTTGAACTTGTTGTGAGTTGCTTAGTGTCATTCAAACGCAGCCTTAATAAAAATTACTTATTTATACCAATTTATTTATTTCGTTGTTGTCAACTTTTAAAAATTAATAATTAAAGTTAGAAGAAATCTCCCATTAGTATATCTTTAAATTTGTTGTGCGTTGCATGGCATCGTATTTACGGAAGTCTTGTGTTGTTAAAGTCCCATTTACACAAAAACAGTGTGAAGTTAGTTATTTATGTGTATTAAATTTTTGTTTCGTTATCGACAAACCTTTAAGTTAATAATTTAAACTATAAAAAAAGACAGGTCAAATTTATACTTCCACACATTTAAATGAACAAAAAGTTATGACCGCATAGATCTAAATAATTAAATAATTTGGCATAAATTATGTTTTCAGATGATGGTATTAATCATGATAATAAAATTATATCAACATAAAATAAATTAAAAACCTCACTCTAGCTTGCAATTTTTTAATGTTTATTTCAAAAATAAATAGTAAGGTTAAAAAAATTAAATTAATACAATCGCATAAATGGTTTTTCTATAATTTTTTTGAGATCCAGCTTACTTATCAGATAATATCATGACTTGTTTCAGATTTTACATACAATTTTTTTTCTTGCAAAATAACAGAACAATTTAAACAAGAAATATGTTTAGTCCAGCGGCGATGTTCTAAAATTGTAGTTAATCTAAACTGACTACGTTACAACTACGTTATGGAGCTATTTAAGTCGTTAAAATGAAATGTTAAAAATGAAATGGATCTCATTTGATATCACTGTAAAACTCTTACTAACAATCATTCTAGTGGAAGAAGAAAATTTTTATTTAATGCTAAAGTTGCCTATAAACTAAACTACCTCTTGAGCGGAAAGAATCTTAAAAATATTTATAATGGGCTTTTAATAAAGCATTTTAATAATAAAGGGCTTGGTGATAACACTAAATTTTTTTTGCTTTGCTCCAGTTATACATTTTTATATTTAAGAACATTTTGTAAACTTTTCTTATTGGCAAAATACATAACATCAGGGGTGCACAGGGGGTGGGGGATTCGGGTCAGTTTCCCCCAGGCATCACGTTTATGGGGCATCATCAACTGACAAATAAAAATTATCAGCATCCTAATCTTAGTGAAGACGAGTTTATTGATGAGTTCCGCCATTTTTTGTCTATTCAATGCCATTTACTGACAAATGATCGGCCATTAGGTCTTCTGAATAGCATTTATGCAAAGAAATTTAAAGGAAATTTTCCCCAAGATATCTGTCTTCGTATCTTTCTTACTTTGCTAGTATCCGTGGCTGAAGGCGAGAGATCTTTTATCAAGTTAGCTCTCGTCAAGAACACTCTAGGAACAGAATATGGGATAGAATTGACTTGATGACTGTCTTATCCTTTAATCGAAATAGATCTTGCAAAGAAAGTTAATTACGATGTTGTAACTTCTAACTTTGCTGCTAGAAAAGTTCGTGAAGTCTTGAAAAAAAATCAGAAAATATTTATACCAAATCCAGAAATGTTTTTTTCCTTGGTTTTGTATAATTGTTTGGTTTATGAACTTAAAAAACTTTAAAATTATTTTATGAAGTAGAACTAGAAAAATAAGAAACTAAAAAAAATTAAGAGCTTTATTTTTCTTATTTTTGTTTTGGTGGTGGTTAGAGGATGAGGAGGGAGGGGGGGGGGGTCAACCAGTAAATTTTTTATAAAATACCCCAGGCATCATAAAGTCTCTGTGCGCCCCTGCATAACATTAGGAGATACATAAAGATAAAAATTGGGTATTTAACAATGGTTATTAGATTTAGGAGATGAATCAGAGAAAAAGTTTGCTAAAAGCAGTTCTATTTTATCGTAGGGAAAGGTAACAAGATCAGAATGAGAGAATGGATATTAGTCTTGCGTTTGTTAATCGTACTGTTAAAGATTTTTCAAAAAACTTTAAGACCTTATTTCTGAGATAAAATGCAAGATTTTTTTTCATCAGTTTCTTACAATAATGAAAAGATATTTGTTTAAAAACTTTTATTTTTGTTTTCAAGACGAAAGAAATGATTAGGATTATAGATTGCAGCTCCAAAACAAAAGGAAAAAATATGTTAAGAAACGAAAACCTCCATACCTGTAAGAGGTGAGTTTTTCAATGGAAAGAAAGTAGGTAAGTAGAATTTTGCATTCAAATTTCATGCGTTGAAAGCACCTTGGAGGTGGTTTTCACATTTTTATTTTTTAAAGATCATTCTAATAAAAAAACATAATCTTGATTGAATTGTTTTCATGCTACGGAGCTCGTTTTCTGCGTTTTTAAAGTAAAAATAAAGCGTGATCACACATTATGCAAGATAGTTTAAATAAGTTTTGTTTTTGTTCTTTTCCTTTTGTCCCTCTCAGATAAAAAATGTAAAAGCCAGAAGACCTCAGGTTTTACTACAAGAAGCTGAAGAAGTAATGGAAGCTGAAGGCAGCTGAAGAGATAATGAAAGCTGAAGGCAGCTGAAGAAGTAATGGAAGCTGAAGGCAGCTGAAGAGTAAACGGAATAAAATTTAACTACAATTAAAATAAAATCTTAATATGCTACTGTATATTATGTGTATGCGTCAAACACATACATTTTTGTGATTTGGGACATGTAACATATTTGATAGGTGACATGTGTTATAGGTAATAAGTCTTTATATTTGATTAGTCGTTATTGATTAGTATTATTATTGTGGCATGCGATGATCAAAAATGCAAAAATAATACATATTAAATAATAATATAATAAAAATAGTTTTAAGTTCATTTATTAAAACCACAATATTTTTGCATGAATTTTTAATGTTATACTCCAATACTATTTGCAAACTTAATGCAACCAGTCACAGTTGGACAATTAGGTTATTTATATACATTTAGAGTAAAATGTTACGTATAAGTCCCATACAAATACAATGCGTATAAATTGTATCAGTTGGAGACTAATACAAGTTATCTTAGATATGAAATACTTCATTAAACACTTACATTCGTGTATATATATATATATATATATATATATATATATATATATATATATATATATATATATATATATATATATATATATATATATATATATATATAAATGTTTAATTTAACTCTGCAAATTGAAGATGTCTTTTGCTCTCGTTTATCATTTATTTTTACATTAATTTTATTTTATCGTTTATCATTTAATTTTATATTAATTATTTATTTTTACATTAATTATAAACTAACTAAAAAATTGAATAAAAAAACAGCAGTAGGCAACCCGTAATACGAGTTATTAGCAAATAAAACATTACAAATAAATTAACTTGAAATATTATATTTAAAAAATACAAGTTTGTCTAAATTTTTATTTCTTTTTAGTTCTTCTTGCTTTTAGTTATGTCTTATCTTTTAATTAACGTTATTTAACATAAGACCAGTTTTTAGGTACTTTTTAACATTAGTTATAACAGCAGGCACCAGAAAAAAAAAAACCAAGTACAGGTTGTCAATACCTAGAAATAAAAAAAAATTAAAAAAAAAAAATATTACCAAAGCACTATTTTACTTGCTTTTAACTGAATTTTAGAAAATAAGGAATAGAAAAAATGTAATTAGTCGGTTATTATAACAACCTACTGCAAGTCATATTTAGATAGTTTAACGCCTAGCTCTACACAGTATTAACTATATTATTGAGTGGATCAAACTTTGATCGTTATAATCTAATATGACCAGTCACTCATATGACCATGTCTTTTGGCAATTATTAGTTGATATTTTCAAAAAAATTTAAGTTTTATTTTAAAAATCATCAAGTACAACTGGGATTCATAAATCACGAATAAATAGGCACGAACGAGCAGGTGACTCTGAAACCTTTTGAAAATAATTATAGTAAGATTCATAGTTTTAGTCTCTATATTGCCATATATTGCAGGCAATATAGAAACTTGCAAAAAGTTGCAGATAAAATTAATAAAAAGATCTTTTTATTACTTTTGCCTGCAATTTTAAGTTGATGGCAAATCTATAAATACATACATAAGTTGATGGCAAAACTATAAAGCGCTCTAAGCGCCTAAACCTAAGCGCCCTAGTCTAACATTATGATTGTTTTAAAGGTTGTTTACATGCTCACCATGCTGCTTATTTTTCAGTTAATTTTCTTTATTTTTGAGGTTCTTTAAATTTAACAAAGCCCCACTGTCATTTAAATTTAAAAAATGCATCTGCAGTGTTTAGCTGAAATTATTTCTTGCTGTAAAATATCTATATTATACGAAAGAAGTTTTGTTCTACTGAAAGTCTCTCTTTGTGAAGCTGAGAAAATTTAACATGATTTCTAACCAGTATTGCATGTTCAGAGTTGTGCACTAATTTATTATGCCAACGTGCATCGCCTCTTGGAATTTTGAATAAATTAACCATAGAATCTAAGATGGCTGACATACTCAATATAACTTTTAGATGACATCTTGGATAAATAACTTACCCGGAAGCAGGTGGAGCACCATCTTGTCTTACAAATACAACTGCGACTTCACTTAATTTAGTTTGCAAATGAAATATTAAATCATGTAAGCAAAGTTGATTGCCACGTTGTTGCATTCTAAAATTTCCTCCGGTTAGTGGGTCATAGATATACAGTTGACAATATGTTTGATGAATATATTGATCTGGCATAAGGTTACTTACGCAATGGCATTTTATAAAACATGGCGGCCTTAAATTTACAAGTTTAACCACATTGGTTGTATATAAAACAAATAAAAGACAGACTTTAAAATTTCTAACATATTTTTAAAAGTTCATATTAGAATTATGATCTATTCCCTGTAAATAAATATTGGCGACGAATAACTTCATCTTGCCTAGTTCTACTTCTTTTATTTCAACAACAGTTATTTTTAGGTAGCCTATTTGTGTTTCTACTAAAAACTTTTTTGAGTCTCCATCCATTTCAACTTCATTATTATCATTAAACAAATTAACTAGAAAGAAACCGGGGTCCTTGCCCTGATTAAATTTAGAGTTTTTTACAACCCCGCCCCCGGCTAAACCAATTATATTAGCAGGAGTTAAAGCCAGGGCTTGGATATTTTATCATTTATTTTTTAACATTCTTTCTAGTAAGTCTTTTATTTTTTAACATTCTTTGTAGTAAGTCTAATGCACTCATTTTAATTTAATTTTGAAACTTTAAACTCCTGTCCACTTGTTATTGAGCTTGAGTGTAAACATAAGTACACTTTTTATTGAGCTTGAGTGTGAACATAAGTATACTTTTTTCAGGTTTGCTTGCATTGGCAGCTCACTTTCATCAAATTTTAATAAAACAATAAATTTTTAGAAACATCTATTTGATTCCTTTTTAAATATGTCCAAAGCTAAATTGTAGCAGCTTTGGTTCCATTTGGATAAAGTCCATCATTTTCATCGTTATCATCTACCAAAACTGTGTCCTTGATTGATTTCTCTAACAATGATTTGCACTCTTTAAAATTTTTAAATTTTAGGTTATATATAAAATACAAAGTGACTATTCGTCCGACCAGACGGACGAATAACCTCGGATATTTGTCCGACCAAAAGTTTAATATGTTAGTTTAAAACATTACTGAATTGATGTAAGCTGTAGCTTAGTAGTAATCAATATCAGAGGTTTCAAGGCCGTTTAATCCAAGGGCGTAGGTTCAAATATACATCTTCAAAAAATTCGTAAATTATTTTGTTGTTTTGAGCAATGAAAAAGTACTTACTTGCGTGTACAAACAATATAAATTATTCCCAAAAGAATACGTTTTAATAAAAAACATATTGATTCAATTTTTTTGCGTGTCTGAAAATTCTAGAACTCACTTATTATTCAAAAGTTTTGAATTTGGATCACATTAGACTGTGAAAAAGTGAAAATGCAGAAAAGATTATGTTAGAGTAAGTATTAGGCAAGTAATTTTAAAAAAAGACTAAAGTTAGAAAGCTCATAAATTAGTCGTAAGAACGGTCAGGACTGATTTACGTATGTTTTTAACGATTAGCTATTGTCCTACGCTACTGCTCATATAGCCAATATAGTTTGCAAAAATATAATTAAAATATTATAATGTTATTAAAATATTTAATAACATCTAATATTTTTTTTTTTAATATTTAATAACATCTATTATTTTTAACTTAACAAAGAATGAAGAATTAATTTATTTATTTATTTATTTTCGTCATTTGACACATTTTACAATGTTAACCTTACATTCAAATAAATTTATACAAATGCAAGCTGACTGGGGCAAGAAGAAGACAAAATGTCTTATCATCAAGCCCCTTTGTGAAAATAAAAAAAAAAAAAAAAATTTACAATTTCCAATAATATATAAAAGAGTGAAATTAAAAAAAGTTTTAAAAAAAAACAAATTAAAAAGTTTGAAAAAATCAAAAAGTTGAAAAAATAATTTTTAAGTTTGGCAAAACTTAAAAGTTTGAAAATAATAAAAAATAAAAAAGTTTGAAAAAATAATTTACAAATCCGTACATATGCGTATACATATCCAATAAACTTCATAATATATATTTAAATATACAAAAGATATTTTGAATTAAAAAAGATTCCGAACATTTTATAGATTTAAGTTCATCTACTCATATTTTTTTTTTTTTTTTAAACAAAATTAAAACAGACAAACAAAAAGAAACAAGAAAAATATATATAAAAAGGATATATGTATATATATATACACATACACACATACATATACACATACGCATATACACATACACACATAAACGTATACACACGTACATATATACATACACACATACACATACACACATATACATATATACATACACACACACATATACATACATGCATATATATATATACATATACATATACACATATATACATATACATACACACATATACATATATACATATACATACACACACATACACACACACACATACATATATACATACACACATACACACACATATATATACATATATATACACACACATATATATATACATATACACATATACATATACACATATATACATATACACCTACATACATATATACATATACACACACACACACACACACACACACATACATATATACATGCATACACACGCAAAATACATATATATATATATTTTTTTTTTTAATTAAAAAAATGAAAGAATGTACGTATTGTTTAAATTTAGTAAGTGTTTTTTTATAGCTCTTTTAAATATATCAATTGATTTTATTTTTTTCATATTTTCGTCAAGAACCGAATTCCACAAGCGCGGTTCCCGACATGTAATTGAGAAGTCAGACTTTTTGAGTAATGTTAGTGGGATAAAGTAATTATTTATTGAGTGTCTTGTTTTATATTTATGATTAATAAGAGAGAAGTTTTTATAAAAATATTTTGGAATTAATTCGTTTTGAAGTTTAAACATAAATAACAAGTTATGGTAGATGTTTAATTTGTATACATTTAGGGCATTTATTTCCTTGAGTAACGGCTCGGCACTTTCGTATCTATCCATGCCCGAAACTAATCGAATTGCTTGCTTTTGTTTTGTGTAAATAGTTTTTAGGAAAGATGAGTGATTGTTTGCCCAGGCAATATTACAATAGTTAATATGGCTATGTATAAACGAAAATTATAAATTTTTTAAACATATTTTGTTCAAAAGAGGTTTAGTCTTATACATTATCCCTAAAGTCTTTGAGACTTTGTTCTCGACTAGCTTTATTTGGCTTTTCCAATTTAAATGTTCGTCAAAAATTATTCCAAGTATTTTCATTGAAAACACTCTTTTTATTTTAATATTGTTAGTAGTTAGTTCTGGTAGTGTAAGTGGAAGATTCTCGGATTTAGATGGTTTAGCAAACAAAATATATTTTGTTTTTTCAATATTCAACGAAAGTTTATTTGCTATAAACCACTCATTAAGATATGTTAGTTCAGTGTTTACATTACAAAAAATATTTTTAAAATTTGAATCAGAATAGAAAACATTAGTATCGTCAGCAAAAATAATATAATTAAGTATTTTTGATGACAAATAAATATCATTAATATAAATTAAAAACAGTAAAGGTCCAAGTATTGATCCTTGTGGAACTCCACAACTTATTGACTCAAATGGGGAGCATGTTAAATCAAATGGTACTACTTGTTTACGATTTTCTAAATAACATTGCAGCCACTTTAAGTTAGAGTGAGCTACTCCGTAATTACATAGTTTGTTGATAAGAATCTTGTGGTTGACAGTATCAAAGGCTTTGGATAGATCCAGAAATATTCCGAGAGTGTAACTATTGTTTTCAAAACCATTTAGAATTTGGTTCGCAAGATCAATTACTGCATGCTCCGTGGAATGGTTTTTGCGAAAACCAAACTGTTTATGATAAAGAATGTTATTAGTTTCAAGATAATTGTACAGTCTGTTGTGCATAATACGCTCTAGTATTTTAGAAAAACAGGAAAGTATGGAAATTGGTCTATAGTTAGATTTTATCGAATCATCGCCGCTTTTGTATACAATGCACAATATTGTTAAAAAATTAAAACAATGTCAGTTAATACAATGATTTTTAATCTAAAAATAATGAAAAAAATAAAATAATTTAAAAGTAAATTTAACAAAGCCGTGCACAGAATTTTGAGGCCCCGGGCATCCTTTAATTTGGGGCCCAACATTCTCTTCCCCTGGTTTTCCTTCTCCAAAAAATCTGTTTAAATATTTAAATTATATTAATTGGTATAATTAAGCAATCAGTAATTATATTATACGTTAATTAAGTAATCAGCTTTTGTTTTTTAAAATAATTTTTTATTTTTTGTTTTGAAAACTTTTCACATCATGGACGTCAAGATTTCGAGCTAATAGACACTCTGTACTCAAAATGTCCCATAATTCACTGCGTCACTGTCACTGAGTGTCACCGCCACTGGATTTGAAGCAAAAATACACAGTGAAATCATAACGTTTCTAAGGAGTTTCCCAAGATTTATTTCAGAAACTTTGTTTAATAGCTTGAACGAGGCAAGAGGTTACTTTCTAAGATTTCCAGTATGAATTTATTTTTAATGAAAAAAATTCTTCAGTCAAGTCATTTTCTATCACGTCACATAAATATTTTTGCAAAAAATAGAAGCAAGAACTCTTGATCTATGTTTCAGACGGTTTTTGAATTCCCCACAACAAAGATTTTTTGAATGGCTGTGGAATGAGCAGTGAGTTCAACAATCACAGAATCAAGGATGTAATTAAAAAAATGCTCTCCGTATTGTTGCATCTTTTCCTGATTTTACTTTTATTGACTTCTTGATATGTTCATCATCTTCAATTGGCTCCCATAAAAACCTTTGCGCTTTAATCTTTGGTGGATTTTAGAATTTAGAAGCGATTTTTGCAGTAACTGGAGCTAATTTGACTTCTTTCAAAATTGTTGGCACAATCTGCAAAGATCAAAAACTGCTATTCAATTAAAGGTTTTTCAGGTTCTTTTCCATATACATACCGAATGACTAACGTAGTTTGTTTAGTACAGCTCACACCAGAAGAGGTATTACTTTCAGCAACCTAAAACCGTTTACCCTTTTCCTGTTAATGAGAACCGGGTCATTTGCAAAATCAGTTGCAGTAATTAAACAATAATAATAATAATAAGTTAAATAGAAATTTCTATTATGAGAATCTCCATCTAGATTTCCAACAAAAAATCAATCACCGTTCACCAAGAAATAGAATCACATCCAAGATTTGTTCTAGGATTTTTCTCAAGCTGGCTGCTTTTTGAGGATTTAGCGATTCACAAAATGTTCAATTGACTGATCCATTTTTATCCGAACTTCCAATTCATACCATGAATGTAGCATTGTTTATAGACTTTTGAATGTTGATGCTCTGGAATTTGACTGATGATACTCCTGAATATGTATATACAGATGATATTCCTGTATATATATATATATATATACATATATATATATATATATATATATATATATATATATATATATATATATATATATATATATATATATATATACATATATATATATATATATACATATATATATATATATATATATATATATATATATATATATATATATATATATATATATATATATATATATATATATATATATATATATATATATATTATGCGGTAGTGGTGTAGTGGTAGAGCGCTCGCTTCATAAACGATCCCCACCATGTCCCTGGTAGTACCGCGCTCAACTCGTTTCTCCGCGCAGCGGCCTTGTTCATTAAGGTTCGTGTTTCAGAGTTGAGTAGAGTTGAGAGAAGTTTATAGCCACAAAATAAGTAGCCTCCTCGTCTGTAGTGGCCTTCTCGGCCTTGAGGAGGTCAATTAAAACAAAAAAAATATATATATTTAAATCAGAGATGTAGGTCTCGAGACTCATACTTAACTGTCTTGGTCTTGGTATTGATTTTAAAACCTTAAGTCTTGGTCTTAGTCTTGGTCTTGAAAGCTTAGAGTATTGGTCTTGATCTTGGTCATGGATCTCTACTGTCTTTTACTTTCTTGATACTTACAAAAACAATCAGCTCAATGAATGGATTAGTTATTAATAACAAACCGTAGATTGCCGCATCTTCCCGCTCTTAACGAGAGTTCGTCATGTTAGTTTGACAAGACTCTAACAGAAATTTTTTATTTTAGGAGAATTTAAAAAAAAATCTTTTTTTTTTATAATGTTTAATTTATTTTATTTTTTGCTTCTATTATTTTTGATAATAATTTAAGTTCTAAAACGTTTGGTATGTTGACATTGCTGACAATGTTAAACTCTCGGATTTTGGTGTTGGAATCTTCTTGGAGTTCTTGAAGTTTCTTTTCAAGCTTGTGACATGTAGCAGCAGCATATGGAGTTCTTGCCAAACGGCTATATTTTCGATAAATACACGATGTTATACCAATTGATAAGAACATTAAAAACAAATTTTAGAAAATCAGATAAATATGAATATTTGTTTATACCACATAAGTATAAATAAATTTTATCAAATTTTAATAAAATTGATTTGTTTTGGCAAATACTCAATGGCATCATAATCAATAAAACTTGTATAACTTGATTCAATAAATTTAAATAAAATAAAATATTTTTTAATGTAAACAAAACAAACTAATTTTAAAACAAATTTACTTTCGAACAGATTATTTTTATTTAAATATTATATTTATATTATATATTCATACATACTTGTCCTAGAATTCTTTGGAAAGAACATCATATTTGCTTGCATCTAAATGTAATTGATTCCTTTCTGAAATGCAAGCATCAAGTTGACCTCTGAATGACTCTAGCTCTCTTTCGTAGATGCTCTGCAAATCTTTGACCTCATTGTCTAATGCTGCAATGTAAGAAAAAAATACGTTGTTATCAGTTTTTTACTGTGTTCTCTTATTTGTCAGTGCATTCTCTTTAAACTTCATTGCAACTGAGGTCTTACTTGACCAATCTATTCTTTTTAAACTTCATTGTCAATTCAGGAATATTTTGCATTTTTAAAATAACAGTGGGTGTGAGATAGTGTTGATGGATCATTTTCCAAAAATAATAATAATTAAACTTGCCAATCAAGTTTTTACAGTTTTTAAAACTGTTTATTTTTAATTTTATTTTACGTTTTAAATTTTTTTGGGCTCTAAACGCACTAAAAACAAGTGCATTCATTTTTTTAAATAATTAAAAGTTTAAATAATTATATAATTAAAAGTTTAAATTAATCTCATTAAAGAAACACATTAAATATAAAATAGTTAAATATATAAAATTAAGTATATAAAATAAAATTTATTATTTAAAGAAACGAATAAGAAAGTTCTTACTGGTTCAGTTAACTTATAAAAATGTGAAAATTTTCATAAATCAGTTTCTGTGAAAACGCAAATGAATAAACGGAAAAAATATCATTTGAACTTGATTTAAGTTTCTTAGTTTTAAACGCAGTCTTTATAAAAAGTACTTATTTTGTTGATGTCAACGTTTAATAATAATTAACAAAAGAAGAAATCATAACATGTTTGATAGGTGGCATGTGAAACAGGTGATATGTCTTTATATTTGATTAGTCATTATTGATTAAAAGCTATTATATAATTTTTGCGGCATGCTAGGATCAAAATACAAAAATAATAAAGGCGTCTATGATGGCATAGCGCCAATGATGGCATACCGATCATATTTTCATAAATGTTAGTTGAGGCGAAAAAGTGATTAGACCAACATGTCTAAACTGACTTTAGATTAGTTTTAGTAAAAATTTGTCCCTTATGCATAAATGTTGCTTTTATAATCAACAAAAAGTGATTTTAGGATATGCTGTTTTTTTTTTAATACCTTTTAAATATTTAAGATTATAACTTTATTAATAACGGTGCAGAAATGAAATTTTCATTCATTTTATTTCAAAGTTTTGTGCATTTAGTGGAACGCTTATTTTAATTTTATCTTTTGAAAAAAGCAGACATAGCTTGTATAAATAAAAATGATGACTTCTTCTGACGATGGCATACTGACGAGTTAGGTGTGTTGCAATATTGACGAATTGAGAAAACCTTTTTTTTTTCTCATAAAAACAATATATTTGTTAGTGAAGTAAAAAGGAATTTTTACTTCACTAAAAATTTTTTGGTTCAAAAAACACATGAAACGCAATATCTTTTATGCACATGCGCGAAATTTTATAGTGTTGCTGTGGACCACAAAAGGGTTAATTAAGATAATTACGCGTAATTTCTGGCATTTCTGAGAAAAGACTCTAAGGTCAAACAAAATCGTCAAATTACACTTAATGCTAATTAGCCCCATCCTCCCCTATGCCATCATAGGAGCAATAGTTGCCTCTAATGGCATACTTGTGCGTTTTTTTTTAAATAAAAATAACTAATAAAAAAATAAAACTGCCAAAAACTTCTAGAGTTATTTTGTTCTACATGTAACAAAAAATGTATCCATATCAAAACATTTGTTCTTGGTCTTCAGAATACTGAAAAATGAAGCTTCAAAGTTAAGTATGACATCATAGGCGCCTTTCCCCTACAATAAAAATAAATTGAAGTTCGTTTATTACACTCACAATATTTTTGTATGAAATTTTTTTATGTTATACTCCAATATTACTAACAAACTTGATGCAAACTGCCAGTCGCAGCTGGACAACCAGGTTCTTTATATGCTTTAAGAGTAGAATGTTATGTACCACTCCCATACAAATACAAAGCATATGAATCGTATTAATAGGAAACTGAAACAAATTATCTTCGATTTCAAACGCTACATTAAATATTAACATTCGTGCATATATATCCAAATACCAATGTTTAATTTAACAGTTCAAATTGAAGATGTCGTTTGCTCTCATTTATTATTAATTTTTACATTAATTGTTAAGTAGCTAAAAATATGAATAAAAAAGGAATTATTTTTAGCTGCAATATCTATATTTTGTTTTACTTTATTTTGTTTAATCAAAGTCAAAGTAAAAAGGTGATCGAGTCAAAGTAAAAAGGTGATCGAGTCAAATTAAAAAGGTGATCGAGTCAAATTAAAAAGGTGTTTGAGAAAATCTTAAGAGCATAAAATTTTATTTTTGCTTCTGAAGCTTAAAAATATTTTTTTATTATTGTTGAAACAACTTAAACAAATCAAAAAATCATGTAAATGTTTATTAACTTAAAAACCTTTATTTTCTTTTTACTCATTGATAAAATTTCTTAAACTTTTTAACTTTTATTAAAAGTTTGTATTATTTGTTCTAAACTTTGCAGTTTTAGCAACTTTTTTTTTAACAACAAAAGTATAATTAAATTTTTTTATCAAACAACTTATGACCTAGTAAAATAGCGAAATGATTTATATCTAACATGGTTATCCCTCAAAAACTTTTGTCACTGCGAGGCATAAATATTTAAAGAATATAAATATACTAACATGTAGTGCCTACAGAGTAATAAAAACAGGAAAAAAAAATATTTTTAATAGTAACTACGTATTACTTTTGTATAAAAAGTCTATTTTATTCATAAAATGCATATTAAATATCATTTTATTTTATGTTTTTTTTTTTCTCCCTTCAAATGCAGCTGTTTTGGTTATAAAACTGGTCACAGAAAATAAAAAGTTCTTGTTTGTTATGATAGGCTAGACTATAGGTGACTGTTAATGGATGAAACCTATCTAGAATATTGAACTAATAAAAGCTTCTTTATAAGAACTTTGTTTTTTATCTCGCTGATTACTGATTACGATTATGATTACTTTGATCAAAACATTAAACTCATAAAAAACTTATAAAAAACAAAATTGAAATTTACCCAAATGAATGAAAAGGAATTATAAAAATAAATTAAAAGTTATTATGACATTTTTTGATGAAACTGTTATACCCTCTTTGTCAAGTATAAGATCTTTCATAAAACGACAAACAATTCTTAAAATTTCCAACCTTAGACAGACTTATATAAATATATATATATATATATATATATATATATATATATATATATATATATATATATATATATATATATATATATATATATATATATATATATATATATATATATATATATATATATATATATATGTATATATATATATATATATATATATATATATATATATATATATATATATATATATATATATATATATATATATATATACATACATATATATATATATATATAATCTTATATATTGAAGCTCATGTCTCGTAACTGTCGTAAGATTCAGTTTTAAAGAATATAATTGCACACATACACTCTCACACATACACACTCCCACACACAAAATAGAGTGCTGAATGTTCTTAAAAAAAGAGAACAATAATAAACTAGTAGAAAATCACTTATCGAATTTTGTGTATTTTATACTGTGTTTCATCTATAAAGTAGATGAAATCTACTAACTATTTATTGATTTAAATCTACTAAATATGAATTTATTAAATTAATATTAAACTATTATATTGTATAAAATATTTCACTATGTTATACAAAAGTTTATATAAAATATTATATTATGTTATACAAAAATTTATATAAAATATTATATTATGTTATACAAAAATTTATTAAATTATGAAAATTTTATTATTTATCAAATCAACTATTTATAGATTTTTAAATCAATCACTGTTAATAGATTTCATCTATAAATAGGTGACACACAGTTTAAAATTAAAAAAAAACTTTGATAAGTGATTTTTTACTTATTTATATCCATTGTTTTATACAAATCACAAATTGCTGCTTTAATATAATATACACCTTGAACTTATGAAAAATGAACTTCGTAGCACAATAGGACAAGCTCGTAGCACAATAGGACAAGTGTGCAAGTTAAAGAATTTGCAGGAAAAAAATGTACAAAAAAATGCCTATAAAGGAATAAGATATATCTTATTCTTTTATAGTTGCTATAGTAACTAAGTTATAATGTTAACTAAGTTATCATGTTATCAACTAAGTTGAATGTTTTGTTAAATATTTTCATAGTTATTATTTTATTCTAAACCTACGTTAACCTAGCTAAAGCTAAAAAAAGACATAAAACTGTGTTTATATTATCTAAATTTAAATGTTAAATAAATAAAATTTATTTTTCATGTTTTTTAAAATATGCAATTTTATTTATTTAAAGATTCTGGCCAATATTTTGAAAATCATCATTAAAGCAAAATTGAATTATTGGAGAGTTCTAAAAATTACTTTTTTTGTAAATGCAAGTAGTAAGACTTGGTTAGTATAAACCTTGGTTAGTATAAACCTTGGTTAGTATAAACCTTGGCTAATAATAGTTTTTATAAACATTTAAGATTTTAATATCTTTTGAGTTTGCAGTTTTATTTTATGTTTGCAATTTTAGAAACATTTCTTTTCATCAAATAGAATCTTGCAAACATGCTTTAATTTATTGTAAATTTTTTTTAAATATATAGTGATTAACAAGCAGATTGATCTAAAAAATTTTGAAAACAATCAACTGCTTCTTTTAATTTATTTTTTAATGTTTTTTAAAAAGCAATCGTTGTGAGATTAAATTAGATTTGCGTTATATTTAAACAAAATTATTAATTTAATACAAATGCTAAATACAAATTATTTATATTTATATAGTGGAAATTTATATTTAATTTTTCTTGAATGTTACCTAACTTAAATTTTTTATATTTAAGTTAGGCAACATTCAAGTATTGTGCAAATTCTAAATTTTTATGTGTTCTTTTTTAATAATAAAAAAATGAGACTATATGTTTATTCTAATGTCAAATAAACATGATTTTTCAAAAATTCTAGAACTTGTAAACAAAATGCTATGAAGCAATCGTTTTTTTTTAATTCTGTAAAAAATTTTGTAGTATTGTTTTAGCCATCTTACCTATCTATCCTACCTTTCTGTATTATCGACATTGAAATAAACTTTTATAAAAATAAGGTTTCATACCACTGATCTCTGGTATTATAAACTAGTATGTTTTAGTAAACGTATTTATCATTTTTATAATTATTATTTTTACTTATTTATTTTGATTTTCATTTTATTTGAATTTCATGCTATATTTTACTCTTATATTTGAAGATATTATTGGTTTTGCTAAATCCATTAATGCATTTCTGAAATAGTTATTTCGCTTCATGGATTTTTACAAATAGTACATGCTCTAATCTTACGTAAAAACCTACCAGAAGTAGGCTGGTAAGTTCAGATTGGTAATGGATTGAAGAAAGTAATAGTTATTTGCACTTTTAGGGAAGAAGTTAATGAAGCTAAGAGATAAGTTTTTATTTTGGTCACTCCAGATAACTTGGCAATTTAGATAAACTAGATCACAAAATTTAATAATCTTAAAAAAATAGAATCGATAATAGAATAGATAGATAAGAAGGATAGTAGAATAGATAGATTAGAAAGATAGAAAGAAAGATAATAGTATTGATAATAAAATAATTGATAAAAAATAATAGAATAGAAGAATATAATAGAATTGAATTTGTAATTCTAAAATACATTATCTTTAATACTTTGTTTTGAAGCTAAGATACCCTTGTAACAGCTTGCTGTTTGGGTTGTCTTAATATTTGACAGGCATATCATAAATGCGAGCCAAAAATGGTATGGTGTATGTATAAGAGTGTTTATAAAACTGATATAATGGCGAACTTTAGCTAGCATTCCATTTGGTTTTCTTAATTTTGTGGCTTATTCTTTAAGATATAAATGAAAGGTTGGAGTCAATTTTAATTCCAAGATATTAATTGAGTTTACAGCATTGATTTTTATTATTACTTCTACCTGATTAAAATTTTCAAAATTTTAAAAACTGAAAAAAAGTTACCATATCATGAAAGAAACCTATAAATATCTCAATCGCTTTGATTTTCCAGCCTTAATGAGTGTTAAAACTTTTTATAAATAAAATAAAAAATTTTGAAAATAATACAATTTAGGAAAGTCTAAAATGTAAATAAAGAAAGTGTGTTGCATCTCATTGCCTTTTAATGCAACAATACTTTTATAGTCACTTGATCAGTAATTTCCTATAGAACTGGAAGTTATTTTTATGAAAGGTTCTAAGCTGTTTTTTTACAAACCACTAAACTTTAAATACATCATATTTTATCAATAGTCTGATTTTAAGGCCAACAAATAGGCCCTCTTTAATTTTAAATACACTATGTTGAGAGAATTTTTCTTTCAAATATAATAAGACTAGCACCACCACCATTCCTATCCATAGCTTTCATGAAGTTTTCATAATCCAAAGTTTTATGTGTTAAGGTGGTTAAAATATATTGTTTTTTTAACATAATGATGGCAGGAAAGGATACCAAAATTTACTTTTTTTTATTTTTAACCTTTTGTAACAGCAAAACAAAAATAACAATTAGATAAGTAATTTTTTGGTTCCATCCAAATTAAAGGGCAAAAAGCACAAATTGAGATCTTCTAATCCATCCAGTAATCCCAATAATGTAACACAACAAATGTGCGGAAACCAAGTTATCTTTTGTTATCTGATTGAAAAGCCAAAATACTGTTCATATAACTTAGATATTAATGGTATCGAATTCCTTCGCTGAGTTTTGAAATAACGAGAATGGTGATATCAAAACAAATATTATGATAAAATGAGGAAAAGTAGGTAACTCAGAATTAGTAAGTGCCTTTTTTGTAACAAAATTTTAATGACCAGATTAATAATTAACAAATGACTGTGTGCGTTTAATTTTTATTAAACAATAAAGTTAACAATAACATTCTTCTAAAATCATCATATCTTTAAATATTTAGAATAGTGTTATATGTAAATAATGTTTGAACAAAATTATGTGTAAAAAGCGTTATATCTAATCTCATAATATATCTAATACATAAAATTTCCAATTGACAAAACAAAATCTTTCATAATTTTCAACATATATTCATTTTATACTTAAATAAATACTTATCTAATTAAATACTATGTTTTGAAACTTACTATATGTTTAATAAAAAACGCAAAGAGTGCATTAAGCTGCGTCGTTTTGCACCGTTTACAATAATGCATCATTATGCATCTGTTTTGTTTTTTAAAATGAAGCTGGTGAATAGCTTATTTTTCAATGTAGTAGTTTCTATTGGAATAGCTTGGGTAGTTGCGAACTTTTCCATCATTTATCAAAGGGAGGTTTGTTGTTGTATATTTAGGAATTGCTAGAGGCGGTAGTTCTGTAGTAGTATCTACCAATGCTAAATGTAAAAATTTATAATTAGATTTTTAACAAGATATATATATATATATATATATATATATATATATATATATATATATATATATATATATATATATATATATATATATATATATATATATATATATATATATATATATATATATATATATATATATATATGCACAAGTTAAGTTTATCAAATTACCTGCAGGTGACTTTTGCCTTTTTAAAGGAGCATTTGAAGATGCTTTACGGGGACTAGCGTTGTGTACATAGTGACTTCGGTTTGACACCAGTTCTCCACGTACAGTAGAAACAAGTTCACTTGAGGGGTTAGATAAAGCAACATCTAATCGTTTTGCTTCAGCTTCTATTAATTGCGATAATGATTCAAGTTCTAAGTCGATTGGTATGTTGACACTGCTGACAATGTTTAACTCACGGACTTTGGTGTTGTAATGTTCTTGGAGTTCTTGAAGTTTCTTTTCAAGCTCGTGACATGTTGCAGCAGCAGCGCGACGTTCGACTTCAAGTGTGTGAATTAGAATAGTATTTTGTTCATGGTAAGAAGAAACCTACGTAGACCAAAATAAAAACCTTATAATTAAAAATAAAAAACAATAAAAGTAAAAATAAAATAATAAAAAATAAAATGAATTAAAATAAAAATGATGAAATTAAAAAAAGACAAATACATTCTTTTCAACTTATTATATAAATAATTTGAAAATAAATAAAATTTAATAATTACCTTTCCGTCCAGTTTATATATTTTTGCATTCATTTCTTCAATAATTGCTTTTAAATGAATATTTTCCTCTTTTTGTTGCGCAAGTGCTTGTGTTTCTTTTGCCATTCGGTTTTTATGTTCTTGTAGCTGAAAAAAAAGTTTGTAACGATTCTTAAATTTAACTAACTTCAAATTGTATCGGAAAACATCTAAATATTTCCAAGCGTAACGTTATTACTACGTTTCTTTTAAGTGTAAGGTTACTACTACGTTTCTTCTAAGTTTAACGTTACTACTATAATAGGTTTGAACAACTTTTGTAAAAATATTTACCTGTAACTGGTAAGAATTCTCAGAAGCTTCTTGGTATTGAACGAAATCGTATGTTGTTTGCCTTTTAATATTTTCAATTTGCTGTTGAAGTTTTTCATCAACAAGATCGTGCTCTCGAAGCTTCTGGTCAGCAATTTCAATAGTTCGTTCAGCGGCAGCATTGCGATTTCTTAGATCAATGATATCCTTAAATATATTTAAAAATATATGAGTAAAGATATGCTTAAATATGAAAACTCAAACCCACAAAAATGTGTTGTTATTTAGTTGAGTTTGTTATTTAACAGAGTATACTTAGTAAATAATATATATATATATATATATATATATATATATATATATATATATATATATATATATATATATATATATATATATATATATATATATATATATATATATATATATATATATATATATAATTTAGTTATAATGAATTTTGAAAAAATTACTTTTTCATGAATGTCACGCTCAAAATTTATTTGCTCGGTTAGCTTTTGAACATAAGCTTCTAAATCAATACGCATTTTAGTTTCTCCTTCGCACGTAACTCGCAATGTAGTGAGTGTGCTTTGCAGTTCATCTCGTTCTTTAGCTGTATCTAAATGAGCATTTTGATGTTGTGCAATCGATATGCGAAGTTCTTTAATGAGTAAATCTTTTTCGCTTAGAACTCGGTGGGCGTCGGCTAATGCATTTTCTAGTTTAGTGCGAGTTGTCTTCTCATCGTTATATCTAACAATTTCAATACACAACAATTAGTAAAAACAAGCAAAAATTGCAACAATTTAAAAACATAAATTTTTGTAATTTTGTTGACTAATTTTCATTTAAAATCATACTTGTCCTGTAATTCTTTAGAAAGAGCACCATATTTGCTTGCATCTAAATGTAACTGATTCCTTTCTGCAATGCAAGCATCAAGTTGACCTCTGACTGACTCTAGCTCTCTTTCGTAGATGCTCTGCAAATCTTTAATCTCATTATCTAATGCTGCAATGTGAGAAAGAAATACGTTGTTTTCAGTTTTTTTGCAATGGTCTCTCATTTGCCTCACTTGGTCAGTGTATTCTTTAAACTTCATCGTCAACTGAGCAATATTTTGCTTTTCCAACTGACGATGGGTGTGAGAGAGTGGCGATGGAACAGACATTTTTCAAATATTTGTCTAATATATTTTAAATAAGGTAATTAGTTTTAATTTTTTTAAAATGAGTATGAGCAATTAAAACATCGAAAACAAAAATTATTTTTAATAATTTTAGTTAAAAAAAAAAACATAACTGATTTAGTTGAAAAAAAAAACATAACTGCATAACTAAATTTTACAAATGCCATGTATTCCGAATGTTAAGACATTTAATTTTGTGTATCTATTAGTTTCGATTTGTTCCGTATCGTCAAGTTTAGCTATGTTTATTAACATTAAAAAGTTATTTTAAATGCAACTTACATTTTATGTTAAAACAGATTGAGTTACTGGAGTTCTTTTAAATAAGTTCAAAATGCTAAAACTTCCGATTGCAAATGTATTAATGTGAATGAAATTTTGCTTTAAATACCTGTTCAAATTTGTTGTTTGCTGCTTAGTAACTATTCATACGGGAACAAAATGAAAATTACAAATTCATCTTTATTTATTTTTTTCGTTGTCGTCAGCTGTTAAAATTAAATATTAATATTGAGCAACAAATTTGTTGTGCTATTTTGGTATTTTAAAAAATGACAATATTTCAGATTAATATTTATAAAAAGTCACGCAAATGCTTTCAAAGTATTTTTCGGGGAACGTCAAAAAAGGTTTGGATCGCTGAGCGCCATGAAAAATTTGTCTTAAAAATCATTTTTCGGTTAAAATAACTTACTTTTAAACGATTTTCATAGTTCAAACTTTATATTGCATGAAAGCACTGAATTATAAAGACTTTATTTTTTTTTTTTTCGTACGTTAAAAATTGTATTTATTTAACAAAAGAACCTGTAAAAGTTTATATTATATTTTTATTATCAACTGGTTTCAGCAATATATTACTAATAAATTTTATTAGAACCGTCTTCTTCAAATTTCAATTTCTAATAGTTTGTTAAATTAAGATACAATAAAACAAATTAGTTAGAACATAGATTAATAACTTTCCTTTTCTTCTTAAAAACTTACTCAATTTATTTGCATTGCGTAAAATAAAAATATTTAGTGTGAAATAACAATTTAAAAAAATATATTTTATAGAAAAGCACACCACGTCATTTTTTAAAATGGAAATTAATAAATGTTTTATGCATTCTTTTGATCTAAAAGGTAACAGTCTTACCGAGTGATTTAATATTAATTTTAAAAACAAAAGCTAAATAACTGTAGTCATTAACAATCCATGCATGCATTTTAAAGTAATTAATGTTTAATGTAGAAAAAAATTAATTATTGATGCTATGTATCGATATTTTTACATTTTATATTTTCAGACAGCTAAAGTTTTTTTTTAATCAGCCTAGAATATATTTTAACAAGCTTTTAGAAAACATTTTTTTTCGAATATATTTGGATAAAAATGTCTAAATCTTTTTGACGCTCTGAACATATGAGTTAATGATATTTTGTAAACTAGTTAATCACTGTACAGTTTAACCTTTTCTCTTGATATATAAACCTATATATATATATATATATATATATATATATATATATATATATATATATATATATATATATATATATATATATATATATATATATATATATATATATATATATATATATCGCACCCTTTTTTTCTCCAAAATGCAAACTTTCCAGGGAAAGGAAAAAACATAATTACTTTTTTATTTGTAAAAGTGACCCATTTATTTTTAGTTTTTCAACAAATAAAAGCGTTATAATTGCTTGTGTATTTATAGTTTTGTAATATATAGAGAGCTTATTTTTATTTAAATGTACATACGTCCATACGTTCTTTCTCATTTTTGGCAAAGAATACGTCCCTTTTTAATAACGGGTGCAATATATATATATATATATATATATATATATATATATATATATATATATATATATATATATATATATGAATATATATATATATATATATATATATATATATATATATATATATATATATATATGTATATATATATATATATATATATATATATATATATATATATATATATATATATATATATATATATAATGTTTGTTTTAGAGCGGTTCTCAAAACAATATCAAAAAATAAGTTTATCTTAGACTTTACGATATTTGCGGTGGTTAATTGCAGCAGTTAATTGAAATGTAATTTATAAAAGCCCCCGCCTATTATTTAGTAAAATTGTGTGGAATCAGAATAAACAAGGATTGTTATTTGGAGATTAAAAATAAATCTATTAACTTCTCTAATTAATAATATATCTTCTAAACTAATTTAGTCTAAAATCTTTTAGTTGTCATGGCAGCCTTGCAATCTTTAAGTGTTTTACTGTTAAAGATTGTAAGGCTGTCATATACGTGAAATACGTTTTTGTAGCAAGTATAAAACGTTATTAAAAGTTTATAGCTGCATTTGCGATGATAAAAATTGCGTAACTAAAAACATATTAAAAAATAGTCGGCTAATAAAAAATCACTATAAAACATATATATATATAAATTATATAAATTTTTATATTGTATATTTTCTATTAAAACTTCAAATTTTACAACATTTTAATGCGAAGATCAGCCATTTTAGATATCCGTGATCACATGTAATGTGATGTATATATTAAGGCTATAACTTTTCGTTATACCCTACTTTCCGTATGAAAAAGACTTTATTTTTTTTATAATTATGTAGTTTATAATTATGTAGTTAAAAAGTAATTATAATTAATAAAAATATGATTAAGCAGCTAACAAAAATATTGGTATCATTAAAAAAAAAACATTTCAATATACTGAAATGTTTTTTTTTAATGATACCAATATTTTTGTTAGCTGCTTAATCATGTTTTTATTAATTATAATTATAAAATAACAATAAATATGTAAATAAAACAAAAATAAATATGTATACATATTTATTTTTGAAAGCTTTACAACCAGAAACACTTAGCCCTATATATGGCTACCATTTTAGGTGGTAGCCATATATGACCTACACGTGGCTATAATTTGTTCGCTATGTATTATAAATGCCATAACCATACACGGCCCACATCTACGCCATCCAATTGATCGAGTTTGGCTACCTTATGTGTTGCGCATCAAATTTTCTTGTCGGGAATTTTTATAAAAAAAAGTTTTTTTCAAAGTTTCAGATTAAAAGATACTTTAAACCTATAGGTTTCAGGTATCTTTTACACTGATGTATGTATCAAGCTAGTCTAGTCAGTATAATTTTATTTTTAAGGCTAATGCCGTTGAAATAAAACATGATGATAAAATTCATTACTATGCATATATTTAAAATGGATTGCTGTATACATCAATTTCTGATCAAAGATATTCAATGACTTACCAGACTGCATTTATAACCAAACCAAATTATGCGCCGATGATTGCAAGATCATAAGAGTTATTGATGTCGATCAATTTTTCTCGTGTTATAAAAAAATACAAGTGGGCATCAGCAGCACTATATAAATGGTCGCACAAATGGCTCACGAATTTTAATATTTATAAGTGTAAGGTAATGCAAGTTGGTTATTGGAAAAACTAATTAACGTATCAAAACTATGGCTGTTACTGAAGGTAACGGACGCAATATAGTTTCAACATGTTTTGAAAGCAACCTTGGAGTACTAATATCCAACAACTTCAAAGTAAAAGTATAAGTAAAAGCTGCTGCTTGGATTCGCAATCAAATGTTTTTTTCATTATGGTATCGGGCTATTCAGATATAAAAAAGGTTTACTAGCTGTACACTAAATCTGAAGTTTTGTGTATAAATCTGCTCATCCCATTTCAAACTGCAATGCAAAATTGCAATATATAACTTTATATTTTAAAACTACAGCCTTTCTTATCAAACTCAGCATATAGTTTAAGTAAAGCGACCTTTTTGAAACCTCAAAGAATCAAAGATTGTGCAGAACGTCAGCGTTTTTTTACGAACTGTGTTGTAAACCGTTAGAATAAATAACGGTCAGCTCAAATTCCCGCTATAAAACTAGTAGCAAAAAGATCATAATTAATCACGGCTTAGAGCTTATTTTCCAACTTATATGCTTGCTAAATTTATATTCCTATTAATTTTCAACACAGTGCCAGTATCTGATATAGAAAGTGAACCACTTTTAAGTAAACTAAAATTGATTAAATAAAAGATACAAGGTCACTATAGAACAAAAGCGTCTATTAGACACTTAAGTTGAAAATAAATTAGATACCTCTCATCGTAAATTGACACAATAATAATAATTTTTGCTTTAAAAAAGCAAGAAAAGAGAATTTTCAATACCAATTTTAAAGAATCTGTCTATTAAACCTAATCAGTGAATCTTAAATGTTTTGCATAAACTTTTTTAATCCAGATGCGGTTAACCGCATCTGGATTAAACCGGTTCATGAAATTATAAAGATATAAAATAGTTAGATCTAGTTCAATTGTACATGCTTTTAACATAAATTCCTTTTAGAAATATGCAAGCTTATAGAGGCGTCTGATTGCTGCTATGCTCTGGGCGTCATAAAAGCTCTCGGCAGCCCTGCAATCACTTACCTGTTTTGTTAATCCTAAATCAATTGCAACTGTAGCATCAAGAAATCTAAGAAAAGGTTCATTTATGTCGCAATTTTTAAAACTTAAATTTACCCAACGTATGTCTAACCTTGATTGATATTGTTAGTAGTATTAATCATGATAATATAGAATAAGCAATTCTTGATTTTTTGTGATTAAATGACTTTTAACTGCTTCAAACCTATTGAAAATAATTTCATTTTGAATTTTAGGGCTAAGATACACTGTGGGGCGAATAGGTAAACGTGTGACCTCTTGTAAAATTGGGTCAAATTTTGCTTACGTAGAAACCTAAACCAAAAAATGTCATTCTTTACATTCACTTGCTGATACTACTTTGCTGTGTCCTCGAAAAGGTTGGCAAAGTTTTGCAAAAGCAATGCTAATGACTGGCTTAAAAACCTTTATTTAAACAATTATCGTTGTTTAAATGGTTTCCAGTTTTTATTTGGCATAAAAAATAGAAGCAGATATATAGATGCTTGACTTTTCATGGTGTCTAATTTTTTATTTAGACAACATGAAGATCCAGTGATACCGTCAATCCACAGCCAATTAAGATATAAATCACATCGATCAGCAAACAACTAGCAAACCTAACAATAAGTCCGACGTAGGTATAAGGAAAAGTTAGCCAATTGTGGTCAACTTTCAAGTTTCTAGAAGAGTAAAACTAAAATGTGCATTGTAGAGAGTCTAAAATGTTTTATAAGTTGATAATTGTTCAGCTCATCCGATTGTTGATAATTTTGCATCAATAGAACTTATCTTTTTACGACCAAATACTACCTCAAAACACCAACCAACAAAACAACAAGTTCTTTCCGAATTCTATATAAAGCATGAGATCGACAAAAATGAAAAATAAACTTTTTTTTTTAATATTTAAAAACTTTTTGTTTTTTAAAAGTTTTTTTGCAAATTTCTTTAACTTTTGTTTAAAGTTAAGAAATTAAAAAAATAAAAATAAAAAAATAATAAAATCATCTAAATAAAATAGTTTAAATAAATCATTTAAATAAAAATAATAATAAAAAATATTATTAGTTTCAAAATTTTTCTTTATTTTCAAAAAGTAATCGTACATTACTTGTAAAGGTAATGTACGATTGGTGCCCATTAATTTCTGCACAAATGTTTTTGTCATTTTCTTGCTTATGGTTGACCATGTCATTTTAAATCATCAATTTTTGACCATTCATTAATTCTAGTACTGAAATAATAGTCTTGCTTGTTTTACGCAAATATTCTTTTTCAATACAACCATATTTTTTGATGGGCCACAATTGTGAGGTTTTTTGGTACAAAATTAACCTTTCTCAATTTATACCGCTCCAAAATTCTTTTTAGCGAAGTGGCACAAAACTAATTCCAGCCAAAACAAACAAATTCTAGTGTACGATCTAATGAGTGGCAAAAGTCTCTTTTGAAGTCACTCTAAATGTCATCAACTTTGACATCAGAAAATAAATTTCTGATGTCAAAGTTAATGACTTCACAAAAGCTCTACTCTTTTAACTACAACTACAATTTGCCATAAGAAGTTCTTTTTGCCAAATTTGTCCACAAGTTTGTAGTTATACTTGTTACTTACATGACCAGGAACAATTAAAGTATAATATTTGTCAAAAAGTTGACTAAAGACACATTTTATGTAAGTCTTGTCATCGAAATGCATCCATTCAGTTTTGTCAAAATTTGGGTTTAAGGTTTTTGTGCTCGCGTTTTGGCAATTGAATTTTGTTTGACATATCGCGACGTTAGAATAATCTTGTTCTATCTCCACTTTCTGAAAAAATTGAGTTAATGATAGTGTTGTGTTCCTCAAATTAATATCTTTCAACTGAATTAAAACCTAAGTTATAAGTAAAAAAGTTGCGAAAAAAAATAAGTTATAAAAGAAAATTTATACGCCGTCTCATAAAGTTTTTGTTTTTTAAATCGTTTTATCTCAAAACTAAAAAATGTGGAGATAGAACAAGATAATTCTAACGTCGCGATATTTAGGTATTTAATCGCTCGGAAAGATTTACACACATCAAAAAAAAGTTAAAAATTTCTACTTTAAGATATTTGCTATACTCTTTATACCCTTATACTCTTATTCCATTTTTTTTATTTTTACCTTCCCTTTTTAATAAAACTTTTTACTTTTCTCTTTCTTTAGAATTTTTTTTAAGAACTTGGAAAACAGAAAAGATTGAATGGAAGATTACAATTATATTGATTACAACAACATTGATCTTTTTTCAAACTTTCATGATCATTACATTCTTGTAATTGTATATGCTTCGAAAAAAAAGGCTAATAAGTTTGGTATGCTTTTTTTTTTCCCCAGCAAGTCTAGGGCCAGGAATCTCTCCCCTTCCTCTATCTTTTCAGAGCAGGCTTAACTCTTGTAGTAAAGGATTTTGTTTAGTTACTAAAATCTTAAATTTTGTTTATTTTTATTTAATAATTTAAAATATTTATAAGTTAGTTAAGTGGTCAAGACCTCCTAAGTGTCTATTTTAGAGGTGTTTAGAGCAATTGTGTTTAGGAGCCATCCATATATTACGTACGCACTAAGGAGGTAGGTGTCCTAAGTTGTGTAATTTGCGTACGTTGGGGGTAGATGTGTGATGTTCAACAAATATATGTACGCAAATTCAAAAAATTGAGGTGGCAGTTCACGATCACTTGCCAATTATTCTAAGGTAATTGCCACCCACGTTCATGGCCTGCTAAGGTTTAACAGATAAACAGCGCAAAGTTATAGTGACCACGTTTGCAAGCTTGAATAAAAAAAACAGTACCAAATTAATTCTAAATAAGCTAATATTAAATTTAACTTATTTCTAGAAATTAAGCTTACTAATACTTCAATAATAAAGTTTTAATAAGATTAAAACCATGGGGGAAGGAGTGTCAAAAAAAGATTCTTTACAAAAGACTGCGATGATGAAGCCTGGGAACAAAAAAGACCTAAAACATTGGCCTCCCTGGCCTAAACTTAAGAGCAACAAATTGCACATCAAGTTTACTAATAATATATATGAAATGTGTATATATATAAAAGAAAAAAAAGTTGGCGGGGTAGGGGGGCTGAAATGCAATTTAAAAGGAGATTAAGCAGCCGGAATCAGAATTTGAATGGAAAAAACAGAAATTTCCAGAAATACAGCCATATTTTTTTTTCTTTATTAAATAAAAAACAAACTGCTATATATTGTCACTGGAAATGTTAATGAAGCCTGTACTAAATGCTACTGAGGCAGGCCAAGAGCTTTATGATAAATATCAAAAAATCTTTTAACTAACAAAGTTAAATGCAGTAATCAGTTATCTTATTAGATGGTTGGTTATCTGAAGAGGATAGTATTAAACAATGGCCAATGGTTTTCCCAACAATTCTTGCTTTCAGACATTCACAACATGTTAATGACACAAGCCGTAAATTTTGATTACAAGTTGAATAATCACTTGTAAGCAGTTTACATAACAAGTTTAATCCAATTTCTAATTATTTAACAAAGCTTAGTGTTGAATAAAAATTGTGCTCAAATAATATTTATAGTAATAGTCTATACATTTACACTTGATTTCTTCCCATTTGTTATTGTTAAATTTTATATGTTCAATAAAATTACTATGAGGTGTCTAAACCATAAAATATGAATGATGGTGCTTTGTAACAGCCATTTGCACAAGACATTGCATAAAATAGGTATGATTTTTCTTTATAGAAATACTAACATCATTTTTAATTAAATATGGAAATTTACTACACAAACAAGTAACAATACGATCAAAACTACCGCCAATGAAGGGAATATTTCTAAAAATCTAAAAATAACCCACAATCGTGCATTGTTAAACTTTTATGATTGGTTTTAAACATTTCATAAAAACAGTTAACAGCATTCCGTTCAATTTTCCTGCCATACTTAATCGCAGGTTTGTTTGAATTAACAAATGACATGCCAGATATACGTTGATTTAATTCCCATATATCGGTATAAATTTTATTTAATTTGTTAATTTTTGTTCAAACATCAACTTTCAACTTTTCAACTTTTTGAGGCTGTTATAACACCTTTTCTATATTCAGTATTTGTTTTTATTTTCTACTTTGATCAACTGCTCAATTTTTTAAATATTTTTAAGCGTCGTATGAAGCGTTATATTTTTTTCAAATGATAATATATCTTTTGACATTACCAGTATATCCTAAACACTCATTAGGTTTGATTGTCAAGTACTAATGTTGTATACTACTTCTAAACTAAAGTCAATATCTGGTTTAGAAATAGCATTAAAAATGATGGAATGAGGGGCTATTTCTTTTAACGCTTTTGCAAAATTCTGAAAATTAAGTTTACAAGAATTATTAGAAATTGGATTAAATTTCTTATACAAACTGTCTACAAATGGTCTTTTTTTTTACAATGTTGAGAAAACTTTTCTCTGCTAAAATCTAGATTTTTAATTTTAACAGGTAAAACATCTTATCGATTTGGAAGCCATTGATTTGAAACCATTGTGCAGCAATCTTTAGGTTTGGCTCATTTCTGCCATTATAAACCTGCTATGTAGAGTGACAAGATCGGATTTTTGCATTTTCTTTTTCTATAATCAACGACAGTTTATTACTTTTGTCATTAATACGTTGTGAATGTCTGCATTCACCTTTTATTTCACAAAAATTAACTTTCCTCACTTATACAGTGATATGCGAGTTTTTGAAGCCAGCCTGTTTTATAAAAACTAAAAGCTTTTGAATTTTTATAATCATTTAAGTCATTGCTACCTGATTTAGATGGGTTAAACATTATGTAATATAAAATATCTGGATACAAAACCATTAGCCATTGTTTAATACTGTCCTTTTCAGATAACCAACCATCTAATAAGATAAACGGATCGCTACATTTAAAATTGTCAATCAAAAGTTTTTTTTGATATTCACTTTAAGTTCTCCCTCGGTAACAGTTAGTACAGGCTCAAGAAAGTTTTCAATTGCAGAAAATACACGAGCAACTAGTACCCTCTTTATTCCAGAAAACACAAATTTCGAAGTCTTGAATACTGCTTCAACTCATAAACTTTCATTTTATTAATTAAATCTAAATCCATTATGCTCAGTGCCGGCCTCAGCCTTGCCGCCCTCGTGCGAAATTTTTTCTGCCGCCGCTGACAGTTTATAAACTTGCTGGTTATTAAACCACCAAGTTTATAAATTAAACGGAAATTAAAAACAAATCGAATTCAAAAATAATACTTTGAAATGAGATGCTACATACAAAGAAACGTTTTTTTGTTTATGCTTTACACAAAATACATTGAATTTTTAAATTAATCTTGTTGGCCTTTTTATTACCAAAATCTTTGATTAGCGTTGAAAATTCAAGATTTTCCGCAATTTTGTTTTCAATCGATAGGGTTTCTAAACTTGAAAGCCTTTCCTGCGATATTGTTGACCGCAGAGATTCATTTTTCTACTCGCTACAGTGACAGGTATTGTTAGCAAAATTTGCATTGCAATCCATGTGTTTGGATACAAATCTTGCATTTTATGCTGTTTTTTAAAGTTAAAAAAACCAGTATTAGGAGTAATTTTATCCTTTACCATTTCCAAAAGAAAAGGTTTAATGCTCACCAGTTCATTGCAAAGGAGAATACCATTAATGTCCGATTTTAGATTTACGGTAAGCTTACTTTGAAGGGCTAAACATGATTTTAAAATTTCTTCTCATTTTTGCAAACTATCGACATTATACAAAAAACCCCAAACTTCTAAATCTCCAGCTGTATAAATCTTTTTCTCATTAAAATTAGAGATGTGTCTAAAAGAAGATTGAAAAAATCGATTTCTAATTTTTTTTCAGGAGAAAATGAATTAATCCCATGGGCTGGTTTTTTAAAATGGCGTTTTACTTGTACTATTTTTTTAAGTGGTTTAAAAACAGGCTCCACTAGTGATTCTACGGCCAAATCTTTTGCTTTTATAATTGCATCTTTAAAACCGCATTTTTTGTAGTTTTCTTAAAAGGAGCAACAGCTTTTCACTAATTTTGCACATTGAGTAATGTCCATATCTTTCTCTTGAAGAGTTTTACTAACAGTATTGACTTGAAAAAGAATGTCATACCAGACAATTAAAGAGATAAGAAAGCTAAAATCTTTAAATTGCTCTGCTAGAGTTATCGTTTTATGTGCAGTTTCAGGATCACATCCTTCAATTTCTGACAATGCTATCAAAGCATCATGTATATCACCAACTTGATAACAAACGGCTTTGGCACTACTTATTTTTGCTTCCCACCGCGTGTCACAGTTTCTTTAAATGCAAAATTTTAACGTGATCAATTAAAATTTTCCATTGGCTCACTGAAGCTGAGAATAGAGTGAACAATCTCTGGAGAGTACCAAATAAAACTATACATTTTACTGAAGACCATACTGAGTCACTTATTACCAAATTTAAATTATGACTACCGCAGGGAACATATAATGCTAAAGAATTAAGGTTTAAAATCCTTTGTTGTACCCCATTTAACTTTACTTTCATATTTGATGCATTATCATACCCTTGACCTCTGCAGTTAGAGGTTTCAAGAAAATGTTTAGTTAGCAATACGATTAAAACTTCAATAAGTCATAAGCCTGTAAAACTTCAGTAAAAAAAAAAACCTAAAAAGTACTCTTTAATTTCAACTCTAATGTTTAAAGACAAGTCAACAATTCGAGTTATAAGAGAAAGTTGTTTTTTTCTAAAAATACCAGGTGTACAATTAGCAATGATTGAATAGTAAACGGCTTTCAAGACTCGGTTTATTATTTCACCATTAACCTTTTGAGACATTAAATCTATTAACTCGTTTTTAATATTTTTCCCGCAGTAATGATCTGAAGTGCTACCTTTTGTTGCAAGCGCTAAATGTTTTTGTATCACAGGATCAAATTTTGCAAGCATCTGTATTAGTCCAAAGAATTTGCCGTTTTGAGGTGTAATCAGTTTATCTGAACTCCCTTGAAAAGCCATATTAATTTCAGCTAGGTAAAGAGTGATATTCATCAGCCGAAGAAGAACATTTTGCCATCGCAAACTGTCTTTTTTTATAATTTTAAGTTCTTCATTATTTATATTTTTTTTTAGTTTTTAATCTTATTTCAGTTTCCATCCACTGTTGATAACATTTCATATGGGAGACGCTATTTTCATGAATTCCTAATGTTTCAGTTAAATGTCTCCATTTATTGAATCCATCAGAGACTAAGTTTGACTTTGAATAATTATCAAAAAGTAGACAGAAAAAACAAAATACAGAGTTTTTAGAATCTGAATAAACCAACCATCTACAGCAAAAGGTTTCTCCATTTGCAAGTTTTCTGTTGTAATAAATGCTAGAAAAATGTTGACCATTTCCATCTTCAGGGTATTTTCCTTTGTAGTTTGAAAATGACCAAGTTTAATTAAATAGTCCACAATTTTGCTAAATCGAACAATTGGCCACTTTCCACAATCCAATAAACTAGATTTTTCTTGTACAAAGTCTTCCGATAAATCATTTGCTTCTTTTAAAATAACTGGTTTATTATCTACTTTGATATCCAATGAAGTTATACAATTATTTTTGAGTATTTTTGAAGGTTCTGAAGGTATTGTCGAAGACATAGTCGTAGAGATAGTTGAAGCATCAGAGTTGAAATTTTCACGACTTTCGTCAGGTTTTTTATAAGCAACATATTTTCCAATGCTCATAAATTTTTTAATTTTTTCAAATTTTTGATCTTTTTAGGACTTTCTTTTTCTGAACTCATACCCAGACAACTTTTTTCTCGAATTTGAAATATTATGTGACATGAGACAAATTATTTTTTATTCGTAAGATAAAATTATTTTTATTTTAAAAAATATAATTATAAGTTCTCTAGAAATATCAGGGCCGACGACACGGGTTTTGAAGTGTGTGTGTGTGGGGGGGGGGGGAGACAATCATCAATTTGAGAAAAAAGTCCTCAATATCAAGATTTTTATTGAAAAAAAAAAAGAGCCTCTAGAAAAAAAGTATGGGGTACGCGCCCCCATACTTTTTTTCTAGAGGCTCATATGTTCCCCCCCCCCCCCCCCAAATTTTTTTCTAAAGGACCTTTATTTTTTTTTTAAGAAAAATCTGAAAAATCTTGATATATAAAACTTTTTTCACAAACTGATGATTGTGCCCCCTCACTTTAAAACCCTTACTTTCAAATGCTTTTCTGCGGTGCTCTATGATAAAACCTTAGTGACTTCTTTAAGTACCTAAACTAAATTTAAAGAAAGAAAAAAAAATGCTTTTGAAAGTTTTTAGAACTTTAATCATCACATTGATTTAAAGACTGAACTAAAATCAAGATATTAGGAGTTATATTTACATTGCTATTATTCCTTATTTATGATTTTATTATGCAAACACCAAACACTCCTGAAAAATTAAACAAATAATAGTAAACTTTAAAAATTGATTGAAGTTTATTGCGCAAATTTATACTATTAACAATATTACTTGTGCAAAGTTTTATGAGAAAAAGATGTTGTTTCTATATTTTTATCGTTTAATCTATTTGTACAGATTTTTTTTTTTTTTTTTTTAGCTCGAATACTTTTTAAAGAATTTTTCAAAACTTCTGAAAGTTCGTGTTATCTGTTCACATAGACTCATTACTGGGGTTATCTTCTTTGTTATTCCGGAAAAAGTTAGTAAATTAGACCTAAAGCATTTAAGCATTATTTATGTGAGGTAAGGAGATCAATAAAATAAATTTTTTTTTTCTGGTTAATCATTTTTAAAGTAAATAACTTCATTATATTTTCTTGAGACAAAACAACAAATAGCTAAACAATTTGCAACCAAAATTTGCGAAATTTCTTGAGTGTTTTCAAGAAAAACAGTTACGTTGTTTTAAAAATAAGGATTTAATGTAAATAAGGAAAAACTGGATTTTTAAAACTTGCGAAAAAACGGAAACCTGGGAATAGCAAAAGTCGCGTACAATAAAATCAAACAATTGATCATTGTTCGCAGCCAGACTACGCTTTTCTTAAGACTACGATTTCACAAAACAAATAAGGGTTTATTAAAGTTCTTTACAGTTTATCAGCATATTTTCACCGTGTTGTCGATAAATCTTAACTGTTAATGCTGATTTATAGGCCAACTTCAAGTTCCATAAATGTCAGTTGTTTGAAATTCTGCGTTCCTCTTTGCTTTTGAGTGTAAATTTCGTTTGTACTTCGGGTTATCATGGAAAACACGCACTTACAAAATCATCACATACAACAACAACAACAAGAGCCAAAACAATCTACACGAGACATAAATGATGTAGGTGACTTTGACTTAAGAAGTAACGATGCCGTTACAGATATATTTAAACCAATTAAAAGATTTTCAAGGCGCTGTAAAATATGTCGAAAAAGATTTCAGAATATAGAGACTTTAAGAACGCACGTAAACTTTCACAGAAAAGTAAAAAAGGATATAAATAATGTACATCGTAATTATTTCTGTCGTTTGTGTAACACAAGTCATTATGGTCTACAATCTTTCCTTGAACATCAAAAGGTGCACCAGCCTCGTTTTATTTCCAACGATTTCTTGTCAATTGATGATAACACAACCTTGCCGATACAAAATGCAGGCCATGGTTCTAATGGTGGTGAACAGGTTTTACTTCGAACGCACAATGGTGACATTCAACTAGCTATTATTTCTTCAAATGGACATTTAAAGGATGCTTCAGGTACTACTATATCACCAGGTATGTGTAAATATTTAAAAAAATTCGTACAAGAATAATTCAAAGTTTGACCAAGTTATTGTGGCAAAAGTTTTATTATGTCTGAAATAAATAAAAAAAAAAAAACTTTTATACTTTTCAACTGACATATGTAAAATGTCTTTTTCTAAACAGAATTAATAATGTATCCACATATATATTAAAATTTTTTGCAATTAAGGTAGAGTTGCAAAAAAACGCGTTTTTTTCCTTTGGCGTTTTTTTGGGTCAAAAAAACGTGTTTTTTTGTTTTTTTTGATGTTTTTTTGATGTTTTTTTGGTTTTTTTGGTGTTGTATTGCTTTTTTTAAACAATTTTTCAGTTTTTTTTTACATAAATTTAGGACTAGTTTTCCTTTAATCTAGTATAAATTTTTGTATTTGGCCATTAAAGGCACAATTAGATGTATAAACACCAGTTTAACAAAAAAATTTTATAAAAAATTTAAATTAGCTTTAAGTTAGTTATATATTTAGGTATACTGTATGAAAATGTTTATTTTCTATTTTATTGTACTAACAACTGTGATACTCTCATTATATATAAAAACTATTCTTATTCTATAAAAAAGTTACCATTTTAATTTTGATAATGTAAATACATTAATGTATAACACCATGCAAATTTGATATCAGACTTAAAATGCTCAAAAAAATAAGCTATCACCTGATGATTCGTATCACCCATTCACCTGATGATTCGTAATTTATTTATTTGTAAATAATTTTTTAACAGCATTTTTTTTTTCTAATTACATTTATTCATCTAAATATTTTCATATAGCAATATATCAGAACACTTGCAAAATTCTTTAATATGCTCTGTTTTTTAAGTTCAATTTTTAGACATAATCTTATGGCAAAAGAATTGTTTATCTTTTTCCATTTTACTAATTTGGTTCAGAGGTTTAATGGGTGACTAAGGCTTTATTTCTGCCCCCTGTATGGAGAGCCTAATCATAATTCTTTTTGTTCTTCCTGTTGATTACCAACAAGAAAAAAAAATTTACTTAATAATTTAAAGATATCCATTTCTCTTTATATATATATATATATATATATATATATATATATATATATATATATATATATATATATATATATATATATATATATATATATATATATATATATATATATATATATATATATATATATATATATATGTATGTATATATAGATATTATGGTGCTTTAAAAATCACTACTCAGTGTTAAAGTATTTTTTGTCTTAATCTATTTTTTGTCAGTATTTTTTGTGTTAATCTATTTTTAGATTCTAATTCAGAAAAGATTTATATAAAATTTCTCTTTATTTGAGTAATAAGTTGACTTTTTTAATGTAAACATTTTAGAGACCATTTAAACAATATTAGGGACCTGTTGAATAGAAAATGAGCTTAAGTATGAACTAAATATTGAACAATTAAACTTTAATTAGACTTGAAACTTCAAATTGTGTATCTGGGATTATTAAATCATTTCTTTCTAACTGCTTTATTATAATCATCGTCAAATGCCTACTTATTTATTTCCAGTAACTTCTGGGGTTAATCTCAAGGTTCTATTCTTGGTCTGTTTTGTTTCTTATCTACATTATTGATCTTCCTGACAACCCTACATCTATAGTAGCTCTTTTTGCTGATGACTAAAGTTTTTACTCCTGTCTTGACAAAAAGTCTTCTCTTTTTGATCACTTAGAATAGGCAGCCAATTTTGTATCTGATCTTACTTTTTTAACAGATTGGGGCTCACATATTTTAGCATATAAATTTTATTTCTAACTAAACTCAGTTATTTACTGCAAACAACTACCACAATACTGTTGACATTCCTATATTAATTAATGGTAACCCTCTTACTTAGTCTTCTTTTTTACATCTTCTTGGAATATTATTTGCTACTAACCTTTCATGTACACAAAATATACAATTGATTGCTAAATTAGCATCCCTTTATCATTATCGTTGTTTTCTTGATTCCATTCTCTACCTCTACAAATATCTTTTTGTCCCTGTATGGAATGTTGTTGTCATATTTGGGCTGGTTCTTCTTATGATGCCCTTTTTCTTCTAAACAAGCTCTATCTGCTAAGCTTGAGCCTCTTTCCCATTGTCGTAAAGTTGCATCTCTTTCTCTTTCCTACAAATTCTATCATGGCGGCTGCTCAAAATAGTTGTTACCTCTAGTTCCATTAACAAAAACTCATTCTCGACTCTTTATTATGCTAAGTCTCATTCATTAGTTGTTAAATTTTGTTAAATATAATAAATGTAAATAAATGTTTATTGTGTCAATATACACTAAAAACAGTAAAGATAAAGTTGAGGAAGATAAAATTATCAAAGAAGTTTTTATACAAGACTGCTTCAACCGTGATAACCTTTAACCGTGTTAATATACCAAAACAAAAATTAATTCAGTAAATTTCAGTATTTATTGTCCTATTTAAATCAGAAATTAAAATATGAATTAAGATATTGCCATTAAAGTTAAATTTAGTAACTTAAACAATGAATTTTTGACTATTTCCCAATAAAACCAAAAAAACGGACCCCTATGTTTTTTTTCCAAAAAAACGACCAAAAAAACCAAAAAAACAAGAACCAAAAAAACGCGTCACATCTCTAATTTTAGGCATTATTAAAGAGATGATCATCTCTTAAAAAATTTTAATTTTATTGATCCTCTTTCATAAGAAAGAGGATCGATAAAATTCAATTTTTTTTCTCAGTCATTAACTTCTGATTTGATAATTCACATTTTTTTGATTCTGTAAATATAATACTTTTATCCCTATTAAGTATTATCTTTAAGAAAGAACTTTGGAGCTTTGATTAAATTTCAGTTACTATAAATCTCAAGTTCCATTAACTAAAACTCATTCTTGCTTGACTCGTCATTCAGTAAAGTCCCATCCTTTTACTGTATCTGCCCCTTTTTCCTGCACTTTAACCCTTTGGAACTCTCTTTCATCTTTATGTTTTCTTGGCTCATACAACCTACCACTTTTCAAATCTTCTGGCAATTGTTTCCTTGCTGTTAAACTCTTTTTTTTTTCTTCTAGCAACTTCCTTAATAGTGGTTGCCTGCAGCCTTGATAGGAGTGAATTTGAAATTCCAAAAAATAAAATAAAAACTGAATAGTTTTCAGTTGTTATATTTCCTAGTCATGTAGTTTATACTTTTACAATCTTATTGAGTCTATAAATATTAATGAAGTACTAAGTTTGCAGGAATGCTACAGTTAAGCAGCCTAAAATAAAGTTGTTTTTTGTTTTAACATGGTGAAGAGTGTAGAAACTGATTGCAATAAAATAATATTGTTAAATGACAATAAATATTTATAATTTATATATTTATTATAATAATACAAGTAGTTAATTATATTTACAAAATGTTTATATGATAATTCGAATGATAATAAATATTTTAAGATGTTTTTTAAGTCTCTATTAATAAAAGTGTAAAGATAAATTTATTTCAAAACAATTAACTGTAGAATTACCAAATCTGCTTGTGTATATTATATTATGTAACAAATTTTTACTTTTTCTATTCCTGGGTTAAAAGTGTGTTTTCCTAACCTGTTAGGTCTAGAACAGAAAGGAAATCGCTGTTATTCCATAAAAATTTTGCTTCTGTGACTGGGACAATGAAATTTGGAAAATCGCCTGTTTTCAAGAAAATTCTCATTTTGCTTTCAATGCTGAACTTCCTTAACTACTAGGGTTGTTCAGATGTTTCTGCAATTCTTCTAAACAATCTAGAATGATCAAGAAACTTCCATAACTTACAAAAAACTCTCAGAACTTTCTAGAATGTTCTTGAATGTTTCAAAAGTAGCTTGTGCAAGAATAAAAGCACAGGTGTCTTGAACAAAGATTCCAATTTATGTTATTGCAAACTGAAAGGATAACGATTTGTAGTTGAAAAGATATAGCATTAAGAGGTTGTTTGTATCCAGCTGATTCATTCTGCTATGTGTGCTGACAATTCATAAAGAAAAGAACAAAAAAGTATTCCATGGAAGAAAGTTGTATAATGTGCAAGGCATATTTCAGCATGCCAGTCGGTGCAAGACAAATCTTAGACACCGCATTTCACATGCAAGTATTACAAGAAAAAACTTGAAGGTAAACTGAACAGTTACTTCTCGCTTAGATGTGTATTAATTTATTTTCATTAAATTTTAAGGCTTTTAGACCTAGTTTATTTCAAGAAGTTGTAATATACTAGGGATGTACTGGGAATCCGTTCCTGGCGGAATTTGTGAATTTTAGATCATTCCGGTTCCAGAGTTAAATTTTTTCAGGCCAGAATGTCGGAAATTATTTTAACCTTCATTTTATAAGACATGTGACACAAACTGTGTAAATTAAATCGAAAAATTATTGTCCTACAGGGCAATGAAGGACTATAGGTAAACCTAGGTAAAAAATACAAAATGCAGTAATCAATTATGTATGGGTTTTGAGAAGTTTAGGATTATTGTAGTGCAAAAAGATTTGTACACCCCCATCCTCCAATGCATTTTGCTATACGCTTTTTTGAGTACTCCTCACCTCCCTAAAAGTACCTATGCTTTTAACCTACCTACCTAACATTTTATGATATTTTCTTTCAATTTAGTGTTTCCTAACTTTAATATTTATTTCAGCCCTCCATCTCATAAACACCATTTGCAAACCCCCTCTTCCTATCAGAGCGTTCGTTCCTTATGAACGATCTCTAAGTATAATTCTTGTTCTGGCCGAAATTTTCTTAACAATTCCGGCAAATCCGGTTCTGGCCGGATTTCAAAATTTCCAATCTGGTACACCCAAAAAATCCAATCTGGTACACCCCTATAATATACAAAGTTTTGTCATTAGTTGTGTACTGTAGGCAAACATGTTCCATTTTGAAATCGTTCCATATTTTGAAATTTCTTATCCTCAAATTATTATAATTTTTATGTATTATTATGTGCAATGTTACAGGTTGGTACAGAGAAGAAAAGTGAGCCTTTAAGTTTGCTATTCCGCGAAGAAGCCAAAGAGCTAACAGAACACCCAAGCAACTGCTACTTCTGCATGATAAACCCAAAAAATTGTTGCATTGGCAAAAATGGCCTTCAGATCCTTTATTCAGACATTCTTCCATTGCCCCAGTGCCACAAAGCCTTGATCTGCCTAAGCGGCATCAGGCATCAGGTGACAGCAGCAAGTCAAATCATGAGGTTGTTACTGGAGATATAGACTACGATTCCACAGATGAAGTTGGGGATAGAAAGCCATAGTTCCCTAAACAGGTAGACGTAAACAATTTAATTAGGGACCTCGGACTTACAAAATCAAATGCTGAGCTTCTGATACTCAGGCTCAAACAGTGGAACCTGGTTAATGATAGTGTATAAGTCACGAATCAGAGGAAACAGTATCAAAAATTCTCTAACTTCTTCAGTCAGCATGATGATGGTCTATTCCTGGCTATAGGTATTGCATATAATTCTTTTTTTGTTGCAGTTGTTCAGGATTTCCTAGGTAATCTCAAAGTTAAAAACTATGTGGAGTTGGTACAGACTCTCATAAAGAATTATGCCAAAATGGGGCACAAAATGTCTCTGAAAGTCCATATCCCTGATTTGCATCTTGACAAATTCATAGAAAACATAGGTGCTTTCTTCGAGGAGCAAGGCGAGCGTAAGCAATTGAAACATAATACTCAGAAGCCAGGAACAAAAATTGTGTTATATAGTGCTATTATTCTTTATTTCCAGTAACCTCTTTTTTACCACATTAGGCCTTGTTGCAAAACAGAATATGCTTTTATTTCATGTCCCTCCTACAGGGTGGTCACTGGTCATGGAAATCATGGAAATGTTATGGAATCTTATTTAGTTGTGGAAAAAGTCATGGAATTCCTAAATTTTTATTGAAAGTCTTAAAAAATTCATGGAACTTTTTAAAATGATCTTAATTTTTTTCTACTTGTGATATTTTTAGGGTGCAAAGAAAAGTACTAGTATGTCTAGTCTAAGTCCTTTTTGAAAAATATATTTTTGCAGTGTTATCAGATTATCAGAAAAGTAAAAGAAAAATAGTTTTTTTTCAGACTTTCTACCGATTAGTTTTTGGTTTGCATGTTTTATAATGACCAACTTGCAAATGCTTAGTGCATGACAAGTACTAAATATTTCCCTCTAGTGATTTATCATATAAGTTTTTGAAGAGTCATGTAAAAGTCAATTTTCAAATTTGAGTGGCCGCCCTGCAAATTTGAGTGGCCGCCCTGTCCTAACAAAATTTTCTAGTAAAACTTATCATTTGTCAAGTTGCTGCTTTACAGAATAACATCTAAACATCTGTTCATAATGATTGTTTTGTTCAAAAAAAAATTTGTTTGGCTGATTTATTTTACATATATAGATGCTTTAGAATGCATATGAAATAGTGGTTGAAGCCTTGTTGCTAATGTATTAAAAAAACTTTTATGTGGTATTAATTGTATTGCATTAGCTTTTGTTTTAAAAAGGCTGCTCCCAATTTTTTGTTTAAACATTTATACTAATATCTTAATCTAAGTATGATTGCATGTATATTAAATTTTAGGGTTTATTAGCAACTTTCAAAATGTTGTTTCATCAAATGCCAATCTTCTACCAGATGTTATGCCCGGATGTACTATTGCACCTTCAAATCAAGCAGCATTGCCTGCTCCAAGACAGCCTTCCTTAACTGCTTCAAAACCAAACAATGATGGATTACATATTGATGTACCAAATCATGTAAGAGCAATCTATTTGAATGGAGACAACTCAAATATAAGTATGTTTATTATTTTTATGTCATTATTGAATTATATTAAATATTGTTAAATTGATATTATATTAAAGATAATAACTTTTTAGCTGACTTATTTATAAGCAGATTCGATGCACATATCATAACATAAGGATTAACACACTGTGTGTTACACGAACATTATTTCTACTCTTCATTAATACATTATAAACTATTTATTCTTTAAGGATTTAGTTTATTATAAATATTATTGATTTCTTAATAAAAAAAATTAAATTGTTATTAAACAAGAATATTGTATGGTAATTTTTAGATATTCTTACCAAACAGTTAGATATTTTAAACAATAAAGTGGATTGCTTATTAAAACATTTTAACCTTTCTGTTGATAAAGATGGCAATCTTATTGCATCGACAGGATCACTTGACATTAACCTTGACAAGAGCCTGAAAGATGAATACTCGTCTTCAGTCAGCTGTAATTCAGAAGGGTATCCTCCATCCTATTCTGTAATACAGGTTACATATTTTTAAACTCTTGTGTTCATATCAAAAATATTTTTTTCAATTATATATATTTTTATATATACATATATCTACTGTAGCATATATAGATCAGCAATTGCTTACTAGTTTTGCTTATCTTTATATCATACTTCTTCAGAAAAAGAAGAAAAACAAAGAATAGTGAAAGAAAAGATTGCTGCCCCACCCTAAACTTTCAGTTGATGTATCAGCACCTGTTTCTTCTGCAGCAGCAGGCTTATTCAGTGTGGCGTCATACTAATTATCTAAACACACATTTATAGTTGCGTCTGTGTGTGTATATATATATATATATATATATATATATATATATATATAAATATATATATATATATATATATATATATATATATATATATATATATGTATGTATGTATGTATGTATGTATGTATGTATGTATGTATTTATGTGCGTATGAATGTATGTATGTACGAATGTATTTATGTATATATGCATGCCTGTACAAATGTATCTATGTATTAATGTATGTGTATATGTAACACTAACCTTTTTTTGTTGACCTTCATAATAGATGAATTTATTTTATTATCTTTATTCATGTATCCATTTTTAAAATTTAATTATCTTTATTCATGTATCCATTTTTAAAATTTAATTATCTTTATTCATGTATCCGTTTTTCAAAATTTAGGCATCAAAGGAACAACAGCAGCAAGAGTACTATGCTTTGACCCTTAGTAGTCGACAACTTCATCATGGTTTAAAAGGTGGCATTCAAATTATAAACCAATCTCCTGAAAATATTAAAATTAATCAGAAGTCTACCAAAGGTAAAATTATTCTTGTATAGACAGAGGCAGTATTGTAAAATTTTAAAATCCGAATATCCTCATTTGAAAATAGTAAAAAGCTTAAGGAACTTTTAGTAGCAACAGTAATTTAAAGTAACTTAAAAAGTAGTATAAAAAATTAGTTTCCAAATATTTAAGTATATGGGCAAATCCATTTTTAACTTACGATACAGGCGCAACAACTTTACCAAATGATTGCCTATTTAAAATGTAAATTAAACCTTCAGCAATTTTTTATGAAAGGTGTAAGTCTAAAGAATAAAATAAGCTAAAATATGACCAAGAATCTGTCCAAAAAAGGGCAAACTTATTTCTGAAAATGCCACTTAACTTACGTTACACAGAAAAGGTAAAAAATGTGCTTCAACTTTAAGGTCAGATTTCTGCAAATCAGTAAAGCAGTTTGTATTAAAAATCTTCAAAATGTTGAGAATTCTATACTAATTTAAAAAATATATATCAGAGTATATAAAATAATTTATTAGAGGTGACCAGCTCTAGAAAATAAACTGTTTTTTTTTTTGATAATATATATTTAACTTACTTTACATTACTTACGTTACTGAGCGAATATTTTTGTGGATTTTTTATATCTATTATTAAGGTTAGAGTTATGTAATTACAGATTTGCAAAAGTATTGAACTCATTCATTGAAAAAAATTATCAAAGAAAATTTTAAAAAACTGGTGGCACTCTTTCTGAGTGATTTTTCATAACGTTTATGGAAATTATCAAATTGAATACAGTTTTTCTGCAAGACCAAAAGCAACTATAAAAAATTATTTTAGTATTACAACTTTATTAATACTTATTTGAGTCATTTAAATATGAAAATTTTTGGTTTGTCAAAGTTCTTACTTATACTTCTTACGTTTATCTGATTATGCAAATAAATTCATGGTTAAAATAACAATTTACAATGATATTTTTAATGCTTAAATAAATTTAATTTAAGAACTGAAGGTATATAAATAAACTTTCATCTCTCATCTCAAATCTCATAACCTACTTTTTGATCATCAATATGGATTTCGATCTTCTCGTTCTACGGCTGGTTTGCTATCAGTAATAACCGATAGGTTTTATCGCGCATTAGATAAAACCTATCGGTTATTACTGATATACAAGGTGGAGAGGTTAAGGCCATTGCTCTTGACATTTCTAAAGCGTTAGATTTCTTTAAAGCATTAAAGTTTGGCATGCTGGACTTCTCCATAAGCTTTCTTCTTACGGTGTATCTGGAAACATCTTTAAGATTATTGAATCCTTCCTTTCCAATCGTAGTATAAAAGTTGTCCTTGATGGACAACACTCTTCTTATTCTGTAACCTCAGGGGTTCCTCAAGGTTCAATCCTTGGCCCTATACTCTTTTTAATTTACATTAACGATCTTCCAGATATTCTCACATCTAAGGTGGCATTGTTCGCTGATGATACGACCATTTATTCTTGTCACAATAACAAGCCAACTCCCTCTGATTGCTTGCAGGGGGCATTTGAGCTTGAAAAGGATCTCACTTCTGCTACAGCATGGAGCTCACAGTGGCTGGTGAACTTTAATTCAGATAAAACTCAATTTTTTTCGGCCAATGGTTATCGCAATAGTTTAGACCTTCCTATATTTATGAACGGTAATGTACTCGATGAGTCTCCTACCCTTCATCTTCTAGGATTAACTCTTACTTCTGATCTTTATTGGAAACCTTATATCAAATCTGTTGCAAAATTAGCATCTGCTAAAGTTGCTTCTCTTTATCGAGCTCGTCACTTTCTTACTCTGGATTCTATTCTCTATCTCTATAAATCTCAAATCCGGCCTTGTATGGAATACTGTGGCCATAACTGGGGCGGATCTTCTAATGATGCCCTCTCTCTTTTAGACAAGGTGCAAAAACGCATTGTAAACATAGACATTAGATTTTCATTTTCATATTTATTAAAAATAGATAAATGGATTTATATTAAACTTTTATTGCAATTGTTTATGGATATTTCAAGCTAACCTGTTTTATTAGTAAAACAGAAACCTTGTTTTTGTTACTCAATATAAATTGGTGTATCTATTGCAGTAGTTAACTAATTGTGTTAATAAACAGTATTAATTTTTTTTTTAAAGAAAAGCTGGATTTGAGTCCTTTTTTGACTGAAAGCACAGCTAACAAATACTCAAAATTTACAGTTAAAGTAGGGTCATTTCCACACTTACCCTGAGTCGACACTTATTATAGGTTATAACTAACAGAAATTTTACAAGTAGATATTTATTTTTTATATTTATATTTAACAACATTGTCATGAACTTCTATAACCGCAATACATATTACTTTTATGAACTTTTATTACTTATATGAACGTCAGCATATGAAAATACTTTTTTTTTCAAGTGGCAGCTGTTAAAAGCGTTTTAAATAAAAAAAAGGAATTTAAAAAGACAACAAAATTTTATTTCTAAATCAAACTTTATCAAATAAATAAAACATAAATCATTTTTAATATTATTAAAACTGCTCATCATTATAGTATAAATGTATTTGTGAATGTACGATATGTATGAACTAAAAAAATTATAGTTCCATACATATAGTATGTTCAATGAATGTCCTTTTTTACCATAAAAATCAATACTGTTTTACTTAGATATTTTTACAATGGCAAGACAAAAATATGACTTGTAGCTTAAAAGGAAGATCAGTGTACAGTAGTGTTGATGAACTAAATGGTTTAAACCATTTGATAAATATCAGTTTGAAACAAAATAATATTTTTTAAACAACCTTAAGTTTACATCAGGAAAGTAAAGCAAGGGGTAGATTTACCAACAGAACTATATCTTTCATGTATATATGAATGCACCTATTTAAAAGCATAAAGATTCTTCTGAAAATTAATTTCTTATGTATACTAAAATTACAGTATGTTATTTATTTGACATAGACTATTTGTTTTTTAAATGCCTTTTTTTTTTAAATGTTTTTTAAATATATTTACATATACATATGTATTTTACCTGTGTAAGGCAGTTTACATGGGGAAAATAAAGCCCGCGCATATTATAAACTTTTTGGTAAAATAAAAAAGTTCATTATATTGATGTTTTTTATTTAGTTATTTTTTAAAAACTCTTCACATGATACAATTTCATCATGGATAAAAAAAATCTTTAAAAACTTAAAAAAAAATTTCAAGCTTTAAGTTTAAACCAGTTCTGTTTTTTTTTTTTTAATCAAAAAACAAAACAAAAATAATTTAGCATGTGCTAAAAAAAAAATAATTTGACTTGATTATTATATAATATTATGTTGAAACGCATACAAATAGCTCTAAGCAATAACAAAAAGTGCCATTTAACTTTGAAAAACTGTATTTTCAACTTTTCAACTTATTTAAAGTTAAATTGTGCATGTCTTTTTTAATGGTTTGGCGTTCTTATTCTTGTTAAAATAATGCTTTCTAAAGTTTTCATATTCAATGATATTTATTAGCATTTATTAGCATTTATTAGCATTATTAGCATTTTCATGTATTTGTTTAAGTAACTAAGTTATTAAATAAATATAAAAATAATATAAAATTAATTGAAGAAAAAAAAACATCAAAATAAGTTAAAAATATTTTTTTAAATGCCTTTATTTTCATAGCTCCAACAGTTAATTGATCCTGCCGAAGTATATATATATATATATATATATATATATATATATATATATATATATATATATATATATATATATATATATATATATATATATATATATATATATATATATATATATATATATATGTATGTATGTATTAAGAGAGAATTGTTATTATCTATATTGCTGTTTTTAAATGATCCTTATTCTTATTGTGATAGTTACATCCAATAGTATACCATTTTTCATTGAATGGTGAACATGTGCACATAAATTATAAGTGTTTACAGAACTTCTGTAACAGAAGAATCGACTCTATTTATAGTATTAGAAGTTAAAAAAATGTTGTCTTGAACATTTTCAATGAAACAGCTATCTAATAATGCCTATTCTTTCCTAAGAGTTTATTTATAGTATTTATAGTCTATTTATAGTATTAGAAGTTAAAAAAATGTTGTCTTGAACATTTTCAATGAAACAGCTATCTAATAATGCCTATTCTTTCCTAAGAGGCTTTCCATTTATAGTATCATTTAATTTGACACCTTTTATTGTGATTTTATTTCAATATAAATTTGAAGATAATTCTATCATGTAATAATAAACATGACCATAGGTAAACAGATAGTTTAAATAGGTAATGTATGCCAACCCATTCTGGGTAAAGATATATTACTAACTATTGATAGTAAAATATTGCATAGTTTTGCATTGTACCAATTACCACCATCCACTTTGCTGTGAACTTGAATTCCTGTTTTCATACACCAAGAAACCCTTTCTATTAATTCAGACCTTTTTCTTTCTTTCTTTTGCCCATGATACTCAAGCCATCGTCTTAACTCATCGACATTTAGAAATATCTTTTTCAAATAATTCTCCAGGAACCTAATTTTTCAATAGAACAACCTTGTTTAAATTTTTGTTCATTGCCAATATAATTAATGCTGCAATCATATGTTTTAATAATATTACATAATAAAACCAATACAAATTATCACAACAAACAATCATGTCTTATAATAAGAAATACATTGTACTTGTCATATGTCTTTTAATAAGATCATATGTCTTATAATAAGTCATCATAATCATGTCTTATAATAAGAAATATATTGTAATATAATACATAATCATATGTTTATCATTGTAATATAATACAAAATAATCATGTCTTATAATAAGAAATACATTGTACTTGTCATATGTCTTTTAATAAGATCATATGTCTTATAATAAGTCATCATAATCATGTCTTATAATAAGAAATACATTGTAATATAAGACATAATCATATGTTTATCATTGTAATATAATACAAAATAATCATGTCTTATAATAAGAAATACATTGTAATATGCTTATACAAATGATTTGTTTGTCTGAATATCAATCCCAGAATACTTCTTTAATAATGTTACCACTAATATTAATATTATAAATAATTTCCCGATAGATAAAATTAAAATAAATACTTTATATTTACTCTATTTATTTTAACTGATTTAACAGTATATAGTTAATAAAACTGAGAATTTAAAACTTAGCAATATATTAATTGCACTTTAAAGGCTCTAATGAGACTGACAATTTGAAAAGGAAGTTTTATTGAAATAATTTTCTGATGTTATTATGGCAAAGTCATTAATAAATAAAACTCTAGTTCGACTTCATAGTAAAATTTAAATCATATTTTTTTCAAAATAATTCATAAAAAGTAAGCAAAAACTTGCTGGTGGGAAGCCAACAGCAATGTTATCTATTTTATTAGAAGACTGTATTCTAGAAAAAAATTATACTTGTGATGTTGCAAAGGTAAAGAGTTATTTTAGTTTTGTTGATTTTAAAATTTTACTGCATTTAAATAGAATTAAGAAAAGTTTTTATGGTTTTTTATCTCTTTCAAAGAGATAGGTGATTAGTTATTATTATTGAAATTGGTGTGTCTAAAAAACGATGTGTCTAAAACTTAAAATCTAATTTTCAGGATGCAATTTTTGTATTTTTGGGAGACCATTAATATGATGTTATTAAAAATATAGTTTTTATAAGTTAAAGAAATTAATTTTATTTTTAAATTGTTTTATCTATTTCATGCTGAAAAGAAGTTTTTGTAAATAGAAGAATTTTAGTTTTTTTATTTTAGCTTAATTTTTATTCAAATATTTTATTTTGAAGGAGTCGAGCTCTGGGTTCCATCACAGCAGTATTTGAATCAGTTAGCAACATTAGAAGACCAATCGCCTCAGCACGGTGTCATTACTCAAGATATGACATCTAGTTCGTTTATACCAAATCAACTAATTGAAAAGGTAAGGTTTTAAAAATATTATCAAATATTATTAACAATCATTTTTATATAAATATGTTCTATATCACCCCAGTTGGCACATAATGTTGTGAATACGAACAAGTTAACAAATATTTATGAATTTACAGCGTGATGTTATATGGTTTATTCTCAAGATTTTTTAGTATTATTTGTAAATTTGTGTTGTTTTATTGAAGGTTTATGTGGAGAGTCGTAGTCGTGCCAACTTTGCTAAGAATTTGACATTTGCAATATTTTCTGCTGAAGAAAGACAAGGTAAAAATTGCACTGGTAGAGTGTTTGGTAAAGCTCAACTTAAAGGACAACTTGATCAGACTAAACTACAAATGGTGAAAGAAGCAACATTTCGTAAATATCCGTGTCCAACTGAACATATAGATATGGCATGGCGTAAAGAGTGTATAACTGCTATAGACTCTGGTCTTCGAAATGAACATCGATCTTCTCGATCTGTAGCAATACAGTCAAATAACGAAGAATGTTCACGCGCAGGTAAAAACACGTGACAATGCCAAATAAGGCTTCTTTACTTGCTTAAGCTCATAATAATAAAAATTCGAATCTTAAAACTATGCTGCGGGTGTTAAATAATAAAATTGGCTTTAGGAAGGAAGGCGGGGAGGACGGGTTTTACTGAAGTTTTACTGAAAACATATTTATATATAATATTTTATTTTATTTTTTTCAAAAGTATTAAACAGAAAAGGATATTTTCATCTAAACTTTATTTTTTTTAATGAAAAAAGCTCTTACTTTAGTCATTAAAGTTTTGAAATCAGCTAAAACAATATACAAAGTGAAAAATAAGTTCGCGTAACAAATATTTTATACAGAATTACGAAAAACAGTTCGATTCACGTAATTTTAAACAAATGAGCTAAATTTAATACGCAACATTACAATTAAACTCAAATCTCAAATTGTCTTAGGAATTTATTTATCGCGGACCGCAGCGTCTTAAGTATGGTTTAGTCTCAGCCTGACGTGCAGCTTGCAAAGTTTTAACACTTCGGTGGGGCGTGGCACAGGTTTTGGCTCTTTAAAATAACCCGATAGGATTGAGGTAAAGACTATTTGAAGCAATTTATTCTTGGTAACAATTTCGGGGTAATTATCACAAAAAAAAATTCTTTCTGTTTGACTTTATGTTCTGAGGCTGAGTCCTGCAGCCATAACGCAGTGACTCTAGAACTTGCTTATAAAAAAACTTTCTAGTTAATCTTGAGGTTTGAAGTCCATCATTTAATACGGCTTTTTTGTGTTAAGTCCATCATTTAGACTTATTTGTTGAGATGCCGACCCAAACTATTAAAGAAAGTAGATAAGCAAGTCGTGAAACAATTTAACCCCCAGAATTTATAAGATAATTTAACTAGCGTATGCTTGATTGTATGTGTTCTGAATCTTATTATACATAAACTTTAAATATATATATTTTTTTAAAAACGTGAAACTAGTGCTTTTTTAAAATAGGAGTTTTTTTTTAATTCTATTTGATGCAAGTTTATTATCAGTATTAAATGATGGATAACTCTATAATTTTTGATTTTTTTTGGCTTAATTCTAGTAAAAGCTGAACAATTAGGATGCGGTGGAGATGTTTAAAAATAGATTGATTCACGTTTTGCGATGAAGGTCTCGCCTCTGTGTTCTAAAAATATATTTATTTTAAGACGAATGCTTTTAAAATAAATACAAACTCAGGGAAAAAATGACGCAACTTGGTTGTTATCATTAAGTTAATATAAGTTAAGAAAGGGATTTATAAAGACCGAAAGTGTATATCAAAAGAGTAAATAAAAGTTCTAGCATTATTTTATAAATATTTATTTATTTGAAAAAATTAATTATTTTATGTTAAAAAATATTGCCAACAAGCTATTTTCTATAAGCAAGGAGTTATAATAAAATTTTTGAAATAACTTAGGTAAAAGTCGACATTTTTTTACTTTTCATTTACAACGTTTCCAAAGATAACCGGAAGTTTGACTAACTATGCGCATCAATTCAAAAATTAAAAATATCTTACGATTTCTTTGGATTGGTCTGTTTAATATAAGTTTCGTTTGGATTGGTTCAAAATAAACTCTTCTTATCTTACTTTATGATTGTAAAATATTTTTAAGGAGAGTTTGATTAAAAACAAAAGATCAGCTCCATTATTATCGTTAATAAAAAATTAACTTGTTAAGAAAAAAGAATAGCGAACACAACCATAATAAAAATAAAAGACCGAAAATTAAGTTTCTTTGTGTGCAAGCAGTTTTATTTTTAACAAAAATTAAGATTTTTTTTTTTTATAAAAATTAAAAACTAACAAAATACAATTCTAATTAAAGTACAGTTTCTATAAAAATTACCAAAACTATTTGGTAAATTTTTGAGGTTCCTTAACGTGAAGCAAGTTTTTATTCACTCATAGAAAATATCTTCAAAACAATTTTATTGCTTCAATATTTTTAGCATTGGTTTTACATAAGACCATTTTTCTTGACAATTATTAAACTCTATTTTGTTTAAATTTTTTTTTGAAGTTTATGATTTTAAGCTCGACCTATTATCATGACACTCTCTTTGATATTTTAAGCTCGACCTATTATCATGACACTCTCTTTGATATTTTAAGCTCGACCTATTATCATGACACTCTCTTTGATATTTTAAGCTCGACCTATTATCATGACACTCTCTTTGATATTTTAAGCTCGACCTATTATCATGACACTCTCTTTGATATTTTAAGCTCGACCTATTATCATGACACTCTCTTTGATATTTTAAGCTCGACCTATTATCATGACACTCTCTTTGATATTTTAAGCTCGACCTATTATCATGACACTCTCTTTGATCTTCTACAGATTGAAAATTTGACTTAATGCTGTGCATATTTATTATACTCTTCTTTTTCTTTGGTTATTCTATAAATCAAGAAAAAAAAATTAAAAATGAAAAAAGATTTTTCTTGATTTAATGAATAAATATGGCTGATGATTGCAAAAAGACATGAACCATCACAAAAATGTATTTTTTCAAATAATCTAACGCTATATATATTAATACCGATCATGGCTACTTAGTAAGTATTGCCATGATACTGATCTATTTTGTAAAGAATTTACATTATACTGATCACTCTTAAACGAACAAAAGACTTTGTATCTTAACTTAATACAACAAAACAACAATAATAAGCTCTATATATTGAGCACTCTTTTCAAGTCGTCTACGTTATGGAAAAAACTTGAATTATTCAGTCAACAACATTCCGATTCCATCAATAAAAGACAACAATATATGTGTGTGTGTGTGTGTGTGTGTGTGTGTGTGTATGTGTGTGTGTGCGCGTGTGTATGGCTGTATACATACACCCAAAAAAAAATTGTTTTAGGGTATTACACATTTTTATAAAGATGCTTAATTATAAGGCCAAGTGAAATGATAATAAATGAAAGCACTAAATAATGTGCAAGCTGCAAGATTTCCATTATAATAATTTTAATCATTTTAATATTGATTTTTATACAAAAATATTTGAGATAATGTGACAACTAAATCTTTAAAAGCATTTATCACACCTTCAACGATCTAGAAATATCTTTAATTGTGAAGAAAAATGTAAAGATTTCTTCAAATATGTTTGTATTTATATATAACCAATATTATATATATTCTATTATAATTATTCACGATATCTTTGAATTTCTATAATTACTTTTGGTTGATTAGTTACAATTTTTAGCACTTCATATAACATTGTTTTTCATTTTTTAAGCTTTTTATATTACCTCATATATAAAAAATACTGGCTCTACCCCCTGATATGATGGATAATAAAAACTTGTATTAAATTTCTGACAACAGAATATGGTAAGTAAATTTAGTTCAACAATGTCGAATTAAGTTTATCTATTTAACAGCATGAAATATAAAAAAATGACGTTTTTTATTCAAACATTGAAATAAACAAAACATTTAAAATTATAAAACAGCAAAAAAAAAGAAAAGTTTTTTGAATCTTCAACTTAAATGTAAAAAAAACTTGAATAAGGTAAACTTATATACACCCTTTATATACCAAAAATAACTTCATAAAAGATTTTTGCGTATTTCAATAAATTCTTTTAGAGAATTTATTATATATTTATGATTACAAGTCTCAATAAGTTCACAAATCAAACATTTCAAACAAATAACTTCGATTTTCATGATAAGGTTTGATGTTTGTTTAGTATAAACGAACAACCTATTTTATTGAAAGCAACCCTTTTTAAAAAGCTGACGCTAAATGTTTTTGGAAACAAAACATTCCGTCTCGAAGGTTTGTTGATTTTTATTGTTGTTACTTTTTATATTTCTATTTTTATTGTCATTAAATTATAACAAATATTGAAAATTTATGATCGTCATCGTTTATTTTTTTCACAATTCTGTGAAAAAGATTTAAAATAAAACTACATTCTTTCACAAAGACATCGTTGAAGAGTAAGCAGTGCGTTCTTCCGATTAGCTACACTTCGAGTGTAATATGTTTTAAAGATTTCAATGATTAAACAAAAAATTTGGTTATTGTTTTTTTTTTCCTTCTTTTCGTCAAGAGAAATTATCTTTGATCTGTATTTAAAAAAATAAAATTGACTATAATATAAATAAAAAAATAAAATTGACTATAATAAAATAAAACTATAGTTGAGTTAAAAGACAGTTCGTCAACTATTAAACGCGCAAAAATATGTTTTTTTAATTTTAACTTCATGTAGTTTTTTCTAAAAACATTATTTATATCTTCATAAAACTATATTATGCATCACTAATTTTGTCCAATTTTTTATTTATATACGTTTTCTTGTAAAATAATGATTACCAGTTTGAAATTAATTTTTCAAAAAACTCCAAGGCATTTATCAGCTTCATAAGATGCGAACGTAAAAATACTATGCGTGTAACTTTGTGCGCGCCAAACAAATGTACTAAATAAATAATATAAAAAAAAGTTTTTTTTTTCCAATAACTGTTTTGAATTTAAAAAAATAAATAAAATCGGAAAAAAAAAGTTTAAAGCCAGTTCAAAATTTCACATAGTATTTTCAACCTTTTGATTTCATCAGAAAAACCAAAATTTACCTTTTACGAGACCAGTTTATATCTGTTAAAAACTAGATTGTATTAAAAATGCAGTGCAAATAATATTTGAAACCAGCAACACCTCACTTAGTAGCAATAACCCGTTTTTTTTTTTTTTTTAATTTTATTTTTAGGTGCCCCAAGAAGACCTAACGGTCTTGTCACAGAACACCGCGGAAGTGCATTTAATCAGGAAGTTCACGCCTCCTTCCTTACCGAGACGCGAAAATATGTCCAGAGTTCGTTTCGAACCAGGATCTCCTGCTTATAAAGCAAGCGCTTTAACCATCGCGCCACAGCTGCACCCTTGACGGCAGAGTATAGGCACGACGCTTGAGCGCCATCCATTTTCAGGGCTAGTTGATTCGGCAGGTCTTTCCTTAACAGTAGGGACTATATCTGACCGTCTGAAAAAAAATGATTGGATTTTTTGCGTAGTGCTTTTAACCACTAAATATTTACGAATAATGAGTCTAAACGTAAAGTAGTTTTCCAGAAGCCAACTGGCGTTTTCTATTTTGTGTAATCCAAAATAAAATGAAAAGTAGAACAACCAAAAACAAAAATAGAAGACTGAGAAGCGATAATCAAGAACAGAGACAAAAGAAAAGCAACTGCAAAATTATTTAAAAAGTTGCACAAAATTGCACAACTACACTTAATTAAATAATAAATCTTTCTTTTGACGGACATGTGAAGATTACAATAACTGAATATATATATATATATATATATATATATATATATATATATATATATATATATATATATATATATATATATATATATATATATATATATATATATATATATATATATATATATATATATAATGGGCCTTAAAAAGTTTATTTAATTAAGGTATTTTTTGTGTTTTAAACCTAATTAACTTACCCCAACTAGATAAGGTTACACATAATTTAGGTTATAAAACAAAGTAACTTGAGCCTTTGTATGTTAACCAATTATGCAAACCGCTGTTTGGCAAAACGTTTTTGTTTTTATGTATATTTAGTACTTAAACGTAACTTTTTCTACATTTTCGATTTTTATTTACAAAATATGCCTCAAAAAAACTTTTGCCCAAAGTAAAAAAATTATCAGAATATAAGTCAGTACAACCACCAGAAGCAAACGTAACAGCTATATCTCAATCACTACCTTCTTAACCTACTCCAACAAAATCTAGCATCAACATAAGTTTTATAGCATCAGCTCCAAGGTCGATTTCAAAACTTTAACTTGCCTGTTACTAAACTTAAATATTCTAGTAATTGTAGCTATCCAAAAAGAAATCAAATGGCTCAGTTGTTTGTCTCAAATTTGCAACAATTGTTGTTTCGCATCCAACACCCTGACAAGAGAGCAACAAAAATTAGACTTGTTAGGATTTAAAAGGGAATTAAAATTCAAAAAAAGAGTTTCTTAGCAAACCTTAAATACTTGAGAATTGAAAGGTGGTGACATCAGAAAAGAGCTAGAATTGACTTAAGCTTATTAATCAAGCAGCAACAGCGACTCAAACAACAACACCGACTCAAGCAACAACAGTGACTCGACAAGCAAGACCAATAAACCTAGTCAAGTTTAAAGAGTGCCGTAAAGTTTTGGGTAAATTTTCAACAAGTCTAAATTCTAAAAATTTTTAATGCAAGACTTTATCAAACGTGCATACCAAAGTGATACCGGTTTTTGCATTTAATCTGGTGGGTTTTTGCACGAATCTGGTGGGTTTTTTCATTTAATCTGGCGGTTTTTTTCATTTAATCTGGCGGTTTTTTGCATTTAATCCGGCGGTTTTTCTTTATTATGATAAATAATTTTGTTTTTATTGCTTCATTTAATTTAACAGAAGAAACAAGAAATAGGCTACATGAGTTAATTGGAGATAACAAAAACTATAATCTACAGGAAATAAAGGTAGAATTAGGAATTGATGTCAATGTCTCTACATTATGGCGATGGTTAAAAAAATTGAATTATGCATACAAAATTTTGAGACCCATTAGTGAAAGACGCAATACTGCAGAGCTAAAAGAAGAAAGAAAAACATACATTGCAACAACGTTACAGAAATATCATTTATATCGATGAAAGTCCGTTTAATCTTCATATGATAAGAAACCACGGATACAGTCTCCGAGGAACGACCCCAAATCAACGTGTATTGTCATCAAGAGGCCGTAACATAACTATGATATTAGCATTAAATTGTTTAAACATAGTACACAGTGAAGCAAAAATTGGCGTAGGAGTGACACCAGATATCTTTAAAGGATTTTTAAATACACTTAAAAGTATTTTGGGGGAGGAAGAAGAGTTTACCTTGGTGATGGACAACGTTAAGTTTTATCATTCTTTATCAGATTTTTATGATAGTTATCCTTATGAAATTCATTTTTTATCTCGATGCACATCTTTTTTAAATCCTTGTGAAGAAACATTCTCGAAAATTAAGAATACTACAAAAGGATGAAAAGCCCCGATTGGAAATAACGATTTGTTAGAGCGAATGAGAAACGGTTGTGATCTTTCAAACTTTGTGAGACACTGCGAATCTTTTCTTACGCAATGTGTTAATGGAGATGACATTAATAGCGAATAGTCGAAATTTTTTTAAATTAATTTTTTCGAACTTGTATGTTATACATATATATATATATATATATATATATATATATATATATATATATATATATATATATATATATATATATATATATATATATATATATATATATATATATATACATATATATATATATATATATATATATATATATATATATATATATATATATATACATATATATATATATATATATATATATATATATATATATATATATATATATATATATATATATATATATATACATATATATATATATATATATATATATATATATATATATATATATATATATATATATATATATATATATACATATATATATATATATATCATTGTAGTTATTGTTGTTATTATTATTGTTGTTATTAGTATTATTAATATTATTATTACTGAATGCTATTGGATTATACTATTTGTTATACATCTAAATTTATTTTTAACTGGAATATTTAGAATTTTTTTATTACTAATCATTTAAGCAATTCTTGCATGCATTAAGGTGAGTTTCCACTTATCCGTTTTCCTACGGGAAAGGGAAAGGGAGCGGAAAAATAATCACGTGAGCATGCGCAGTTTTCTTTCGGACAAATAAAAACTTTTATTACGCATGCTCACGTGTTTATTTTTTTTATTCCGATCCCGTTCCCGTTGAAAAACGGATGAGTGGAAACTCGCCTTTATCCATTAAGTCGCTCTGACGTCAAACGAAAACAAACAATGCGGCAATCATGTTGAATCGGGGTATAGGAATGCGCAGAATAAGAGTAAATCCTTGTTAATTTATGTTTATAAATATAATTCGCCGAGTCTACCATTTCGAATAGGGGTATAAAAATGCAATCACGTGACAATTGCGACTAAATGGATAAAATTGTTATACATTTTAAAACCGCCAGATTGAATGCAAAAAACCGCCAGATTAAAAGTAAAAAACCGTCGGCTTAAATGAAAAAATCCACCTGATTCGTGGAAAAGTCCACCAGATTAAATGCAAAAACCGGTATGTAAAAGACGCCCGGTTTTAATAAAGTGCCACACATGTGACAACACAAAACAACCGGCAAAACCTCTCAGTATCATCACAAGAATAAAATCATTTTTTTTTTATCATTGTTTTTTTAATTGTTGCTATTGGTTGTTTCTTGATTTTTATCAGTTATTGCTATATTTTAATTAACTATCTTTTTAATTACCCGTTGATTTGCATATTTTATTTTTGACATATGTATGGGAATATGACATATGTATTGACATATGTAAGGGAATAAAGTTTTTTATTTGATTTTGTTTGATTTAAAGCTCTAAGTTCTCTAGTCAACACTAATTAAATCTTTATTTTTATCAAAACTATATTTTTTGGATTTGTTTTACTTTATATCAATTCAACATAGCTGTAAATGTTTTCATACTTTATATGAATTCAACATAACTGTAAATGTTTTTGAAATCTATTTTGAAATAACTTTAGTCGGTGAGTTATTCCACTTTATTTAGGCTTATTTAAGATATTTTACCTTACAAAAAAAACCTTACTGAAAACCAGGTTTTAATTTGGGGCATTAATCTATTTTGTAGCACTTTAATATATTGTACATAATTCATGGTGGCTTCTACGCTGAACAACATTCCCGGTCCGTGTATTGACATGACACTCCACATCATAACAGACGTTGGATGATTGACACTCTAGCTAACACACTCTGACTTGACTCTTCTCCTGTTCTTCTTCGAACATATTGGCTCTGTTCTTCCACCACCAAAAAGATGGATTCATCGCTAAAACATGCCTGGATATAATAAATGTATAAATGAGTACACAGAAACACTTTGCAAAAAAATACAGATCAAAATTGAGAGACTCTTTAGAAAAAAAAACTGCCTAAATTTTTTTAGAACTCATCTTCATATTTAAAATAAATTTTGATATCGAATATTAAGTGAAAACTCTCAAAATGACTTTGAATACAATTTTTGCACGTATTTTACCTTACTCCAGTCATAGATAGACATGTCTTCATGAATTTCAGCCCATTCTAGCCTCTTTTTAGTCATCGCTGGTGTAATCTTTTATTTTTTTCGTGCACGACGACTTTTCAAACCACTTTCAAAAAGCCTTCTCCTGAACATTAACTCGAGAAACATCGAATCCTGTTTTATTAAGTTGTTGACACAACATCTAAGGTGTTGTGTCAACAACTTAATAAAACAGGATTCGATGTTTCTCGAGTTAATGTTCAGGAGAAGGCTTTTTGAAAGTGGTTTGAAAAGTCGTCGTGCACGAAAAAAATAAAAGATTACACCAGCGATGACTAAAAAGAGGCTAGAATGGGCTGAAATTCATGAAGACATGTCTATCTATGACTGGAGTAAGGTAAAATACGTGCAAAAATTGTATTCAAAGTCATTTTGAGAGTTTTCACTTAATATTCGATATCAAAATTTATTTTAAATATGAAGATGAGTTCTAAAAAAATTTAGGCAGTTTTTTTTTCTAAAGAGTCTTTCAAATTTGATCTGTATTTTTTTGCAAAGTGTTTCTGTGTACTTAAAAAAAAAATGTGACGTTGCCAAAAACAAAAATATGTAAAAACATTAGAATAATATCATATTTTATACTTAAAAACTTTTAACTGTGATACTTGTGAAAATGAAATAGATATTTGAACTCAATCACGGAAAATAATTTTCTTATATCTGTAGTCTAATAATTTGAACACGTCACGAACACGTCACGAACACATCACGAACACGTCTGCAGTTATAAAATGTCTATTGCTGTTTTTTTAACTTTTGATTAATTGTACAATTTTTAATTTTTGAAAAATCATAGCTTATAAATAACTTGAGGTTTTTGCTTCAAATTGTCAGGGTTTGTATTATATATAATGCTGAAGTTCATCGAGCCGCAAACATCAAAGCAATTTCAAGTCGTCTCGGGAGTATGCTTGTAACCGACAATAAAAAAAAACAAGTTTCACTGGACAAAACAACAACAAAATTCACTGAAATTGTTACGTTGCGCCATTTTTAATGTTTTTCTTAAAATTTAAGAAAAACATTAAAAATGGCGCAACGTAACGGCAAACAACAATTTTTTTTGAAGGTTCGCCAATAATATTTAAGTTAAATATTATTGGCGAACCTTCAAAACACTATGTTTTTTAAACTATTATAAACGTATCTATTTGCGTCAACGTATAAAGATTAAGCGTTTAAGTACAGTCTTGATGTCTTTTTCTTATTGTTAACGAAGCAAAAGGTTACAAGCATAGTCCCGAAGAATTTCAATGCGGTTGAACTTCCATCTGTTTTATACTTCCATGGTATAATACTATACTGCGTTTCCGTAACGGAGAAACTCAACTGGTGTTTCGGTATTTAGGAATAACTAATTTCACGGAATAAACACCCCTATTTTTGACACGTGTTGTTCTTTTTATTTCAGAGAGTTTTAAACAAGCAACATGAACGAATTGTAATTTTTTTTTGAGTTGTATCGGCTAAGTATAATGCTTCCTACAAACATGTACTCAAACCCAGTAGACACGGGACCGTCTTTTAAAAAATTCAAAAGATGTCCAAAACGCTCAAAAGATGACCAAAAGACGTACTAAACGTTCTAAATACTTTTAAAATACGTCTTTTTTATATCCCGTGTCCACTGTAAAATATATCTTTTTGGCATCATTTAGACGTTAGTTTTGTTTTCATTTAGACGTCTTTTAAACGTCATGTGCTAATCAGGTTTCAATAGAATGTTATTCTGTTTAAAATAATTTAGCTTTCAACAATATAAAATGTTATTTTTTTATAACATTAAAGCGGGATAAAATTCAGATGGTGTTATATTTGGACTGTATAACATTTAGGTTGTGTAACGTCTAGGTGATGTATTATTTAGGTGGTGTAACATTTAAGCTGTGTAATATTTAGGTGGTGTAACATTTAGGTGATGTAGCATTGAGGTGGTGTAACAATTAGGTGGTGTAACATTTAGAAGATGTAACATTTAGGTGGTGTAACATTTAAGTGGTGAAAAATATGACAATGTGGTGAAAATTAGTAGTTATATAATTAACCTTTATTGATCAATAAATAAAATATTATATTATTCATTATAACCAGTAATTATTATTTATTACCAATAGTTTTAGAAATAATCCCTATTTTACATTAATAAGAAAGTTTGGGGTTTACAATATAACTGGCGTTACTTATTTTACACTGGTTAAATGTTTGGAATTTACAATATAACTGGGGTTACTTATTTTACACTGGTAAAAAGTAAAATAAGTAACGCCAGTTATATTATTTCCAGGTTGAGTATATTTTGTACTAAGACTTTAATGGTACCATTAGTTTGTTTATTTAGTTGCTATGGATATCTAAATTCCATAGCAACGGTGTGTTTTGCATAGTAACCTAAATTAAGAGACATTCTTAAAATGTCAAATTTATAAACTAAACTGGTATTAATGCTAAAATATTATTTTATGTATTTGAATAACACAAACAAGAAATTACTTAATTTTGGTGTTGCTATGAAGTTTTAGGGTCTTAGAAACCAGTTATTTAATTTTTTTTATGAAACTTGTGCTTAATTCAAAATATCCTTAAAAAAATGAAATAAAAACTTTGAAAACAATCATTACTTTCAGGGTTTATAAACAGTTAATAAAATTTGAACTAATTGTATCTATGTAATTCAATTGTCCTTAGCAACCAAATAAAAAAACCAACAAGCGTTCATACAATTAAAGCTATAGAATACTTAATAAAGTATAAGTTAGAATACAAACAAATTTGTATATTGACAAAAACATGAATTATTTTATTATATAAATAATAAATACTAATAAAGTAAATAACATCTTGAATACCAACTAAAATCAAAACTATGCAATTGCATTTATAGTTAGTCAAAAATTGGAACCTCCTTGAGTATATCAAGAATTCCTATTAGAAGAGCATTGCTCTTAGGATAATATAATTTTATTAAACTACTTATCAAAGGGTCAGACTAACTCTATAACTTGCCAACCATGAATAAGAGTGCAATGCAAACAATGTGGCATATGATATTAGAGATATAGATTTATATACTTTTCAACTGTTTTGCAGCAGTATTCTCTAAATAGTGAAAAGTCAATTAGAAAACTAGATGACAAAGTACACAAAATAACATGTAACATCTTTATCATACTGACTTTAAGTTTAGAAATTTCAGAAAATTTTTCTGCATTCTAAAAATATCTTCTAGCAGTTTTTCCTTTAGTTGATGACATGGAGCCACCAGACATTGGCATATCAATTACCAGTCCAACTTCATCACGAACCCTCATTTGAATTTTCCGTTTTCGTCCTTGGATAATTTTCTTTTCAAATGGTATCCTTGTAGACCACTTTTTTACTGTTAATTTATAATTAATTTTAAGATGACATTCCATGCTTTTAATCCAAGCATGGAAAGTTTAAAGCCAAAGCAGAGACCTATCTCTGTCAATGACATATTTTTAGCTTCTTCTAATAGATTTTGGTTTTCTTTCTCAACTATAACTTGAGTATAAATCCTTTAGCTAGTTGACCCATCAAACCGAACTTTAGAACGTAATGTTAGTCTTTCAAGATCATTCATGGAATTGATAACTTGTTTCTCCAACTGTATTTTGCGTATTGCTGTATGATTGACAAATGCTTAAAAGTTTATTTTTCCAGAAAAATTATTAACAGTCCATAACGTTTGTTCAGAAAGACATTGTTCTTTACCAGCACGAACATTATTGTGCGCAGGATAGAGATTACAACTTTTACTCACAGCATTATTTCTCAAGTGTTGGTAATCAGATTTGCTCATATTGTTATTTAATATGAGTGCAAGAGCTTTTTTTTAGAGTGTTTTGAGCATGTTCTGAATCAGAAGGTTGTTTTACAGATAAACTTCGAACTACTTTCACATTCTTTTTTCCGCCATCTTTGAAAAAATTGCAACTACTAGCATTTAACAGTTCATTTGAAAAACTAGTTATTAAGTCGATAGCTGCTACTTTATGATTCTTTATCTTATTTGATGAATTCTCAAATGATTTCACAGGCCTGTTGTGTTCACTATTTCAAATATATATCTACTAACTCTAATTTTATTAGTATTTAAGATTTATTATAATAACATACATATTTGCAACTAGTATTATATAAACAAACATAACTCACTACAATATCTTTCTAACTAACTCACGAGTTCTAATGCGTTCCACGTGAACGCACTCTTACCAATCATAATGTTATTTTTTTTGTTACCAACTCTCAACAGTTCCCCCTGTTTGGGAAAGTTTCTATTATTACACAAATAAATAAATCGTGTTTAGAAATTTTTAATAGTTTATAGGTCTATTAATTCGCTTTGGATATGATTTTCTTTTAACTATTTTTCTTTCGATATCATTTACTGGTGTTTCACGTTGTATACTTTCGGCTTCAGGTTTTAAGAGTTTTTTTATAAATTGTATATTACGCGCCAACTCGTTTCCTTCTTGATCGACTACAATGATTAAATTTTGCTTTCTTTCTTTAACTATATATTTCTTGCTTAAATATTTTGAGTCTAATTTTCCTCCCAGTTTATAGCGTTTAACAAGAACCTGATTTCCTACTTTAATGTCATCTCTTATCTTTGCATGATGTTTCATATCAAAATTTTTTTTTACTTTCTTATACTTTTTATCTTGACGTTCTCTCACTTCTTTGTCATAGGGTGATTTTTCAATTATTATTGAAGGAAATATATTTTTGATATTTCTATTGAATAATAACGTAGCTGGTGGTTTGCTATTTGTAGCATGAGGTGCGCATCTATAATTTCGAAGCATGCTTTGAAGTTCATCTCTCCAATTTTTCCCCATAAAATGAGTCGTTTTAATTGTTTTTCCTATAACTTAAATTTTTCTACGATACCGTTCGCTTGCGGATATTGAGGCTTTATTTTAATGTGCTTTATGTCAACATTTTTAAAGTATAGTTTTAATTCTTCGCTTTGAAACGGTGGTCCGTTGTCACTTCTAATTTTGTTAGGATAACCAAATATAGCAAATAATCTTTCTAGTTTACTTATGACGCTTGAAGCTGTTGTGGTTTTTATTATATCAACAAATGAATATAATTCTTGAGTATAAATCTTCTATAACAAATAAATACTCTCCTGACGGTAACGGTCCGAAAAAATCCATTGCTAATTCATCCCAAACATGTTCTGGTAAATTCGACATTTTTATTGGTTCATGATTTGGAACACGTGAATTTGCTTGACATCTTAAACACTTTTTAACATATACTTCTATATCGGTATTCATAGTGACCCAGTAAACTTTTTGTCGCAATAAACTTGCATTTTTCAACACTTAAATGTCCTTCATGTACAATTTGTAAAGCTCTTTTTTGAAGTGTCTTTGGTAAAACAATTTTTTCTCCTCGTAATATGATTCCGTCGTGATCAGTTAACTCATTTTGAAATTTACGATACGGTTCAAGTATTGGATTGTCATGCCATTTACCCAATAACAACGCTGTTTTTACTGTAATTAAACTGATGTCTGTTGCTGTCTCTGTTTTTATATCTTCGAGTGAAATTGATTTGGGTGCCATTTTTGTCACTAGGAAATTTACATATGCTGTAATTTCATTTTCATCTGACTCACTATGTATTTCATTTGGAGTACAGTTTCTAGAGATAAAATCTGCAATGTTCTCTTCTCATTTTTGATATATTACATCTAAATCGTATGCCTGTAATTTGATTTGCCATCTTGCAATACGTGCATTTATTTTAGAACCAGAAGAAAAAATGAACTTGAGGGGTTTGTAATCCACTATGACCTTAAAATTTTTTCCATATAAATACAAATGTAACTTTTCCATAGCCCATACCAAGGCAAGAGCTTCCTTTTCTGTAATATTATATTTTAACTCGGCTGCGGTTAATGATCTACTTATGTAGCAGATTGGTTTACTCCATGTTCCTTCTTTTTGTAAGAGTATTCTACCTATGGCATGATTACTAGCATCAGTGATTAACTGTACTTCTTTGCGCGGATCATAGAAAGCCAGAACGGATTCACTTGATAACTCACGTTTAAGCATGTTGAAAGCATCATGTTTTTTTTCCCACTTAAATTTTGAATTTTTCTTTAATAGTTCCCGTAGTACTGTTGTTTTTTCACTAAAGTCTTTAATAAACCTTGATACATATGTGCATAAACCAAGAAAATTTCGAAGCTCACTGACCGTTGTTGGTGATCTTGCATTCTTGATAGCTTCTACTTTGATTGGATCAGGATTAATACCATTTTTAGATATTTCAATGCCAAAAAAATTTATTTTCTCTTGAGCAAAAATACACTTTTTTTAATTTAACTTCAGACCTAATGTCCTTGTTTTAATGAACAAAAGTTCTAATTTTCTTAATAAGTCTTGTTCGTCTCATGCGTATATTATAATATCGTCACTGATAAATTTTACTCCCTCTATTCTACCATAGCTTTGCTCCATAGTTTTTTGAAAAATTTCGAACGAATTGTGTCGGTAGACTCCCTTATCCGTTTGAAAATTTGTAATTTTTCTTGATTCGATATCCAACTCTGGCTGAATATAGGCTTCCTTCATGTCTAGTTTGGCAAATATTTTTAAACCATGCACTTCATCTATTACCGATTCTAATGTAGGTATTGGGTATCTTTCACGTTTAATTGCTTTGTTTATGGTTCTAGCATCAAGACATAACCTTACTGTCTTATTTGCTTTTGGTACAATTACAAAATTACTTATCCATTCTTGTGGTCCTTCGACTTTTTCAATAATGTCTGCTTCTTGAAGTCGCTTTAACTCTGCTCGATTGTCTTTTCGAAGGTGATAAGGATAACAACGCAAATTTTGCGCAACTGGTTGTATATTTTTGTCTACATAAAGTTTGCATTGAAAATATTTTAATTTACCATGTCCTTTGAATATGTCTTCGTATTTTGCAATTAACTTTGTCAAATTATTTTTAAATTTTAAATTGACTTTACAATTTGAATCAATATGCTCAAAATTATTATCATTTTGATTCGTTGGAAGTTTGATTTTATCATCAATGTTTTTACACACGTTAGAATGCTGTACAGCTTCAACTGACTTATTATCCACTGAATTCATATAATGTTATTTATTATTCACAAACTTACCACTTTCTGCAATTTTTAAAATATTCAACTCCTTAGCAGTTTCAATTCCCATTATATTTCCAACATTATTTTTATCTACGATATATATATTGTTTGTAGTTATTTTGTCAATTTCAGCTTTCAAACAACCTATTAATTTTAAAGGCTTCGAAGCATATGGAAAGATGGTTGTTGATGATTTCTTGATTATTAAATTAGGATTGTTGCTTCTAATTCTTTCAAAGGTATTTTCATCAATTAAGTTCACACTGGAACCTGAGTCAATAATTATTTTAATCGTGACATTTTCCACTATTACATTTATTGTTTTTGTTTTATTAGATTGTCTTTTCCGTGTTGAACTACATGTCAGGGCAAGCGTTTCTTCTGATTCATTTTCTGAGCTGTGTTCACTTTTAGCTTTGTTATTTATTTCATTAACTTGTCGGTTTCTCCTATACAACGGTTGTAAAGTATTTCGGCAACAAGTAGCTAAATGATTTTTCTTTTGACATTTAAAACACATTTTTCCCATGGCTTTGCAATCATTTTGGTGTCCAACAAAGTACTTCTCCCCACATCAAAAACATAACAAGTTATTTTCTTTTTTGTCTATATTATCATTTCGACTAAATCTCGATTTAATGTTTGTCGTTTGTTTTCTTCTTCTGAAAAAGGTTTGTTTTTCTAAATGATCTACTGAGTCGATTTCCTCTGGGCATACATTTGCTTTTTTATAAGACATTTCTTTTGCCTGTTGTTCTGACACTTCCATGTTTCGACCAATCTCAATACATTTCTCAAGATTTATTTCTCTATCTTTTTATTTTAGTTTTTGTTTTAATTTTAAAGAATAACACGATGATATGAACTGATCTTTCACTGTCTCTGTAACATTTGGAAAGGCACAATACTCTGCTTGTTTTTTTAATCGCGTAATAAAACTCACTATACTTTCCCCTTCATTTTGTTTGATCCTCTTCAAGACTTAACGTTCGTATGTTATATTCTTTCTCGGACTGAAATATTGATCCAGTTTATCACACATTGCCTTGTATTGATCGGTGTCAGTTCCTTTAAGGGTTTTATAGATTTTTTTTACATCGTTCCCTGCTAGATGCAGAAGTAACGCCTTTTTTTGCGCGTCTTGCGTGACTTTAGTTACTACTAGATATAACTCAAAATCTTCTTTCCATGTTTCTCACCGTTTGTCTAAATTAGTTGTGTCGTTTTGATTTATAATAAACTGTTCTACTCCAGGTAAATTATTAATTATTTTTGCCATAATTTGATCTTCGTCGCCAACTGTTGTGTTCACTATTTTAAATATATATCTACTAACTCTTATTTTATTTGTATTTAAGATTTATTATAATGACATACATGTTTACAACTAGTATTATATAAACAAACATAACTCACTACAATATCTTTTAACTAACTCACGAGTTCTAATGCGTTCCACGTGAACGCACTCTTACCAATCATAATAATATAATATGTATTTCGCCATAAAGAAAGTATTTACAAAATTAGACTTTAAAAACTGTATATACACGGCTGGGGCAAGAAAAAGACAAATTCAGTCTTATCGCCAAGCCCCTTAAAACAAGAATATAAGTAATAAGCAAAACAAAAAACCTAAAAACCAAAAAAATCCGTTATCACAATATAATATATGCGTAAGGTACATATATAAATACAAATATCTAAATATTTTTCATTAAAATTTAATATTTTTTTTTAGTTTTTTTTTTTATTACGATTTCAAATTTTAATAGTAAATAAAAATGAGATAAAACATGATAATTTAAGAAGGTAAAGATTCAAATTAAAATCAAAAACTAATATGTTAAAAATAAATTAAATATCAAGTAAAAAACAAGTGATTACTCCTATTTAAAAGTTTCAGAAGAAGTCAAGTTTATTGTCAATTATCAAAAGTTTACTTTTTATTTTTTTTTTAAATTGATCAAGTGAAGAAATTTTTTTAAACTCATTATCCAATAGGGTGTTCCATAATTTAGATCCTCTGATTGCTATCGAGAACCTAGTCGCAGAATAATATTTTTTTGGTTGAATATAATTGTTGTTTGAAAATCTTGTTGGGTATAAATGATTTATTTTTTCGAAAAATGAATTAAATAAAATGGGTGCCATTTTATTATCTACTTTGAACATAAACATAAAAATATGATATAGGTTAAGTTGAAATACGTTAAGTATTTTGAATTTATTAAAAAGTAATTTAGTGTGCGAAAAGCGATTAACATTTCCAATAATTCTTAGAGCGTGTTTTTGTTTAATTAGAAACCTTTTATTTTTAGATACATTAGTGCTGCACCAAGCAACGTTAGCGTAATTTAGATATTAATGAATAAAAGAAAAGTAAATAAGTTTCAACTGTAAAGTAAATAAAGTTTCAACTGTAAAGTAAATAAGTTTCAACTGAAAAGTAAATAAGTTACAACTGTTTTGCTTTGTATAAAAGGCCTATATTTTTCGAGATTTTATTTTGGATTATTTGTATGTGCTCCTTCCATGCTACGTTTTCATCTAAAACAACGCCTAGAAACAACAAAGAACTCTCTCTTTTGACATAAGAGTTATAAATAAAAAGCTTAGGAAGTTGTAAGGGTATGTTGTCTTTATCATGAAGACGATGGAAGAAAGTATATTTTGTTTTTTTAATATTTATGGACAATTTATTTGATATAAACCATTCGCTTAGTTTCACTAGCTCCTCGTTCACTGTTGTAAATAAAAAATTAATATCTTTATTTGAATAAAATACGTTAGTATCGACGGCAAATAAAATTGAATTTAAGATATTGGAAAATTTGCTCAAGTCATTTATATAAATGAGAAATAAAAGCAGTCCTAGAATTGATCCTTGGGGGGCTGCGCAGGTAATTGTCATCAAGTCTGTTCTCTCGCCATCATATAAAATGCATTGTTTCCTATTCTTTAAATAACTCTTAAACCAGCCTAAGTTAGAATTTATGATACCATAATTTTTAAGTTTATAAAGAAGAATATTATGATCTACGGTATCAAACGCTTTGCTCAGATCAATAAAGACACCTAAAGTAAATTTTTTTTCATCAAACGCTTTAAAAATTTCATGCACAAGATTAATTATTGCGTGATCGGTCGAATGACCGGATTTAAACCCGAATTGTTTATTGTAAAGAATATTATTTACATTTAAGAAAGAATTAAGTCTATTATACATTATACGCTCCAAAATCTTTGAAAAACAATTAAAAACAGTGATCAGTCTGTAGTTGGAAACTTCAGAAGGATCACCTGTTTTAAAAATTGGTGTAACTTTTGCACCCTTTAGTTTTTCAGGAAAAATTCCATGTTTTAAAGATAAATTAAAAATATGTAAAAGTGGTATTGTTATATATTTTAGTGACTTAATATTGACCATACTGCTGATATCATCTAAACCGGAACTTTTGTTAATTTTTAACAAAGAAACTGTTCATAATGTTATGTATTTCGTTACCAACTCTCAACAAGGCCTACCAATAATTAGATATTTTGCTTTATTATCCTAATTTTTTGATGATTTAATAGTCTTTTTTTAGGTTGGAGTTAGAAATTAGGTTGCATGAATTTTCATCAACTCTTTAACTTAAAGATCAATGTTTAAAACACTTTAAAAAAAAAGTTACAAATTGAGCGTCAAATTGAGAAAAATATTCACAAATAAAAAGGTAAATAAGCTTGTCTTTTTTATTAGACATAGATAAACCACGCTTTGATGAACTCGATATCTTGTACGTGTTGACATATTACTAATAACAATATTAAACTAAAAATTTAAAAGATGAAAAAAAAAAACTTTTTGTTGGTACTCAGAGTTTCATGTCTGGCGGCAATCATCAGCCATATATTTTTAAATCAAGAAATTAAATACCGTTAAAAATACAAATTACGCAATGCAATGAGATCTGACGTCAAAAAATCGATTACATGACTACCTTTACCCTGTGTCAAATTGACAAAAAAGGAATTTATTTCTATGCCGACATTTCGATATAATTTCAGTTTTCTAAATTAATAAACTGTTGTCATTGTTTGAAAAAATTTCATATTTTTCATTAAGGCATAATTTGCATGACGTTGTTGTTAAGTTATATGCTTCACATTTTCTAATTATTTTTCAATTAACCACAGGATTTTTATTACTATCTTTCAAGTTCCAAACCTCCTTTGACAGCTCTGTATCGTTTCTATACTTGGGGATATTAAATGATTTTAAATGGTTAGCATATCTCAGTTTAAAAGGTGTTTCGCTGATACTAATGTATGATTTTTTTATTGAAGGGTAATCCGAAGTGATGGTTGCTTGGTATACAATGTTGTTGTTCAAGCAGATATTGAGTAAAGGAAAATTGTTTTTATTAGGATAGTTGCAGTTTTCTTTATTAATAATAGGATTTTTGTTTAGGATGTGCTTGTTGTGTAAAGCTATTACTGATTTCATGTTCAGCATGCAACTGTAGCTGATTTTTACAGTGTTTTTATTGAAAATTTTATATAGTTTGTTGTTAATTGGAAAATGTTTGGCAATCAAGTTTAAAAAACATTTTCCTATATTTGTGGTGACATTTATGCTAAAAGGAGGATTGTACCACACAAATTTTGCGTGTACTGTTTTTCTTTTATTGTTGTTTTAAGTAAGGTTGGTAAGATAAGTTATGTTTATAACCAGAGTTTCGTAGTGCTTCATTATAAACAGATACAGAATTTTTAAACACTTTTTTGTTGCTAGAATTTCCGTACAATCTCACATCAACATTTTTAGGTAGTTGTTTTCATATACTAGGAGGGTGGTTAGATTGAGCATGTATGTAGTTTAAAGTATTATCAGGTTATCATGGTTGATAAGACTGGTCGCAGAGGTTAAGAGTTTTTTTTTTTTTTTTTTTTTTTTAACATGTTTATTTCACAACTACAAAGTATTTACAATTGACCAATCATCGATTGGCGAATAAAGATATACAAATATAAATATCGTAAACATAAAGTCCAAAATAAATAGGGGATAAATCTAAAATATTGTTACATTCAACTTTGAGACATGATAAAAATAAATACAAAGTACACAATAGAATAACGTGAACGTAAAACCCAAGAAATAAACCTTCTATATTCTTTCAATCAGAATAAAATATATATATATATATATATATATACATATATATATATATATATATATATATATATATATATATATATATATATATATATATATATATATATATATATATATATATATATATATATATATATATATATATATATATATATATATATATATATATATATATATATATATATATATATATATATATATATATATATATATATATATATATATATATATATATATATATATATATATATATATATATATATAAGTATGATAAAAACAAGATTTGTATAAGATTGAAGAAAATAATTTATTGTTTGTAGTTATAGGAAGCTCGCAGAAGACTGGGGTCAGTCTTGTCATCGAGTACCTTCTAGACGTGTAATACACATAAAAATCAGTTGCATGCGTGGCAAATATGTATGTGATACATATATGCCTTAAAATTATTAATGTTATTATCTCCTTTTAGTATTATTTTTATTAATTCCTTTGAAAAGTTTCATTTTTTTGTTTTATTAGGGTTGTTTTATATTATTTTTAATTTTTAAATTTTAAATTGGAGTTTAAAAAAACTCATTGTAGTTGTTTAACTTGATTATTGTAGATTTTAACTTTGTTTGTAGGGACTGTTCGTTGTTCAAATTTATTAGCGATTCGTTTCTAGAAAATATTTTGTTAAATAAATAGGGACCACGATGTTTTATTGAAAACTTTGAGAGTAGTTTTTTCAAAGGGTATCTTAAAGTTTCCCGTTGCTCTTGTATTGTATTTGTTTACGTTGTTTTCAAAAAAAGTGGGCTGTAAAATGTTCTGGAACCAGACTTAGTTTATATTTAAATATGAAAAGTATATTTTGATAAATATTAATTTGAAAAATATTTAAAGCGTTCATTTGCTCCAGTAGGGGTTGAGCATGAGTAAGTTTGTTTTTGTTGAACACTAGTCTTGAAGCGTGCTTTTGACGCAGATTAAACGGTTTTAATTTAGTTATGTGGGTACTGCCCCATGCTATATTGGCATACATAAGATAGCTATGTATAAATAAAAAATAAACGAGTATTAGACTTTTTTGTGTCAAGAAAGATCTTGCTTTATAAAGTAGACCTATGTTCTTTGATATTTTTGTATTTATATAGTTGATGTGGGGCTTCCAAGAGATGTGTTCATCAATTAGAACACCTAAAAACTTTGTATTTTGAGCTCTTTCGATGTTTATATTTTCTATAGTAATTGTTGGTAGGTTAAGGGGAAGCTTTTTAATTTGTTGAGTAGAGTGGAATAGAATATATTTAGTTTTATCTATATTGAGCGATAGTTTGTTTGATTTAAACCATATATTAATTTTTTTTAATTCATTATTTGTTTTTTTAAATAAGTCTTCAATAGTCTTTGATGAGTAAAATAAGTTTGTATCATCGGCAAACATTATAGTTTTGAAAATATTAGAGGCATTTGGGAGATCGTTTATGTAAATAAGAAACAAAAGAGGAGCAAGAATGGACCCTTGGGGTACACCACATTTTGTTTTCAGTAAATTCGAGTTGCTTTTTTTATCTATAATATACTGGTTACGTCAAGGTAGTTCACAATGGAAAATATAACACACTGGTTACGTCAAGGTAGTTCACAATTTTGAGATTGCAATGTATAGATATGTTAAGATTGTTACATTTGAATAAGTGCGTGATATGCTTTTTAGTTTTCTCCATTTGCTGACCAGTAGCATTTTTAAAAACTGCTAATCCGTCGTCGCGTTATAAGTCAAAGTTATATTTGTTATAAAAATTTGAAATTTGAAAAAGAATGAATGTTCCAACAAACTCACGTATCTCCGCACCATTAAACACACCCATCATAACGTCAAAAAACCTCCTGACTTTTTCATCCAAACCTGGTCATTATTCAACAGTAAAGATTATCTTGCATGAATAATAATTTATTTTTTTTCTTTGTTTATAGTGACATGTTTTTCCGCAAAGCTGATAGAATTGTTAAGGAGTTTTTTACTAATTGAAGGATAGAAATTGTTAATATCATATAATATTCTTGCTTTTATTACAAAACTTGTATTTTATTAATTGTTAACTTGTATTTTATTTATTATTTATATTAACATTATTAATTTTAAATCTTGCATTTATTAATTATTACAAAATAACTCGTTAATAAACCAATCAAAATAACTAACTGTCTAATAATATAGTAATAATAATAATAATAATAATAATAATAATAATAATAATAATAATAATAATAATAATAATAATAGCAATAATAATAATAATAATAATAATAATAATAATAATAATAATAATAATAATAATAATAATAGTAATAATAACAAAAAATAAAACTGGTTTAAAACTTTTTATTTTTTTTTCTTTATAAATATTATATATTAGCAATTATATGATCAGTTAATAAAAATATTTAATAGTCATATCAAAAATTTATTCTATACTTTTACTTTGTAAAAAACTACATTTTCTCACTTTATCGCTTTTTTTTGCGCAAAAGCTTTACTTGAAATGATTTTTTTTCGAGAATATATTCTTTTAATATTTAATTCAAATACTTTTGAGGTCCTCCATATATTTAATTAAAAGTTGTTTAAAAAAAATTTAAGTTTTCAAAGATGGATTTTTACAGGTTTGTCCACCTATTGGCCCACTGTGCGCTGTGCTAAATAGTCGTTTAACTGGAGCCGAAAATGGTACAGTGGTATTGAACTTATCAAGCAGTGACCGAATACTCTTACACTTTTTCAGAACATTCAAACTTGTATCTCTATCATTCAGATATCAGATATCAACATACCTTTTTGCTGAGCGCCAATTGCTGCACCAGCATTTGGAGTGTCATCATTATGTGGAAACACATGGCCATAATACACATTATCCCCTTGAAAAGTATCCAATGTTGTAGCATCAGGTTTCATGACCAAGGCATATTCTTGCAAGCATTCTAGTTCTTGCTTTTTAAACTTTAGCGCCTTCAAAGCACTTTAAATATCATTAAGTTTGTCACATAATTTAAGTAATCGTTTGATAGTATTGTACTGAGAATTCCAACGTGTTGCCACGGGGCAGAGTATATTGCTTTGTCTGTAATATTTGACACAACATCTGATGCTTTACAACTTCGTCAAGTTCCATTCCATATTCAAGCCCATTTTGCCAGACCTGCACTGCAGGTACGCTTAAACATACTGCCTATATCACATGACTTCTTAGCATCATTAGATGTCATTAGGTTCAGTGAATGGCTAATACATGTTTTATAGTATGGCAAAGAAATGCTCTCGGCTATGGACTAATCACCATCATCATTATGTTCTGGTGAAACTGAAAGAATCTCTCAAATATTAATTACATCAATTTCATCCTCATTAACTTCATCATCATTAAATTCATCATCTTCCGTGTCCTCTTGCTCTAAAAAAGTATTAGGTGTGATTGTAACACCTACAGTTAGGTGTGATTGTGACACCTACATTAGTTGCTTCTGCACTTGTAGTTGACTCTACAAAAAATTCTCTGAATACTTTTCCAAAATTTGACGCATTCAATGCAGCAACTATGTCATATGTGTGACCACCATAAAATCATCGGCAAGCGAGGGATACAGATGCTCGTGAAACCGAACTAGAATCATCTAGTGGCATTTCAATGTAATGCACAGTCATGCCAAGATAACTTTTTTTTATTGACTGACCAAATATCTGCAGTAGTACATATAAATGATGCTTTTTTCAGTTTGCTTCTTATTTTTTCATGCACCCTAGAAAGCTTTGAATTTAAACGTTTGTTAAGAGTCTTGAGACACACGATACTTACGATAGGATTAAACCCACAAAGCAGTCGACGAAAAGCCGGTTTTCAACCTTAGCCAAAGGACGCATCTCTTCAGTAATATAACCCATAATTAAGTTGTCAGCTTCTGCTTGCGATATAATACAACGTTGTGGTGAAAATTCCGATGCTGCTTCACAATAAGTAATTTGTTTAAAGTTCTTATTAGCTGGGCCTTCATCAGCCGTTCTTTCTACACCAGCCTTGCCAAGCTTACGTTTTCTCAGAACATCTGCCTTATGTGTCTAATAGTCTTTAAAGCGATTCTTTTGCGAGTTCTATAAAGAAAACATAAATCCTTTTAAAAATTAAGTTTTTACTTTGCTGTAAGTAAGTAAGTATTGTATATTTCGATTTATATTAACTTGTATTGTCTTGCCTTTAATGCAATATATATTTGTTTGTTGATAATTGTATATTTTTCATCATTTGTATTTTTCATCAATTGTATTTATTTGTATTTTTCATCAATTGTATATTTTTTATCATTTGTTTGTTGATAATTAATTGTATATTTTTCATAATAGATAAGGTAAAGTAAATTTAACTAATAGTAAATTTTAAAATTACCTTCAAAGGCTTAACAAAACTTGATGTTACCACCAGCGTGCCCGATAATGGCTTTGAATTACGTACACATAATAAGCATAATATTGATAATTTATTACTTTTTTTTTAATCTGGCAACGATTTTGAAAGAGGTAACATCTACAATTGCTGGTAAAATTCCATTATTTTCTTCAGTCATTTCGTTTTCGCGGCTAACGGCAGTCATTTTTAAATTAAAGTTGTTGATTCCCGTGAAATAATTTGATAATTACTCTAATGACTAGGGCTGTGGAGTCGGAGTCGCGACATTTTTAGCGGAGTTGGAGTCGGAGTCGCTACACAAAATTGCGACTCCGACTCCAATAGTAAAGCTTCTCGGTATTGTACGTGCATGTACAAAATATTCAATAAACCTTATATTTATGCTAAACCTCAAAAAAAATTTCATAATTTTGGCAAATTTAAATTTTCTAACTTATCGCATAATTTTTAAAAAATTCAAAAAAAATTTCAAAATTTTTGCTTTAGAGTCGGAATCGGTGTTGGGGTCGGAGTCAAAATTTCAACGATTGGAGCCGGAGTCGGTACTTTTTTTTGCACGACTTTACACCCCTGCTCAAGGAGGTTTAATAAACCTCCTTGCCCCTGCTAATGACACCAAGGTAGATAAACCATATTAGATAAGTCAATGTAAATAAATAAAATAAGAAATAATTCAAAATAAATAATGGCAGAGTGACACTATGATATAACAGTTAGTTTAGTTGTTCGCGTGCGGTGTTGTGAATGTTTGCGGTATTTGAATTACAGGTATTTTCAATTAGTAGAAAATACTAATCAAAAGTGTTTTAAGTACAAATACTAAATACTTTAAACAAAAGTATTTAAAATACAAATATAAGGAAAGTTTTTAAAATAGTATTTTAAATACTTATTATTTCAAATACTCCCAACATTGATAACTTGCATAACTTATTTTACACTGGTAAGAACGTTAGGAGTTTACCACATAACTAGTGTTACTTTTTTTTACACTGTTAAGAAAGTTTGGAGTTTATTATATAACTGGCGTTACTTATTTTATACTGATAAGAAATTTTGGAATTTACTATATAACTGACATTTCTAATTTTGCACTGATAAGAAAGTTTGGAGTTTACTATATAACTGAAGTTGCTCATTCGGAAATAAGTGTGAGTTTAAAAGTTGAGGTTATTTTATTAGTTATAAAATAGCGTCACATAAAATGTTTATAATTTTTTTAATTTCAATTCACCTCCCCAAGGCCACAACAGCCGAGAATGGTACTTTAGTTGTGGTTTTCGACCCTCTCTCAACTCTATAACTCTGAAACAAGAACCTTGACAAACAAGGCCGCTGTGAGGGGTAACAAGTTGAGCGCGGTACTAAGTTGGATGTGGTGGGGAAAAGCGATCTACGAGGCAAGCGCTCTACCACTACACCACTACCGTATAAAGTAATACCTAAAGTTGTATAATAAATACCTTGTCAGTTTATGACGTATACAATATATGAAGTATATAGTATATGAAGTATATGATCTATACGACAGTGATTCAGTATAACACAAGTTATGTATTTGTAAGCTATATGATAAACGTCGAAACTACTATTATTACCCTTTTTTTTTATTTATTTATTTATTTTTTTTTTCTTCTCAAGGTATACCATATAAAATATACATTTATTATCGTGATAAAAAGAAAAAATATATATAAAATTATTACGTACAATACATTAATATAGTATTGATGCAAACTTAATATAAATAATAACTATTATATATATGTTTATTTTTTTCTATACTTTATTACCTAAAAAAAGGAAATCAAAGAAGATTCAGCATTTTTGGGTATAAAACTCCAAAAAAAATCTTTTCGCAGACCTAGAGATTACAATTCGACCAGTTGATTATTATTTTATTGTGCGTGCTATTAAAGTTAAAAATAAAAAACGTTTAAATTTTTAACATTCGTATAATAGATTCTATGAATTGTAGCACTACTCATCACAATGATATGAGTATAAATCATTTTAATTGTTTTCATTTTGTGATTAAAAAAAATTGCTTTCAAAATAATTTGGTTTTTTTTTAAATGTAATTAAATTATTACAATTATAAACGAGGCTGTAGTACAGCCGATGTACTACAACCATTGTACGATAGTTTATACTGGATAATTTTTTATAAGGGGCTTGTAAAAACCTAAAAAAAACACAACATTAAACAACATAACTAGCTTCTTTTTTTTAATGCAAACGTTTTAGTTTTTATTCAAAGTTTACTTACTACAAAAACATCTCTCAAAAAGAATACTTTAAATATAATCACTTTTTTTTTTTTAGATTTATGTTCCTTACAACCTGAAATACATACTAATAGTTTTTTTGTATTTTTTAAATGCTAATAATGTTTCTTTAAAAATCAAGCTACAATCTTGACTCTAATAATGCTCTGCATGATTTTGTAAAAAACGGATAAATAATCTTTAATAAAAGTTTAATTCCAGGGACTTTTCATCATTGATTTCATAGTAAAACTAAGTATGATAATGCTAATTTTTATATACCATTGTATAGGACTTACTTCTTAAATATAAACCGAATATATAACTAATTTTAGGTCGAAAAGGGACTTTGCTTTGCAGGGCAGAATATTAATACCACGCAAGTCACTTATTACACACTGTTATGCTTACATTTTAGTAAGATAAAATAATAAATTTTATCTTAATTATTATAGAAAGTTATTTTTAGTTATAACAGGAAATTATTTTAAGAATGAGTTTTTCTCTATTATCGCATTTATTTACTAATCATTTAATATACTTATCGATATCGTATTTATATACTTTTCACGCATGCGCATTTTTGTTTATCTAAATATTACGTAGTATACCAATCGCATACATATTTTAAGTTATAAAAAGTTTTTCTGTTTGTTTCTCATAGATTAAATCTTTGTTCAATCTAATTTATGTAAGCAAAAAAAGAGCTACATATGTTGTATTGCAATAGAAGTTATTATGAAAATTCCTGAAAAGTTTTTTGTTTTTTGTCTGGTGTTATGTCAGCCAAGTATACTTCATACATTAAACCAGAGGCAGCAAGAACAAGATCTGGCCTACTTAAGTATTATAAAAAAACAATTTACAACTCTTCCTAATTGTAAATGGAATTACAAGTATGATATAGGAAGAAGTATTGTTGCAGCACTTAGCTTTTTTTCTGCAGGTTTTGTCCTTATTTTTGGTAAGTTTTTTTTTCTTTAATAATATTTATAAATGATAATTGTTAAGTAAACTTATAAAACATAATAGTAAAATTAAATTTTACTTAATGTGCAATTTTTTTAATGTAAAATTTTAAAATATGTCCCATTCAATATTAAGTATAAAATTTAGCAAAAAATTTATTAAATCTATGCCAAGATAGTGCAGTGTTGGAAAGAATGAGTTGATAATATATATGTATTGGACCTGCATGTTGAACATTTTCACTTATCTTTTGTTTTATTTGGCTTTCTTGTTACAAACTGTGCGTTTTTTTTCTTTAATAATGTGTTTTTTTCACCTTTTTATGGTGAAGATTTTTAAAATGTGCATTTTGCTTTTGTCTGACAAAAAAATTTTTTAATGTAAATGCATGTAACATATACAAACTGTAAAACAATAACATATACAAACTGTAATATTTTTTAAACAAATATTAGCAAAACAAGTTTTTACTGTCATATTATTGTGGATAATTTTAAAAATTTACAAAGTGCAAAATTTGCTAAAAATTAATTACATTTATACTAATTTTTTATTGAATTTTTATACTATAAAAATACTTAGCTAATTTTAACATCATTTTATTTTGGCATAAACTAAGGACAACCCAGATGATCATTTCTTTAGTACTAAAGAACTAATTTTAAATATTCTTGTAGTTGCTTTGAATGTTTCAAAATAAATGTCTAATTTAAATTTGACTGTTCCTTGTTCAGATCTCAGATTTAATAGGTGCTTTCTTTGTTTCGCATAGAATACAAGTCACATGTTTGGCTCAGAGGTATACTTATGCATCAATTCATTTATTTGTCTAAAAATTTGGTTCGAAACTTTTGACTTTTCTTTTATGTGCTTTTGCTTCATTCTTTCTTCATTCTTCTTCATTCTTAGCATCTCTTCAAATTGACCATTGCCTTTCTCTTTACCTCTCTTTCAATATTTTTTTTATTGGTGACAATTGCTCATCGCACTTAATGGCTCAGCTCTAACGCCACTGATCTGGTGATAATGTGATCTGATGCTGGTACTAAAACCTTTAACTTCTGCATTTCCTAACTCTTACTTAGATAATTAACTTTGTAACTAGTTTACAGACAACCACTACTTGAATTGTGTCTGGTCTCTGACCCTAGCTTGTGTTCAGTTTCTCCTTTTTCTACTTTAAGTGGTTCAGAACATGCAGTGGTTTCTATAAATCTTTCATCTTTTTCTTTGGACTCTCTCATTGCACTACTACTACTACCTAAAAGCTGACTAGGATTCTTTTAATGATTTTTTTCATGACAAACCTATAAATGGATAAATGCTCTGACCAAACAAGAATGGAGGCATTTATTTCTTTTTTTTTTTTTTTTTTATTTTTATTTTACTTCACCTCTTCAAGGCCGAGAAGGCCACTACAGACGAGGAGGCTACTTATTTTGTGGCTATAACCCTCTCTCAACTCTATAACTCCGAAACACGAACCTTGACGAACAAGGCCGCTGCGCAGAGAAACGAATTGAGCGCGGTACTACCAGGGACGTGGTGGGGATCGATCTCGGAACCACTCGTTTATGAAGCGAGCGCCTCTACCACTACACCACTACCGCATTCTTCTCATTGATTCCACATCAACCCTCCTTCTACTCCTCGGTTTTACCTTCTTGTGCAGCCGCTATATCTAATTGTTATTATTTTTTTAATTTTTATTAAATAAACAATTCTCTTGAGAACAATTGCCTATTTTTATTATTGCAAGAAATCAATGTAAAAAGCCTGCTGCCCCATGCTTATTTCCATTATTTTCAGCTTGCTAAATCTATTTTATCTCAGAAGTTATGCTCTAGAAATTTTTTAAAAATCTTTAACAACATTGTTAACAAAGGTATGTCTAACGTTCCATCTTTCATTCATGGGGCTGATCTTATTACCTCTTCTAAGGATGAAGCAGAACTATTTGCAAAGAACTTTTCTTTAACTCTCCGTCGGGCGCGCTTGATTAAATTGATACATGTCAATCAATTTTATCTGGTACGAGTTTTTGAGTATTGACTCAAAGTTCTGCTTTTTAGTAGCTTCATTTTTTTCCATCTTTTATTGTTCTACATCATCAAACATATTTAAATCACTTTATATGAATTGATTTTTATCATTTTAATCAAATTGATATATTGCGCCCTTTTATGTTACATTTTATAAGTTTGATTATAATAAAAAATATTATATCTGGTAAATACATTTTTAAATTTGTAGTCATAATATGATATTATTTATTGTTCAATTCAACGGGAATGTATTTTTTCAAATTAAAATATCAAATTGATACATTGCGCCTTTGAGCATTATTGGTTACAAAAGTCTTGTAAGTATAAAAGGTTAGATATAAGTCTAACCTTTTATACTTATAATTAAAACAGTTTTTGTTAATATTTTTAAAATATATTTTAATTAGTTCATCTTTCTTTTTGATATATTAGTAATTCCTCTTTTTTGCCTCTAAAATGGATGAAATGGATTATTTAATCTTGAAAGTTCAAAAAATATAGAGGATTTTCAAAAAAAATCTATTAGATTTAGAAAAGGAGGTAAAGATTAAAAAAAAACATTATATTTTGAGAATGCTCAACCTGTTTTTAAAAGAAATGTTGTCTTAAAGAGATGATAGTTTACATCGCTTTAGAACAATCCCAATTTTAGAACAAACTTAAGATAATATTAGAAATAAAAATAAAAATAAAAGGTGCCAGACATGCACACAAAATAAACGATTAACAAGGTACAATTATCAACAATGCCATCAACCTATTTGTTTGACACAGAGCTAACGATGTCGGTGGGGGGGGCACGTACCCAACCACTTTTTTTCTAAAGTACCTTTTTTTTTTAGAGAAATTTCTAGATATAGAGGACTTTTTTCTAAAAAAAAAAAACAATTGTATCCCTCCACTTCAAAACCTGTGTCGTCGGCCATGTGGCACACCTAAAAAGCTATTGCGGCAGTTGCCTTAAAACTGTACTAGATTTTGACGTTCAAAACGATGTTAGAACATGATAATTAACATATTAAATTAATATTATATAAATGTTACACTTCTTTTCAAAGAATTCAGAAACTTTTTTTTTTTTTCCCAATTTTTTTTTATATAATTAGCTTTTTAGAATAGTCGCTGGAAATTTGTATCAATTTGATCAATGCGCCTCTTTTATTGAAAATAGTAATTGTGATGGAATTTTTAATTATTGTAAATACTTCATATTTGTTCAAAAATTATAAAAAAATAAAAATAAAATACTAAATTGGTGAATTGTTATGTGTATCAATTTGATATAATGCGCCTTCCCGAGTTACGAAATGATTGCGCCCGACGGAGGGTTAACATGTTCTTTTTTCCATTTCAATTAAACAGGTTAGACATTCAGGTTAGACTTTTCGACATTCAAATCACTCCAGTTTCCATTGCTAAACTCATGTCTCAATTAAACCCTTCTGCAACTTTAGGTCTAGACAACATTCCTGTCATCGTTTTGTAAAATTGTTCTCTAGAACTCTCTCTCTGTTGTCCGGCCTGCTGAAAAATGGCATCTGTTGTTTTAATTTTTAAAAACTCTGGAAAACATTCTGACCTCTCTAACTTTGTCTAATCATTCTCTTATTTGTTATTAGCATGTTATTATCCTTGATCAACAAATTTCTAACATTCTATTTTGAGTCAAATAATATACTGTCAGACATTAAATACCATTTTGGATTCTCTTGTTCTATGGCTGACCTGCTGTGACTAAAAGATTTTATTGTGCATTACATGGAGGTGGTGAGGTGAGGTGGTGAGGATTATAGCTCCTGACATATCTAAAGCTTTCAATAAAGTTTAGCATGTCTTTTCTATAAGTTTTTTGCTTCATATGGTGAATTGGGATAGTTTTTGAGATTCTCAAATCATTTCTAAATAACTGCTTTATTAAGTCATCGTTGATGACTTAATAAAGCTGTTTTCATGACTCATACAACGTACAACTTTTCAAGTCTTCTGTCAACCATTTCCGTGTACTTTTACTCTATTTTTTAATTTCTAGTAACTCTCTACTTAATAGCAGCCTTGTTGGGAGTTAATCAGAATAATAAAACCTTTTTGAATCTGTATTGTGTATTTTTTTTTTTTAATGTGTTTTTTTCAAAATACCAATTAAAATGATAGATTTATACAAATAAGAAACAACCATAATTGTTTTTTTTAAAATAGTCCTTGCTTTTTATTTGTAGATTTTTTCGCTGATTAATTTTTTTTTGTAAATGATAAATTAATATAATTTGGTATGTGAATAATTCCAACCTTTGTATCTTTGAGGCCTTAATCAAAATGCAGGCAGTGATGTAGTGTTATAGTGCTCGCCTTATATGCGAGTAATTTCGAGTTTGATCCCTATCATGTCCCTGGTAGTACTGCACAAAACTTGACAAAAATCTCCATGCAGCCTCCTTGTTGGTCAAGGTTTGTGTTTCGGAGTTATAGAGGAGTCGAGAGGGTTGTAACCACAACTAAAGTAGTATTCTCTGTTGTAGTAGCCTTCATGACCTTGGCGAGGTGAATTAAGATTTAAAAAAAAAAATCAAGCTCTGCCTACTTATTATCAGATACAACAAAAATGTCAAACAACTAAAGGAAATTATTATAAATATATTATTTATAAATTATTTGTTTTTACCAAAGTTTATAAATGTTGCATGCAAATAATATTATTATAATTAGCTAAACATTCTGCATTAGTACTGAGTATTAGTTCTGAGATTTTTTGATCGGTACCTAGTATTTTCACAAAAAAAAATCTTGTATGATAATTAATTCTAATAATTATAAATTATTAGAATTAATTATCATACAAGATTTTTATATTTTTTTATTTTCAAGACAGGTAATTCTAATAATTATAAATAATCTTTATGTTTTTATAAATATATATTTAATCCAATTTTTACTTAGGGTATAAAAGGAGACGAATTTCATTTGGTTTAATTGGTTTTTCTACAGCATCAATTTTGACCTATCTCATAATTATTGGAGAGACTGAGTTCAGTCTTATCGTCAACATTTTCATTTCTCTAGCAGCTGGAGTAGTAGTCAGTTTTTTTACCATTAGTAGCCTTTACTGTGGCTATTTTTTGACTGGTCTTCTTGGTGGATTTTTAACTGCATTTATATTTTTGCTTATTTACACCTTGTTTTTATCATTAAATTCACTTACTCTTCCTTGTGTTATTATTGCAGTGATTGGGTTAATACAAACATTTTTTACAATGTGGTGGAGACATCGCATACTTATATTTTCAATTTGCATGGTTGCATCTGCTGTAATGGCTGCTGCATTAGATCATTTTGTTGAAGATTTGTTTTTGTTAGAGTATATTGAAATGAAGCTATTTTATAATCGAGTACCAAAACTCTGCTGGTGGTCATATTTGGTTTTGAGTTTATGGCCCCTATGTTTTATTATTGGTATTTTGGTTCAATGTTTGTATACTGGTAAAGAACGTCAAAAAGAAAGTTATATTTTTGTATTTAAACGTAAAAATACAACCCATGTTCGTGATGATCAGAACCATTTAATAAGATATGGCTCTGATTATTAAGTTTCAAGTTCATGAGTTTAATTTTTTTATTTGTTATTTTTAAATTGTACATCAGAATTTGATCTTTGCAGGATATTTTGTTTCCTAGTTTTTAATAACTGTTTTGATTTTATTTTAAAACTTTTTACTTTTTTTTTTTTTTAATTTCTTCAGTACCATGATGTATATTGCTTTTTTTTTTTGTAATTTTTTTTCTTTTACTAATAAGTAGATACAAAAGTTTTTAATTTTTTTAGTTTATTTTTTATCTTTTTTATGCATAGGTAGTTAGTTGGTTAGATAAGTTATGTTGTTTTTTAGGTGACCAGCAAGCATTAAATGAAAAAATTATAATTTCTAGCACGTATTATGTAAAATAACTTTGTTATATAGGCTGTAATAAAAAAATATTCATCAACTTTGTTATAAAGATTGCTATTGAAATATTGGCTAAAAGTGTTTTCATTAGCTTTTCCCAACAACTAAAAGCCTGAACAAATTTAGTGTAAAGCACAATTTTTTTTTTTTAACTTGATAAATTTACTTAATTTAATGTATGTAGTACTAATAACTATATTTATTCAATATGATAATTATGCATTATATAATCTATGATAATTCTCTATACTCACAATGACATTTCATGCATATAGTTCCGCAATAATGTATCAGATATATCTAACACATCATACATAGATATGTTATTAGTTTTCTAATTTCGCTTTACTTAATTGAATTAGTTGCAAGAGGAGAATAACAAAAATACTCCCCTTTATTCTCTCTTCGTGGTTTTTTGTAGAAAGACGCGCTTGGCTATAAGCCTGGTATTCGGCAATGGTTTTTCAGAGAATATGATTATTTTTATGTTTTAAAAGTAAGAAATTTCGTTTTCATAATGCTGCTGGTCACTTAGTAATGTTTTATTACTGGACATTTAAAAACTTGTTCAAATTACTTTCGTAATTTTATTTAACGTCTTTATTTATTAACTAAATTTTTAACATGTTAGTCATATTTCTATGAGAAATATATCGAATTTATTTGTTTTTCATTTTTTTAAATTTATTTATAAGCAAGTTTAACTAGTTTTTTTATTTTAACACTTAAGAATATACCAGTTTAATGTAAGTGACAATTTTTAAACATTGTATTAAAGTCTATTTGGGAACAAGAATCAGTTAAAATTGTAGTTTATATTTTGTGTAAAAACAAAACAACCTAATATGTTTCCTACGTTCTGTAAAATCTTTACTAAAAAAGTAAAATGAGAAAATAACATGTCGCTTCGGTTATATATTAGTTTCCATTAACTTATTACTCGCAAATAGATAAAACAAATCAATAATTCTTTAACGTTAAAAAAACAAACAAATTAGTCAAACGTTAAACAAATTATATAGTATTCCGTTGTTTGCATTAGCGGAAGTTTTGTATAAACTTTAAAATTTTATATAATAAAAAAACAAGTTTCAAGTCATGCCATTAAATCCAAAGAGGTGTCTTTTGATTTAATGGCTAGTCATAAAGTACTATTAGAGGTTTATTGCAGATTTATGAGGAAAGAAAGTAATTAAGTTGTAATAAGGTTATCTGAGTAAATAATTTATATTAAAAACAAAAGTGTATTTATGTAATATAAATTTACAAATATATTTATTAATGATATCTCGTTTTTTTTTCCTCCACAAAAACTCGATCAAGAGTTTCTCTTAAAGTTTGTGTTTGGTTCAATTCGTTTCTTCAGACGATAATAAACTTTACACAGTTTTCTGTGTGTGTGCCTCTGTTGTTTTCTTTGTGTGCGTGCCTCTGTTATTTTCTGTGTGTGTGTGCCTTTGTTGTTTTCTGTGAGTGTGTACCTCTGTTGTTTTATGTGAGTGTGTGCCTCTGTTGTTTTTTTTTTTACTCATCTTGTTTTCTCAAAATATAAATTGTAGTACAATTTGACTTTACTATATTACTTTTTACATCAAATATATTTTAATATTGTTTTAATTATTTTAAAAGTATATTTAATAAAAGTATTATATATTGTCAAAGCTTGAAAAACTATGTAGTTATAAAAATATATGGATAAAAAAAATAATAATTTTCCAGAGTTCTATCTTCCCTGATATCAAAATACTCAGGTAAAATCGTTTCCTTTATTTTTTTACAAGTCTCCAAGTTATTTGAAAATTAGCTCAAATAGGAATTTTAAAGGTGAAGAGTTAGGTTCATCGAATATGCCAAAATTTATTCAATTTATTATTTTCTTCACAAAATTTCTTCATAATTTGGGCCTCTATAGTTCACTAGAATTTTTTATTATTATTATTATCATTTTCTTTAAAATATTTGGCGCTTCCAGTTCAATTTGGATTAATTTTTTTATTAAAGTTTTTTTTATTTGGAAAATTTTTTTAGTTTTATCGATCTATCAAAAGCTTTTGACCAGGAATGCAAAGTCCAATTGATTTTTAGGGTCTACGGGGTCAAAAAATAGGGACTTTAAAGATAAAATAGTCCCTGAATTGATAGATTAGACGATATAAATTTTCAATTATGCTGTAAAAAATTATAATTTATTTTTGATTTCACTTCTATACTCAAAAAATAACAATTTTTTTAGGTTGAAGGTGATTCTACTAATATACTTTATTTGAAGAACTTTTAACTTCAAGTTTATACGCGGTGGTGGTAGAGTGCTCGCCCTGTAAGCGAAAAGTTTAGAGTTCGAGAAAAAAGTTGAGCGTTACTTGTTTTCCTATATTCAAGAAGCCTTCTCTTATATTTATATATTTCTTTCTCTTACCCTTCCCGAAATTACATAATTAGTTAATTAACCCACAAAAAGTAGTTGATAAAATTGGTAATAAAAAAAATTTGTAAACTAAACGCGTATTTAAATAAAAATGTTGTAATGCGTTTTTATTTAATTTAAACGAAAAAAGAATACTACGAATTTTATTCTAACGACGTGCTCTGACATATTTAATAGATGTCAGTTGCTACACTTATAAAATAATATTTCCTTTTAAAAAATTATTAGCTAAGAAAACAACTTTGGGTGTCGTCCATAAATTGCGTCACAAAATTCGACCTTTTTTAACTTCTTTCCCCTTTTTCCCTAACCCTCTTGTCACGGCACACTGTGTCGCGAAGCGGAAATATGATTTTACTTTTCTGAAATATTTTTCCAACTGTAATGTTTTAAATTTTTGTTAACTAAATCAACTTAGTATTAATAAAAAAATGTTTATTTCAAATTTTTAAAAATTTTTCTTTTTAAGTGCGGGATTTTCATGGGTAAAAAAAACCAAGAAAAGAAAAAAAAAAAAGTGTGGAACATTGCTTTTGTCCTTAAAGACTGATTGATTAGACCATGTTACTACAGAAGTAGCCAGTTATTTTTTTTTTATATAAATTTTCTGAAATAAATTGACTTTTTATAAGTAAAACAATATAATGGCTACCTCTGCAGTAACATGCTATAAAATCAATTCAAATGTAGTGGATTTTGTTAAAAACCGGTTAAATCACAGTTTTTGTCAAGTATGAAAAACGATACTAGATTGCGGACGGTACATTTGTTCTTAGTCTTAACTTCGAAGTTATAACTAATAAGATTGAAAATTGTTTTAATATTGTTACTTTCAATCTTAGCAAACTTTTGACTGATGATTTTCCTCGTAGGCACATTTTTACAAGTAAAAATATTTCTCCATGTGCCATTTTTTTGCAGTCGAAGTTTTGATCTCTTTACGCTGGTTGCTCAGTGAATTTCAAAGTTTTTTAAAAGTCTGGCATTTAATTTATTAAAAAAATTTAATGAGTATGGAAAAAGAAAAAAGTTGTCCTTGCTAAACATAAACATTTTTTGGTTCAAAATCAACAATACAAATATCTCTTGTGAGTAAAATATGTTATTATTAAATAAGTTATATATACTACAATACAATATCAATATATTGTATTGTAATATATATATATATATATATATATATATATATATATATATATATATATATATATATATATATATATATATATATATATAAATATATATATATTCTTACAAATATATATATATATATATATATATATATATATATATATATATATATATATTCTTACAAAATGATTTGTTTGGCAAGTTTTCTTTCGCAATGCTTTATTACGGAATTTTAATTATTTATATTTTCGTAAAGTACATAACGGAATGTGCATTTTCGTATGTGCAACTTCCACAATAACAATTCTATTACAGTAGATAAAAATGCGAAATTTTCGCAAGTTTTGTTTTTCGGCGAACAACCCTAGTCTCCAAGCATCTTTAAAAAAATATTGCAAAAGCATCAAATAGTTCTCAAAGAACAATTAAAAAATTCTTTTTTTTAAAAAAAAAACAACATATACCAAAAACAAGAAATAATCTACCGAAAAGTTGTAAAAAAAAAAAGGATTTATATTAAAAACTAATTAATACATTGATTATCCAGGTAATATTTTAAAAATCCGGAAAATTGTTTGGGTAAAATACTCGGAAAAAATCCGCAATATATATTCGCTTATATTCCTCTTATATTTGCTTTTAGCTGAGATGTTTTAAATTTTTTTTTAACTTTTTATGAGTAATGAGTGTAAAAGCTAAAAACAATAAATGTATTATAAAAATATGTACCTAAACTTATATGTATGGAAAACATTTTAAATATACGGAAAAACTAAAAGTTTGACTAAAAAAATAACTGGAATTCCGAAAATCTCTGGAAAAAGATAATCTCTGTAGATAGAATATAATTAATAACTAAAGAGATTTTATTTTTTATAAACAATTTTGAAGATTTATGTCAAATAATTGATTCAATGCATAATATTTCTTATACCTTGAATGCATATTAAAAACAATTCAATATATATATACTCATATACAAAGAGATTTATATGTAAAAAAATATACAATTTTTATCATTATATATACTATATATACATACAACTCAAAATAAAGCTATAGAATAGATGACTACAAAGTTCTAAAAACTTAACAAGTTGTAGACTGATAGAAAACATGTTTCTGTGAACCCGTACCACTTTTTCAATAAATAACCAAAATGATCAGTATTTTTATCTTATTACCTTCAAGACCAGCATATCATCACATATCATAACCGTAGTGCGAGTAAAGCTTTAAAAACCTAAAAAGCTCCTACGATTGTGGTTATTGGTGTTGCAAAGCTGGCGGACCAGCAGGAATTAGCGACGAAAAAAAACATTTAAATAACGTAATAGTTAGTTGTAAAACGTTAGGGCGATGAACATTCGGAACTGTCTCACTGTTTTCCTCAGCAATTCTTTCGCTGTTTACTGGCGTCTCTAATTGAAAAATAATGAAATTTACAGAAATATTTAACAACCGAAAAAACTATTTAACATTTTGTAATTTTTTTAAAAACATAGAAATAACTTTTAATAAAAATTCAAGAAAATTAGGGAAATTTTTTTCGGTAAACAAATAATAATATATTTATAATATAAATATTATAAATATAAATTATATAATAAATATTCGGTACACAAATAAGCGGAGGCTATTCTTTATAATATTTTTACCAAGTTGAATTTATTTTAAATACGGTTAGCAATATTATATATGGTTTTAATATTTTTTACATTTTTACTATTGTTACATTTTAACATCTATTTCATAAATATATAAAAATTATAAAAATATGGTAGCTTATATGCAAATGTTGCATTTTTTAAAATTTTATATACTTTTATCATGAATCAATAGCAAAAAACTTTCGAAATTTTCCAGAAAAAAGTACGTGAATTCCCGGAATTCTGGGAAACCCTGGAAGAAAACCATTTATGATTTAAAGATAAAAAAAAGTACCTGCTGGATTCCTTCTGGTAAACCATCCTGCTTGGTAAATATATATAATAAAGCCAAGAACAGCAACAAGAAAAAAACGTGTCGTTGAAGAATAAAAGTAAACAATACTAATAAGCATTAGACCACGTAAAGAAAAATATAGCCAGTCCAACCAGTCACGGTTTCTATCATTATCGTCATCTCTTACAGCCATAATTGCTCCACCTGGACCAGCTTCTACTTGGGGATTAGCTGGATTGTTCTGCTCACGAACCTGTTCTGGTTCTTGTGGAGGATGTGGTATATGAGATTCTGATGGCAGTTGCTCCTCTGTAACTAAAGGTGTGGTCGGTTGTGATGTATTGGATGATAGTTCTGAATGTAAGGATGGGATTGTTGGAATAGGAGTAAAAGGTAACTGAAAACCATATCCTTGAGCTCTAAGAAAAATCATAAAAAAATTATTGGACTTTATTTTTAAAATGTGAGAATTTTTATAATTTCTCTGAATAAAATTTATACATTGTAGGATATGACCAGTGATTAGACGAAATACTTTGTTGCCACAAGTACATTTGATGCATATAATACTGCATTTGTGCTTGATATTGAATTTGCATTTCAGATAAGTTACTTTGTTGTTGTTGTTGTCGCTCAGATGACAGATTCGGCATCCATAAATATTGGTGTGTCTGTTGTTGAAATTGTGAATCAACAACTGGTTGGTTTTCTGCAACCGGAGGTATGCTATAATAAAAAAAATCAACTCAAAAATGGAAAATCAAATAATATAAATAGATAAAGAAATAAGTAATCAATTTTTAAATTCATTAGACAACTTATAGATTACATTAATATATATAGTATAGCACTAAACTTGTAGATTCACGTAATATCACATACTATTTAATTTTTAATACTTTATATATGCACATAAAATACAAATAAATTTAACTTTGTAACATGTTATGACTAGAGAGCAAAAACTGTTTAATAAGCGAATATTTTAACAATAAAGTTATGCATAATAAAATATTTTTAATTTATTAATAGTGCTGATCCTCCTCAAAACCCCAACTCTAAGGAAAAGTTTATTACTTAAACATTAAAGAGATTAATACATCAGCATTAATGTTTTTTTTTTTTTCTATTCTTAGTTTTTATATTATTGTATGTATGCTTTTTATTTTACAGTCAATATTTTATTTTGTTTTTATTTAATGATATATTTGTTGTATATCTTTGTTCATTTTACGTTTTTATGATTGCAAGTATTGTTTGGGTGAACTGCTTGGCTTACTTTTGTCTTTGTATTAGTTTTAAATACTCTTTTATTAATCTTAATTTTTGTTTTGACAACTGTCTAAATATGGTTTGTTTAAAAAACAATTTACATTTATTCTAGTGTAGTTTATTTTCCTTTCAGGCATTCACTACTCATGTGTGACCATTTTTTTAGTTTTTACAAAATATTACATTTTTACAATATTTTTTTACAAAAGATATACACAACAACCACAACACTGACAAACATTACAGTCGCAGTAACCAAGATAAAACCAAATGACAAACACTGTGGCTTTAAACCATTTTTACAGCATAACTATTATATTAACAATATTTTTATTTGCTAAAATATAACAAATATTCATTCATTTTCATTTTATTTGTTGAGCAATAGCTAAATGAATAATACTCATTCAACAAATAGATGTTTTATGAATATTTGTTAAACAAATATTTTTGCTCTTGCATATTAATTTAATAAAATAATAATAGGCAAATATTTTATATTTAAAATTTTTAAAAGATTTTATTATAATCGATTTAAATTTTATACAAAGAATTTATACAGTCTCAAAAAATTATCCGACCAAACATTTTTAAAAATATTTTTCCTAAAAAAAGTATTTTTGTAAATTTCAACTTTTTTGGTAAACTCAAGATTAAAATAAAAGAACATGTTTTTAAATAGATTTTATTTATTTTAGTGTAAAATATGAATCACAAAGTTTTCAGTCTTAAAAAAAAGGAACTTAGGTTGTTTTATTGTCAAAAAAATATTCAACCAAACATATTTTTTGTTCCAAGATAAATTATTTAATAACAAAACAACTATTTTAATACTTTGTAGGGCCTCCCTTTGCTTGGATTACAGCTTCTAGATGTCTAGGCATTGATTCAACTAAAGATTTTGTTTCTTCTGGTTAAATCTTTTCCCAGGCATCTTTAACTGCCACTTAGAGGTTATCTTTTTTGGAAATTGATTGATCTCCAATTTTTCGGTCTAAAACTTCCACAAATGTTCAAAAAAATTCGCTATTCATTGTTTTTAGTATAATTTAGAGTGTAAACATTTTTTTGTGTGAAAAACTTGTTTGGTCGGATCATTTTTTGAGACACCGTAGCAATTAGCATATTCCATATAACCCTAGTTCATTGTTTCCGTTATTAATTCATAGCTTTTACCAGAAACATTTTATATTGAAAAAAGATTCTTGAACAGCATAAAGATTTAACAAGGAATTTTAAGTACAATTGCAACAAACTTGACTTTTGAGAGTTTTACTTACGTGGCTGAAAATTTGAAACATTAAAAAAATATTTCTTTTGTATTGAAATTACTTATTGAGAAAAAGATTCATTATTACTTAAAAACTTGTACATTGATTTTAATTTCATAAATTATTGAATAAAAAAAATTCTATAAACTTACAAAACTATTAATTATGGTAATTATCCTGTGGCTTGGTAACTATCCTGTTAGTTTGGTAACTATCCTGTTTAGTTACCTAATCTGTTTGTCTTTTTTATCTAATAAAATATGTTTTATATTTAACCATAAGAACTTTATTACTCATAGTTTTCATATTTGTTTACTTACAATATTTAAATTATGTTTAATCAGAAAAACCAATAATCATGTCTGACCAGAAAACCCTAACACCTTACATATAAATATATCATTAAACTACATTTAAAACACATTTTATTGTATAAAAAAAAAAAAAAGGAGATAAAAAGGACTGAAAAAATTTACTAAATATTATTATTTTAATAACTTGTACTTTTTTTATATTATTTTTTCAAATCAAAATAATAAAAAAGGTAAATGTTAAATTTTTCTTACCTGTTACGAATTCTGTGTCTTAATCCATCATTTGAACTAAAGTTGTTTACAAGCGACTCCTTAACAATATATGAATTTTTTAAATAAACATGGTTTATATTTTATATTTTTATACAAATTCACAGCAGCAAGACTACTGGCAGTAATTGTTCAAGTTCGGACTTAGGTCGTTCAACAGCAATAACAAAAAAAAATTAAAAAGCTGTAAATTATATGAATTATAAAAAAATTAAAAAAAAAAAAGCAAGAAAATTCAATATTGCTGTTGTACGAACAGAAAAAAACATGTCAAATAAAAGTTCTTGATAAAGAAAAAGTTAATTCTAAATCAAAAAAAAAAATTTAAAGATTATTTAAAATTTTTTTTTACGATAATCTATGCAATTATCCAATTATGAAACTAATTACATCATGATAACAGGCAATAACAACAAATCATACAAGTGTTATCTAAATGAAACATGCATGAATTAGTTGCATAATAATTTCAAAAGTTTATTTCTGGATTGCATAACTAAACTTTTTTTTCTGGATTGCATAATTAAAGATAATTTTCTTTTAGATTAAATTCAATTAAGCACCAATAAATAAAAATAAATTGTAATGTTATTATTTTTTAAAATAAGGTGGGTTTGGGTATTAAGGCCCAACGGGTGATAAGGCCCACTAGTACAAACTACAGGAAAATATAAAATACGAAACTTTTTTTCAGAATAAAATATTAGAGTTATCTGGTTTTATCATTGGCAGCAAAAAAAAAATCAGTCTTTCTCTGAGCGTTCAACAAAGCAAGATTACTTCGTTAGTTCGGTCAATAATTGCTCAAGTCTAATTTTTAAGGTACATATTTTTTTCAAGTGCATTTATTTGCATTAAGTATTTATTAGTTATCATTACTCAACATGTAATATTTATGCACAGGTTGAAACAAAAGAATACTTAATCAATAAATGTGGCAGGTCCAAAGCGGGTGGCACTAAAAATTATATATCTACACACTGTTTTAGTCAATCAACCCAGTCCTTCAACGGCTCCAGTCGATCAACCCAAAATGAATCTTTATGTAAACTTCACTGATTTAATGCCGAGTCCTGCTAAAAAGAAAAATATCGGCCACAAAAAAAGTTTTAACTATGTTGCTAAAGCCCTGACGAAAGAAGATTTTCAATGTTCCACTTCTAAAGCTGTTAATAAAAAGAATAAGGGCAAAGGAATAGCAAATGTAAAAAAAATTAAGTCTGTAAGTGTGAACTTGAAGGATTGGTCTTGTTCCTTGTGCCAGCAAAAGTCTTTAGAGAGTATGCAATGTTGTAAAGTATGGTACCAATAGGCGTGCATGGGTTATGATTCTGAAGATGAGAAAGAGTTAGTATGTCCATTCAGTGAAGAATAATGATTTTCTTTGTAACAATTTTTTCTATTGAATTTTTTAATTTTCTGTTGCTATTCACTGTTGTAAAAAAATTGGTTCTTATGAAGTATATAAATATGCAAGATTACTTATCATTTTATAAATTTGAGATAAACTATGCATTAAAAGGTTGTTTCCTAATTTTATTTTATTTTTACATGGGCCTTATTATCTCCCTCAGGGGGTAATAAGGCCCACTGAGGGCATGTTAAAAAAACATGAATAACTTTTGTTATAATTAATATCTTAAGATGCAGATATCATTTTTACATCAAGGAATTATTAATCTTAAGCAACAATCAAAAATATTTTTTGAAACTTTATTTTTAAGGTCTAGATGACCAAAAGTCTGTTAGGTAGGCCTTAATACCCAAACCAACCTTATGTAATTTTACACTTTTATTAAAAAAAATCTATTGTTATAATTAAAAACTGTTAATAAGTAAATTGACATACCAATCCAATTGTTTCAAAATTATCATTTTCAGAACATACAATGTGTAAGGTCTGTGAAACACATTCCTAATGATATAATTGATAAACTTTTAATTTAGAACTGTAAACTTAATAAATTTTTTTAATGAAACTTTTATGCAGTTGCATGTTCTAAATAAGTTGAGATACTTAATGATAAAAATTGTTAAATTAATTATTGAAAATTTGTACCTTAAAAACCTCTTCTAAAATATAATGATCTTGGAGTAGTTTTCCTAAATATATGAGCTTTTGAGAATGACTTGCCTAAAATATAAATTGCAAAAAATTATACATTTGTTTTTTGTTTTTAAATAAAAATTATTTACAAAAAAGTTAAAGCAATTGATTTTATTATAATCCAAAAATCATTAATATTATTATTAAAAAAATATTATTACTTCTACTATTAACTTTATATCTGTAACAATAAATATAAAAATATTTACTGTTATTATTTCTTATAATAACTATTACAATGAAATATATTATAAATATAATAAAACTAATAATGATAATAATAATAATAATAATATTAATAATAATAAATTAATAGTAACAATAAAAATAATTTTTAAAACTTTTTAACACATTAAAAAGTCATATTTTCAAGGTCTCATTTTGCAATTGAATCCTACTATAAAGTCAGTGCTTTAAAGTAAAATACAAAAAGGTAATATAAAATAAAAAGTACATGAAATATTTACACTATTTTCAAATTAATGTTAATTCACCTTCTCGTGGCTGAGAAGGCCACTACAGTCGAGGAGGTTACTTTAGTTGTAGTTACAACCCTCACTCAATTCTATAACTCCAAAACACAAGCCTTGACAAACAAGGCTGTTGCGCAGAAAAACTGCTCCTTTATGAAGCAAGCACTTTACCACTACCCTATTTAATTCAATTTTATGAGGAAAAGGGTGTACTCAACCACATTAAATAAATGCTATTTATTTTCATAAAAGACTATTTTTTGAAATGAATAGGATAATTTATGTACACGATAGTTATTATAATTTACTTCCAGACCACTGTCAAGTATGACATGTATCTTAACAAATAGTTTTAAAAAATAACCAAACTTTTATTCGCCAACATCTTAACATTAGAACATCAACAAAATTTTCATAAGCAATAAAACCAATAAATAAGTTAAGAGCCATACATAAAAAAATCCAAGTTTATATGTTTCTTAAAAGAAACACAGCAAAAACACATTTGTCTGATACTACTAAAAAGAAAAGTTCAAAAAATGTGGCTTCAGTTTTTTAGGGTATTTATCGGCTCCAGATCTTGCAATTTCCGCGTACCTAATTTAATGTATGCAAAAAATACCATTGAACAAATCTGGTACCAATATGATAGTTATTTACTTTATTTTATCTACTTTTTGTTAATCAAAAACTGTGATAATTTTTGATCGTATTTAAAAAAAATGTGCAAACTTTTAACAAAACCCTATAAGAAATTGTGAGCACTGCATAACTCTTTGCTATATATATGTCTTAACTTTTATGCTCCAAACAATTTCTTTTATTTTGTTTGATTTAGTCCTATTTTGCATTTTTATTTTAATTATACACGGTAAAAAAAAGATTTTAAATATTTCATTTAAGAAAAAATTTTTATAAAGGTATATTTATATATTACTATTTGCATTTTAAACAAATTTGTCAACATACTGGCTTTGAAGGATATACATCTTGAAGATAATCTTTCAACTTTTTAACACTCCATGTCAAATCACAATCAATTTGTATATCTTCAATATGCTGATTAGGAGTTTTGACAGTTAATTTAATAAGAGAATCCATAATTTTTTAAAGAAATTTAGATACTATAAAATAATATAAAATCAATAACAAAATTCACTATACAAACGCTTGTTTATCTCGAAGTAGTCGATTCTTCATACACACTATTATTAAATTATTAATAAATGCTTCAAAACTAATTCATTTAAGTTGACCACGGAAACTTACGTAATGTTTTGAACGTATCACGTGAATCTAAAGTTGGTTGGCTAGAGACGATTGGTAGTTTAGCTCGATTTGATAAAAAAGCGCATGCCAGATAAGATTAATTAAGATTAACATAATTAATCTTTTAATTAATAATAATATTTATCTTACAGGCCCGTAGGAAAAAAAGTTTTATTGGGGAGGGGGGCAGTACTTCCTCAAAATAGTTTTAAGAACCTTTTTTTTTAATTCATTTTTTCAGTTAATTTTCCAAATAAAAATTATTTATTTGAAAAATCATTAACTGAATTTTTTTTTTTGTTCTTTATTACAATATTTAATACAATATTTACAAATAAATCAATAAAAAATTACATGCAAAGAAACCGTTAAAAAATAAAGAATAAAGATAAAGAACGCGGATACTCAAAGAAGACCATACAGGGTCTTGTCACCGAGAACCGCTGTTGAAGAACTTTGAACTTAATTTAGATTTTAGAAAAAACAAAAATAAATACAAATTTTAAACTGTTCTTAAGTTATAGTCTTTATGGCTTGAATTAAAATACTAATTCTTCTGAATCGCATGACTCAAGCGAAAACAATAATATCATCATATTTTTGATAAACGAATACGTCTCGCATCTTACTCACATCTATACGATCACTGAATCTTCTTACTCAAATGTATCTCACAGTTACACTAATCTTAATTGTTAATTAATTAATAAATAAGCAAAAATAATAAGAATATGACTTCACTAGGTAAACCCAAATACTTTAAGGTTGTCCAAAAGATTGTGTAGAAGAGTTTAGAAAGCCAAATGATGGTGTCTCTGTGTGTGAAGCCAAAATTATTAAATGTTGGTGCGTTTACGTTTACGCTTCCGCCGACAAAAGTGCTAACCACTGTCAAAGGATGGTTAACTTTCAGAAGTATTATACTTTTTTTAATTTTCTTTTGAGCATATAATAATTCCATTCATGAGAAAAATCAAAAAATTTTTAAATTATTTGGTTTCATAAATAAACTCCACGAAAAGAAATGCAAAATTTACCAAAGTTTGTTTGAAACTTTGGTTGTTTAATAAAATTATCATTTTTTAAAGAATATATATATATTTTTTTAAAGAATATAAATCAAAAAAGGAAGCTGGAGATGAGTTGGTTTTACATTTAAACATAAAACAAAGAACATTATAAATATTTACTTGATAAATATTAAAAACATTCATGTTAAATAAGAGTGGCCTTGAGTGAGTTAAACGAATTTTAAAATTTATAAGACGTGCAATATGCTTCTGCTGACAATAAAGTGGCTTTAATTTACTTTTATGGATACTACCCCATGCAATATTAGCATAATTAATATGACAGTGTATAAAAGAGTAATATAGTTGTGTTAATGAATGTTTGTTTGAAACGCTTCTTGCTTTATATAAAACTCCAGTGCTTTTTGCAATTTTGTTGCATAAATGTCCGATGTGATTCTTCCATGATAAATTTTCATCCACAGGTTTACAGGTTTCTTGGCAATCTCTTTATCAAGCGAAATTCAAAACTAAATTAGGCTGACCATTAGCGACATCTTAGAGCCATCAAAAAAAGTTATATAGATGTTGAGAAAGAACTGAAAAAGGATTCAAAGTATAATAACGGAAGTTTTTAATTGGCTTAAGTCTCTTTACTTATATAACAAACTTTTAGTTTTTTTTTTCTGTTTTTCTCAGGGTTTTTTTTACACATTTTTAACAAGTGTGTAAAACATGATATTTTTAGTTTGGAACAATATACTGTCATAAAATTTAGGCTTTAGGTATTATTTGACTTAAATAATGAAATAAAGAATTACAAATAAATATGGTGTCGAAAATATGTTTAATGGCTTCTTTTTTTTTTTTTTTTTTAAATCTTCTTTTAAAATTTAAATTTTCAATGCTTGACTCTGTTTTATAAGTTTTTCATACATATAATAGTTTTCAATAATTTAGTTTCAAAATTTTCACCTAATAGAAACATTAGGTGAAAATTTTGGAATTATTTATACGGCCGGATATTTTGCATTTTGAAGAAAATAATAGAAGGCCAGTTTTCTCGAAAAAAGTTTTTAAGAAAGCAGCTTTGTAAGTTCAAAAAGATGGTTAACAAATGTTGCGTTGTAAATTGTCGTTCAAATTATCATAATTATGGTGAAGTTTCTAGAGTAGTATTTTCGTTTCCAAAAAATGAAGAGTTAAAAAAAATTGGATTAAATTTATAAATAGAAAAAATTGGACACCTACTAATTCTTCCGTTATATGCATCAAACATTTTGAAAAAAAAATATTATAAGAAAAGTAACAAGAATCAATGTTTTAGATTAATAAAAAAACTAAAGCCTATTCTAACTATTATTGGCTGCACAAATTTGACTGAAGAAGGTTCATCACAACTTATAAAATCTTCTAATTCATTAAGAAAATCACCAACTAAAAGAATATTTCAGCCAGATCAATATGAACAGTTTTTATTGAATGATTTGATTAATAGCTTTAACGATATTACTGAAAGTTTTGCTCCAGATGGTTTTTCATTCTTGAAGTATGATGATCATGTAATTTTTTATAAATTAAGTCAGTACTTCATCTATTCCAGAAGTTACTGAGTGCATTCGTGTAAACAATGAGATGCATGTTAAATTATTTTACAAAGGTTCACCTTTGCCATTGTCTCAGTGGTTTTGTCAAGGAAGAGATTTTCGTTTATCTTGTAAAAGTATGCTTTATATTTTTCCTACCTGCTTTAAATCACAAGCCGAACAATTTTTAAATGTATTGACTGAATTACAGCAAATTAAATATATGAAAAAACCTATTAATTCAGCCAATAATATAAGGTATTCATTGATATTACGATATACTTCTATGGAGTCATACCAACTTTTGCGTGAAGAATTGCCTTGACCATCATTATCATTACTTAAAAAAAAAAACTAGTGGAAATATTGATGCTTTAAGTAGTGCAAAACGTTTACAATTAGAAGGTAAGATATCTTAAGACATTTGCTTGATTTTTGATGAAATGTACTTGTAAAGATGATTGGTAGTGAAGAGTCTGGAGAAATGGGGAATAGTTTGTTTTATGATAGTTGGCCTGAAACAAAACATTCCATATGTGATCAAAACGTCTCCTGAAAAAACAATCAATGCTGAATGGTTGAAAGAAGAAATTTTTGAATGTCTTCGTATTTTAATTGAATGTGAATTTAATGTTAGAGTTACTGTGTGTGACAACCATTCCGCTAATGTTTCTTGTTTTAAAAAAATCCTATGTGCATCGAATCAACAAGCAGAAGATTTGTTTTTTATTTACAATCTAAAAAAAATTGCCTCTGTTTTGATGTTGTACATCTTATTAAAAACATCAGAAAATAATTTGTTAAATTGCAAAAGATTTTTATTTCCAGATTTTAACTTTAAATGTTTTAAAGATACTATAATTGTATGTGGGGAGAAATTAAATGGAGTACCTTCCACGATATTTATGAAAAAGACTTTGCTCTTGATGCTGGTTTGCGTAAAGCACCAAAAATAACAATGAAAGTGTTACATCCTGGCAATTTTAAACAAAATGTTTCTTTAGCACTTGCAATTTTCGATGAAACTACATCTGCAACAATTCACTCATATTTTCCTGATCTTAAAACTAGTGCAGATTTTCTTACATTATTTAACAAGTGGTGGTTCAAATTTTAAATGTCAGTATTCAACATGTAATATTTTAGGTAATGCATTCGTTTCTGTTGGATCGTCGCGTCCATGAATTGAATAAACAAAATATATTATTTTATAGCTTTCTTTTAACCTCACTATCTCTTTACAAAAATTGTCTCTATATATAAAAAATAAAAGTCCCATGAGAATACTTTTAATTACAATTGAAATAGCACGTGACTTTCAACACGCATCTTCGTGATTTTTAACTTGTATAATTCACCAACATAAAAAGAGAACACGCCCTCTTGGTGAATTAACATAAGTCGAACCTTTGTAGGGGCCTTACTGATCTCATAAGTCTAACCTTTGTAGGGGCCTTACTGATCGTCCGGAGCGTGTTACTTGCAGCACATGTTCTTAAGAATCATATTGAACTAGAGTAATATCATTGTGATATCTTCCTTTAGCGTTATCGGTTTTATCTTTTAGTCTGTAAAAAACATCGTTGACTGATTCATTTGAACTCTGTAGGTCTGTACAGTGACGCAGGTGTGAAATATGACGCGGATATACCCGATTTGCAGATTCGACGTCAAACGATAAAGTATTTTGCTTTCGCACTACACTTGGTATTCACGGTTGGTCACATTTTGTTTCCTGAGTTGGCTTTACCCACACCTTGTCTCCCTCTTTGAATTTCGTATTTACGCCTTACTCGTCTGTTTTCCTCCGAGTATCGATACCTGGGATGAAACAAGTTGGTTTTTTCTTGAATTGCTCGGATGGACTTTTAGTACAATTGGATGATATTGTCTCGTTGTACAGCGAGACTGCCAGAGCGATTGAACAATGTGAGCAAGCAACTGTTCTTTTTATCGTTCTGTGTATGCGTTCAACTATACCATTGCCTTGAGCTTGATGTGCTGCTCGATATTCCAAATTAACATTCCATTCTTTAGCAAAGCTTGTTAACGTGTTGGACCGAAATTCGTTGTCCATGAGAAGACATACCGGCGGTTTAAATAAAGAGAATATTTCTTCAAGTTTACCAACAACTTCAGTAGCTGTTTTAGTTACTAGTTTAAGCCATATTGTATATCGTGATGGACAACAATCAATCATCGATAAGTACAGTTCAGCATCTACATGCGTCACGTCAAAGGCAACCCGATTCCAATTTTTTTCTACGCTTAGTTGACCATGCTTTCACTGTACGGAGTAAGAATCGATGGAGTTGCACTGGTTACAATTCGCTATTACTGCTGAAACCTCCTTACGTGATACATACTGGTTATTTTGCAAGCAAAGTTGTAATGTTCGAGCGACACCAGAGTGACCAACCGAATGAATTTTCCATATGTCTTTTGGTTCAGGTAATCCAGCTGCACACACTGTTCTGCACCATTTTTGAGGAATTCGTGAGAGTCGATCGGCCAAATTTATTTTGGATGGAATCCATTGTATTACAATCTGGATACCTTTTGCCACTTCCTTAATAGTATTTAACCATCTTTGTACTAGCAGTTGAGAAATTCCACCAGTTTTTACGCAATATTCTTCCTTCAAAACTGCGTTTAACCATCCTACGGTACTCTTGCTATCACTGTATACTGTTAACTCTTTTATGTCCCACTTACTAGCTAAGTTTAGTCCTCAAAGTATCGAATCCAGTTCACTTATATTGATATGGTGAGTGTCACTTGCTGGCCGTAGCCATGCTGCGTCTTTAACAACTGCTCCACCAATGAGCAGAACTACCCCAAGTCCTATGGATGATGCATCACAATAAAGCTCAGCTTTTCCATTCACTGATACCAACCATTTTCCACTCGGTGAAGCAAACCTTTCAGTTTTTCTTTACAATCTTCTGAAATAAAATCACACCAAGGTATATTTCCAGCTAAACTTTTGATATATGAAGCTTGTAAACGCAAACTTTCTGCCACTGACAACACAATGTCCAATGAGTTTACCTAACTTGCTAAAAAGATGCGATCGTGTGACTGCATTTAAACGTTCAAATTGTACCATATTGTCTCGTTTCCACATCAGTTCCCTATTTTTATTTCTTTCAACTCTCAATCCTAAGACACGTCCTTGTTCAAGATTTTGTGGAGGTTTACATTGTAACCCGAATTTATGCAGATGCTTTGCTACATTTTTCGCAGTTTTCACACTTTCATCCACAAATATATCATCAATGTAGTTATTACATGCTTTCTTTACAGTTGGATTTAAATTTATAATCACCCTTCGATATGGCCAAAGTCTTTTATCAATATGAATTTGGAGGTTGGCTTTTTTAAGATCAAGAATTTTTGCATTTTTTTATTTTTCTCCAACAACGCAGTTTTTTTTGACAAACGTCCGCATTCGCTGAGTGACAATTTACAAATTCGTTGAGAGCTCGGAAATCTCCCACTGGACGTACCTTTTTGTCCTTATTTTCTTGCACTACGCACATAAGCGGTATCAATACTTTAGGTGGTCCTAATATTAGTTTGTTATGTGGTACAAAAATGCCAGAGTTAATCCATTCATTTATTTCTTTGCGGTAACTACGTTCGTACTCGTGGTTCATCTTGTATTCACAAATGGTATTATCAATTACAGGCTCTTTATTCCAGTTTCATGATGTCGTCCACTTTTTCCTGCCAAAATTTGCTGCAAAGTCCTGATGTTTTATTTCGTTTCTTTTGTTTTCTTCATTTGTATTTTTGACACCACATTTTATTTCGTTTATTTCGTTTTCGTTTTTTATCGTTGTAGTAACGGCACCACATTTCGCTGTGTCACATGCTAACATTCGAACAGTACGGTTTTTATTACCATAAATGATGACTCCTCCAAATTTGTCAATCGCATTCATTCCAAAAATCAAATCAAATCCGAATGATTTTTTTTTTACAATCAGAGAATTAACAATCTGGTGTATTCCATCAACTTCCAATTTGATAACCGTTTCACCCAGCACTTGCACAGCTCCTCCCAAAGTTGTGATAAGTTTTTGACTTTTTAAAACAAGACCATGCGTGGATTTAGCATGAATCACAGTGATGGAGCATCCAAAATCAATTAATGCTGTTCGGAGCATTCCATTTATTTTCACTTTTAATGATAGCAATGTCATTTCTGGGAGAATACTGGATGCCATTATTTCTAAATTCTCCCTTTTCCATTTTAAACTTTGTAATCGTTTGAAGCAGTCATTAGCTTGATGATCGTGTGAACAAGTCTTGCATTTTGCTTCGCAGTCCCGTACAAAATGTCCATGTTTCCCACAATTGAAACATGTAACTTTGATTGTGTTGGACACACTTGATGTCCGTGGAAGTAACGATGTTGCCGCAATCATTACATTATCGGAACCATCTAATTGTCGAGCTTCCTGGGTTACTCGTTCAAGGGTAACAGCAATTTCCACAGCCTTTGCAAACGTTAGTTCTTCAGATTCCAGTAATAACCGTTTGATTGTAACACCATCGTTAAAACCCGTGATGAATTGGTCACGCATTCGATCATCTCTATCCGTGAATTTGCATCCTTTAGCAGCTTTTGCAATTTGTCGTAAAAATTCCGTTAAAATTTATTAAAATAGTATGTGCAGGGTAAGGATACGATAAAGATGCAGCAATGACATCTTTGTGTTAGTTATGCTTATGGTTATAATTTATTTTTTATATCAAATTGCCAAGCCTAATCAACTAAAAATAGTTTGAGAAGAGTGCACCAAGATCTAGGGCCTTTAAAGGTGTTTTTAACGTAAGTCATTATTTGTACACGCGTACAAATATATGGTTTACATCATACAAATCTTATTTGTACGTAAAAAATATTTATATACATTAACTTTTTGCGTCATCAATAAATCGGTGAAGTGCTATTGATAATAAATCTTCTTTATTTGAGACGCGACTGACAAGTTGCGAGTTCAAATCCTTTTTGGGGAGGCCTTTTTTTAACTTCAATGTTTTAATTCTAAGTAGTTCGATTTTTTGTAAGTATTATTGTTGCTTATTTAATGTCACGTTTATTATCTAATTTTATCATTCAAGTTTCATAAAGTATACAAGCAAGGTGTGCATACATCTACTAAGGGGTTTAGGTTTGGGCAGGCATTATTTAAAATAAAATAAAAGTATTTTAATATTTATTTAAATTGGGTTTGCAAATTAATTTAAATTGTATAAAAAAATTATTAGATTAAATTAAACAATGAGCGTTTTATTGTTTTTAAAGACGACGACCTTTTTAAATAGACTAATAAAGTTTGAGTAATAGATGTGCATTTTATGCTTGTGGGTCTTTATTATTTTATATTTTAAGGTGATCATCATTGGGTGTCGTCAAATGCGGTCTTCCAGAACGATGGCGATCAACATAAGATTTCGTCTCTTTGAATCTTTGATGATTGTTAGCACCGAACTATATGATCGCTATATTATTTTTCCAATTGCACAAGCGGTTTTAACTTCCTGATAAAAATGCACCACTTTTACACGATCTTCTTGGTAATAGCTTTTCTGCTCATTTTTTCAAAAGAAAAGAATTTTTTGTTTGAAATTAAATACTTTTTTTTTTTGTTTGAAATTTAATACTTTTATTGGTTTTTTAATTATGACTCAGGTCATTAATTGAATATTTAAACAAAAAAAGGTAAAAATAAAATAAAAAAAGACCTTTTCGCCGCATTTAACACAAAAAATTCTCTGTGGTTCTTAACTTTTTCACAAAAAAAATATTTAAGGTGGTTCACCACCAAAAAAAGCTAAATTTTTATCAAAAGTTGGTTTTTGAGATTTTTTTTGTTTTATAGTAATTCAACATTGCTGAAAATGTTTCTGGATTCTGTTTTCGTATATCTTGAGTATTTTTTGAAGTATTTTGCTTTAATAAGACCTTATCAGATAACTTTACCATAGCAACGGCCCCTAGCAACGCAAACTTGTGCTTATAATTGCCCTCTCTCTTTGCCTTGATTTAAGTTTTTTGTTAGTTACGCATTAGTTTAGTAGGCCAGCATGGTTTGACAAAAGTTTAGAATGTAACAATCTATGGAAGTTGCTACTTTTGTATGATTTATCTGAAGCCATCTTGTGATAATTTATTGTTGTATTTGAAAAGCTTTGTATTTTTCTTATTATTTATTATAACTTATCAGTTTCATATTATATATTTTAATATATTAGGATATTATATATAATGAGAAGCAAAAAAAAAAAGAGTTCAAAAAGAAAAAGAGCATTTTGTGGCAACCAGTGGAACAAAACCCCTACCCTAAAAGAAGACGAAAATGTTGAGCATATTTCAGTTAGTGCCAGCAAAGTCTCTTTAACAAAAGCTGATAATTATATTAATTCAGAAAATTATAACATTATAATAAACTTCTCTATTTTAAAAAAAGTTATTGATAATATTGGCAGTTGCCCAGAATGTAACAGTTGTATTGTTTTTACAGATGACAACGATAAACGAAGTGGATTTTCTCACAAGTTGAATTTTAAATGTACTAAATGTAAATTTCAGTATTGTACATATACATCTGATGATGTTAAAAAATCTGTATCTAAACAAGGCAGAAATTATTTTGATATTAACCTTAGAATCGTTATTGCTTTTCGTGAAATTGGGAAAGGCCACCAAGCCTTAGTGGACTTTGCCCGAATCGCAAACACTTCATGTATGAATAACAACGCATTTAACAAACTTAATAGCACTATTCAAAATGCATATAAATTATCAGCAGAACAATCCACAAAGGCAGCTGCAATAAAAGTTAAAGATAAAGTTAAAGAGGAGCACATTGGTTCAGGAAAAAAACTAATTAGAGTTTCTTCAGATGGCTCATGGCAAAAACGCGGTCATGTTTCACTAAATGGTGTGGTGACCACTATTTCAGAAAGGCGATGTATTGACTTTGAAGTCTTTTGCAAGTATTGTAGGGGATGTAGAATGTGGAAAAGAAAGCAAAATCACCCAGGTTATACTGAATGAAAAGCTAATCATATTTGCTCCTTAAATAACACTGCATCGTCAGGGGCTATGGAAAGTGCTGGTGTGGTAAAGATATTCAATCGTTCTGTAGAAAAAAATGATTAGATTTATAAATATTATTTGGGAGATGGAGATTCCTCTGCATTTAATGAAGTTCTTAGCAGTAATCCATATGGAAAGTATCAAATCGAACCGGAAAAGTTAGAGTGTGTTGGTCATATCCAGAAGCGCATTGGTACAAGATTACGTAATCGAAGAAAAGATCGACATCATGGTAATCGGTTAACTGGAAAAGGAAAATTGACAGAATGCGCAGTTAATAGATTACAAAACTATTTTGGTATGGCTATTAGACAGGCTGCAGCTAATAATTCCTTAAGTGAAAATGAAAAGGTATACCAAATGAAAAAAAACATTCGCGCAGTTCTTTACCATTGCACTAATTTTCCTGATCAATTTCGTCGCCACGTGTTATGTCCAGTGGGTCCTAATAGCTGGTGTAAATGGAAGAAAGGAAACTCTTCAGGTAACAGCATTTACATACCAAAAGTTAATTTACCAGTATGGATATATGATATAATTAAGAAAGAGTTTGAAGAATTAAGTGATGACAACCTTTTGAAAAAATGCACTCATGGTCAAACACAAAATTCTAATGAAGGTCTTAATAGTATTATATGGTCTAGATGCCCCAAAAATATTTTTATTCACAAAGCTTCAATTGATTTGGGAGTGAACTCAGCTGTATTATATTTTAATGAGGGAACTGCTGGTGTTCAGAGAGTGATGAGTCACCTCAATCTTGAGAATGGTGTAAAATTTGCAGTGTCCTCATTTTGTAGAGACCAAAAACGCGTTGCTAACATGAATAAAAAAGACACTTTTGAAAAAAAAAGTAGAAGGATAAATTTAAAATCAATTAACAAAGGTTGGCAAGATGAAGAAGAACAACTGGAAACCTTTAAACCCTACTCATCTGGAAGTTTTTGATATTTATATTAGTTATAAAATGTTTATTGTTGTTTTTCTTCATTCACTTTTTTGTACAATTTTTAATTTTTGAAATATCATAACTTTTAAATGACTAAAGCTTTTTGCTTCAAATTTTCATGACATGTTCTACGTGTTATGATGGAGGGCCTGAACCAAAAATATTGTTGGATTTGATAAATTATTTACATTTTTCTATTTCATTTCATTAGCCAACCCCCCAAATTTTGATGTTTTTGCCAAAAAAAAATCAAAAATTTCAACTTTTACTAAGAATATAGCAGTGATTTTGGTTCAGGCCCTTCGTTTTATGTGCATCAAACTGTTTTCAAAATATAAAGATCTGATTTCAAATGGTTTCCAAGTTATCGTTTTTCAAAATTTTGTTCAAATTTGACTGATTTTGCAATCTTTTTGACATATTTTCATATATTATGCTTTTATACACTTTTTAATTTGAAATTATGAAATTTGGGGTTTTTTTTTTTTTTTTAGTGGTGAACCACCTTAAAAAAAATTAACACATAATATTTAATCCTTATTTTTATAGGTTCTATTAATTAATTTCAAAAAAAAAAAATTTCTTATTTCTCATGTTCTATTTAATATATTTAAAAAAAAAGACTATTTTATTATCTTTAGAATAAAAATTAATTAATTTTATTTGAAATTTTTTTAATTTTTTATTTATTGGTTCTTAACATTTTCACAATACTGTATGTTAAAATTACTTTTGTAAAATAACAAAAGTAGATGTTTTCCACGTTAGCATATCTTTGAACTTGTGTATAAGATATTTCAAGCTTTTACTTGTCTCAACTACGAAGTAAAATATTCATAAAAATATAAAGAATAAAGTTTTTTTTAGATTAATACATTTTATTGTTTATTATTTTTGTAGAGTATTTTAAAGAAACAAAGATTTTTTATGCGTACAGATTGCATACAAAGACCTTTTTAGGGGAAGGGTGTGTGGGGCAAGAGAACGTTTTACCCCCTCAAAGAAGGTGATTTTTAAATTACTGTCGGGTTTTTTACTAATTAAGTCGGCTAGTTGGGTATTTGACGCAATTCAGTTGGGTGAAAATTAGTTTTTAAGGAACTTTTTTATTTTTAAGAAACGATACATTTAACGGATTACCCCCCCCCTCCCTCTTTCCTCTTTATTTTTTAATATATTGAATTATAAAGTCAAAAGTGTCCTTGCAAAATTTTGGCGAGTGAGACTTTTTTTTAATGTTTTATGTTCGGTGCCCAAAGATGTTCTTACGGTCTTATCACAGAACACCTCGGAATTCACCTCCCCTAGGCCGAGAAGGCCACTACAGATGAGGAGGCTACTTGTGGTTATAACCCTCTCACAACTCTATAACTCCGAAACACGAACCTTGACGAACAAGGCTGCGCGGAGAAACAAGCTGAGCGCAGTACTATTAGGGACGTGGTGGGAATTTAACTCGGAACCTCTCGCTTATGAAGCGAGCGCTCTACCACTACCGCAAACCACTACACCACTACCGCAAAAGTAAGTAAAAACATTTTGCTAAATATTTAGGAAAAAATTTTTACTGACTTTTTACAACTACTTTCAAACTTAAATTCAAATTATCTAAAAATAAAATTAGCAAATAAAGAACTAATGATTTGAGGTCATAAATTCCACAGTTTATTTAAACATAGTTGAAATTATGACCTCAAATCATTTGTTCTTTATTTTTATTGCTTATTTTATTTTTAAATAGTTCAAATTTAGAAAATTTTTTTACTTACTTTTTGCCTTTCATTAATCAGTAACGTCTTTAAGTCAAGAAAAAATTGTAAAATACTGCAAATATTCATATCAAGTCTTTTTATATATAATTTCACAGTTTTCAGTAATTTTTAGGCCAATTTAACGGGTATTGACAAACACAAATAACCAGCAATGACCAACACAAAACTTCCTGGTAAAAATGGAAAATGAAATAACAACAGCAATTTTAGAAAAAGTTTTGTTAGAATTACAAGCCGAAGTTGCAAATTTGAAAGAGATTGTTAGGAAACAAAATGATGAAATAAGTAATTTAAAAAAAGCACAAAATTCTAGTCATAAAACATGGAGTAATGTTGTAACTGCTGGCATAAAAAGTAAGCTTTCTTAAATATTTGCTGAGTATTCACCCGAATATTAAATATTATATTAAACGTATTACCTCAGCAAATATTTAATGCGATTTTTGTTGAAGAAGAACTTTAAAAAAAAAGGAAAAAAATATTACTATTTCTGGTGTTTCTGAATCAACTCGAACTGATAAAGAAAAGGAAGCAGCTGATATAGAGAAAGTCAAAAAAATCTTTACTTATATAAATATTGATACCAATGAATTTGTATATTAAAAGATTAAAACTAAAACCAAATATCGTAAATGCTAAAGGAGCAATACTTGTTGAATTATCATTACCAGAACAAAGAATTCCAATACTTTCTGCAGCAAAAAAATTGAAAAGAAACATTAATTTTCCTAATGTATTTAATGTATTGCGGCACAAGCCAAGTTAGATTACGATTTGCGTAACAAAAGAAATAAACTAAATGCCAATCTGACAGAGGAATCACCCTTTCGTTATGGTATGAGGAGCAACACAATTCAAAAAATTAAAAAACAATGAAATAAAAAAAAAGTTAATTATAAGTTGAAAAAATCACCAAAATTTTGTACTAAAAAATTTGGACCTTAAGAACAAAATTACCCAAAAATTGCATCTAAAGTTTTTCTAATGTAATGCAACATCTTTAAATAACAAATTAACTGAACTAGAACTTGTAAGCTCAATTTTTAATTATGATATAATGACAATTTCGGAAACTTGATTTAATGACTATTCTGCACCAAATTTAAGCGGATACCAAATGTTTCATCGTAATAGAAAAGGCAAAAGGGGAGGTGGTGTCTGTATATATGCTAAAAATAAATTCAATATTTGTGAAACAACAAACAAAGTACTCAAATCCAAAGACGGAGAACAAATATATTGTAAACTCACATATGGAACTGAAAGAATCCTAATAGGGTGTATTTACAGACCACCGAGTTGCAAGGAATACTAGTGGATTATTAACTCAATTGAAGAAACGCGAAAACTAAATGATTGTAGAAAAACTACCGGTATAATAATATCAGGTGATTTCAACTTTACCAATTTAGCCTGGGACCTAAATGGTGTTCCCTCTTTGCTACAAGAAGATGAACAACTCGAATGTTTTGTAATTGCTATCCAAAACGCGTTTCTTTTTCAACACGTGTATGTGCCAACCTTACAAACAAGCGGTTGTGAAACAACAAATATACTCGATCTTATTTTCACGGAAGTATATGAGAGATTCAGCGAGTTGAAAACTGGAGAACCTTTAGGTCATATCAATAAAGCACACCTATCGTTAACATTCAACTTAAATTTAACAAACAATAATACAACAAAAAGATACTCAACCAAAAAAATTGTCTACAAAAGATGCAATTATGAAGATCTAAATTCATTTTTCAAAAATTTTGATTGGAAAAATAAATTCCACAATGATCTTGATATCGAAACAAACTACAAAAACTTTGTTGAAATATACGACAATGGATGTGAACAGTTCATAAAACAAAATTTAAATTTCATGCAAAAACATCTATATTGGTTCAACAAACAACTAATAGAGCTAACCAAAAACAAAAAAAATCTCTGGTTCAAATTAAAAGTAAGTGGTTTCAAACATGATCTGAAACTTAAATACCTGGAAACAAAAATGAAAGTAGCAAGGGAGGTGAATCGAGCAGTATTTGAGTACGAAAAAAAATTATCCGCAAACGCAAAGTCAAACCCAAAACTGATTTATTCTTACATTAACAAAAAACGAAGCATCAAAGTTGGTATCAAAACTCTTGGATAATGATGGGAATTTGATTAATGATAGAAGCAAAATTGTTGAAATGTTTAATCTAAAATTTCAGGAGTCTTTTGCAAAGAAAATTTAAATGAGCTTTCAGAATTTCCGATACGAACTAACGTCAAATGTGACAATAATACTGATAATATTTTTATATTGAAAGTCGTTATAAAAAAAACTAAGAGAATTAAACAAACATAAATCATGTGACGTTGACGGAGTTCATCCTCATGTACTTCCTAGCTGCTTTGATTCATTGTCTAACACAATTCAGTTCTTATTTAAGTTATCGTTTAATAGTGGTAAAATACCGGAATTATGGAGACTAGCAAATGTTACGCCAATTTTACAAGAGCGGATGTCATTCGGATGTTTTAAATTACAGACTCATTTCCATAACATCAGTGGTCTGTAGAGTAACGGAGAGCATCATAAAGGACAAAATAGTAGAACATCTTTCAACAAATAATTTAATATCAAAGGATCAACATGGCTTTGTTTAGGGAAAACCATGCACAACAAACTTGCTTGAATCATTTGATCTAATTACAAAAGCTACCGACAACGGCATTCCAGTTGATATAATATTTAAAGACTTCAGTAAAGCATTCCATCGAGTACCACACACACAACTTTGTTTAATAAAATTAATAGCATACGGAATAGTAAATAAGATGCTGAAATGTTAAACTATTTAAAAGATTGAAAACAGTGTGTCATACTAGGAGACGCCATTTCAGACTGGCTTCATGTGCTTAGTGGGGTTCCTCAAGGCTCGGTTCTAGGGCCATTACTGTTTGTAATTTTCATAAATAACCTGGCATCACAAATCAAAAATAATCCAAAATTTTTTGCAGATAACACAAAAATGATTGGAATCATAAAAGATAAAAACGATTTGATCAGTTTACAAAATAATATTAACATTATATCAAATTGGTGCGAAACATGGCAAATGTCTTTAAATGAATGCAAATGTAAAGTAATTCACATTCGGAAATCAAATCAAAAGTATAATTATCAGGTAAATAAGCATTAACTATTAAAGGTAGAATTTGAGAAAGACCTAGGAGTGATCATCAGCGCTGACTTAAAGTGGGACCGGCAAATCCATTCCGTAATAGCAACGTCAAATCGTATATTGGGTCAGCTTAAAAATTCATTCAAATACATTAACATTACCACTTTTAATATGCTCTTCACGTCAATAATGAGGCCACACCTAGAGTACGGTGCTTCAGTATGGAATCCGAATAAATTAAAAGATATTAAAGCAGTTGAATCAGCCCAAAAAAGGGCAAACTAAACTAAGTTCGAGAAATTAGTGGTAAAACATACGAGGAAAGGATCCGCTGCCTTGGTCTGACAACACTGGAAGAAAGAAAATTAAGAAGAAATCAAATACAACAGTTCGAAATTAAAAAAGGACTAAATAAAATAAACTTATATTCTAGTTTAACCCAAGAAAAACACAATCATGGCACAAGACAATAAAACTTTCTAACCAGAGAACAAAACAAGTCTGATATCCGGTACAACTTCTTCACAAACAAGATAGTCAAACAATGGAATCAACTGCCAGTATACTGTCAAAACTCAAAAACAACAAACATTTTTAAAAACAATTATGACAGTTATATAAAAAACGCATATTTACAACTACCATAAATGGTCTTTATATAGCCATTTCTCATGACGATGTCGTTGTAGTTTGATAATAATAATAATAATAATAATAATAATAATAATAATAATAATAATAATAATAATAATAATAATAATAATAATAATAATAATAACAATAGTAAATATTTATATTTAAAGATTAGAATCTCGTTAAAAACTTTGATACTACCTCAACGATGGAAACGCATTACAAAAATCTCTTTGTCCTATTCGTACACCGGTAGGAAATCGGCTAGCGAATAGCTAGCTATAATCGTTACGATAAAGACAGCGATTTGGCCATGAGGATCGCTAGCTTTTTTAAGTTAGCGAAAAGCTATCGTTATTTTAAAGATAAAGACAGCGATTTGACTACGAAGACAGCTAGCTTAATAAGCTTAAGACTTACAGGCTATTGTAGCTACCGTCATATCGTAATAAAATCGCTATCAAAAAAATTTCGGTATGTAGCTATCAACCAGCTATAGGTTTGTAGATATTTTGTAGCTAGCTAGAAAGCTACGATATGTAGCTAGCGACACATTGCTACAAAATCGCAATTTTTAAAGTTCGATTGTTATCATAACTATAATAGACTCAACACTAAAAATCGAATTTTTAAAGATGTTAGAGACATTAGTAAAGAATAAAATAGGAAAAAAAAAAATCCGCTATAAAGCTAGCTAGTCGCTCGCTAGTCGCTAGCTCATTTCCCACCGGGACAGTTGCGTCGGCTAAATTATTTTAGTAATAAAACTTAACGTTCATGCATTAGTCGAAGCATTGGCCTTAATCAAATATTTTGCCAATGTTATTTCATACATTTGACCAATTACTTCTTGCCAATGATAATTAAATACTAATATATATCATTGCTTATATATCGTAATATAATCATAGCTTCTTGCTAGCTGGGTAAAAATTTGAACTGTCAAATGGGTCGAGGTTTCAGCCCGGATGGACTTAAACTTAGCCCGGCATGTATTTTACTCATTTAACAATCCTGTTAACCGGATATTTTACCGGTGCAAAATAATAAAATGTAAAGTATATTTTTAAAGTAATTATAAAAAAATAAGCACTGGCTGTTTAATGATGCATATTTTATATATATATATATATATATATATATATATATATATATATATATATATATATATATATATATATATATATATATATATATATATATATCATATTAATTACTTTTAGCAATGCAAAGCATTGTAACAAATATATAACAATACCTATAAGATGTTGTTGTTGTAAAAAATATGGCTAGCAGGTTTTTTTAATGAGTTGTTATCATTATATTACTATATACTTTTGTTTTTATATTTTTAAAAATATATAATATTATTTAATCTGCTACTATTAACAATGTTTTTATTAGATTAGAAAATTGTTATAATAAGGTTTGTTTTTTACAATATTTTTTAAAACCTTTTTTAAAATTCTTTTTTTGATTTTTAAAATTACTTTTTAAACATAATGTATATTTATTGGCTTCAGTTCATACATTGGCTATCTTTAAAGCCTGATGCTATGAGGAAGTGTGCTTTCTTTTTTCTTTTATTATCCCAATAAATGTTCCTTATGTTTAAAAATTCTCCACTAACAAGAGCACAACAAGCAAAAATTAGAATTATTTTAGGCCATTTAACTGCAAAATTATCTTTTTTTTAATCATAATCACAATCGAAAAGAAAAAATTCACGAAAAAAGATTGAAGTTGTTTGGAAAAAATTCAAGCTTAATTAGGAAAAATGATAAAAAAAAAAGATAATCCTGCAGTTAAATGGCCTAAAATAATTCTATTTTTTGCTTGTTGTGCTCTTGTCAGTGAACAGATATATACAGTTTATTTTATATTTTTAAACAGTTTATATTTTTATATTTTATATTTTATATTTTTAAACAGTTTATATTTTTAAACAGATATTTACAGAATTTTAACAGATATATACAGATAAAGTAATTACAAAATGGGTTTGGTTTTTTTGTAAACTTTAATGTTTTTTAATTACTTAATTTACTTTAAACAGTTTTAAAACAAAATATATTGTGATTTAATTAAATTTTTAAATAAAGCTTTTTATATTATGTTACAGTGTATAATTTTATTTTGTTTTAAATATTATTTTTGCACCTTGATATCATTAAATCACTTAAAGCTTAGAACTTTTTATGCTTTTGATTGACAAGGAATGACATTAATCTGTGTAAATACTGTTTAAACAGTGGCTGCTTATTTTAATTATGGCTGTTATTTTTAATATTATTAGTTTTGCAGCATTTTTTGAAAAATTAGAATAGTAAAATAAAATATTTTATTTTAGATTATTTAACAATGATTGCTCCCCATCGTTTAGAAGGCATTGATTGCACTGAGGGTGGCTTAATTATTAAAAAAAAAAATAATGATAATGAATTTAAAAAACCAACATGTAGTGTGTTAGGATTACAGAAGCTTGCTGAAGAAAAGCGAAAAAGAATTGAAAATATAAAAAAAGAAAAAATTAATAATGATGGTAGTAAAAATGATGAAAATTCTATAACAGACAAAAATTACAGAAAGTATCGTCCTGAAACTCCATCCAATACAGGTGGGGTAAATGAAACAGCAAAGTATAATATAAATAAACGTAGAGAAAGAGACAAAGATGACCGTAAATCTGGTGTTTATGCTGAAACAGAACAAAAGAAAAAACGAGACAATAGATACACAAGTGAAGAAAAGGTTATAAAAAGTAGAAGCAGGGAATTATCTAACCGGTATGCTGAATGGGAAGATACACCAAGTTCTAGACATTCAAGAGATTATCAAGATGTGACTCCAAGGATGAATTATGGTATCTATATCATTGAATACAATTAATTATGGTTGATATATTGTCAACTTGTCTCAAGATTTTTTTAATTTTTTGCCTAGTTGTTATATATTTAAACAGATACGCCATTTTGCTATATATTTTTGTGTGCTAGTTTCCATTGTTATTGTAGTGGGTGTATTTATTTTCTTTTTTAAAAGTTGTCAGCACTATAATTGTTTTAATGTCTTTATTTTGATTTTTTTCATCACCTTTTTTTTTTCTTAATTGTTGAAGCTTTTTTTAAAAAAAAAGCTGTAAGTTTCATCTTTGCATTAAAGATATTACACACATTTCAAATAAATATACTACATATAGCTTTTTTTTTTTATAGAAAAATGCAATGATACATTCATTAGATATTTATTTAATTTTATTATCCACTTTTATCTATATATATATATTTTTATAGTATTTAAGTTTTAAGCCCGATATTTTTTATTATTTATAAGTAACTTATATGTGTTTAATTTATAATAAAAAATAAATGTTTTACAGAACCATCTCCTGCACGCAGTGGATGGGGGGATTCTAATCATAGTACTTCTGAGTGGGATATTCCATCACCACGTTCTAAAAGTAGTTATAATGACCGATCAGATCGAAGATCTGAACGAAATACAAAGTAAGTTTTATTTATATTTTTATAAAAATAGATTTTTATATAAAAACTTAATTAGATTTTATTAGTTTATAATAAAATCTGATAATCTAACCTGTAATATTTGACAATAAATTAATAAAAGAAAGAATAAGAGATATTAATAAAAAGTTAATAAAAAAGTTTAAAGTCCAAGGAATTAGATTAAGTTAAACTTTCTTTGGTTAAGACAGAGAAAGCTGAAAAAATAAATAAATAAATAAGGAAAAGAAAAACAAATAAAAATTGTTTAGAAGAATTAAAAAAAAAAAACTAATAAAGAAAATTCGAAAAAAGTGAAAATATTAAAGAAAAAGAAATATTGAACACTAAATAAACAGAACAACTAAAAGCCAAGTTAAAAGAAAAAATGTTTGTGATGTGTTCAAAAATAAAAAGCTTTATAAAACTATTAATAAAAAACTAAAAAAACAGTTTTCAAGTTTTATAAATTTAGGTTGTTTGAATTGTTTATATTGTTGTGTATTTTTATGTATTTTTTATATTGTCATGTATTTCTATGTTTTGTTTATACTATTGTGTAATTTGGTGCATCCTTTATATTAATATAGTTATTTTTATATTGTGCTTTTTTTTGGTGGTGTTGTTGCTAATCATTTTTATTATTGTTGCATTTTAGATTTGTTGCTATTATTTAAGTGATTTCACTATTTTTTTCTTCATCATAATATTTAAATATATCCTTTTAAATTTAAATATATCCTTAAATATATCCTTAAATATATCCTTTTTATTTAATGTTCTTCTTTTTTACTTTTTGTTGTTTTTTTGTTTTTAAGACTGTGTTAAATAGGCAGATTACATAATTAATTAACATGTTAGTGATAAAGTTAACATATTTATCACTAACATAGATTACAATTGCGTGACATTTCTGTTCTTTGTTTTTGAAAATTTAACCCTACTGTTAGACCTCATGTTTACTCGCCAGGTGTAAAGTTATTCTATAAAAATCAAGTTAAAATAATTAAAGAGTTTTTTACCTAAAAAAAGTCACATATAATACTGGAAAATCAGAACTTTAAATAGAAACGCTCATCCCTAATTCCATAGATATTAACCATGTTTCTTACACCCAGAGAAACACTTTTTCTACCATGCCTCATTTTTTACATTAGGGTTATGACTTTTTATCAACCCCATGCTCCTGTACTGTAGTTAGATGAACTTTTACCTAAAAAGCACGAAATGAACTATTATTTGCATATCTTTTCAAAAAAGTTCACCTCGCCATTGAAAAATCGATTTTGACATAAGTACTACTATGCATTCGAATTTAGAATGTCGTAGTCATGTAATACAATATATTTTCAATCCAACAATGACTCAGACCGTTGATGTTGCTTGTTGCACAGAAAAAATCGAAGGTGCTTGCTGTTGCTTGTTGCACAGAAAAAATCGAAGGTGCAATTTGTCTATATTTTTGCACGATGAATAAATCTTCTGATTTGATTGCACACTTTGATTGCACACTCTGATTGCACACTCTGCACATTGATTACTCCTGGGTATCTGTAGTATGGATGGCTCTCGCTTTCAGTGATTTTTCAAAGAGCTTAAAGCCTTTTTGTATGAAATCAGTATTTCAGCCAAGTTATCATAGTCATTTTCGTTGTACAGTTGATCTGTAAACCAATAGCAGGCCTTGTTTTAAAGCGTTACGTCTAGAGCGAATTATGTATGCCTTAAGTGATTTTTTACGTACGCGTAGAGCTGTTTTGCTTAAGCTACTTTTTATCATTTTTTAACTTTTAAATTAGCGGTAACATAAAAGAAGTAATTCATTTTTAAAAAAACCACATTAACTTTTGAATAACGATATTTACAAATATTTATTACAAAAAACAAGTTACGTTAAAAAATAATTGTAGTAACTTTTCATCGCGATATATCTTACCTTTTTATAACTATTAATTTTACGCTAAACTTTATATTCAAATATTTAGTAACATGAAAAATTGTTTGTCAATCCTTAACTACAAATTTTTTGCAAATGTTTTTAATAAAAAGTAGTACTTTTTTAAAGTTTTCAGTAAAAAACTTTAAAAAAATCTATATTCCAAATTTATTAATACAGAATATAAATGTTTTTTGTAATATAGATTTTTTAAGAATTTTTTACTAAATTCATATTAAAAAACATTTGCAAAAAATTTATAATTTTTGACATTTTTTTTAATATCTCAAAAAATGTCTTAATATTTTTGTTATCATGATAACAAAAATATGAAGACATTTTTTGAGATATTAAAAAAATGTGCCAATGAATGAACAATCTATTTGTATTGTACTAAAAATTACTTCAATAATTATTACTCTTTGCTTTTCTTATTAGTTAAAGGTACCTTTATCTTTAAGTAATGTGGGGGAGGGGGCCGACACAGAAAAAAAAAATTACCTGTTACTCACAATTTTTGAATGAAGACATTTTGTTAAATTTCTTCTGCGTGCGATTCAATAAATTTTATATTATAAGGTTATATTATAAGGTAAAGAAATTGCGAGTAGACTATAACATCCGCTGATGACACTAATATTGCGTTGAATATATTTATTTAATGGAGGTTTCATTATGCACGCGCACATTACAGACTCCGTTAAATAAATACTAAGGCATGTTTTAGTTTAATGACAGTCTCTATTTTTTACTAATAACTATGAATTTTTCTGTATAAAATAAGACAAACTAGTATATAAAAACCTAGTATATTTCTATTCTCTCCAAGTTGTTTAAACTTTGAATATGGATTGTATTTTGAAGGACAAAAGATTTACTTTGAAAACTTTTAAATCCTGGGACTTTGCCGATGCTTTTCTAATTGAAACTATCACAGAAAAAGAGAAGACTTACGTTATTAAAATCAAATGTAAGTTATGTGATCTTCATCAAAATAAAATATTATCCAAAACCAATGGTATTGTAGGGGCAGCTGCCCAACGGTTTATAAATGACACAAGTCATGTTAAAATATTTTAACATGTTATTATATTTTATTCAAGTTGGTATATAAATAAAAATAAAAATATAGTTCAATAAATAAATTAAATTTGTTCTACCTCATATTTATTCTTTTTTTATATTATTATTCCAAGTTAAATTGTTTACAAACGAAAAAAAAAAAAGAGTTTTGTAATTATACGTAGAATGAAAATACTTTTGAGTTTGTTTATAAGTTAAGGAACTTAATTTTTAATGAACAAATTTTAACAAACGTTTATTATAAACATTTGCGAATTAAATTATTAAATATACTTATATTATTTTAGTTAAGTATTTTTTTAAGTGTGCACGATTAAAGTTTTGCGTAGAAATATTTGTTTTTTGTTTTAAGAATAATTAACAAAAGAGTTTGCATAAATTAAGACTTTTAAATTTATTTTTTTTTTTAATTCCTAAAATTAAAAAAAAAAAGATTTAATCGTTAAAAAAGATTTTTCTCTATAGCTCTGTTTTTTTGTGATTTGTTTAAAATGTAAAACATTTTTATGATAACATAAAAAATTTATGAATTAAATTCCTGGCGAACGCGTTCTAAACTACGTATTAAAAATATGCTCAAAGCAGACATAAAACTTTTTTGTTATATAGTTTTTGTAATAAGTTTATATTTAAAACGTTTATAGTTATTTGAGTTAATTGTTTAATTGAACTAGTTAGCAGTTATTTATTTATTGCGGTAGTTAAAACACTTAACATTTATAAAAAAAATAAAGATAATTTTATGACGTCAAATATCGCGTTAAGCTAATGCATTAAGCACTTTTTTATTCAAAACAAGGCCTGCAATAGTCTGCCCAGCCATACAATATAAATTGATTCTTTGCAGAACTGTCCTTGTTGATGGAATTAAATGAAGGCCAGGATTGCTAGTATAGCTCTGGAGTTCCACCTCGCATAGCTGAAATTGGGTATTTTATGAAACCTGATCAATGGAAAATGTCCCTTTTCCTCAAAAGATTGGAACACTCAAGTAAGATGAAACAAAAATTTCATATCATCTCTCCAGCCTGATGTTTCAAGATTTACTTCTGTTCTGTTATCAAACTGTGTTTTCAGTTGTTTGTACTTCTTTAACAGTTGAGATACGAATGCATATTCAATGTTTGGCAATTGTGTTTTACTTCCAAATTCTTCATCCATCACCAAATGGAGGATTCTATCTAATACATGGTGTTGACAACTGATAACTGAGGTTTGTTAATGTGTTACTCTGTGAACATTTGTTGCAATATTGCAACAACACCATTCTTTTTTCCAGTGTTAACGCTGGTTGTATCTGCAACAATCATCTGAATTGAATTTCATAGGTGAAATTCATCAAGGGCTTTAGAAATTCCTTGAGCAATAGTTAAAGCCCTGTCATCTACCAAACCAAGGACATCCATTTTGATTTCTTTACTTTCATTTTTAAGGATGACCACTTGATAATCCATTCTGTCTATGTGCTTGCCATCAAAGTGTAAGGAACAACTTTCCATATGCACCTTTTCAATCATTTCTTCTTTCAGCTTGATTGTCTCTTTGATTTTGACTTGGAAATAGCTGATTGACATGGAGTTGCGATATCAATGCCTTCACGAGCCAATTGGTTGCATATGTTAGCAGCTTTGTTTGTTGATACTCTTGTGGAGATCACCAAGTTGACTGTAATTTTGCTTTTATGATGTTTTCTGCTTGGTGTAGGAGTTGTCTCATCTTCTTCATTGTTTTCATATTCACTGTCGTCATAATAACCATGTTCTATCTACTTTAGTAATATCAATAATTTCATCAAGGAGTTCAAAGCTTCCTCGCTTGACACATTCATCATAACATTTCAGTATTTTATCATGCTTGGCTTGTATAACTTGATCAGATACATGAGGAAAATTTAGTTTATTCTTTCACAATTTTGTGACTTTCCGCTATTTGCTCCTTTCTTCCTTTGATTTTTGGTCCAAGGAAATGGTAGCGTCCGATAATTTGATTTGGAGAAGCATTCTGTACTTTTCTTCCAGTGAATATTCTTCCAAATAGACCATTATTCTTCTTTTATGAGAGTCTTCAAATTTTACCAGATTATTGGTCCAGACATCCTAGTTTTTCTGAATGCAACTATCGCTAGGCTTGTATGACGCCATGTGTTGCTTCTGTAATAACTATAAAATTAGATGAGTAGTTATATATAGTCTAAAATGTTCTAGAATATTCCAGAATGTTCTAAATTGTTTTTGAATGTTACAAAATATTTTAAATTATTCTAGAATGTTCCAAAATATTTTAAATTGTTCTAGAATGTTCCAAAATATTTTAAATTGCTCTAGAATGTTATAAATTGTTTTAGAATGTTCTAAAGTCTTCTAAAATATTCTGTTATTTTCCAAAATGTTCTAAAGTTCTAAACACTTCTAATCTATACAAGTTTTAAACGATTTGCAGGAAAGCCGCACATATTAGTAGTAGCAGTAACAAGATTAAATAAATGATGAAATGTAATTTAATTTGCGGGGTGACCTTTTTTTACAGTTGAGAGGAATTGAACATGTTTTCAATGTTTTCTAATAAAAGTTCATCAATTTATGACACAGGAAATTAATTTTTTAAAAAAAGTCAAAAAGTCATAACCCTATTGGACATATGTTTTTTTGTAAAGTGTGAGTTGTGAATTGTAAAGTGTATTGTAATAAACTTAATAAGTGTTGTTTTTTCAAATCATCTAAAGATAAAGTGAGAAACAGAAATGGATTAAGGTGCTTCCTCCACAAAAGATTTTATTATAGAGCCATATAAATTTGAATAGCACTTGTTTGAAAATACAGAAATATGCTCCAAAAGTTTTCAATGTTCCTTTTACTTGTTTCCCAATACTAATTTTATTAAAAAAGATAAATTCATTTTCTGAATTCTATACTGTCGAAAATTTTTACAAAATATATGAAAATATTATAATATCTTGCAAAAATAATAAACTCATATGGATTTTATGTCAGAGGATTTAAAATAGAGCTTCATGACAATAATTGTTTACAGTAAGTGCACATTGTGTTCACCACTTTTTCTGCTTTTAAATATGTTAGCATTTCATTGAGCATTATATTGAATACCAATATTGGCTAAGTCTTCTTACAGTTTTTTGAAGATTTTTGAAGATTATAATTTATAATTATAATCTGCATGTTAATGTTATTATTAATGTGTTATTATAACCTGCATGTTTTTTTTTTTTTGTTTTTTTTTTTTTGTTATTCACCTCCTCAAGGCCGAGAAGGCCACTACAGACGAGGAGGCTACTTAATAGTGGTTATAACCCTCTCTCAACTCTATAACTCTGAAACAGGAACCTTGACGAACAAGGCCGCTGTGCGGAGAAACAAGTTGGGTGCGGTACTACCAAGGACGTGGTGGGGATCGAACTCGGAACCTCTCGCTTATGAAGCGAGTGTTTTACCGCTACACCACTACTGCATGTTAATGTTATTATTAATGTGTTATTATAACCTGCATGTTAATGTTATTATTAATGTTGTTTCAAAATATGAATTTGAATTATAGGATGCTTCAAGCAAAACAAACTGAATTTTATTACTAGACAATTTAAACTGTTGTGTAACAAAAGTTTCTCTATAGCTAATTACTGTTTTGCTATTAAGTCTTTTTATAGCTGCAACTAGAATTAACTTCATAATTATTTAGTTCTTCTAAGTAAATAAAAGCTGGAGAATAGAGTCTATAACTTCTGCCTCCAACATTTGAACTTAGAAACTCTTGCTTCTTAACTGAGAGTTTCCAAACTCAATTCCCTCCATGCCCCTGATAGTTTGGTGCTCAACTTGTTTCTCATTGCAGCAGATTTGTTTGTCAAGGCTTGTGTTTTTTCAGTTATAGAGTTAAGAGAGGGTTATAACCACAATTAAGTTAGTAAATGACCGGGGTTGATATTTGACCAGGGCCAGGGCTTGTTTGTGACTATTTATACAGGCCTTGCGATAAAGCGTCGGGCGATGTGAATTTTACGTCGTCCAAGGGCGATTTTGCGTGTAGCTAGGGCTATTTGCGTCGAGCAAAAAATTTTTTGTTTGAGTATATTTAAAGATATTTTTGAGCGGAATTTTAATGAAGTAATTTATGATTATTTTAACATTTAATAAAGTATTTTAATTCTTTGTCGATAAAATTGAACAAAAATACTTTCTTTTAGTTTTAGATTTTAAACTTAAATAATTATTTTACAGGGGTTTGATAGGTTTTAAAATTATTCCATAGATTTAAAAATATTTATTAACTGTTAGACGTATTTAAAGTATTTAAGAGTGATTTCGAGGAAACATTTTAAAAATTGGTGAGGGCAAATAAATAAAAAAAAAGATTATTATCAAAACGTATTCTACTTGATTCAATAAAAAAGTACAGTTATTAAAATTTTTGTAAAAAGTAACTCAAAAAAATTACTTAAATAATAACGATCGCTTTTATGTTAAAAGTTACCGAAACTCATCGAAGCGTGCTCAAGAACAGCTGCTGAAAAATAGAACGTCAATAGTTTTTCGAATAATTTTTAAGAATAATTTTTTCGCTGAAATATTTCTTTTATACCTATAAGATTTTTATTCTAACATTTTATTTTATTTTACTAGAAATAAAATTCCTTGTTAGCATTAAAAATCTATTCAAAACGTTCGTTTAAGTTTTTTATTAATACGAGTGATTGTGCTTATCAACCGCTTTATGAAAATAAATAAAAATAAATAAATATTATATAAAATCGCTTGTAAAAATATTAGCTATTGCACAGTTTTTAATCGTACAATATTAAAATTTCCAGTTTATTACTCGCTGACTTTTTAAAAAGAAAAAATAATTATTTGAAAAACTTTAAATTACATATTTAAGAAAAAAAAAATCAAATATTAGCATATTTTATAATCTTTTTTAAATTTAAGTTATAATGTTTTTTATTCGTTTAGTATAGACAAAACGTGACAAACGTCGAGAAAATAAACAAATGTTTTTACATTTTAAAAAACGAAACATTCCAAAACATTTTTAAATAATAACATTTCTACATAAACGATTTAAAGTAGTTTTGCGGTAATTAAATAAATTGGTGCAGTTAATGTCGATAAATATGAAAAGCAAATAAAAAGAATTTAATGACGTCAAAAATCGCGTCGTGCTTATGCGTCGCGCAGTTCTTATTCATCGCAAGGCCTGTTTATACATCCTAAAGTATATTTTTTTACTCAAAATTCATGTTATATTTTGTATATATATGCATATATAAACATCATTATGATCAACATGATTATCATAGTCATCATTATTATCATGATGGTGATGATGATGATGATGATGATGATGATGATGATGATGATGATGATGATGATGGTCATCATCATTATCATCATGATCAACATCATCATCACCATCATCAACAGCATAAAATAGAAATGTTAAACCTGATGATGATGATGATGATGATGATGATGATGATGACGATGATGATGATGATGATGATTATCATCATCATCATGATCATCATCATCAGCTTCTAAACCTTTAGCCTTCCTCTTTTATGCTGTTTCTCTAATAAAAAAATCTAGAATATATATTTTTATTCTTAACTAAAGCTCATTGATGCAATATGTAAGGCACTCTCTTAAAGTTTTCTTACTACCACTACCATTTTCTACTGAAGCTGGTACCTCTCTACATGCTGATGCCTAAATTACTTTAATCTTTTCTAACAAACATTGTTCGATACAATGTTTTTTTGAATCTGTCTAAGGTTATGCTTTCTTTTTTTGTCTTGCTTGAGTTACACCACACATCCATCTCATAGTCTTCTCTTTTGGCAAATACTATTCTATATAAATACTAACGTTTATATAACAATAAAAGGATATTGTATGCCTGCATTTAAATAAATAGTAAACAGATATGTTTATATCCATAATATGTATGCATAAAGTGCATCTTGGAAGCTTTTATTCCTTCTGGAATAAAAATTTGGAAAATTTTATTACTTCTCTTTAACTTTAAGTCAAGCCTCATTTTACTCCATATTTTTCACCATCTTGAGCAGTTGCTTATTAAACATTATTTATTTTTTTCTTCTTTTTTACAAGAACATCTCTCTTAAGAACAAATGTTCTTTTATTATTGCAAAAAACTAATGTAAAAAAGTCCTGTATGATGTTAAGCTCTGTTATTCTTAATTTACTAAATCTTGTATCTTGTTAATTTAGGTTTCAGAGACTTTTGGTCTTCAACAGTATCATTAACTAAAGTAAGTCCTACATTTAATCTCTAGTTCATATGTCTGATATTTTTACTTCTCACCAGAATAAAGAGTTATTTGCAAAGAAATCTTACCCTTGTTTTACTCTTAAATATAATGGCCATACTCCTCCTGACAGTTGAACAGATTAATCCATTGTTATCTAAATCACTCTGGCTTCTAATGCTAAAGTTAATTCTTAATTAAAAACTGTGCTTCAAGATGGACCTCCATCATAGTCTTTAAAAAGTTTTCTCCAGAACTCTTTTCAATTATTGCCAAACTTTTATAAAGTGATAAATAAGTGGTTTCAATTTTTCAAAACTCTAGAAAACATTTTGACCTCTCTGACTATCCTACAATTAGCTTTTACTATCTAATAAGTTTCTTTATATAAAGGTTTTGAGGTTATTAAATGATTTTTTATAACTGCAGTAGTAAAGTTATTATTTAAGACCTGCCATCTTCTTTATTCTAAGTAACTTTAAGGGTACCACAAGTTTCTACCTTTGCTCCTGTATTGTTTCTTATCTATAATAACGATCTTAATGAAATCTAAAGTGGCTTTATTTCCTGATAACTCAACTTAATACTCTTCTCTTGACAAAGTCTTCACTTTTTTCTGCAACAGCCTAAGGCTTGCAGTGGCTTGTGGACTTAAAGTCTGGATTTTAAATCCACAACTTTTGTTAGACAACAAAACTCATTTATTTACTGCAAAAAAATATTGATAAATAATAACCTTCTTACCCTCAGACAAAGTCTAAAAACACATTGTAAATGTAATTAGACCTGCTTTATCTCCCAAGCTTGAGCCACTTTCTCATTGTTGTAAGGTTGTATTTCTTTCTTTTTTCTGCAAATACAATCATGGTCAATGCTCAAACCAGCTATTACGATAAACCAAAACTCATTCTTGCTTGTTTCTTATTCAACAAGTTGCATCCTTTTATTGTATCTGTCCCATCTACCAAAACTTTTATTAATCTAGTTTTTTTCCTTGCACATCAAAAAAACTTTATAACTATTAGCCATCTTCATGTTTTTCTTTTATATACAACCTACAACATTTCAAGTTTTCAGTAACCATTTCCTAGTATTTTTAGTTATTCTCTATTTTAAAGTAACTCATAACTTAATAGTGGTTGCTTGCAATTTTATTGGAAGTAAATTAGAGTTTGAAAATATAAAAATTTATGCCAGTATTTAATAAATAGTAAATGTAAGCATAAAAATATAACATTTTAAGTATTTTAAATTTTTATCTAACCCCGGCTATCAACCCCTGCTAAATCTAATAATTCAGCCAAGGTTGGGTTTGAAAAAAGTCTTATTTTTAGCCGGGGCCTCAGTCACTTACTAAATTAAGTAGCCTCCTTGTTTGTAGTGGCCTTCTCAGCCTTGAGAAGGTAAATCAACAACAACAACAACAAAAATTACTTTAAATGATTTATTTAAATTCAAGTTTTAAAATGTATACTAAGGTTCCCATGAGTTTTGAAACAACACAACAAATAGGAAATTATAAATTTTATATGCAAAATAAAGATATAAAAAGAACACTCAGTAACTTGCTTGTCTTTTATGTCACAGCTTTTAAATGTGAAAGTTCAATTCTTTGTTTGTGTATATAGACACTTCAGGCATCAGACATAAAACAAGGTACATCGTGTAAGGAGAAGTGTTCAATTACAATTGCATGTAAAAAACTAAATGGGCAGGGGAAAGTTGGGGGTTAAAATGAGCTAGAGCTGTTTAAAAACTGATTTAAATCGGGCCAAATTAGTTATCAACTTTTTAAATTTGCTTACAATTTTTTAGGTAGCCATTATGAATAAAATATGACATTCAAAAAATCAATGTCAAGGTTTTACTAAAGAAAGTCTGGAGTTGTATACAATAAGAGTGAATTTATTGTATAGAAACTTGAATGTTTTCTAGTATTTTGTTTCTAAAATATAGAGCTTTAAAGTATGAACAAAACATGTCTTTGCTACTAAAGTTTTTATTTTGGAAAAATCAGAAATTTCAAATGACCATACTTCATGAACCACAAAAGATTTTATGCTCAAATTTTTAGGGATTGAGGTGGTCCATGTTGGACTTTGATCCACTTAAACCACTTGGCTCAATGTTGGACTTTGGTCTACTTAGTCCACTTGGCCCTATGTTGGACTTTGGTCCACTTAGTCCACTTGGTATGAAATAACCCTATATTGACTTAATATTCTTTTTTTTTTAGAATTTTTATTTTGTTATTAATTTTTACTTTTTTATTAAGTTTTAATAATGATAACTTAATTTAAGAGTAAAATTATTTTAATAATATTGGTTTTACAAAATATTGTTATAAATTATAAATATTGTTTTGGTTAAATTTAAATTTATAAGCATTTAGTAAGAAGTATGGCGTTCGCAAGTGAAATCAGAAATTCTTCGTCTTTGCTAGTGAAATTAGAAATACTTCGCCTTTGCTAGTGAAATCAGAAATACTTTGCCTTTGCTAGTGAAATCAGAAATTCAACTTTGCGTGCCCTGTCATATAGTAGTCCTTGTTTTTTCCATAATAAACTTCTACATATAATTTTAGTTATCAATTTGCTAAAATGTTAAAGAAATTGCTAAAAAGCAACTGGGTTTTTAGTAACAACAAATGGGTATTTAGTAACAACAATTGGGTTTCCAGCAACAAGACTAGGTTTCTAGTAACAAAAAACCCATCTCAACAAAAACTACTATTTTAACCAAAGAAGTATAGAGAAACATAAACATCGTCAAAACAACAAAACAAAATGTTACTTGAAAAAATATTTAAAAAAAACATCAAAGTATATTTACAATTAGTAAATCAACATTCTACAAAAAATATTAATTGTAAACGTATTTAAATGTTTTCCCACCACTCCTATTCCATTTCATTATTTAAGGAGGTACTCTCCTTAGAAGGGAAATAAGAGAATTTTTTTCCCTCACCCTATGTGCCTATAGGATGTGGACACTATCTATTTGTTCTCTGATATGCTAAAAATTAATAAATCTAAAATCATAAAAAGCAGTTATGTAAGCAAATATGTAAACATTAAGAGAGTAAAGACATCACACTACAAATCAATTGTTGCTATAGTTACTGCTATTGTTACTGCTACTGTTGTTGCTATTATTGTTGCAGTAGTTGCAACAACTGCCCTGTAATTGCAAAAATGGCTATATTATATATTATAGTCTACATTGTTAAATTTAGAAGTACATAAAAAAGAAAAAAAATTAATTAACAAGCAAATTTGTATAGGATTGGTTTTCTAGTTGTGCAACCCTTGTCACTTAAGAGAAAGCAAAGTTCATTAGTATAGACTTATGATAGGATGTGAAACATAGAAAACCTGTATTGTGGATCTTGACCATTAGTATATTATTGAAAAATAAACTTGAGTCAATATAAAAGTTTAACAAATAATAAGTTATAAAAAATACAATAAATTGCTCAATATTAATTTTGGCATCACTAAATTTCTAACGACTTGATATTAAGTTGTTAGGTTTTTTTGTTTTTTTTTAATGTTATTCACCTCCTAAGTTGCAGAAAGCCACTAAAATTGATAAAGCTACTTTATTGAAGTGGACGTGGTGGGGATCAAACTTTAACTTTTTGCTTATGAAGCGAGCACTCTATCACTACACTACTACTTTGTCTTTTACAAAATAAAATTGATTCTTTGAATAATTTTTTTTGATTGCACTTTTCTTCTCTATTTTTAATTTAATTGAAGTTCATAAAACTTAGAAAACCCAATCTTGACATCAAAATAAATTTTAATGAACTCTAAATAAAGTTCTTTTATATTAGCTAATAGAAATCTTTTTTGAAAATGTCTTTTACCATCAGCTTAGATTGAGGCATACTGTTTCATGGTAAAATTTATAAACTTGATTTTTTACTTTTTTCACTAATAGACCTTCCTTCTTTTTTAGATGGTTCTGCCATTAAGCCACGAATTTGTTTTATATACCTTGCAGCTTTTATCATTCTTAGGGAAGTAGAAAATTGTTTTGTGTGATTTATGTTCCAACTCTCACAAACCAAAGTCAGTAATTTAAGTTTTTCTGATTTTGAAGAAACATCAAACTTTGCTTTAATTAATTCCATTAATGAGTCCAAGTCTTGTTTACTTACCCAACACAGCTCTTTTGTTTTTGGTTCATTATTTTGCATAGCTGACTCTGTCTTTATCAGCTACTAATTTTAGAGTTGAACAACCATATTATTAATACCTTTATTAACTTATTAATGCTTGATAAAAGATTTCTCTTAAAATGTAAATCTCATTAAAATCATAATCTTTATGTTGACATGAATCGCTCCCATAATCTTTGTTGTTATTTTTGGTATAAAACATTTTTCAATATTTTTTACAAAGTTTATGACCAAGTATTAAATCAAACTTATCACAACATCAATTACTCTAAAAAGAAACAAAATAATAATACATTAAATAAGTCTAATTATTATTAAAACTTTTTAATTTAACTTTGTGTTTGTTAAATGGATCGCAACAAAAGCTTCTGTCATACGAAGTCTCAACTCTATCCAAGTTTTTTCATGGTGGTTAGAAATAGTTTTCATGGTGAAATAGTTTTCATGGTGGTTAGAAATAGTTTTCATGGTGGTTAGAAATAGTTTTCATGGTGGTTAGAAATAGTTTTCATGGTGGTTTTCATGGTTTTAACTTTTTGTAGTAATATAATAATAATTTTTTTATTGGATTTTTTTTCTTTATTTTTAACTTAATATGAAGTAATTGAAGAAAAATTACTGTAACTATTTGGTGAACAAATAAAGAGCTTGTAAGACATTACTGATAAAATAATATCATAAATAGAGCAATAATATAATTAATGGTTACTAAAATGAAATAAAACCTAATATCAAATAAATTGTGATATTAAGTGACTAACAAAAAGGTTTTTTATCTCCACATCATAACCTTTGCATGAAACATCATTACTAATACTTAATCATACTTATATCATGCGTCATCATACTTAATCATACATAATCATACTTAAATAATATCATTAGTGTTATACTTTAATTGAAAGTTGCTGGGGCTTCAAAACATCAATTAACTAGTTTTTTTAAGTTAAGTAAAAATTTATAAACAAGTTTCTATTGAAATTTTGTTTTACAATTTACTTTTTTAATGAAATTTTAGCTCCTACCGAATTTCTAAAATGTACTGAAACTAAATTTTTGATTTAAAAAATTCTATAAAAACTGTAACCAAGTATTTTTAATAATCAAATACAAAGAAGATATGTCAAGAAAGTTGTGTTTTTTTGTTTTGTTTTTGTGTCCTCTACTTTTTAATGTGCAAGTTATTTTTACACAAAATATGCATCTTATGTTTTATGACTTTTAAGTTAGTAAGGGCTCTTTTAAGTTAGTGTTATATTTTGTGGTCAGTGACCACAATTATTGTTATGGTCAGAAAAAATATCTAGGGTCAGTGTTATACCTTTTTATATCAGTTAAAACTTAAATTAACAATTGGTTTTAATTTATAAGTTTTTTTTGTTATTTGTTAAGCAAAATTTTATATTGCGATGATTTTAATTGTTTTTCTTTGTACCAAATTGAGGTGGTTTTCTACATTTTAGTAACATTTTAACCATTGGTAACCAGAAATATATGTTATGATGACTTCTTTGTATATTAAATTTGCGCTTTCAATATTTACTTAAAATTTGTTTTGATTCAATGATAGAGTTGGAAATGATGGGTAGAATTCTATTAAATGAAAGTTTAAACTGATATTGGGATTAGCGTTAAAAACATTTATACTACAAGTTTTTGCAAAAAGTAATTTTTTATTATTTTTTCAATGTGGCTACCATAGATCAATTTTTAATTTCAATGTGTTTACAAATATGAGCAGGTTAAATCATTTCCCAAACTAGGAAACTTTGTCAATGAAATGAAACATAAAAAAATAATATATTTTATTATATTTATATTAATTTTTATATATTTTAACACTTATTTTTTTAATAACATTAAATTTAACTTTGCTTATTGTTATTTTTTAATCAGATATAGTTCTCAATCAGGAAGACATGCAGATGAAACACCAAGATTTACACCAACTCATAAGTACAATAGTTGGGCAGATGATAGGAAACCTGGAAGCTCAATCCGTGATCAAAGGAGTCCTGGTATTACTTTTTTCCCTCAAATGTTGACTAAAATCAATTGATAAAAATAGTCTTAATGCTATACTCAATCAATTTATTTTAGCCATTGTTTCATGACTATAAACAATGTCTAAAATAAATTGATTGAGTATAGCATTGAGACTATTTGGCCGACATGCAAATCAAAATTAAAAAAAAAATAGTTAAAGGTATTTTTGATTGTTAACAGGTTCTAAGGGTAAACATTATTACCATATTTGCATTAACAGATACTTTGGTATGTTTTCTTTTAAACATCCTTCCATGATTGATGTAAAAATCTTAGAGTAAATGTAAACTGATGAACTGTGTAACAAAGTAAAAATAATAGGTTTATTGTAAAATAAACAACATACAAGTTATATATAATATACAAATTAAAAATTACAATACATTATATACAAAATTACAATAATTAAACAAACAAGGTTGTTTACAATAATGTTAGTATACATTATTTCCTGATATAATCCACCATCATTTTTTTATTTTCCACCACATTTGCCATCATTTTGCATTATGGTAGCACGTTTATTGTACTATTTTTATTACTGCATTTTTGTTGTACTTTTTATTGTTCTTGGCCCAAAAGTTAATTTGACAAAAGTTAATTAGACAAAAGTTAATTGGACAAAAGTTAATTAGACAGAAGTTAATTAGACAAAAGTTAATTAGACAAAAGTTAATTAGACAAAAGTTAATTAGACAAAAATTAATTAGACAAATTTAAATTTATAAGATCTTCTCTTATTCTTCTACGCCTTTTACGTAAGATGTTATTGAGAAAACGTAAGTTGTAATTAAGAAACATAAGATGTAATTTAGAAAACGAAAATTGTAATTAAGAATCGTAACATGTAATTGAGAAAATGTAAGTTGTAATTAAGAAATAGAAAGATGTAATTGAGAACACGAAAATTTTAATTTAGATATTGCTTTAAAGGAGTAAGTGTAAAATGGCGCGTAAAAAAATGGCGCGTAAAAAAATGGAGCGTATAAAATGACGCACTTAAAAATGACACAAGATTTGTAGCGTAAATTTAATTTTTTAGGGAAAAATTTAGGGAAAAATTTATAATTTTTGGGCAAATGAATTTAACATAATAAACACTAAAAACATTTTAGGGAAAAACTTATAATTCAATTAAAAATTATAATTAAAAATTATATAATTAAAAATCACTTCATTGATCATTTAAGCACCAACTTGTACGTCTTCCATATTTAAAATAGTTGCATAGTGTGTGGTTGTGTGTTGTACCGCACGTGCACAATCTCCTCCCATTATAGTACTTTTCGCCTCAATTACAATTCGTTCTGAGTACTGCATGCGCTGTTCCGCAATCCTGTCACCTAATACAGGTGGAATGCGAATTGCATTTTTAACGTTACTTTTAATTTTGGACCAGATCGTTTCCACCGGGTTCAACATTGGACTGTAAGGTCCCAAACGTAACAACTGAGCTGGTGAATTATCAAACACCCTTTGCAAACGAGCGTGACAAGAAGCATTATCTGTTACGACGACCAAATCCTCCAAACGATTCCCGGATGTAACCCACTGGTGAAACATAGCCAACATCCACTCGTTACAGGAATCTGCTTTAAATGATCCCCTGCGAGTTTCTATCATGACGACATTTGTAGTTGAAATAGCTGCGATCAAGTGTATGTTTAAACCTTTTGAAGCAGGTACTTTTATAATTGCTCTTTTTCCTTGTCTCGCGCGTCCTTGCGTTTTTCTACAAAAAAGGTTAAAATTTGTTTCATCCAACCAAACTATCTGACGACCATTTGTGATATGTTCGTTGATGTTTCTAACATATTCAGCTCTTTTTTGTTTTTTTTCATAACTGTTCATTGTAGAAGGCTCCTTGTGCACTTTTTTTAATGAGAACAATCTGCCTTCGAGGTAATTTGCTATTGTTGTTGTGCTAATGTTTATGTTAAATTGTCTTAATATCTTTGTTTTGATGGCCACCAATGTTAATTGACAATCATTTTCAATCCATGTTAATGTTTCTTCGATTTGATCTTCGGTCAACTTTTTCGGTTTAAAACCTCCTTTTCCGATGAAATTTGAATTTCCGCTGCAAACCCAATTGTATGCTGTCTTATATTTAATACCTAGCGTTTGCGCGAGATTCACCCAATCTTCAAATCGCTCCGCACATTCAACAACTCTTCTCCTGTCATTTGGAGAAGATAAAACGTAACGTTTCCTTTCAACTTGTTCAGTTACACACATTTCATGCCGACAAATCGGACAACTTGAATCTGGTTGTTCCAGAACTGGACATAAACAAATTTGGTGACATAAATGTTGACACGGATTTAGCTTAATCACAGACTTTCGGGTCATAGTGTATTGGCATATAACACAACGATCTTTCAATTCCATTATTATTACTTGTGCATACAAAAGCAAAATTTAAGATTATAACTTAAATTCATGTCCAAAAAGACCTTTTGTAACAACCTACAAACTTAGACTGTGAATTTGCTATTTTAATTTATGTGTTCTCAATTACAAGTTACGATTTCTCAATTACATATTATGATTTCTCAATTATATCTTACGTTTTCTCAACTACATGTTGTGTTTCTTAATTACATGTTACGACTTCTTATTTACATGTTGTGTTTCTCAATTACATATAACGTTTTCTCAATTACATGTTGTGTTTCTTAATTACATATTACGACTTCTTAATTACAACTTTCATGTTCTCATTTACATCTTGAAAAGGTGTAGATTTTTTTACAATTATCCTTTAGTTAGGTTTTATAAATTTTCTACAATTATTTTTTAGTGAGGTTGTCAGTTGTGTGGCTGAACTTCTAAGTTTATGATAGCTCTTCATTCAAACTCACTTTTGACATATTTGTACCACAATGCCATATATTATAAAACAGAGTAAAAGTTTTTACCACCTTATTATTTAAATAAATTGTTCACCAATATTGGTGGCCTCCAAAATAACTTTTTTTCCTGTTGAGTCAGACAATTAGTTTTAAGTTCTGACTATGGGTTTGAAACTTTTTCCTATAATTGTATGTTTCTGATAAATTTATGAAATAAGTAATAAAATGAGAGGCTAAAAAAGTTAATGAAAATTTTTTTTTCTAAAGAATCACAACTGAATGTGAATGGGATTAAGTTCAGATTAACTTTTGTGAATGAGATTAAGTTCAGATTAACTTTTATACTTTTTTTTAAATTCAGATTAACTTTTATACTTTTTTAAAATTCAGATTAACTTTTAAATTTTTTTAAAATGGCAGTTCTAAAATCAGACTTTTCCCAGCTCAAATTAAAATGATTGAAATTTTCTGAAAAAATTGGTATTTACTTTTTATGAGTTTCACTGTTAAAATTGCACCAAGTTAATGCCTATTGTCTTTACTACTTCTAAAGTGTTTGGATATAAAGCAACCTTAGACTGCATCAAACTATCTTCGGTCTCCCTAAATATGATAAAAAAATAATATAATTATTATGTAAAAAAAAAAAATGCAGCCTTTAAAATATCTTTGTTTACAATAAAAAGAGTTCAATTTTACTGATTTTATTTGAATACACATTTGATTTTATTACCAGGCACTAATAGTGGTAAATGATAATGAATTATAAATTTAATGCAGTTTAATTGGATTTTTTTGTTGTATTATTTTGTATGTTTTATTATATATTTTTTTATTTTTATGTTGTGAAATGAAATTATTATTTTTTAGCTATTTAAAAATCAGATAACAAAAATTAATCTGATAAAAAATTAAACTCTCTATATGATCATATTTGATTCTTTAGAAAAAAATGCTGATGGATTCGAGGAGTGGGAAAATGAGCAAAAAGATTTAGATCGAGCATGGTATGACATGGATTCTGGGTATGATGCAAAACAGAATCCTTTTGCAAATGTTTCTGAAGAATATATTAAGAAAAAAGAAGAGTTGTTAAAAAAGCAACATCAGAAAAAGCGGTCTGCAAGAGCAAGGCAAGTTCAAAAGGTGCAATTGAATAAAATGTGCATATGTTTTAAAATTTATTTATTGTTTCTTTTTTTGGCGATGAAAATTTTTGTTAAGTATTTAATCATAATCATTGCTTTTATACAGCGTTTTTGGAGCAATTGCTCAGTTTTACGTGAATAAACATTTTAGCAAAATTGTTCAAATTTTTATTTTATCATAGTTGTAAGTAACAGTTAATAAAGCAATTGCTTTTACTCAGCGTTTTTGGATTAATTGCTCAGCTTTACGTAAATAAAAGTTTGAGCAAAATAGCTAAATATTTTGTTCTCGTAAAGCTGAGCAGTTACACCAAAAATGTAGAGTAAAAGTAATTGCTTTTTTTATTTACCCAGTCTAGTGTTTCATTAAAACTTATTTCAAAACAAATAACATCACTTTTTTTAACAGCAATATATTTTTTAGTTTTTGAAAGTATTATTGATATTTTTATTATTATTATTATTATTATTATTATTATTATTATTGTTATTATTATTATTATTATTAATATTATTATTAATATTACTATTATTAGAGAACTGATACGCCTATTTGACATCAATGGGCTTTTTCTTTTAAGGATTTTATATGAAATGTTTCAAATATCCTATTTTTAAATACTCAAATAAATACAATGATAAGATATATTGACCTTCTTTTTTTTAATATAATATTGTGCTATAAGAAGAAGATGTAAGCGCTAATAATTGAGCAATTAACTTAAGTAATGCAAAAAGTCTCATGGTATTCACGTAATATAACAAAAGTTACAACAGTAATTTATTAATTTATTGAAGTGTTAGAAACTAGATTGCTATTGCTACACCCCCCTGCTCAAGGAATTGTTAACATAAATTTGAATAAGTCTTTAATCTACAAATTCTACATTCAATTTATTGTTGATATGCTCTGAGTCTATTGTTGATATGCTCTGAACCTATTGTTGATATGCTCTGAGGCACATTCTATTGAGTAAATCTTATTTAGCGGTTTGTTAATCCCTAGATGTTTGTTATTGTAAATATAACTTAATGTAGCGTTTCTTAATTTCTTGTCTTTTGATTTATAAATGTCTTTAACAATATCTAATTTCCACAGTAAACAGGATTTACTCAAACGATATATCACCAACTTGAATTAGAGATGAACTATTACTCTTAAAACCTTTTCATGCATGGTCTTTAAATACTTGTCCTTCCATCTCAATCTGAATGATTAGGTGTTAAATACTTGTCCTTCTCAATCTAAATTAATAGGTGTTCACCTTCCATGTCTCCAAGCTCCTCATAAATTGAGGTCAACGGTCAGTTATTCACAAGACTATTTACTTTGAGAAGCATGGTTAATAACTCTTTATAGGTTAATTTTGACCTAATATTTTCTTTAAATATTGTTTTGTAGACCCTACCAGTCTTCAAATACGCTACCCCACCATGAAAATAATTTGGGTGGCAGTACCCTCTCCCCCTGTTGTAAAGAAATTTTGTGGGAACATTGTCTAGGCATTTTTTTGCAAAAAATAAAAACAATACTTGCTGTATAAAACATAAATGGTAAAAAAGGTCAATTTATGAATTTGGGTGGCGCCCAAATGTAGCCCAAATACAATCAACACTGTTGAAAAGGTTCTAGGATTACCCTCTTTGTTTAACAATATAGTTAATAATAACTTAGAATTGAGTTCAAGACAAAATATTCTTGATTTGCTTACAGAAGCACCCCTAGATTTAGAAGGTGTAAAGGTAGAAAATGAATTATTCTCATTAATGAAACGAAGGTAAACACAACACCCACATTTTTATAACTTTATTACAAAATTGTAACAAAGTTATAAAAAGTGATGTATTACAGACTAGACATTGACCTGAATTTTAAAAGTTTAATTTTGAAGCAACTGACCATGACTAATTGCATTGTCAAAGTATTGCCAGTAAAAATCTGCACCTACCATAATATCAATATTGACAGGACTATTTACTGCAACATTTGCTAATGATAAACCCTTTAAATGACTAAATTTTTTGAATGCTAAATCAATACTTTTGATAAAACAAAACAATCGTTTATTCCTATAACTGTAACTTAAACCCTTTCTAATACCTCTGATTTCCAAATGTATCAATAATAATTTTCATGTCCAATGTTTTTAAATTAAGCTTTCTTTGCAATGATGGTGAGATTTAGCAATTATATTGAGATGTAGATGTTAACTGCTATAAAATATAATATATGCTAGATACATGCAGAGTATATGTAGGATTTTCACAGTTTCATTGTTTGTATAAAACTGAATCTGAAACAAATTTTTATAAATAAGTGGTTAAAAAGTTATCATACACGATGATTGTATTTTTTCTATTATCAATATATTTCCATTCTTTCTCTCACAAAAAATTTTAAAATTTTGAAATAGTTCCCTCATTCAGCTGTCTTTTTATTACATTTTTTATTTTGTTTGCTTTTTCATTGCTTAAAATGTTAAATAGGGTGGTGTTTTTACCCCTTTTTCCAATTTTTTAGTAAATTTTGATAGTAAAAAAACAATCTTTAAATTTGACCATCAATTTTTACATATAACTGTACAACTGTAGTTTTTTTTAATTAAAATAGTTTTTATTTTTTCAATAATTGTTATTTTTTATTAGTTTTAAATAAAAACTTTTTGTCTAAACAATTTTGTTTGGTATCCTTTTAAATTTTTGATAAATTGAGTATTTCACTTTTAAATTAATAAAAACAAACTTTTATTTTATTTTTTTCTTAAGTAACTTTTGCTCATTCCAGTAACACACAGAAAAATGTCAGATGTCTGGAAACTTGAAAAAGATTAATCTGAAAGTGTCTGCAGGATATTCATAAAAAAATCTCAGTTCACATAATTTATCACAGGAATATGGTATCACCTTAATTAAAGACATGGAATAAAAAGAACAAATAAGGTGCAAAAATCTCTTCAATAAAAGCACCACCAAAATTTTTATCTTTTTTGTACAAGGATTTAATTAGATAAGTTCTCTCAAAACTGGAAGCTCTGAGTGGATTTATTTTAACACCTTTTATATTTATCTGGTCACCGCATTTATCTGGTCAGCAAATGCTGAAAAATGTTACAAAACATCAGCACAACAGCAGGAGTACAACAGCTGAATCACTTTGCAGAAAAAATGCCACCATTTAAATGTAAATCAATTTATTTAGGAATATGAAAGCAATTTAGTGTGTTTTTTGAAATCCCTACTGCAAATAAAGATTGATTGGATTTTTTTTTTTTTTTTATTTTTTTTTTTTTTAAGTTGATTAAATTTTAAGTTGCTTTGTAAAAATCCATGTTTTCATAGTTTTTACCACAAAAACTCTTGCTCTAATGTATTATAGTAAAGGACCCAAAGACAATAAAGAAAAACTTTCTCAATAAGAAGAGTTAAATGTGACCATCCAAAATTCAGCAAAAAAACAGAGAAATATCTTGAATAAAGAGAGTGTATTTTAGTGTATTTTAATAGGAATGTTTTTCTTTATAGCAACAAGCCAAATAACTACAAATCTTTTAAAACAGTCCTTCAGATACGAAACAGAGCAAGCATTTTCTGCTGGAATATTTAATAGAATGAATGATAACCTGCTTGAACTTTTGTGCATTCTAATGGCCTATTTTTTTTGAAAAATAAATCATAAAAATAACAGTTTTTAGTCTTTTTATTCACCACATTCTCAATGTAGAGATATCTAAATATATTATTACAAAAGGATTTTTTTTTAATTTTTTTTTTTTTTTTTTTTTTACAATTTTAAATGTAAATTCCTTACTTTTTACCAATTTAGTAATTTAATTTGATTTAAAGTAATTTAAAAGTCTGTGAAAACTCTGTAAAAGTATAGTTAAAATAACATAGAAATAAAGTTTATAATGCAGTTAAACAAATGTTGGAAAACTAATGTCTATAGTTCCACAACATTTTACCTAATATGTTTATAAAAACACAAGTTTCTAGATTATTATTAAGTTTTATCAGAGGATCTTATAAGAAAAGACACAATTTTTTTTTTTATTTGTGTGCTTTTTATTTTTCTTCTAATATAATATTTTTAAAGACATTAACTTATAGAGTATGTTGAAGATCTAATATAATAATAAAATACATTTTTTTAATTATTTTAATATATATATATAGTTTTTAATATTTTTCGTCAGTAAACCTAAAATTAATAGATAAAAGTATAAAATTTGTATTAATTTAATAAGAATTTGATTAATTTGATAAGATTTTGAAGTTTAATTTATTAATTAGGTTTTTGCATTACTTTACTGAAAAAAGAAATTAAATGTGTAACTGTATACTTTAAGATTTAAAATTAAAAATATATTAAAAATTGTGAGCTCTACGACTGAAATGACCATAAAAGCTTAATTTTATAATGCTTTTGTTTTGATTTTTGTAGAAATTTCCTTTGTACTTTTTTTATTTTACATTTTTTCATTTTTAATTTTTTTAAATATTTGAATTTTTTACTAAAATCTTTAATTGTAAAACATTCAAATATTAAAAAAAACTTGCATACCACTACTTTTGATTATTTTAAGTATTTGTCTTGATAATTCATAGATAATTTTTATGACTGTAAATTAAATGCATCACAAGTATAACTATAGCAATTAATATCTTGTCTCAATAAGTCATGAAGTTAATTTTTTAATATTTTGTCTCAAAAAGTCATGAAGTTAATTTTTTAATATTTTGTCTCAATTCATCACAAGGTTAAGTTTTTATTATCTCTTGAAAACTCTTTCTTTTTTGCAACTCATTCATCCCTTCATCAAAATGAAAGTTGTCTTGATTAAAATTAAGAGCAAAATACATATATAAATAAGTTATAGGTTTTCTATGCCATTCATAAACTGCATACAACTACAATATGCTTGCATATTGTCAGCCCTCAGAATTAGGGTCAACAATGGCAATGCCAACCTAACTGCCAACCTAAAAGTGTTTAAGGTCGATGACATTTTGCTGTTTATATGTTTTATGGGGTAACCCTTTTGTTTCAAATTTTTTTGCCAACCTGATGCCTACCTTAAACAGTTTGAGGTCAGCAATTATTTGCTGACCTCAAACTGTTTAAGGTTATTTTTACTTTTTTTTTCATTATTTTTATATTTACATTTAATGTTTGATCATTCAGGATAATGATATGTGGGAGACAAATCGTCTTTTGACAAGTGGAGTGGTATTACGTACTGAGTTTGAAGAAAATTTTGATGAATCAGATGAGGCTAAAGTTCATCTACTTGTTCACAACATAGTACCCCCATTTTTAGATGGAAGAATCATGTTTACTAAACAGCCAGAACCAGTTATTCCTTTAAAGGTATTTGAAAGATTTTTTTTTCTATATTTAGTAAAAGATCTAATAAAAAATATAAAAGAAATTTTTTATATTTTTAATGAGCTTTTTTTGTCATTTTTGAAACAAGTATTTTTTTGCAAAGAAGCAAGAAAAGTTTTTCGTTGTTGAAAACAATAAGAATAAACTTAAATTGAAAAAACATAAAAAGAGTTGAATTCTTTAACAAGACTGTCTTGTTTAAGAATTCATTTTTTTATTTTTCGATATTACAAAGTTTTTGACTAAACATCTGACAAAAGTGTTTTAAAATGCTGTAGTAACATACATATTTAGTAAGGGCGTCTCGGATATTATTTTTTTATTATCTGACTGGATTTTGAATACCCGGATGTTTAAAAATTATCCAACTGGACATCCGGTCAAATAATGTGATTCAAATTATAAATTATATATTTTATTATGACAAAAAATTACCATGATTAACCATCAAAATGGAGAGTTTTAGTTGGAAGCTTTTTAAAATCAATGATAGTTGTGATTTCACAGCAATTTACATTCCATTTGGAAAGGAAATAAGCAAGGGATGTTATAGTTCTGGTCATTTGCCACAACTCCACTGCATAATCACAAGAAATTGTATAAAGAGGGAAAAAAATTTTTGAATCTTCTTCAGTTTTTTAAGGTAGTTCAAAATGAACTGAATTCTGGTCAAGTATCCTTGATTATAGAAAAAATTAATGACGTTTTCAATTATTGGAGATATAAAGAGAAGTTTCCACTGCTAAAAGAGTTAGGACTTGAGTTACTAGTACCGACTGCATCCTCTGTATTTTCAGAAGACTGTTTTCATTATTTATGATAAAAAGCGATCAAGGCTACCTCAATGTGGAGAAAATCTTAGATTCTCCGCGTTAAGGTAAAAGAAATATAAATAAGTGATAAACTGATGTATTTGTTGCGTATATATAATTTTAGTATTATTTTAACAATATTAGTCACTATATTAAAACCATTAACATTAGATTATTTAAAAATATAACATGTCTAGATTTCTTTCAACTTTCGAATTGCATTAACATATACTTCTATCAAATTGCATTAACATATAACTCTATCCTGTTTTTTATATACTAGAAATATCTAATATATAAAAAACTGGATAGAGTTATTATCTGGCCAGATAATATCGATATCGAATAATACTCCTATCTGGCCAGATAGCTTATCCTGGACACCCCTATTATTTAATAGGTTTATTAATATATAAAGTGATGCATATTTTTCGTTTTAAACAAAATCTTTGTCTACAGCACATTAACTAAATTTGTATTTCTAAACGGCGTTCTTACTATGAGCAATCTAAAAAACCAATTAAAATGTAATAAATAAACTTCAAAACTAAAAAATCACTAATTCATAAATTTGCTATATGCTTAATTTACTACACAAAATTGAATTGCTACATTCATTAAAATATATTGTCTAAAGCTATGCTATTATAAAGCAATTCTTTTATAATCAATTAATCATTACCCCTATTGTAACAGAAAGCAAAAAAATTTTTTTTTTTTTTGCCAACCTGACGTCAGCTCAGTATCAACATGAAATCCTTCAAATTTCGCTGACTGAATGTGTGCTAAATACACACACCAAAGGATTTTTTTTTCACCATGCTGTTCGCTGCATTAAGTCTGACAAAGTTGTTTTGTTCAGAAGTGGTAAAAAGTAAATGTTACGACCAGCACGCTACTTAGAGTTAATTTTTGAAAAAAGTTGAAGACTTTAATGCTGTAACTTTTACATACTAAATTATATAATAGTATTTCACATTTCTGGAAAGTTTCAAGTCATTTCTGTTTTTGGTTAATTTTTAATAACTTAAAAAGTGTCAAATGTTACGACCGCCCTCGGTTAGCACGGATCCTTATAATGCTTACCTAGTTGTCCCAAGAACGCCACTTATACGGAAAGTTAGCCTACACATCAAGGTACCCTGTGATGCAAATTTTGAAATCATTTAATTTTGTCTGCGGAAAATAATTTAATTTGAATGTTCAAATTAAGTCAAATTTTGACTTCATAGTGCGCCAATAAAAATACTTGTAGAATTTTAACAACTCAATATAATTTGATAATAATTGGTGCAAATGTAGCCAATAGTCACACTAAACTCTGGACAAAATTTCAACCTGATTGGATGACTGGTGTAGGTTTTAGTTGAAGTTTTGTCAGTTTTTTGCTACTTTAACATCAAAGCGTTATCGATTACTTTGAAATTCAGTCACTATTTTTAAAATAACGGTTACAAGAGTGTTCTACTTTGTAATACCAACCATTTTTGTTATAATTATTTTATCGGTAAATGTACAGTTTTCATTTTATAGAGCAAAATAGTGATTTTCTACTTAAAGCGTTATTTAAATAGTCTTATGCTAATGGTGTCGACACGGCCTTCAAAGTGGAGGGATTAACCCCTCAATTTCTAAAATAAAATCCATTATTTCTAAAATAATTGCCTATATTTCTAAAACAAAAGGTCCTCGCAAAAAAAAAGTAGAGAAGGACATGACCCCCTAGCCTCCCCGGCGTTGACGGCTATGTATGCTTCAGTTGAATACATTAACATTTCCTAAGGTATAAACTGCTGCCAAAAAAAAAAGCTAAAAAAGAGTGCAAAACCTGGTCAAAGGACTACCAGTTAGTAAAACAAAAAAAAAAAGCAGATCTCCTAAAATATTTTGTAATGATCTCCTTAAATACATTTACTTTTAAAATGAAGTGAAAACTATTTAAACCCTATGCTTGCACCAGTTATCATTAGGTAACACTTTTTGAAATTTTCAATTTTTTCTGCGAAATCCGTCTTAAAGATGTATGCAAAGCAAGCCTTGACAACTAAATTGAAGATTTTGAATGCTTCAATTATGCACACAATATTGGGAACCATGTTTGTCTTAGCAAGTTGCTGCAGTATATCCACATTTTTAAGAAGCTTCCTGCATTCATTTCCCTCAAACTGGCCCCCGTGATACAAGCTCAGTTAAATGTGGAGGGCAGCTAGCCAATTAACAGCTTCTATCCAAGCAGTTTTAAGGGTCTTGAAAAGATGGTTGACAACTCCTAAGAGGAGATGCAATTCCATCAGTGGAGTGATTTCCAAAAGCAGAACATTGACAGGCCCGCAGATGATTGGCTTTTGAATGACATTGCCAAACAGCTTTGCATTAGCAACAACCCCGCCAGATTGCTGAAAAGATTCAAGGCTTGAATTAATTGAGCCCAGTGTTCGCAAGTTTCCACATTTGGCAAGACAATTGGATTTGACGTCACACCAGGTGCAATGGTGCATACTTGAATGAGTTTAAAGACCACAAATTATATTTGCAACTTTCATATCACAAGCCAAAATTAGTTTAACTCCATTTGCATTAATCAGTGACCAGATTTGTTCAGTATTGGAGTGTGTTTTTGGCAAATCTTCTGAAACCCCAACAATAATTTGTTGGGGTTTCAGAAGATTTGCCAAAACCACACTGGTAGTTGTTGGTGCAATGAGCTGGTTTCATCCCTTAACGCAGTATCAACAATGCTTAATTAAAATTTGAGAAAATCTTTGCCACCATCAATTCCGAGCTTAACAAAATAGCCACCAGAAATATTGCCGGACTGAATAACATGATTCACAAGACTTGATAAATCATTGCAGTGAGCAACATGAACTGTACAAGAATCTGTTTTTTCGTCTGTGATTTTTAAGTCGCTACAGGTGAAGAAATTGCTCAATTGTTGACCTAGTCTTAGAAAATTCATGTAGAAACTTCTCTCTACCATCTTGCTGCTTGATGTTTTGTTTACAGTTCTAACAGATTTCTTTAATCCGATGTTTGACAGGCCTGTATTTAATTGCACATTTGCAAGGGCTACAGTGGTCAATTTCAGAGCACTTAATGGTGCCTGCGCACTACTTTGACCTTAACCAAAACATACATATTTTATAGTTGCAATAAACTTTGTTTAGTAAGTTTGTGTAAAACTTTCAAATTATTTGTTTTTAAAGAAATTAGAAACTTGTCAAAAATATACTTCTTGAAATCTATCTAGTGTTATTTCTTAATAGTCAAGACTTTATTTCAATATATATGTGGAAATTATTTAAGTATAAAATTTACCAGGGGTAACTGTAAGTGGAGGCCTGCCGGATGCTTTAGCCAGTAGAATAGTTCCTTCCAGAGATAATTCTTAATTGGAAATAACTCGAGATGTGATTTGTTCGGATGATTTGGCATCTTTTGCTGCTAAAGATTGAATGTTTTCCCTTAACATTATTTGAGAGCATTGATAGGGCAAACCTTTTTTTTTTTAAAAAAAAAAGGCTTTTATTTTTCCTAAAGGGCTGAAGCATTTGCTGCAACGCACCTTTTTTCTCAAAGTGGTTTGCTTTATAAGAGGATGTTTTTCTTGCAGTTTTGAACAACCAATTTGGCATATTAGGCAACAACACATCGTACCTCTTGTTTTAGGTCTCACTTGTATTGACTTAAAATCAAACAAAGAGTGCAACTTCTTTCCCCTCTTGTTTCCTGTTTCCTTCATATTATTAATTAAAAACTATTAAAATATAGGAAATATTTACTTGATTTAATTGAGGTAATATTAAATTACAAGGAAATAGTTCTTGAATAGTTCTTTCCTTACCAAGAAACAATTGTTTAAACTATTTACTTGTAAGGAAATTACATTATTGATAATTGTCACACTTATTAAACTAATGATACTTGTCACACGGGTTGTTTTATTTCAAAACAACCATTCAACCTAATTAGTTATTCAGTTAGAGTGATTTTCCTCTGACTGGCCCTCCAAACTTTGTATTGGTCAGATATCTTAGTTAACTTATCTAAATTTTTTAAGTCAATTATCTTTGTCAATATAAAAAATATTTGGTTTTTTCACAGTTGTTCTGTTTTCAGATAAATAAATATTTTTATTTTCTATGTAGGTATTCCTAGAAATCCTTCTTTACCATTTTTTTAGAATTTTTTGCATTCTGGCAGTAGTTTATACCTTAGGAAATGGTGGTATATTCATGCTATGCATACATGGCTGTCAAGGGAGCCATGACCTGCCCACTTTTTTTTTGCGAGGATCTTTTTTAGGCAATTATTTCAGGATCTTTTTTAGGCAATTATTTCAGAAATTATGGATTTTATTTTAGAAATTGAGGGGTTGACCCCCTCCCTTTGAAGGGCGTGTCAACGCCATTGGCATAAGCTGATTCAAATCATGCCTTAAGTAGCAACTCACTATTTTGGTCTATAAAATGAAAACTATACATGTACCGATAAAATAATTATAACAAAAATTGTTGGTATTACATAGTAGAACATTCATGTAATTGTTATTTTAAAAATACTACACCATTCATCCAATCAGGCTGAAACAAAAGATTAAAATTTGAGGTAGATTAGATAGTATTTCTTAGAGACTTTGTACAAATAGACTTTTTAATAATCTTGTATCCTTGAGGTCGGGATCGTGTCACAAAACAAGTTACCATCTTTGTAGGGGAAAACATTGAACAAAATGCGTTATTAGCACGTTTTGTTTAATGCCTTAACCCGACTTTAAAATTTAAACAATAAACAAAACGCGCTAATAACGTGTTTTGTTTGATGTTTTCCCCCTACAAAGATGGTAACTTGTTTTGCGACGCGATCGCGACCTCAAGGATATATACTTCATAAATATATTCTTCTTATATATTATAGGCGTGTATAAAAAAAAGCGTTACATGAATTTAAAAAAAAAAAAATCTTTTTTACATTTTTATGAATAGAACCAATAGAAGGGTATTAAATGCAGTATTAGCATAGTGTGTAATCATACAAAAAAGAAATTGTCTTGATTATTTAACAGTTCTTATTTTATAAGTTTACAAATTTCCAAAGAATACCGAAAACCCGGACTATAATGTTAAATTCTTTTGCAACACATGCATATTTTGCCTGCTTTTTAACATACTATTAATTTATCTTTTAACATAACACAGAATAATATGGAGTAATTATAGCTGTTTGAAATAACTTGTTTGATTTTTATTTTTTATTTTTACATCAGAATATTCAAAAATTATTTTTTTCATATTTTTTTTAGTATATCCTGAATGAAATAGTTTCGTTTAACTAGTAAAACAAACAGTTTTACAAAATTACATCATTTGAGATGTTTTTAAAAGAATAACTAAATAAAAACATAAAAATATTAAACTTTATTTTTATCAAAAAACTTTTCCACAGGCTTTATTTCGCCCATGTAAACTGCTTTGCACAGGTTGGGAGGTGGGTGCGGGCTATAGCCTGCCGTTCCTGCCGATGCCTCTATATCTATACATCTTATATATATATATGTATAATGGGGTGATGTATATATATCTACCGGCCTCGGCGGGAATAAATGAGCACAAGAATGGAAAAAAGCTCTCCTAAAATGAACTTGGGGAACTGTGTGAGCTGCTCCTCATTTAAAACGGTTCTTTTTTTTAATTTAATTTTTTTTGTTGTTGAAACAACCATGCTTTTTAAAAAGTATTGCAGTATATTATGCAGTTAATTATTTTTAAATGACATTGTTTTTTATTTCAGTTACAATGATACTTATACTTTCGTGAGAAAAACTATACTTTTACAAGAGCCGTAATTTGCTCCCGTAAACCGTTTTAGGAGAGTGTTGGCGAGAGCGAGAGCTATAGTTCTCGCTTCCCGCCGAGGCCTGTATCTATATATGTGTATATATGTATATATATATACATATATATATATATATATATATATATATATATATATATATATATATATATATATATATAGAGAGAGAGAGAGAGAGAGAGAGAGAGAGAGAGAGAGAGAGAGAGAGACAGACAGATAGATAGATATATATATATATATATATATATATATATATATATATATATATATATATATATATATATATATATATATATATATATATATATATATATATATATATATATATATATATATATATATCAATTCTGGGAATTAGAAATAATGAGGTAAGCAATAATTTGCTGACCTTAATCTTTTAGACGTCGACAAATAAAATTTGAAATAAAGTATATATTTATATAAACTATTTATAAATAAAAAAGTGCTGAAAGGCTTCTCACTATTAATTTGACAGTTGCCATTTGGCAATGCGACCTAGAAGTGTTTGAGATCAACAAAAAATTGACAACCTTATTTCTATGGTTTATGGTTGTACCAATAAGCCATAGAAAATAACTAAATTTATTCAGCTAAAAATAAAATTTACTAAATAATTAATGTAAATATATGCTTTCTGTAAATTTATATGTAGTTGACATTTAATGTAAAATTCTTGTATAACGTTACATACAAATATCTATAAGTTGTAACCATTCTTTAAGTTGTAACATTACCTTGATGAGGTGAATTAACAATTGAAAAAGTAAAAAAAAAAAAATGTAAACATCAGTACGTTGAGTTAAGTTTGCGGATCATTTATGGAACAATTGTGTACATCATTTTTTTTGACCCCTAAGCATGTTTTTTCAAAGTAAGCAGTTAATAATTACTGTTTTCTAGTAAAATAAAATTACAAATATTTATAAATGTTTTTAAATGTATTTGTTTCAAAATAGGATCCAACTGGCGATATGGCAACTGTATCCCGCAAAGGGTGTCATTCAGTTCGTGTTCATCGAGAAAAAAAAGAGGCACTCAAAGCTCAAAGAAGAGAGTGGGAATTAGCTGGAACTAAAATAGGTGACATTTTGGGTATAGAAAGAAAAGAAGATAAAGATGTTAGTTTTTTTTTTTTAATTTTTGTTTTACACATTGTTTTGTTAATTTTTATATTTTTTGTTGTAAGATCATGATCACTCTTTATAAATACAATGTTTAATCTCTCACAGTCTAAAGTAAATACAATGTTTAATCTCTCACAGTCTAAAGTAAATACAATGTTTAATCTCTCACAGTCTAAAGTAAATACAATGTTTAATCTCTCACAGTCTAAAGTAAATACAATGTTTAATCTCTCACAGTCTAAAGTAAATACAATGTTTAATCTCTCACAGTCTAAAGTAAATACAATGTTTAATCTCTCACAGTCTAAAGTAAATACAATGTTTAATCTCTCACAGTCTAAAGTATATCAAATCATTTTTAATGAATCTTTTTTCTAAAGTATATCGAATCATTTTTAATGAATCATTTTTAATGAATTATACTAACAGTTACTAACCTTATTTTTATAACTGTTAGTAAACTAATGTTTACAAACAATTATAAAAATAAGGTTTAAATAGTTATAATTAATACTAATAGTAGTCATAACTAATCTCTTTTAATAATAAACTAATTAAACAGAGTATAACCTTTTTTATTTTCAGTTTTTTCAGTTTTTGATTTATTCTCTTAATTAAAGAGAATAAAACAGAGCATAGCAAAATATTTTTTTTTAGAAAACTTGTTATCATTGTTATCACAAGCAGATTAGCCGATTACCTGCATTAAATATAACAAAAATAAATTTTTTGTTAAAAATAACCTATGAGCAAGTTTTGATACGCAATGAGTGCTTTTTTTAAAATGTGCAAAAATCTATAAATTTTTTTGCAACTATAAAACTTGTTGAACCTCCACTAGCAGCCATACTTAAACCTCTCATCTGTTGAACCTCCACTAGCAGAACTTAAACCTCTCATCTGTTGAACCTCCACTAGCAGCCATACTTAAACCTCTCATCTGTTGAACCTCCACTTGCAGAACTTAAACCTCTCATTTGTTGAACCTCCACTAGCAGCACTTGAACCTCTCATCTATTGAACTTCCACTAGCAGCCATACTTAAACCTCTCATCTGAAAATGCTTATTTGTTTACTGTTCTAATAAAATAATTTATTTGTCAGCAGAGTTATTTTTTCTTGCGTAACTTTTAATTATATTATTTACTGCAAAGATCATTTCTTTCTTATAATTGTTAAAAATGTCAAATGTGAGTCTGCAATAGATTATACACCTATGCCTATGGATTATACCTAGAGAATCTTTGACTTTAGACCCACTTGCCAAGAAATGTTCACATTTTTGATGTAACCCCACATTAAGTTGGATTATATCATAAAATATTGTTTAAGACCACATAAAGTAAGGTTTGTCTCATATGAAACTAATGTAAAGATCTATTAGCCAATGTACGCACATGGGCTGACTTAAATATATAGAACATGCAAAAGTGTATTTTTTTTTATGGTAAAAAATAAAGGCAACTATCCAAATGTTTTTTCTTATTCTTTATTGAAACAGTTTGGGATTTTGTTACATGTTAAGAAGTTGAAATGTAAAAAGTAAAAAATCATAAAATTACTAATTTGCACACTGCATCATAAACTGAAGATTCACCATGTAGGGTGCACATTTTTTGTTTTTTCTTTTTATGTTGTCCAAACCATCATTTATTATCATTTCACTTACCATTTTATTATTTACTTATTTTATTTTGTTATTTTGTATTTTATAATATTTTTAATCATGGTAGCCATTAACACACCAGCGGATTTATAAAGACTTGTTTACTCTTAAGCTATTGTTTTATCCTTTGCTAAGGATGACTAGAGCATGAGTTATTGTTCACCCTCTTACTGATTTATGAAATTTTATTCCTTCTACTAATAGTCTTTACATTTATTTATGGTTCTTACCCTATTACATCATCTTTACATTCATTCATGATTCTTACCCTATGACATACAATCTGGTTCTATTATCACATTTCCCAGGTCTACAAAACTGGAGGGCTTTCTTGTTCATTTTTTGCAATCATTTGTTGCATAAACAAATTAAAATATATTGTTTGTGGCTGGTGCGCCTCGACTTCTAACATACACCACAATGATAAAATGGACATTAGGCTATCCTACTGGATGTGGTTACTGTGCTCAATAAATTAATGACTACACTGACACTCACACACTCATTTATTCAGAAGCTCACTTTGCATTTTGGATCAACGCTCATTGACTATGTACTCAGATCTAAAATCTTACTTCGTCATTCCACATGAGCACGGGGTCATAGAATTTTGACTAAAAGTGATGTCTTGTGGCCTACGGTGACTAATGTGTGCATTCGATCAATTGAAACCCATTCTGTAGGTCTTATGTCTGGCTCTGATGTGCTAGCCCATTAGCACAAGATGTGAGTGTGTTAAGCTTTCTATTCACCCGATTTGAAAGTGGGTGAAAACATAACTAGACCATACCAGATGTTCAAACGGAACATACTAATTCACTACACCATCACACCTGTTGACATCAACAGTCTCTCAGACTGTTGATGTCTACAGGTGTACTACACAAAAGTCTTACCACTAAAAAGAACTATTAAAAAAATTTTAAAGAATTTTATAAGAAAAAAAAAAAGGGTAAAACAATATTTTAATATATAATTTTGTTGCTATTTTTTTATAATAATATTTTGGTAATGGAAAGACATTTTTATCAGTTTTACTTTTTCATTTTTTATTGATTTTAATTTGTTAGTATTTAAAAAAAATTAAATAGCTACGGTTTCTAATCAATTTTTAATAGGAAAAATAATTGTTTGAATAAATACTTGTATCACTTTTGCAATCATATGAAAACTAATCAAGGCAAAGCAACAAAGAAAATATTTTTATTCAAATTAATAACTGGAAATATGAAAAAATGTTTTTCTTGTTTTGTTTTGCCTAGCGTTCAATTAGTATTCATAAATAGTTTTCATTGATTAAAAATAGACCTTATAATAAACTCTGCTTTTTTATTGAAAATGTTGTTATTTTGAACTTTGCCTAATATAACTATTTTTGTAAATTTCTCAAGTCAAACTTAATTAAAATATCTTTAATTTGAGAAGCTGCTCTTAATGTTGTATTAAAACGGTTAATCAGAAAACTTTACAATGAATGTGCTAAAAAAAATGCAAAAGAATGATTGACATTGCGAAAGGGTGACGTCTTTAAAGCACTCTTATGTATTTTACACTCTAGTTGTTCATATAGAGTACACCAAGGGTGTATTTCACACTCTTGGTGTGAAATGTACCCTTACTATATTTTGTGAAATACAACATTGCTATTAGCTCAAATAGTCTTTATAATGAATGATTTGTTATTTGTTACTATTTTTGTTTTTAAGGACCTACATGGAGATGAAGGTGATTATAAGAAATCACAACAATTCTCAGAAGTCATGAAAGAAAAAAGTGAAGCATCCAGTGATTTTTGTAAAAAAAAAACCCTTAAAGAACAGAGGCAGTATTTACCTATATTTGCTGCACGCTCAGAGTTGCTTACAATTATTCGTGACAACCCTGTTGTTGTAATAGTAGGTGAGACAGGATCTGGTAAAACAACCCAGCTGACGCAGGTATTTACAGTATATTTAATAATGATGTTATAATGAAAGCCATTTAAAATAAACTAGATTTTATTCATTGCTACCTAATACTATATTGTAAATGTGTTAGTTTTCGAATACATTTAGAATGCTCGCATTTATATGATGTTTTAGTCAAAACTGCTTTTTATTTAAAAAACTGAAGTTTTTAATGATGTGATAAAGAATTACATACTTTTAAAAAATCCTTTAGTTTTTAAAAAGACTTGTAATAAGAACTTGTAAAAAGTTGATGTAATTTGTAGTTTTTAACCAACCATATTGTTGTTAGTTATTTTAGTGCTTGGTTTTTTTATTTGTTTTATTATATCTTCCAAAAAATGAGATTTTGACAAATAGAAATATAGATGTTTATATTATGCACATATTGGACCTGATTTGTTGAAAATCCCTTGTTTTATGACATCAATCTAAAGCCATTCTTTAAATAATATTTGTTAATTTAAGAAGAAGAGTTATACGTATGTTTTTATTTTTTATAGTATTTGCTTGAGGATGGTTACAGTAAGTACGGTATTATAGGATGTACACAACCTCGTCGTGTTGCGGCCATGTCTGTTGCAAAACGTGTTAGTGAAGAAATGCAAGTAAAACTTGGTGATGAAGTGGGTTATGCTATACGTTTTGAAGATGTTACTAATGAGGTTTATTATTTTTGTTTCTTATTTATGTTTTTTTTTTTCAAAATAAAAATAGTATTTAACTTCAGAATGTTTGAAAAAGCTATTCTTTAAAAATTCGTGTGTTTTTATAAAATATTTTGTGTTACAGCTAAATGAGTATAATTTATATGAGTAAAATTATTTGTATCATTACTGAGTTTAGAATGATTATATCAATTATTATCATCAGTTGTATCATTAAATTAAGATATTGTTTTTGTTTTATAGTAACATTTTTTAATTGTAATTTTTTTTCTATTATGCTTCCTATTCTATTATGATTTTACGTTTATTTTTGGAAACATATCTCTATTTTTTTTTTAATCAATAATTGTAATATATTTATGCATCATCAAATTCATGCTTATTAGATTTTTCTGATTCTCAATGATTGAAAAAAATCATAAAAAATTATAGCTGCACTATTGAGAAAAATATTCATTTAGTTTAGAATTTACACAAGAATTTTATATTTACAATGTATATATGAGAGAGAAAAGTTGTTTAATTTTAATGTATGTCATTTTAAAAAAAAAGTCTAAAAATCAATTTATTTATAACCATTTTAATTTAAATACAAATTAAATATTTTATTTTTAATTATTTAATTTTTTAGAAAACCATCATCAAGTATATGACAGATGGAATTTTGTTAAGAGAATGCTTAGCAGGATCAGACTTGGATACTTACAGCTGCATAATTATGGATGAAGCTCATGAGCGTTCTTTAAATACTGACGTTTTGTTTGGTTTACTAAGAGAGGTAAATGATATATTATTTATGATTCTTTGCTACAAAAACAGAGAACTTGATACAAAAAATAATTCCTTTATTTATTTAGAATAACTTCTTTTTCTAAGCTTTCTAAACCAGTTGTTTGTATTGGTTGTACAAAAAAAAAAAAAGATATCAATACAGGAAAAGGTTTAAATTTTTGAAACCTTTTCCTGTATCAATATCTTTTTTTTTTTTTTTTTTGTAAATGTGTCCATAAACATTTTTGTTTTTATTGAAAATACTTGATAATATTTTGTCAAGTATTTTCAATCTTTACCTTTAAAAAAAGACTTTAAATGGTTAACGTCAATAGAATCAATAACTTAAATAAAAAATGAATAAAAATAAATTTTTTTTCAGTAAATTCCCGTTACCTTTTTTTTCCTTTTTTTAAATGTTTTTTTATGCATTAATTTTACCTGTGTATGGTTTCTGTGCAGATGATAAACTAATGATAGTAAAGCTCAGAAATGTAATTTATCTATTTATGAAGTTCAAAGCAAATTTATGTTTGATTGATAGGTGTGTGCAGTTTATACCAATTTTCACTCCACTCTTCCTTTTTTAAAATTTTTTAAAATGATTTGGTTGTAGGTTGTAGCACGTAGAAACGACATGAAACTTATTGTAACATCAGCAACTATGGACTCTTCCAAATTTTCAAACTTTTTTGGAAATGTGCCAGTTTACACAATCCCTGGTCGCACCTTCCCTGTCGATGTTATGTTTAGTAAAAATGTTTGTGATGATTACGTTGATGCAGCTGTTAAACAAGCGCTTCAAATACATTTAATGCCTTCAAATGGGGACATTTTAATTTTTATGCCAGGACAAGAAGATATTGAAGTTACCTGTGATCTGATTTCTGAACGTTTGGGAGAAATTAAAGAGGTTCCTCCTCTGGCTGTTCTGCCGATTTATTCACAGTTACCCTCTGATCTTCAGGCAAAAATATTCGAAAAAGCACCAGACGGTGTTCGAAAATGCGTTGTTGCTACAAATATTGCTGAAACATCTTTAACTGTTGATGGTATTTGTTTTGTTGTAGATGCTGGTTATTGTAAGTTAAAAGTATTCAATCCGCGAATCGGTATGGATGCTCTTCAAGTTTATCCTATCAGTCAAGCAAATGCAAATCAGCGCTCAGGGCGAGCAGGTAGAACTGGTCCTGGTCATGCTTATAGGCTATATACTGAACATCAGTATAAAAACGAAATGCTTCAATCAACTGTTCCAGAAATTCAAAGGACTAACTTAGCAAATGTTGTGTTACTATTAAAATCGCTAAATGTAGAAGATTTACTTGAGTTTCATTTTATGGATCCTCCACCACAAGTTAGAAATCGTTTGAAATGATATATATAAAATAATAAAAATATAATAAATATGATAAAATTGAAATCATTTTGAAAAATTTTAACTCTGAAAAAACACTTTAGGAGAATATTCTTCAGTCAATGTATCAATTGTGGGTTCTTGGTGCAATAGATAACACTGGTTCATTGACAAAAAGTGGAAGACAAATGGTAGAATTTCCTCTTGATCCAGCACTCTCAAAAATGTTAATTGTTTCATCAGAAATGGATTGTGCTGATGAAATACTGGTATGTTACTTTTTAGTAATTTTTTTTTTCTTTTCTGATCTTTTTTTTACTAGAATTTTTGTTTTTATGAAAGTTTATTTAGGATAATTTATGAGATTTATTATTGATTTATGTGATTTATTGTTGATTGTCTATAATCTTATCTTTTAATTGAGCTATCTTTTATTATTATTATTAATCATATGCTTTATGAGTTAAAATAGACAGTTTTATAAATGAAGACAAATTTATAAAGCCTATTTTAAGTCCTTTAACTAAAGTTAAATCCGATAAAATAAGTTTGGTACAAATTTGGTATAAGCCAGTTATACAGCCAAGAACAGTGACAATTTATTAGTAATATGCTCCCAAGATTTCTTGTAAAAAAATAACCTCTGGTTTAGTATTTTTAATTATGTTGTAAATATTTTATTGATGTCAAAAATGAAAGAAATATAGTTTTAAAAATGTCAAGTCATGTTATCCACAATTTTTAAAGTCGAACCATTTTTTGACAGGTGCTTTTTTCTTTATTTTATAAAAAAATATTAAGATGTTAGGGGTACCAGGAATATAATAAGCAGTCAATTCAGGCTTGGACAGGAATGGCGTGCGATCAAGCGCTATTGCTGACCACGCAAATGATTTCATTTTTTGACAACTTAACCACAATTTTTTATATGTTTTGATGATTTAAAAATTTCAGAAATGCTCTGAATGTAGAAACGCTAAGCTAAACTTAAACTAGGAAAAAAGTTAAAAAAAAACTAACAAAAAAGAATAAATAAATGAATAAACAAATAAAATGCGCCTGCAATTTAAATAAAATAAGCATTTTAATTTAATTAAAAAAAGGTTTTCAACTTTTTTATTTGTAAAAATAAAAATAAAAAATTAATAAATAAAATGCGCCTGCGATTTAAATAAAATAAACTGCCAACAAGCATTTTAATTTAATTTTAATTTGAGCATTACAACTTTATCAATAAGCATTTCACGTAATGAATTTAAAAATTATTATAAAATATTTAAACTCATTCATTCCTATCAAACTTTAAAAAAAAATTTTTCAAAAAATAAAATGTCTATTTAAAACATTTTAAAAAATCGTAAGATTAATTACAAAAATTAATCATATGAACATAATAAAATGCTTTAGAACTTTTTAAAAAATAAACAAAATACATTCTTATATAAGTAAATAAAGTTATTTTATATTCTTTTATAATTCACATAAAAGTTGTAAAAGCTAGTAGTCGCAAAAGGTTTTGAACTTATTCTTAAATTAAAGTAACTTAAAAAAAAATTATTTCTAAAAATAATGTTAAAAAATGCTTTAGGAAGGCATGAAAAAATAGTTTCAAACATTTAAATTTATCATAAAAAATACATGCCTACATAAAAAAAACTTCTATATAACATTTTTTATTAATTTACACAAGCATTTATGTAAATAATAACTATAATTAACTTTATGGTTTTATTTAAAGCCTTCGCGTATTATAAAAACTTTAGAAAAGATCAATGATTAAAAGATATTTATAATGTAACACTTTTTTTATTGCATTCAAATTGTTAAAACATAAAAAAAAGCCTTGGTCAAATTGTAAAGAAAAAAAAATATGAGCGTGGTCAGTAACAGAGTGCGCTCGCACGCCATTCTTGTCCAAGCCTGTCAATTGCCAGTGATTGGACCAAGCGAGATTACTTTTTAGACATCCCAAAACAAGTTCTTGCCATTTAAGGTTAATTGGTTGATAAAAATTACAAATAGTTACAATTGTAAATAATTCAATTAATTCAAAAACACCACAATGTTAATTATTAAAAACTACAATGTTAATTACTAAACTCAACAATATTGATAATTAAACAAAGGTATGCAGAGTCTTAAAACTCCGGATTTCAATGTCACAAAAAGATACTTCTTCCTAGTTTTTTATATCTAATAATATAAAAAATGCCTTTGGACTACTATTGGTAAAAAAATTAAGACTTTTAGGTTAGGGAACAATCACTTTTTGAACCCGGAGTCCTTAGGTATAATGGCAGCAAGGACTCAGGGACTCCAGGAGTCAGGGCTTAAAAATGATATGTTTCAAGTCATTAAATTTTTTTATATAGCAGATCATAAATCAACAAACATGTTTAGATCTTCTGGAAACCAGAGACCAGGAAAAAATATAAACCATTTTGGGACAAGATATAAACCATTTTGGGACTCCACATCCCTGATTAAACACCATAATTTTAATTACTAAACTCAACAACATTTAAACTAAACTGTGTTGTGTTTATTGATTATTAAACACTATGATTTTTATTACTAAACTCAACAATATTGATTAATAAACAACACAATATTTAATATTAAACACCATGATGCTCCATGAAACAAACACACACCACATTGTAATTTGTATGATATTTATAAATCATTTTTACATTTTGATTATAAATGCAAAAAGGATTGCCACAAACTATGTATTTTCTATTTTTTCAAAAAAATAAAAAAAAATCACAACATTAATTATTTTAAGACTACGCTTGTGAAAAATGGCTGCAATTTTATTATTGAAAGAGTACATTTGTGAAAAAATGGCTGCAGATTTGTTCCAAGCAGAGTTTGTGATAGTTGCTGATTAAAAATATTAAAAAATAAAAGCGGATTAAAAATTACATCAAAAATTAGGCTTTGTTGCTTAAGCTTCAAGCTATTTAATTTTAATTCAAAATCTATCAATCAATCTACTTGAAATTATTTTTTTGCACAATTTTAAAACTAAAACTTAGAGAAAAGCATCTAGTCAAAGGCATTTGAAATGAAACTAGTGATACATGTTTATAATCAAGCTCATCATCCTCAATCACTCAATTAACTTAAAAAATGATGTCCAAAATGCTTATTAATCATTGATTGATGGTATTTTTTCATTTTAAAGTTATGAATCCCAAGTGTTTTGGTGACTACCAGAAAATTATTTCAAATTAATTTAGTTTGTAAATAGCTACTTTAGACAGTCAAAAGTACAAACTTTTTTTACCATTAATCTGAAAACCTTAGACGTAATGTTTGGCTATATACCTGTGTTTCTAGCACTACTTGCACCAGTCAACAGGATCAGACTATATATAAGGAAATATTTCCAGTAGGAAATTTAGAAAAAAAGTGAAAAAATAAACAAAGGTGTTGTTAGCAATCTTTTCAAGAAGCTTCTGCGATGTTTGTCAAAAGCAAAATTAAATTGAGCAACTTCAAAGTATTTAGTTTTTAGGAAAAAAGTGCAGGAACCTTTTTAAATTTTTTGACATACTTTGAAGAATTTATGATAACCGAGAGTATATAAACTAATAAAAAACTGTATTCTATACTAAAAATGTAATGGGAAGAAAATAAAAATAACAAAAAGTTTGGCTGTCACTTTGCACACTACAAGGATTATTATTGTGATTTCTTATACCTTTAAGATGATCAGGTGTTTTCTGTTACTCTGCAACAATTGTTTTAAATAATAAAGTCATAATGCTTAAAAAAAAAAAAAAGTTATTAAAAGATGCTGTTTTGAGTACACTGAGCTCAGTTGTAAAAGTGCTCGATTTGAGCTGTTAAATGTAAAAATTAATTTGTTTACTAAATAGATAAGCAAGTTAAGCAATTTTAGTTGTACTGTACATTTATTTTGAATGTACAGTATAACTGAAATCGCTAAACTGCATAAATATTTGTTAATCAATTTTTTGAATAGTATATGAATTAATTTAACATTTTTTTTTATTTTTATTTTGATTCACCTCCTCAAGGCCGAGAAGGCCACTACAAACGAGGAGGCTACTTATTTGTGGCTATAACCCTCTCTCAACTCTATAACTCTGAAACACAAACCTTGACGAACAAGGCCGCTGCGCGGAGAAACGAGTTGAGCGCGGTACTACCAGGGACGTGGTGGGGATTTAACAGCTTGAATCAAACATTTTCACTACTGAGCTCAGTGTACCCAAAACAACATCTTTAATAAACTTTTTTTCTTTTTTATATTTTAAACATGAGCTGATGTAACAAATATTAAAAAAAAAAATTATTCTGTGTGTTATTGCATTAACATTATTTTAAATATATTTAGAAAAGAAATAAAAAATGAGAGGCATAAAAATTAACATCTTATACTGCTGATACTAAAATAACATCTTATACTAAAAATAAACATCTTATATTGCTGATAAAAACTAACATCTTATACTGCTGATTTAGGTGAGTAATGTGACATTAAACTGAAATAGCCTTCTGCCAAGGGCTTCACTACATACATAGACTGACAAATAGCCTGACTCACAGCAGAATGCTGCTACATCGACTGGGGGTTTAACATGGGGCAGCCATCTTTTCATTCATTATTCTTCATTTTCTTAAAAAGCTGTATCGATTAAGATAAGCAAAAAAAGTGAGTCAATTCTTATATAAATACACTATAGTGTGTATATATATATATATATATATATATATATATATATATATATATATATATATATATATATATATATATATATATATATATATATATATATATATATATATGTATATATATATATATATATATATATATATATATATATATATATATATATATATATATATATATATATATATATATATATATATATATATATATAACTATCTGTATGTAATATATGTTATATAAATAAAATAGAATGTAGTAACATAAACTAATACTGTTAAGAAATATTTATTCTCTAATGTTTAACATATTTTTATAAATTAGACAATAGTATCAATGCTATCGGTGCCATCTATATTTTCTCGACCAAGAGGTCGTGAAGAGGAAAGTGATACAGCTAGAGAGAAATTTCAAGTCCCAGAAAGTGATCATTTATCATATCTGCATGTATATCAACAATGGAAGGCAAATGGGTGAGTATTCTAAATAAAGATTTATAAGTTATGATTTTTTTTTAATTTACACTAAAATATTTTTCATAATACAATTTTATTCAAGCTCTGTTTTAAAATCATACATCATTGAACCTTGCAAAAATTTCTTGAGACTGACACTTTCCCATCGATTGTGACAAACTTGGCTCTGTCAAAAAAATAATTATGAGTTATAATGCTTAACCATTTATTTCAAACAATAGTGATTTAAAAAAACAGGCTTGCATGGAGGTGTTAAAGACCTTAGTCAATAAATACACCTCTCACAAGATTGTTATTATCAATGCTTTTTTTGATACTATCAGTAAAAATTGTAACAGCTGATTCTGCAGAATGTTTAGATCTATAACTATAATAAGTTAGTGAATGCATAATAACAGGATGCTCAGCATCTAAATTATGTTAAAAAGTCAGAGAAAATTCAGGGAATTTATTAAATTTTGCAAAAATTATGGGAAAGTCAAAGAATTTTGATGGACCCAATAACAAAATATTTCTATAATTATATAATATTTATAATAATATATATAATTTATAATTTTAAAAATTTAAACAAAATTTTTTGTTTAATAGAGACTGAAAATGAATAATTTTTTTTTACTTCTAATTTTTTTTAATTTTATAATTTATTTTATTTTATTTTTTTCTTTAAAAACGTTTATTAATCTAAAGTAAACAGTTTTTAGAAGAAATTCTAATATTTGGGTAAAGTTGTGTAAGTTTTATTTGTTGCCTTTTTATTGCTACATTTGTTAAATTTACATCGGTAAGTCAGGAAAATTTTAAGGAAAATGAAATCAAAAATTTTCTGCCCTGAATAAATTGCTTTCTTTTAGATATCACTAATTTGTTGATGCTTTTTTTAAAAACTTTATATATTATAGGAAGGACAGAACTACTGTTCTAACCCTTAAGGTACTGAAAAATTTAAGTTTGGCACAAAAGTGTTTTTCTTAGCTGGCTTCAGATCACCAATTTTAAACGCTCCCAATTAGATGATGGCATAGCATAATGTTGAGCAAAGATTTGTTATAAAATATACAGTTTGTTCAATTACACGATAACCTAACATTTTTAATGCAAATGAAATTCATGGAATAAAGTTATTCCATCACTTAAGTGCTGCATCAGTTACCTATCCATAAGATTGCTTATAGTGAAGGACTGGAAATATTAACAATTACAAATGACTTTTAAAAGAGCTTTATTTTAATCAATAAAATTTATTTTATTGACCAAATTAAAATCATTTTTTTTTAGACCAATCAAAATGTTTAGATTTTTTTTAATTCATCTGATAAAATAAATAGCATAATAAAGCATGGAATAAATGTTGCAATATTTAAAAGGGTATTAAATATAAATAAAAACGGTAACAGGATATTGCGACTGCTGTCAAGAATTTACTTTAAAAATTTGATGCAAATTGTCAAAAATGGTAAACAGTAGCTTTAGATTTAAACTCCCTAAGAAAAGAATCAAACTTTAAAAACTGCAATAGAATGTTGGAATAGAGTAGACTTTAGAGTTGCATTCAAATAAACTCATAAAGAAAATGTTCTTATGTAAAGTTCTCCAAAACTTCACAATATAAAATCTAATTTTGCAACTGTAACAAATATTAAAATATTTGTCATAAAATCAAAGTAAAAATATATGTACACTTAGTACTTAGTTCCACTACACTATTTTAAAAATATATGCACACTTATATTATACTTAGTTCCACTACACTAATTTAAAAATATATGCACACTTAGTACTTAGTTCCACTACACTAATTTAAAAATATATCCACACTTAGTACTTAGTTCCACTACACTAATTTAACAAGATAAAGTGGGTTTAATATTTTTTCTTTTTTTATAAAAAGTTGTTTCTATTTATTTCAGTATGAAAAGTGAAAAGTTTTTTTGATTGAGCAAGAGCTTCAATCATATTATATATAAAAACTATTTAATAAAAGCATGAGCATTATTCCAGTTTCCGTTTAAAAAAAAAAGTTGTTTTTGTTATGTTACAAGTGGCTGGAAATCATGGAATAGCTACCAATACTATCTATTGTACTATCTTTTATTGTGTTATTGTTTAAAGAAATCATATTTGTTTTAAGGTATTCATTATACTTGGTTGTTCTTAATTTAGTTAAAAAGTTGTTGTTTCATGGTGTAATAAATATGTTTACTTCTTAGTAAATTAATAAAGATTAACAAAACATATTGATTGATGTTCTGAATGACATATATACTGTACTGTTTAATCCTTTGAATGCTGGGTAAATATTTGAAAACTTGGTAAATATTCAATATTGTGTCATTGTTATTCATTTTGTTATAATAAAAATGATTTTTTGTAATGATTTGGTTATTTTAACTGAGAAATAATAAAAAATATTGATTGGTGTTTCAGATTAAGATTATAAAGACCCAAATGGTTTTGTCATTGACACAGTTACTGACTGTGTAATTAATTTTTTCATTATTAGCAACCAAATCTAAAAGGCTTTTAACCCTGCACCTGAAATTTTATGCTGTTTACTTCAGTTGCTGTTTACCCAGACTAAAATTGTCACAACAACAACCTTGTAAAATTGTATTTTTATCTCCATCCTATTTGCAAATAGTATCAAACCATAGGACAATGTTGGCAACCAACTATACTAAATGGGTAGTATAGTTGGTTGCCAACACTGTCCAATAAATCTTTTTATTATTTCTTATATAGAACAAAATAAGGAGAGATAAATGGATTCTATTTAACATATAGACATGTTGCTAAAAATTCACTTACATCTATTCTAAAATCAAGAATACCCCTAAATTTACTATCATTAGGATAAATGTTATAAATTTAAGATCAAATCTGACTACCAAAGAGTCATAGAAGTGGATGAAAAGAGAAAAAAAACAGCTGAAAGAAACTTAAGTAGCTTAATTCCATGTTAGGTAATAAAGATGAAGTTTCTGAAGTTTCTATTGTACTCAGCAATACATTAGTTAAAAATTATTGTAAACCAAATTAGAACCAAGAAGAGAAAAAAACTTCCATACTATCAAAAAATTGTCATACATACTAATGATGGTTTGAAAGAACAAATATTTCAAAAGTCTAAAGTCATTTAGTGATAATGCGTCTTGTTTAACTTTAAATTACTCCAGTAACAATGATATATATATATATATATATATATATATATATATATATATATATATATATATATATATATATATATATATATATATATATATATATATATATATATATATATATATATATATTATATATATATATATATATATATATAGAGCTTTTTTTGCATTATATAGTGAGTCTCTTTTGCATAAAGCCATTAGTTTGAATGACTTTAGTGGGCCTCATTTGCATCAATATAACTAAGTTTTTTATTGTTTTGTTTTTTTATTTAAATCAATTCAAATCAAAGCTTTTGAGTAAGATCTGCAACTCCCTTTTTTTTTAAATAATATTCACATGCTTTTTAATTCGCTTTAATTTAATGTTTATTATTTGTATTTAGAATTACTTTTATAAATTTTGTTAATTTTTTGTATTAATTGTTAAGTATTTTAATTTAATGGTCAGAAGCAGCATATAACAAACAAAGAGTTTCAAAATAAATATACAAAACTAAAATATCATGGGGATTGATGGTTACTGTATTTTTTAAATTTCTAAATGTTTCCGATATAAATAACATAACTAAAAGTTTTCGGATTTATAATACTGTAGTTGATATCTTGTCTGTCCTAGGTGTCCTAGGTGTTTTTGATTTAAAGCGTTAAAGGAGGTTTACTTATTTTAAAAAAAAATGATTGAAAAGGAATACTCTATTTAAATTCATGTTCTGTTTTATCTTTGTAGGTATTCTGGTACATGGTGTAAAGAACATTTCATACATCCTAAAGCTATGAAAAAGGTTTACACTTTTTTTTTTTATACATATATTAACCCTTTCTCTCCCGGGATATTTTCCGCTATATTCCCAGAGTCAAAATTCCCGTTTCTGACTCAAACACTTTAAAAGCTTATAGTGACTAAAATAATGAGCAATTCTATGTGAAACTTGGCCCCTTTTTTACTAATACATTAATCTAACAAAATATGGAAAAAATATATATTTATGACACTTATAAGACGTCACACGACTCAAAAAACGGCCTTTGACATTAATCAAAATTTTGCTTTTTTGGAGTAAAATCCAAAAATAAACCAAAATATTACGTTATAAACAAATGAAACGTAAGTAAAAACAGTTTAGCAATCATTTTACTAGTTCATAGCAAAAAAATAAAAGGTTTAACACAAAAACTCTGGAAAAAGGAGAGATTCTAAAAATATAAGAATTTTGAAAAAAAACGTTATTTTTAAGTTAAATTTTTTATTATGTTTGTAGAATGAAAAAAAAAAAAAGAAAGATTAAGTCTGCCAATACAAACAAAACAAACTACAATAAATAATTAACTTGAGTGTGGTAAGCTTCAAAACAAGTGTCTGGGTGAAGCCCTGGTTCAGATGGGCAAAATCGACAAATATGTAGTTTTTAGTGGTTGACATTTAGCTGATAGTTTTCCTCTTGCATAGCACACTCTACATCTTTTGGTTGGTCTTTTATCTTTTGCATCTGGTGAGGCTACTTTGAGCGAAGGAAAATGTCTGCCAGTAAGACGAGATAATGTATCATCTAGTATTTGGTTGTTTGGTATAGCTGGATTGATTAGTGCTAAAGATGAAATAGTTTCATGCAAAAAATCAAGGAATGTTATTTTAGATTTTCCAGTTTCGTGTTGAAAAACTTTATGTGCATTTAGTATCACCTGTGAAATCATTCTAAAAGCTAATTTTTTGTACCACTTATAACTTTTACGCAATGTTCGTAAACTATGTAAACCATCAATAGTGGGATCATATAACAGTCCCATGTGACTGTTATATGATCCCACTATTGATGGTTTGTATATTGCAGAGTCATTTGCATAGGTTTTACCAGTTTCAATCATTTTTGCTGAATGGCAAGTTGACAACATATATACAACCTTCTGTTTATTTCCTGATTTATTTTTGACAGCTCGATATTTACATGCAATAACACGTGAATCAATTGTGGATCGATAGAACACAGCCTCCCCTTTTTCTAACGCAAACTCCGCAATTTCTTTACAGTACTTTTTTCTATTTGATTTAACTGTCCCACAAAGGTGTGTATTTCTTCCTAAAAGAAAAGTTGCTAATGAAGGGCTTGTGTAGTAGTTATCTGTAAACAGTATATGTCCTTTATCTAAAAAAGGTTCCATAAGTGCAGCTGGTATTCTCTCAGTGCTGGGCATATCCTCATTTCCGTCTTCATAAAACATACCTTTACCACAATACACCAAAAAATCTAGTGTTATTCCACTTGATGTGGTCAATTCATATAGTTTTATGCCAAATCGTGCTCTTTTTGTACGAATATATTGCTTAAAATGCAACCGTCCCTTAAAAAGAACAAGTGATTCGTCAACACTAAGATTTTGTCCAGGGCAGAATACATTTTTACATCGGTCTCTAATTAGTTCAATTAATGGTCATATTTTGTGTAATCGATCACGGTTTTCGTCATTTACATCATAATTTGGATCATTATTATTGTTGAAGTGTAAAAACTTCAAAATCAGTTGAAAACGAGTGCGTGACATAATTTTTGAGAATATTGGAGTGCTAAAAAATTCAGATGTAGACCAATACATATGAATATCAGGTTTATAAATAATTCCCATAAGCAAAACAAGAGCAAGATACTTCTTTATTTCTAAAACAGTCACCGGTTCCCAATTTCCTACATACTCGTTACTTGCTTTATTCGGGTTCTTATCTATAAAATCTTGAGCATATCGATTTGTTTCAATTACAATAAGTTCAATAATACTAGGTGTTAGATATAGTTCAACAAAATCTAAAGGAGAAGGATTTTCATGCGTCATTCTTACTCTAAGTCCCTCTAGTTCAAAAAAAGGTATAATTGGATCTGCAGTATTATCAATTTTAACACGTTCCCATGTTGATATTAAATCGATTCCCTGTTGATTAATTTTTAAAACTCTAGCATTGGATTGTCCTCTTCTACCCCATCGACTTCCTCTACAACCTCGATTGTTATTCCCTTTTTTTTCTTTACCTCTGTTAGTAACTTGAAGTATTCGATTTTTATTATTGACACTGTTTTTTTGAATACCACCGCGAACTTTTACTCTTTTTCGTTCTGCTATACCATTTTCTCTAATGGAATCAAATAATTGATCAGAGAATAGGGTCTCCTTCTTCTTATTAGGGTATGTTTCCTCACTACTATTTTGCTCAATTTCTTCTTCCTCCTCCTCATCGATATCGATTTTATAAACATGATTTATTTGACAAAATTCTGGTAAAGAAGAACAGTTTTTATTCTGAAAATCATTAGATAAAGGTGAATTAGGAGCTCGCACAAACTTTATATCTTCCTCTTCGTATTCCCAATCTGTTTCAGGTTCGCTTTGATCGGCTGATAATTCACCAAGGTCCATATCATCGCTGCTTTCATCCATAACTATTTTTAAAATTTCTTCCATATTTGAATAAGTTCTTTTGTAACTAGCCATTTTTAAAAATGCTATATCTTTTCAACTAAGATAAATTTTGACAAACGGTTTTCAGCCTATGATGTAATAACTATTCTATTTTCCATATCTGTAAAGAACACAACAAAAAACGCTATAAAACCGTGTTTAAATCGTAGAAGTTGAAATGACCCGCACAGCGGATCACAGGGAAAATCGTGATATTAGTTACGACCCGCTGTGCGGGTCTCAGGGAGTGAAAGGGTTAACAAATACATATATAAAATAAATGCATATATAGAGTTTTATTAAGAGTTTCAGTTAAAAATGTCAGTGTAATTGTCTCAATTAGGACTATACTGGCTTATTTTATTTATTTATTTATTTAGAATGTTGACTTGCTTTTTGATATTTATAAGACTATAATATATGTATATATATATATATATATATATATATATATATATATATATATATATATATATATATATATATATAAACTTTTTTTGTTTTTATTGTATTGGCTTTGTTTTCTTATTTTATAAATATAATAATATATAGAAAAAACTGGGTTCAAAGTAAACAATTTAGCTTCAGATTCAGTTATTTTTTTAATTATCGTGTAATTAATTTTTTACACTATATAATATACTCTCTCTCTCTCTCTTTATATATATATATATATATATATATATATATATATATATATATATATATATATATATATATATATATATATATATATATATATATATATATATATATATATCCATATATATATATATATATCCATATATATATATATATATATCCATATATATATATCCATATGTATATCCATACATATTTACATACATACATACATATAAATGTATATATATATATATATATATATATATATATATATATATATATATATATATATATATATGTATATATATATGTATATATATATATATATATATATATATATATGTATATATATATATATGTATATATATATATGTATATATATATATATGTATATATATATATATATATATATATATATATATATATATATATATATATATATGATATATATATATATATATATATATATATATATATATATATACAAATATATATAAAAAAGTAAAGATAAAAATTTCTAGGTTCGTGAAGTACGCTCCCAGTTAAAAGACATTATGAAAACTTTAAAAATGACAATTAGTTCATGTGCTTTCAACCACGATTTAGTGCGTAAGACTATTTGTTCAGCATATTTCCATCAATCTGCAAGGCTGAAGGTTTGTTTAAAAAAAAATCTTTTTATTTTAATCAGCAAAACATCATGGGGGAAAATGCAAATACATGTAACTAGCATTGGATAATACCGCGCATCTGCACTACAGATAGTTTTACAGGATGTTAGAACTTTATATTTTTTGAGAGTTTTACTCATGTTCTTTGTAATGTCAACAGTAGATATTAGGTGCAGGGATTATCTTTTTCCGGATATTTCTAGAATTCCGGATATTTTTTTCAACTTTTAGTTTTTCCGGATAATCAAAGCATTTTCAATACATACAAGTTAAGGTATATATTTTTTTAGTATATTTGTTTTTTAAGCTTTTTCACTAATCATCACTCATAGAAAAATTATAAAAAGTGTCTAAAAAAATTAAAAAACAACTTAGCTAAAAGCGAAATTAAAAAGAAAATAAGGGAAAACAAATTCCGAAATTTTTCCGGATATTTTATTTGGAATATTTTCTGGATTTTTAAAATATGACTAGGATGATCTGTGATTAAGTGTTTAAGTTATTAATTTATATGTTCAATAATAATTGGCTACATTAGTCATATACACTGTATCCAATGCTAATTACGTGGATTTGCACTATTCTCGACAATGTATGTTTTGTAAAAACAATTTATGTTTTGTGTATTTCAAACTTAAATATTTTTATTTAAAAAAAATCATCAAAACATTAATTTTGTAAAACATAAAATAAAAAAATAAAATAAAAATAATACTAAATACAAGTAATTAATAAAATAATTTAACAATTTTTATAATGAATCAATTCGATATTAAGTTGTTGATATTATATTAAATTATAAAAAAATCATATAACTTATAAATATTAAAATCCAAAAAATAAAGAAAAACATATAAAACTTTTATATTTTAAAGATGACCTTTCATAGAAACAATCGATTTTTAAATTAGCATCCACTTAGTTTGCTTCTTCATTTTTTTACTCCTGATTCCATTTTCTACCTCTTCAAGTATTTTATTAATCCCTTTATATAATACTGTTATCATATTTGGGTTGGTTTTTCTAATGATGCTCTTTCTATTCTAGACAAGGTCCAAAGACACATTGGTAATTTAGTTGAACCCACTTTATCTGCTAATCATGAGCCTCTTTCCCATCCTCATAAAGTTACATCTCTTTCTCTTTTCTACAAATACTATCATGGTTGCTGCTCAAAGGAGTTATCATCTCTAGTTCCATCAACTCAAGTTCATTCTCGTTCTCGATTGATCAGCTCAAGTCTCACTCTTAAAACTTTTATTCTTCTGGTTTTTTTCCTTGGACTTCAACCCTTTAGAACTGTCTTCCTTCTTCATGTTTTCCTGGTTCATGCAACTTCAACTTTTTAAGTCTTGTGCCAACTGTTTTCTTGCTCTATAACTCTATTTTTTTTTCCTAGTCATTCTCAACTTAATAGCGGTTTCTTGCAGCCTTGTTGGAAAGTAAAACTAAAAAAAAAAGAAAAAAAGATGATTCTTTATTGACTTTTTGCTAAATATCGAAATTTTAAATGTATAATGCAACTGAGTTTTAATGCACTTCTTAAGTGCTTCAAAAATTTTTTGTCTAGTTTTTTTGGAACTTGCTCCTTTTATCTTGTTTTCCTGATTCATATAATTTGTAATCTTTAATGTATATTTATATATATATATACACGTGCATATATATATATATATATATATATATATATATATATATATATACACGTGTGTATATATATATATATATATATATATATATATATATATATATATATATATATATATATACATGTGCAGCTGAGTACTGGGCTATACAAAAAATCTAATTATTTAAGAAAAAGGTATTGTTTGGCACATGTTTATTATAAGTAATTTCAAATGAATATAATATATATAAGTATATTCAAATGAATAAAAAAGAGCAACTTCTATGTTTATTTATATTTATAGACAAGTTGTTATGGTTGTTAAATTGTGAAATGATTGTAATTTAAACATGTTGAACAAACTCCAATCAGACATCTTAAATCTATAATGCAAAATTTTAATATTTCAAGTGTTTTCTAAAATTTGTATTTTCTCTTTTTTTTTTTTGCTATTATTTTCTTAAAGCCTGGTGTACCATGTGTACATGTACTGTGTGTATACCATATACTGTTATTGCATATTTTAATTAAATTTTTAAATCTGTTTGCACAGGTTGGCAGGTATACATTAACAATAAAAGAAATAAAGAAACGTTTTATTTTTAAAATGTAAATTTAAGCATTTTGCACACTTTTATACAAACACGCTACCTTAAGATAAATATTACATTTTACCAGAAATAATATTTTTTATCTTTTAAAGGCTTACTATCTTGAAATAGATATTTTACACATTTGAGGAATAATATTTTTGTTTTTGAATTTCTTTAATTGAGCTGATAAACTAACACTACAGTAGAATACAGTTTTTATTTCTTATAAATATCATTTAGGGTATAGGAGAATATGCAAATTTACGTAATGGAATGCCCTGTAATTTGCATCCGAGCAGTGCTTTGTATGGAATGGGTTATTCACCTGATTATGTTGTGTACCATGAACTTATTATGACGTCTAGGGTAATTACATATTGTTTTTGATTTGAAATAAATTAAGTTTTGTGTTGTAACCAAGGCTTCAAGACTTCACTAAGGTCCATGATAAAGATATTTTAAATTGTTTGGTGTTTATAATTAGGTTCTCTTTTTTTTTAAAGTTTATGATAGACTACAATTACAAAAATTAACTATAATTGGCTAAAGATGAATAAACAGTTTTGCTCTTTTTTCCTAATTATTAGATCTTTTACTAATTTGAATCTTTAATTCTTTTTTTTTTAAGTAGCTTTTATTAAAACGCTTACTGCACTATTTACAATTAAACTTTTAAATGTTTTTACACTTTCATTCAATAATTAATCAAAGGCATATAAAAAAATTATTATAGATTTTTTTTATATTTTGCAGTGTTGTTAATTTTTATCATTTAGTTTCAATTGCCTCTGGAAACATAATTGATTTAATATAGTTAGTTTCCTATGAGTTTTAATTTTATTCAAATATTAAGGTTCAGCAGAGTTAAATGATTTCATTTGAAAATCGTAACTTAAAATACATTCATAAGCAACTATCTGTAAGCACCCTGTACGGTTGCTTATTGGTAGTTGCTTATAAATTCTATACAGGTTATTAGTAAATAAATCGTTAATATCAATCAGGGATTATTTTTTTTTTGGATACTTCCGGAATTCCGGATATTTTTCTCAACTTTTAGTTTTTTCGGATATCCAAAATGTTTTCCATACATACAAGTTTGTGTACATATTTTTATAATTTATTTGTTTTTTTTTTAACTTTTTTACTCATTCATACAAAAATTAGTAAAAAAAAAAATTGAAAACATATGTTCCAGATTTTTTCTGAATATTTTATGCAAACAATTTTTAAATTATGACCTGGATAATCTATGATATCAATTTAACTTGATATATAATCTGAAAAATTAAATAAAATACAAATTTATCTGTATATAATCTTTTTAGTTATGCTTGCTTTTATTTATATCTTGGCTTTTTTTTGACAACACAAAAAGACCACATATCTTAAGTTATTTAACTTAAGTTATTTGGTTCTTTTTAAAATCAGTTACAACTTTTTCTTCCAGATATTAGCATAGAAACCTGCTAATATCTGGAAGAAAAGAAAAAAGAAATAAAACAAAGTTATCATTTTAAATTACTTTAATATTAATTGACTTTTGGAAAATTAAGGATAAAAAAGAAATAAAAATAGTTGGCTAATATAACAGCAAAGCATTACACACACTGCACTCATATTTAGCTTGTTTAATGCCCTAGCTCTTCACAACATTTGAAGTAGACTAAATTTTTAGCATTATAATCAAATAATTTGACCATTTATTCTGCAATCATTAGTTATTAATATTTAAAAAAAAATTTAAATTCTTTTTAAAAATCGTAAAAACAACTGGGATTCTTGAATAATTAATTAGTAAGCGACTTGTAAAATATTTATTATACATAGTCATAATCAGTTATGATACCAAGAAATATATAAGAGCTTAGTAACAACTTAGCAATAATGCTCCCTTTTAATAATAAATCTTGATTAAAGAGAGGCAGTGTTTCTATGGCAGTGTGTTAAAAAAAGTTTACACAAAAGATATACAAAAAAATCATTATGAGCATTACTCAAGTTATTATTGTTAATGACGATGACAAAAACAATATTGTAGCACAAAGTAGCACAATTAAGCATTAAAATTGGCTTCGTAATGTTACCACTAAACACAATTATTTTTACCTTAATTATTTAGAATTTTAGTTTTTTCATAACTGTTAACTAATGATTAACACATGTCACATCATGTAAATTTTCTATAGTTAAAACCATGTTTCAACAGTTTCCAAATTAATAAAATAATGACAACTAAAAAAAAAGACTACAATGATGTTTGAATTTATAAAAAAATATATAAATTATTCAATTTTAGGATAATTATAATCAGTTGCAAAAATTTAACAAAATTTGATTTGTAAAAGTAATAAAGTGACTAATATTAAAAATTAAAATATATATAGCAAACTTGTTAATTAAAATATATATAACAAACTTGTTAATAATCTAAAAAGCAGTCATAAAAACTAATAATAAAAAAGTTATTATAATAATCTTTAACTCATCAGTCGTGATATCGTAGAATATCATCAGTCGTGATATCGTAGAATATCATCAGTCGTGATATCGTAGAATATCATCAGTCGTGATATCGTAGAATATCATCAGTCGTGATATCGTAGAATATCATCAGTCGTGATATCGTAGAATATCATCAGTCGTGATATCGTAGAATATCATCAGTCGTGATATCGTAGAATATCATCAGTCGTGATATCGTAGAATATCATCAGTCGTGATATCGTAGAATATCATCAGTCGTGATATCGTAGAATATCATCAGTCGTGATATCGTAGAATATCATCAGTCGTGATATCGTAGAATATCATCAGTCGTGATATCGTAGAATATCATCAGTCGTGATATCGTAGAATATCATCAGTCGTGATATCGTAGAATATCATCAGTCGTGATATCGTAGAATATCATCAGTCGTGATATCGTAGAATATCATCAGTCGTGATATCGTAGAATATCATCAGTCGTGATATCGTAGAATATCATCAGTCGTGATATCGTAGAATATCAGAAAATAATGAGAAATAAAGAGAAGAGTATAATATAAATTAGAAATACGTAAAGTTGTACTTCAATTAAAATATAAAAAATGGCACCTATTTGATGGGTTTAAGAAATTAAAAATAGTAACTTTGAGTTTAATAAAAATAAATATGATATATAACTTAATTCTTATTTATATTTTGATAGTAATTATAGTAAGATTCATATTAGTCTTAGTTCCAAATTGTATTAAGTAAAATATTGTGTTAAATAAAAAATAATTAACAGAAGTTAAGACTGCCTGGCACTAAAAGGTGCTCAGTAATATTGCAATTTAGTAAAATTGTTTGAGTTGCAAGGAAAACAATCTTTCTCTACATACTGCAAAGAAATACCACTTTTAAAACATAGAAAAAATAGAATATAAACTTTTGAATATTATACTTTATAAACACATTTTATAAATTATAAGCAATTATTATATTACACATGTAAGCATACTTATGAAAAACTATAAAATTATAACATTTGAAAATACATTTACGTATTTTTTCAGTTATCTTACGTCACTATATTGGGTTGCAGGCAAAATTAATAAAAAGATCTGGTAACCATATTGTTTAATTATAGTCGTAGTATCATACCACTGCTTTCTCAGTTTGTTTTAGTTATTTTTGATAAAGGCAAGACACTGCTTTTTACTTTTATCAGCTTATTGCTGAAATAAATTTCTATACATTTATTTATCTATTTTTTTATTTTGTAAAACTATTTAAAAGGATAAAAAAAGCAACGCAAATTGTCTTTTTTAAAATGATACACTAAAACCAAAAATCAAATGCAGTTACTTTAGAATATATATGATATATAAACCTCTACAATTTAACTCATTTGTTTAACAACTGGTTCAAGATTAAGGTCAATACTTGAAAAAAATTATTAAATAAACATTTTAACTAATTTATTTAAAACTTTCAAAATAATGATACTTAAAATAACAAATTGTTATATTTTGATTTAAGATTTATTAAAATCCATATCTTTTTATAAGTTTATTTAGGTAACTGTATATAGAAGTTATAAATTAGTATTGCAAAAAAAATAAATACAAACTGATTATGAAATAAACATAAAATGAAATATAAAACGAGATTTAATAACATCAATTACGTTTAATTTAACAAAGAATGTACTACAATGCATAATCTTGTGTAAAAAATGAAGCAATATCAGTATATTTTGCTTTAATTTGGGAAACAAACTAATTCATCAATGTTTGGCATTGACGGATCCAGCATTTTTTGGTGTTTGAGATAGCTAACTTCTAGACATGGAGCAAACTCCAAATATTTGTATGTTTATACTTATGTCAAATAATGATGTTTTGCAAAAAATTTGGATGATTGGAGGCTGGGAACAAAAAAGCCCTAAAATTTCATCACCACCCCAACCCTCCTACTTTAAATGTGAGTTTAAAGTAGGGAGGGTTGGGTGTAAACTTTAAAGTTTTTGTACTATTCTCAACTAGACTTATATTCCTCCATAAATTTTAAGTTTCATTCAAAATATCAATTCTTTACGTGAGCCGACCATAGAAGATGCACCGTCTATGCATACTTTAACTAATTTTGACCATGGCTAGCCAAAACTTGTGAGTATTGATTCCACAGTATCAGTGAACTCTTTATCAGCACTTTGAATAAATATTATTAGTTGAGCTGTGTCGTAAAAATCGGTGCCTTCGTCTAATGCTATGGAAAATGACTCAAAACCAGCCATACGGTCAGTCTATTTTGTTTTTATGTTATTAGCCATCGTTTCTATACGTCGGACAACAATTCGTTTTGACAAACTAATTTTTTCAAACTCATTTTTTCCAGGATGCAAACACTGCAAACTTCTAACATACACTCCTTAATAAATTTTTTTTCAGCAAATGGCTTTGCGAATTTTAAGCTATATAACTAACCTTCATAACATTAAGTTATGTTCTTAGTTTAACCCTGTTTGTTTTCTGCTGTTTTTTCAAATTTGCGGTAAGCTTCTGGATTTTGTCTTTTCTTATTTGTGAGAGAAGCATAAAATGCTTAGTTGAGTAATGCCTCTTTATATTGAATTCTTTCATCGCTGAAATGAATTCACTATAGTAGGCCTATATAATTCATAGGCCTACCATTATGAAAGAAAAAAAAAGAATTCTTCAATCCAATTTTCTTGAAACTGGCAATCCTCTCTATCTACTTTTCATTTTTTTCACCACCATCAGATGTTCACCAGACATCATTTTTGTTTACTTTTCGTTCGATAAACTTAACTCTTTTCCTACCAGTTGTTTTAACAAAATTCTCACAGTGACCGCACATTTTTTTACTGTTAATTTGAATGACATGACATTGCAAACAAAATGAAATTCGAATAGTAAATTCTTTAAAAGCATAATAAACTATAAATTAATAGAAAGCTAAACAAATGAACTTATTAATTATTTAAGTTTTTAACACGTTTTATTTAATAACAAGAAATGCGAAGTGTTTAAAACCATTGTTTTTATAAATAGCAACTAAACATTAACATTAATTCCGACCTCAAGAAGCACACGATTATTTAATTAGGTTTTTCAAAACGTCTCGCGGGTTGGATCAAATCTCACAGCGGGCCGGATGTTACCTACATCTGCTTTAAACTAAGAAACATAGAGAAACATAATCGATCTTTTTTGGCTACTTCCAGCAAAAAAAATTTATTTTATATATTCCTTATTATTTTTTCTATAAGAAAATTTATATAGATACGAAGAAATATAAAGTATACTGAAATATACGCAGAATTGTGTATATAAACTTGTCAGCAAATAAAAGCCTCATTTAGTTTTTTATGTTGAATACATAAAAATTCAAACTTCAAATTTCAAAACTGAATTGTAAACTTACTCAAACCGGAATCAGTTTGACTGACGAAAATTTATTCTTATTAACCTTTCTAATAACTAAAAAAAAAAATGAAGTCAATTGTAGTAATAAAACTTGAGTGCTTTTTAATTACTTTTTTTAAATTACTTTAAAAAATAAAACTTACTTAAAATGTTCTAAAAAAGCCTAAAGACAAAACTGAATCAAAAAGAAACACTGTACTAAAAAAACTATTTTACCGGTTATTTTAGTACTAACTTTTTTATAAAAAAAAAGAATTTAAATAGATTAATAAAACTAGAAAAAAAGATTAATAAAACTAGAAAAAAAAACAACAACCAACAACAACAAATCTTTATTTATTAAAACTAATTTTTATTGTAAAATTAAACAGAGAACAACAGCAATTCACCTTAAAAGCTAAAACAAATTAATCGGCTTAAATTTGCTTGAAAACTAAAACAAAGTCAATGATATTGGATTTAATCTAGATTAATGAATTTAAAAAAAAAACTTACTGCTTTCAAATCTACAAAAATTAACAACTAAGTTCTATCTATTTGTCTAAAAAAACAAAAATTGAGTTAGCCATAACAAAAACAAAACAAAAATAATTTTTTTAATTCTTTGTGATTTTTTTTTTTTTTAGTTATCTGTTAACTCTTGTACTTATATGAAATTGCAAATACAACAATAGCTGTTAGTGAATTGATCAATATATATGGAATTCCAACTTAAAAATAATTATTGATAAAACTTACTCAAATCACTGTCAGTTTTACCTGTTAAAAAAAATTTTATTCTCGTTAATCCTTTTAATTTTAAGCAAAACAAAAAATAATCTGTAAACAATAAAATGAATTGAACTAAGGGCTTCAGCTCCTTCCAATTTATTTTGAAAAATAAAGTAAAACTTGCCTAAAATGTTCTGAAAAAGACTTTTAAAAAATGTAAAAAAAAACTGAGTCGAAAATTTACAATGTTTTTAAAAATACGATAACTTCTTCTAAAGAATCTTAACAAATTAAAAAACCTTTATTCACTAAAACTGTCATTTTTATTGTTAAATTAAACAAAGATAACAATTCTCCTTGAAAGTTAAGAAAAACTTATCAGCCTAATTTGCTTGCAGACCTTGCTTGAAAAACTGCGCGAACTTCCAGATAAGCCTAGTAACAACATAAAAATGAAGTAAGACGAAGGTAAACGTTAACTGGAGGATTATTATTTAGGTGGTGACTGAAGCGGTAACATTGTTAAAGATGTTAATTTTATTGAAATAAAAAAAATTCGTTAGTCAGAAAGGAGTTGGTAACAGATTACAAGCTTTTAAAAAATGATTCCAAGACACTGCGCTCGTGTACAACTCGCTCATATATAATTGGCATAATAGAATTATTTTGTTGTTGTGATGTTTATAAATATTGCTTATATTTTCATAATAAGCCTTACATTTTAGTACAATGTTCTACTGACAGTACATTATATTATAGTATAAAGTTCTACTGATAGTACATTACAGAGCTCAATTTAACGGTCGGACATCGCCGTCCCTCGAACCATTCTTGAGACCTGCTAGAGGAAGGCAACAAATCGTTTTTGATTTTTTCATTAAAAATGAACAATAGTAAATTGCCCCCATAAATCAGATCTTAAAAACAGTTCGGGGGGCGGCGATGTCTAACCGTTAAATTGAGCCCTCCATTATATTATAGTGTAAATAACATACATTATATTATAGTATAAAGTTCTACGGTTTTACTGAGAGTAAAAACTAATGTATGTTTTAACCAAGATCTGCCCAGGTTAAGCTTATTTGTTTTAATGTTGTTAGTATAAATTATCGAAGGACTTACTTTAACTAAAGATATTTTTGCTTAAAAATATGGGGCAAAATAAATTCTCAAAAAATTATTATTTATGAGTGTATTGTAAAAAAAACTTAACTCATAGAATAAGGCATACCACATTCTGTAAGTGTAGTATTTTTATATGGTATACCACGTGAATTTTAATTTATTTTACAATGCACTCTTAAGTAATGATCTTTGTATAATTTATTTGATAAAATAAATTCGGCAAAAATCTTTTGAGCAAGAATATGTTCAACTAAGGAAGATTTAAAAAATTTTTAACCAAGTGTCATAGAGCTAAAACTCAAAATATAAATTAAAGTTTAAACAAAACGATTTGAAAACACAGTTTATTGCTAAGAAATTTTGTTAAAAAGCTTCTACAAGTTTTTTTTTTTTTTAAAAAAAAAAGTCATCTATTATTAGAAGCCGTTTTTGTATAATTTACTTACGCTTTAAAAATATTTAATTGCATTTCTCCAAGGGATTTACACAATGTAAGATTTGACTATGGTTTCAAACTATGACAAATCATAGTCTAAATGCTATAGATTTAAGGTATTAATTTTACAAAACACATGACGTGGGCATGAAAGTTATTTTTAATAAACTCACACGTTTTTATAGCGTGACTGGTTCTTAGCGTTATTAGTGTAAATTTAGTGCGTAATAAAAAATACTATGAATAATATTATCGTGCACGTCAGTGACAGTTAATTCCTATATTTTTATTTAATTTGTAGTATTTCATTGTTTACTTATTTGTTTTGTTGTTCTGCTTGTTTTCTGTATCAAAACAAATAATAAAAAAAAAAACAACTTCTACTAAGCATCAATTAAAAATTCACAGTTATAATATATATACAATATTTATAAATAAGTCATTAAATTTATCATCATTATTAATACATATTTAAAAAATTTTTTAATTTATATTTTCAATTTACATGAAAAGTAAAAATTTACTAAATTAAATATTTTTTGAAAGATCTATTGTGGATCTTTACCATTTAAAACAGCTATGTAACCTTTGCCTTTAATTACCCCTCTACATTTAACCACGACAGCGTAACGAACCACGTACTCTGTTGAGTATTGCCGTTTATCAGCGGGTTGAATTGTATGGATTAATTGATCCAATGTTTCTTCCGGCAACATCACTGATTGGTCTCCATGTGTATGCAACACTACGTTGGCTTCTATAAAAGAAAGTTTTTGTAAATGCAAAAGAAGATGTGGCTTTAACGCTCTAGCACATGAAAAAAAAAAAAAAAAAAATTCGTATTATACATTTTTAAAAGCAAAAGTTTAAGAAATTTATTTCATTTTTGATTACTTACCTTTAGCATAAGCCACCAGATCTTCAGGCATGTGGCAACATGATGTTAAATTGACCTGATTTACTTCTGGTTTAATCCTAACCATGCGGATAAGTGATTCGAGCTTCTCTTTGTCGAGATCACATGAGGAAATCTGAGTAGAGATTCCTGCATCTCTTAAGCGTTCCATTTCTTCCCAAAAGGGAAGAATGGCTTCATTAAAAGGCGTACTTTCATCAATCGGAGGTAGGGCTAGATACAAACTATCTAAATGACTAACACCGAGCTGCATCAGAGTAATGTTGACGGCTTCTCTTAAAGCATCAACTTTAAGCGTATGCAAAAATACCTTGGCAGTAACTTTAAGCAAACCTCTTTCGTTGATATCCATTTTTTCTGCATTTGAACAATTAACGTAGATCTAAATTTTAAAATTTTAAATCATTTTAAAAATCGATTTCAATCAGAAGAATTAAAACATTTTATTGAAAAAGTTGTTCTATTTTACTTTTATTAAAGTATTTATTCAAAAAGTTCATTCATATTCAAAGTATTTTCATATTATACATTGTTTTTCTTTTTTCAAATGTGGCCTTTTTTCCAAAATAAAAGTCAAAGTCACTTCTTTAAATGTGGCCTTACTTCCAAAATAAAAGTCAAAGTACTTAAATATCCTCGTGGTTTTGAATCGTTTATATAGTTCATAGTCCATACTTTAAGTTGACATTTTTACGTTTATTATAAAATTATATTATTTAGTAAACTGAACTCAGACTTTTTTTTTTTTTTAATGAATATAAATAAGACTTTTTTAATAAATAAGAACAGCGTTTAGTAAAATCATGTTTAAATTTTTTTAAGTTTTTTTAAATAAGATCTTACCTCTCCTTGGCCTAGAGGCCCACTTACTTCAGACCATTTTCCAAAAACGCGCAATAAACTTTGATATAATTCATTAGCGGGTATGTCGTTTGTTCGTCTTGTTTTTAAGTTATTCCAGTTTGCTATGTTTCCTGTGTGTGCGTAAATTTTACAATCGCCTTCCATATTACTGCTTCTAAGAAATTCACTTGTGTTCAAAGCGATTTGAGTCATTTTGTCAATACAGCTGAGCTCTAGATTTTAAAAAGAAATGAATATTTTCTAACGTGTTTTATAAACCTTTTTTATTTGTGGAGGTGTTTTAGCCAGTGGGTAGAAAAACACCTAAAGTTTCGTTATAAATTTAACGCAAGTTGAACAAATATAGCCTACGCTTTGTTTAAACTCGTAGTTGTTCAAACTTTTTCTAATCGCGCCTTTTTTATTATCCAGTATTACTTTCCATTGTTAAAACTAATAACAATAAAAAAAAAGGCATCTATCTTTAATAGTTACGTAAAATAAAATTTTAAGAAGATTTTTTCAATTTGCAGTACAAAGTAGTAGATTCGTAAAAATGAAACTCGTACCTTGAAGTTTTTGCTTGCGATACAACTTTCGAATTGCGTGCTCTGATTTTTTCTTCTTTTTTGCAATCCTATCTTTTTGACAAATATATATTCATTTAGATTGTTTGGCCTGGTTTTTATTGATACTATAAATCATAATGTTTTAATGTGCCTAGTTTCGATATGCACAGAAAGTTTTGCTACACTAGACGTCATATTAAAAAAATATTTGTTCGGAAATATTTATTTTTAGCAGTTATTTAAAGTTTCTTTAATTAGTTACATACATAATATAATTAAATATTTTTATATTATTTAGATTTTTTTTTAAATAAATTACTACAAAATAATACGTACACGAAAATTTCTACTACTTATCTAGAATATTAAAAGTTAAATTTGGTAAAAACACGCTTTAATAATAATTGCTATAATAATTTTTAAGTATTTTTACGTGATCAATTTTAAAATGTTTAAAAACATAAATGTCGTTTTAAAAATGTTTTTTAAGTTTTTTAAAACAATTTTCTAATTATATAAAATTTCTAACTATAAATATGTAACGAATTTAAGTAAACAAATCTAAGCGATTGAAACACCTTTCTATATAAAAGAAATACAGAAAGTGTTTAGATAATACGCTTGACCTATCGTTACTGATAATTTATTTTTTTGTTTGGTAATAATTTTAATTGTTTGTTTATTATTTCAAAATTGATTTTTTATTACAATTTTTTTTTTAATTTCTTGCGTAATTAAAAAAGTAGAGATTGTAGAAACCGCTCTTGCTGGACGTTTGAGGTAATTAAAATTCTTGAATGAAAGCTTTGCGCACGTATATCTTATTCCGGACTTTCGATATCTAACTTCGCTAAAATATTTACGAAACGTTAACAACAAAAGTTCATTTTTTATTCATCACAGAAGCTTAACAATATCATTGATTTTTTACCCAGTTTTCATAATTCATTAATAAAGCAATCTCCGATGTAAATTTGTTAAGCTCCAGTTAATTCCTAGTAACTAAGTTGCTTGTATACAATAGAATTCTTTGAATATATCTACGTCTTAAACTATTTATTAATTGTGATTATTTTTTTGAATTGCTTGCATATTTTCAAAGTTTCGCTTTCTGTTTACTTTTTAATGTCATTAGCGACATTAAAAAGTAAACAGAAAAATTGTAGCGCCTATTTATTTGTTTGTTACCATTAAGTCATTTCTTAGTGATCGTGTAATTTTTTAATTTCGCAAAGAAAAAGATGAAAATTTAAAAACTTTATTTAATCTAACAATATAATACAACTTGATGCTAAGTATCATATTTTGAAATACAAAAAATTTCTTTCTAAACTGCTAAAAAAATCTTTTTAAAAAATCTTTTTAAATTGCTAAAGATCACGATTTGTTCACGTTACCTTTTTTGGCACGTTTCTTTCACGTTCGCATTAATTTCATGAACATTTGGCGTGATGATTAATGTTTACATAATGATAGTGGAATGTTGTAGCTAGCGTATGTATTAATGAGTATTATTTGTTTTCTATTATCAAATATCCGAATTTTATTTGTTACTTTATTTAATTTACCTCAAATAATTTAATACACTCATTTCGAGCATAAACTTTTATCACCACACACCGGGGTTAAGGTTCGAATTGAGAAAGTTTTTTAACATATGTACACACACACACACACACACACACACACACACACACACACACACACACACATATATATATATATATATATATACATATATATATATATATATATATATATATATATATATATATATATATATATATATATATATATATATATATATATATATATATATATATATATATATATATATATATATATATATATATATATATATATATATATATATATATATATATATATATATATATATAGTTTAGCTGTAGTAGCCCCACGGTCTTAAGGAGGCGGATGTGCAAAAAAATAAGCAAATAAGACAAAAAATTCGTATCCTTCTAAAAATCATAAAAAGCTAAAAATATAACGTCCCTAAAAGTAATAGTATCGTATTATGGGTTTGAAAAATGACAATTAATTACTTTTGCTTGCAGTAATTATGGTTTTTGTTGTTTATTTTATACATTTGCGTGTGTGTGTGTGCGTGTTAATAAGAAAAATGTTTTTTTCTCTTTTTATAGGAATTTATGCAATGTGTTACAGCAGTAGACGGCGAATGGTTGGCAGAATTAGGTCCCATGTTTTTTTCAATAAAAGAATCAGGACTATCTAGAACAGTAAGTAAGAAATTGTGTCGTAGTCATTATTTTTTATATTTTTTTACTTTTTACGAAACCATATTTTGTTTAAAATAGGAAAAACGTCGCCAAGGAAACGAAGCAAAACGTAAAATGGAATTAGAAATGAAAGAAGCCAGTGACATAATTAAGGCAAGAAAAGAAGAAAAGTTATCGAAGCTAACACCTATAGCAAGGTTATTTATTATTCTGTATGATATTAATATGTTTTACAGCATGATACAGAAAAAATTATTTTCAGATACTGTAAAGTTTTTTTTTTTTTAATACGCCGAAAAATGTATTATTTAAAGTTTGCCCTTTTTATTCCTAGAACTCCTATTGCCACACCTGGCAGAAAAGATTCTACTCCAAAGAGGACACCAGCAAGATTTGGGTTATAGTTAGGATAATGTTCTCCTTTACTAAATCAACTTCAATCAGCTAAATCGACCATCAGCATGTTTTATTCTATGTCTTAAGAATAATTGCAGACGTACTAAAGCGTTTCAAAATTAGGCCTATGAAAGTATCCTCCTACAACTGGCCTTTATCCTCCTGAACTATATCAAAGTAATAAAAAACATCCTCTTGTATAATTATCATCCTCTTGTATAATTAATTAAGCTTATTGTATTGATTAATTATACTAACGTAAATTATTTCGTTTTATAACATTCGGACGTTGTATTGGTTATTCAGTAAAGAAGTGCTCCGTTTATAAAAAGTTCGTTAAATGTCTCTTATAACTAAATTTTATTATTTTTTGATTATTTCTTGCAAGATCATTTATTAATTATTTCAAAATAGCTCTATAGACAAATTTTACAATTTTTGTTTAAAAATAGACCGCTTCAGCGAATATCTGGACGCAACCAGAAACTTTTTATTTTAAGCAATTTTTTATAATTTTTTCTTACTAGCGATAGCAAAATATAGCTAATATTTTAAAACGTCGGTTTTTAATCAAATAACCAAGAAAAATTTAAAGATGAAGGTCTCCCGTTTACTTGGTTAGTGCGCTTTTTTTGCCTTTTTATGTTAAGTGAGCAGAAAAGTGCATAAGTATAAAGTGTAAATCTCAAAACTTCGCTTTAATAAACAAACAAAAAGTTATCTATTAGGTAACCTATCAAGCAAATAAATAAAAAAACGATAAGTCTTACTAAGTTATTACTAAGGTAGAAAAGGTTGCAGAAACCCTCATGAAAATAATTGTAGAATACCTCATAAAAATAGTTATAGAATCCCTCACAATCATAAAAAACATTTATAAATGTTTTTGTTTTTTTTACTATATATTTGTATACTTCAGTATATATAGATTCGAAGTAACTTGGTTACTTTTCCTAAAATTAAAATCTATTAGTTGCGCCCGCAAAAGAAACTTGCATTTTCAGTTTTTTTCTATATATACACCAAGAACCTTTACTTTTAAATGTGCTTCAATTGACAAATGTCATAAAAAAAAAACTTTTATAAACCATGTTGCAAATATTACAAAACAACATCGCTAAATAATAATAATAAAAGATCAAAGTTAGGTTTTAAAGCATTTTTATAGGTATTCGATTACTACTAAAAAATCATAAAAAAATTAACAAAAATTTTATTTTTTTAACGCAACTTTTTTAAAAAAGATGTTCTTGTATTTGTTAATACATATTTAATGTAAAAAGTACCAAAGTTGCTTAAACCAATACAAATCCGATACTGTAAGCAGATATTCTGACAAAACTAATAAATCACGCATACAAAAAAAAAGTAATCGCACGCGCAAAAGTAAGTAATCAAACACACAAAAATAAGTAACCATACACACAAAAATAAGTAATTACACGCAGAAAAATAAGTAATTACACACACAAAAATAAGTAATCACACGCCCAAAAATAAATAATCATACGCACATAATAAGTAATCACATACACACAAATAAGTAATCACGCGCACAAAAATAAGTATTTACACACACAAAAATAAGTAATCACACACACAAAAATAAATAATCATACGCACAAATATAAGTAATCACATACACACAAATAAATAATCAAACGCACAAAAATAAATAATCACACGCACAAAAATAAATAATCACACGCACAAAAATAAGTAATCACACGCACAAAAATAAGTAATCACACGCACAATTATATACTAAGACTAAGATTTTTCTCCTGAGTGTTTTTAATCCAGAATGATTTTATTTTAAATATGTTTGAGATCAATTACATAACTTTGCTGTTGAGATCAATTACATAACTCAGAAGTTTAGCCTCAATATACAGGATATACATTTGGCATATACAGGATATACATTTAGCCTCCATATACATTTGGCATGCATCAACTCAGTGGTTTGCTCACTGAAAACTTTCAGCCCAATTTCTTTTTTTTTTTTATTCTAATTCTTTAATGTGATACAAATGCGCTTTGGGAGTAACTAAAATCAACATAACGCAACGTTAAAATTATCTTGTTCTATCTCCACATTTTTAAGTTTCGAGATAAAACGATTTTTATAACTTATAAGCATTTTTATAACTTATGTTTTCTCAGCAACTTTTATAACTTATAACTTAGGTTTCAATACAATAAAAAAAAAAACATTACTCCGATGTACATAACGCTATCTCAGTTTTTTCATAAAATGGAGGTTGAACAAGATAATTCTAACGTCGCAATTAGGATTGCTTGCAATGCACAATTTTTTTTGGCAAGTCTCTGAACAATGTTAAAATTATTTAACAGTTTGTTTTCATTGAACTGTCCCCATTAATTTTCATACATTTTCGTTAAACTTTGTACCAAAAATTAATTCCAAGAAATTTAACGCTTACACTTTGCTAAATGCAATTACTGAACTTGGAAAGATTTAACTTTACTTGTTTGACTAAGTTTGACAGTACCTTTGAGAGAGGCATACTTTAGGGATCAAATCAGCTGCTATTTATTCAGCACACTGTGAGTCTTCTACGACAAGTTTCGACAAAAGAGTTGCGACTATAAGTTTTTTTATGATCAATTTCAAAGTAGAAACTCATATTTTGATTCAATATACCAAGCTTAATTTATGGCAGATCTTTGATTTAACCATCCTACAAATTATACAATAGGAAGCAACATAATATCTTCTAGATAACTTAAAATGATCGATTCGAAATCGTACAAGTTTGGTATTTGCCTATTAATACTACAATTATCAAGTCGTAGTAGTTTGAATTTACATGGATTGCAAAGTTATCTTGAAATTTCTTATTGACAAATATAATCAATTAAGTTTTTAACAGATAAATCAATTTCTTTGTTTACATCATTGTTTACATCGTTCGCTAACAATAAAATAAAACTAGTTAGTTTATCAAAATAAGTGAGTGGAACCAAAATAAAGTTAGGAACTATATTTAAAAAGGTAAGTAGCTAATCATGTTATAAAAAATATCTAAAAATAATTAGCACTTTTTGTCACAATATAAAAAAAAAACGAATTTTTTCCCCGTAAAATTATCCCGTAAACTTTTTTGCCGACGTGTTTAATTTTTTTGCCTCCAAATTTAATTTTTATTAAAGAAATAAAAAAAAAGTTCAACGTGACCCTAAAGGATATTGCTTGGAAATATTTGCAATATTTAAAATTTAGAAAAGTTTTAGTGTTATAAAACTTTAACAAACTGTAAGTTGTTTGAGTCAGGATAACATAAAAGATCTTTAAAACATTGATGTTTGAGGTAAAAACTAGACTAATTTTTTTTGAGAATAAAGAAATGCCACTACAACAGTTCAAGGATGCCAGTGGCATCTTTAAATTGTTGTAGTGGCATTTCTTTATGCTCAAGGCTGTTCCCAACATTTAGACAGCCCGAAGACAAGTGCAGTACACGCTTTATAAGATTTTTTGTATTCCTAATGTAAGAAAACTAATAATAAAATCTGTTAAAATATTTTTATTTATCTTATACCAAAAATAACCTAATTTCCTAAGCTCAAAATCACTGCAAGATTTTGAGCTTAGGAAATACGTGCTTGATCAAAACATTTGACAATAACAGAGTACTCAGTAAACATAAACTGATTTAATTTTTGGAGCTGACTTAATAAATCATTTTTGACTGAAAAGTCCTACTTGTCAATATATGCTATTTTGCTTAGGTAGCAGAATAAAAGAGATAACAGATTACCTATCAAAATAACAAGTATATCATGATAAACTTATTTTTTAGTTGCTTCAACATCTTCCATATTCATAAAATTACAGATTTATTGGATTCGATCCTTTTTTTTTTTTTTTTGGCTGTTTCAATATATTTACAATAAGTAAATATTAAAAGAATAATTTTTAGCAAGAGCAAGAAGCAGTCATAAACTTTTTTTTTCCGGCTAACGTCTTATTATCGAATCCCAATAACATTGTCATATTGTTATATTATCTTGTAGATATAAACATATAACAATAAGATATAAATAAGATATAAACAATAAGTTATAAACTTGAAATATATTGTTTATTGCCTATGACAATGAGCACTGAATTTTCATGACTCTACTCATGGTTTTTTGTTTGTGTCTCCTTAAAGATTCTACTTGTGAAGTGGAACTCTTTCTGCTATTTTCTAATGAGGATACAAATCTTAAACTCAGAACCATTAAGCTCAGTTTAATGGTTCTGAGTTTGTCTGATTATAAGATTTCCGTGGTAGCTTTCAGAAAAGCTGATTCTTGAACTGTCTATATAGTTCCATGTTGCGCACTGTTCATTCGCAACATGCAACTGTATTAACAGCATCATCTTACGCATGGGAATTGATTTTGTTAGTGCCCTGTTAGTGCTTTTAGTGTGCATTGTCAAGACTACATAAGGAGTTTTTTGTCACAAATTAGAGTTAATAAGTAGATATTGGTAGGGGATTATACACTAACTATGAGTTAGTCAAGTCTCTATTGATTCAATTTGTATTGATTAAACTCATGAACAGAGTAACTAAAAATACTAAAAAATAAATCCAAAAACTACCGCGAAATTGCTTTAATCTAACCATTAACAAAAACTTGTATCTCCTAGTTCTTCCATATTAGATTGAGTGAAAGCTTTTATTCCTTCTTAACGGTTTTAAGTAAAGCTTTGCCCCAACTCATGTTTTCTTTTTCATGTGTTAGAGTAGGGTGGGGCAAGATGCCCCCCTTAACAAACTTTATCGTATATAATAAATACTTTTACGTTTTCTTGTATTTTTTCTTTTTAATATTAAAGTTTACTTATAAGAGAACACATTGGTAAGATAATATAACTACTTTGTTACTGTTGATAATCTTTTTTTTTTTTTTTTTTAACATCTTCGCTTCCAACAAGGCTGCAAGCAACCACTAATTAGTGTTGTAAGTTACTGGAAGAGAAAAGATGAAGATTGTAGAGCAAGATAACGATTGACAGACGACTTAAAAGATTGCAAATTATATGAATCAGGAAAGCAAGATGAAGGAAGCAAATTCCAAAGAACTGATGTTCGAGGAAAAAAACTAGACGAATAAGAGTTTTTGGAGCACTTAGGAACAGTAACAGAAAAAGGATGAGACTTAATTGAATGACGAGTAACACGAGAATGAATTTTAGTAGATGGCACAAGAGACGCTAGCTCTTTAGAGCAGTACTCATTAAAGTATTTGTAGAAAAGAGAAAGAGAAGCAACATTACGACGATGTGACAGAGGTTGAAGGTTGGCTCCTAGAGCAGGTCCAACAATGTTTACAATGCGTTTTTGCACCTTGTCCAAAAGAGAAAGGGCATCATTAGATGATCCATCCCAGATATGGCAACAGTATTCCATACAAGGCCGGATTTGAAATTTATAGAGATAGAGAATAGAATCCAGAGCAAGAAAGTGACGAGCTCAATAAAGAAAAGCGACTTTAAAATCAAAAAAAAAAACTTGTGCCAGAAGACATCTTGCCCCAGTGGTGGGGCAAGATGCTCTATGGATTTAAAGAAAGAAAGCTTTTTACGCGTTATTCCCCAAACCATTAAAACAGTTGTTAAAAATAACTTACAGTTCTTAAAATCAAAAGCCATTATTAGTTTTTTTTATTTACTCTTTTTATTTATTAAAACAACTGAAATATAAACACTGCAAATAAGTACTATGCAATTATTCTATACAATTGTCTTGAAGATAAATAACTTCTTTTTCAATTAGTAGCAATAAATAACTAAAATAAATGTTCTAATAACGATGTATATACATGACTATGATTCACAGTAGTAGCATAAGTCTGAATTATCTGGACCACATGAAGAGTGGTACCAAGATGTTCATTTAGTGCATTGTGTCCAATCATCGAATGGGGGTACATTGTAAGCACAAGAGCATATGATGCATAAAGTAGTATCAGTAATAAAACATTCAGAGGCTTTCTGCTTTTTAGACTTCTTTGGTTTTTTTGTCCTCAAATTTATTGATTTCTTTTTTTGCTTGATTACCTTATTAAGTGCAGCTTTTTCTTTACGCAATATTGCTTCTTTTTGCTTTTCTTTTATATTGTTTTCATGTTCTTCTAATCTCTTCTTGAAAGGCAAAGAAGTAAGATTTTCAGCTGATTCTGGCTTTCTTTTACACTGTCTTAATACCCTAATTTTAGGACGCGGGGAAATCTTTTCCAAAATTTTAGGGGTGGATTTAAGGCCAAGATGCTCATCAACAACTGGCAAAACTGCATCATTTGATTGTGCTGGTTCTTTTGTAACAGTCTTCATTTTTGAGGCAACAGTTGCTGTGCTTATGACGTCTGGCAACTGTATAGGTGCAACATAAGGTATACTAGGCAAATCACTTCATCAGTGAGCAAAGCTGCATCAAAGGCTTCATTGTTAAAAATAAGCTCATTTATTGGGTGTAAACCAGAGCATCTAAATCCACTGATTGCTTTGTCAATGTTTGTAGTAAAGTTATAGGCAGTTGCAAAAATACCTGCCATGTCAAAAAATGAAATTCTATGCCCCTGATCCGATAACATCCAGTAGCTTGCTGCAGTATTGAAACCAACTTTCAATGGTTTGATAAATGTACGGTCTAAAGATTGCATTTTGTGTGTACAATGAGGTGGAAGAGTTATGAGATGAATCCCATTGTTGCGACAAAAGTTAATGGCTTCAAGTGTTTTGTGACTATGATGACCATCGAGTACAATTAATTCCTCATTATTTTTAGATGCATGAGTCACAGTAACAAAATATGTTAACCATTCAATGAATAAAGATGAATCTGTCTATCCACTGGAGCTAACTCTAACAATTAACCCTGAAGGTGCACAAAAAGCCAGCCTATCAGTCATTCGCTTACGGGGGAATATAAATAATAGTGGGACATAAACACCACTTGCACTCATTGCACACACGACAGTCACAGTAGCACCTCTTTCTCCACTAGTTATTTTTGAAACTTGTCGTTTTCCCTTTGTTGCAATTATTTTTCCTGGCTTATGGACATTTGTTATTCCAGTTTCATCCATATTCCAGAGCTGTTTGGCTGAAAACTTATGTTCCTCAAATAATGACTTGTATACTGAAAAAAACTGATTTAACTTTGGTTTATTGAAGCCAACAGCTCTGCTTACACTTGTGGGGTTCAAATAGAAAGTTGTGGGTTGCGAGACATAAATCCTTGCAGCCAATTCTTTCCTGCCATTTTTGATTCATTATTAAAAGGATTTTCAATTCCCATTTGTTTAGCAAAACCATATGCTAGACGACGTATATCTATTGTTGTCAAGCCAAATAATGCTCTTTCCATAATTTGAACTTGTATTACAATGTTTAATTCAAAATCTTTACTAAATACAGGAGATTTTCCACCCAGAGATAAACCACCAACCTTTACTTTTCCATCTCGATGACGTTGTAATGTTTTATTGTTAATACTAAATTCTGATGCAACATTTTTCAGACTGCAGCCCATCTCCATAGCTTTTAACGCTGACTTTATCCTATCATTTGTTGCACCTCTCTGTGTTTTTTGCACATAATTTCTCAACATTATTTAAATTGTTTAAATATGTTTCTAAATAAAAATTTTAAAATTAATTTATATAAACATATAAACATATGCAAAGTATATGTAGTGAGTGCAAATTTAATACAAATAAAACTAATTTAAAAAAATTTTTTTTCTATATATTATTGTGGGACAAATTCTGTATAAAAAAAAACTATTTTCTTACCTTCATCACATAAGTATTGCCAGTCCAATAAACATTTAAAGTTAGAAGCAACTTACTAAAAAAACACTCAAAAAAGTTAAAAATCTATCTAAACCTTAACTAATAACAATATTTAAACTATTTTTGTTCCGTTATATTGTTTTAACTATATTAATATTATAATAGAGGAATAAAACACTACTATTCTATGATACCCTCACAAAAGCAAAAAGACTTCTTGCCCCACGGGTCATCTTGCCCCACCCTACCCTACTCCAATTTTTCATTGTGATTAATTTTTCATCTTTTTTACAAGAAAAACTCTTTGGAGAACGAATAATTTATTGCAAGAAACCGATGCAAAAAAGTGTTAAATTATTTTAATACCTTTTTGTGGTTTTTGCTATTCTTGTTGCTGTACTTATTGCTAGATTATTATTAGATTAAGTTATATTGCAAATCTTTACCAATTTTAGTTAAAATATTGCTTATACATGCTTAAATCTTTTTTTTAATTTCCAGCTGTTTGTTTGAAAATATAATTTTTTTGAAATATTATAATCTCATTTATTATTTCGATGCATAACGACTCACAGTCCGTATCATTCACGCAAAGGACGTGACGTTAAATAAAGTTTAGTGAAAAGTGAATATAAATACTCGCACGACTACCAGCATGATTTAGACGTGACTGAGTGATTGATTAACTAATTACGTAACTGGTTCAAAACAAATCTTCAGAGCTTTAAGAAAATATTTTTATACTGAGAAAAAAACCAAGTGAAATTAGAAATAATAAACTCTTTTCAGTTTTTTAGCTTTTTAACTAATGTAGTTTACAGAGTCAGCATTAGGCCGCTCGTTCAATTTTTATTTTTATTTATTTCGGAAATCTCTTGACAAAGCTCTTTGTTGAAATAAATACTTTTACTTTTTAAATTATAAGTTTTTTTATTACCTCTAATTTAACTTTAAAATCAAAAATTTTTGTACTATCTTTTTGAAATTCTTAAACATCTTATTTTCCAATTCTGTGAGCGTGTTCAACGCTCTTAATATCTATATAGTCATCAAATTTTTTTTTTTTTGTATTTGATTCCCAGGTTTTGCCTTCATTTTCCTTAATTCTGTCTATTCTTTTTTTTTTTAATTGAACCGAATATAAAACATGTATATAGTATAAAACATATATATAGTATAAAACATATGAACAAAATATAAATATAAAAAACTAAATATATGTATATATATATATATATATATATATATATATATATATATATATATATATATATATATATATATATATATATATATATATATATATATATATATATATATATATATATATATATATATATATATATGTATATATATATATATATGTATATATATATATATATATATATATATATATATATATATATATATTTGTTATTCACCTCCTCAATGCCGAGAACGGTACTACCAGGGACATGGTGGGGATCAAACTCGGAACCTCTCGCTTATGAAGCGAGTGTTTTACCACTACACCACTACCGCTTATAGTAAGCATATAATTCATATATGTTTTCTTCGTATTTATTATTATTTATGAGGTTTACAAAAAAATTTATATAAAGTCCTATTAGATTAGTTTATGATTTACTTGCTTTTTAATCACCCTTGACGACAACTGCCATACATATTCTTTGCATTCTACTTAACGACTTATCCAATTTGTCGAAGTCAATTTTCTGCTACTACCTAATAAGTTTTTTCCACATCTTATGCATCTTTAGGCATTTGTTTTTGACATTAACCTATCTTTCCGAAGGTGTAGCATGATTTTTTAAGCGTACAAGTAAACTGCTTTTTTTCATTACTCCATCTATTTTTACAAAGTCACCTGTGGCATTTTAACCAAAACAGCCCCACGCCAAAACACTACATCCACCATATTTTACAGTCAATAATACACCATACTTTATCATAAACTCAACGGATTTTTTTTTCTAGACAAACAATCTTATCTTGAAACCAAGATTTAAAACTTCGACACATCGGTCCACGTTTACAGTCATTGATGGCCCATTTTTTATGTAGTTTTGCCTACTTTACCATTTTAATTATGATTTTTATTTAAGCATTTCAATCGAAATAAGTTTAAATTATCTAATAAAAAATTAACATAATAATAGTTAAATAAAAAACATTTTTTTAAAAAGGTAATGTAATTCGAATAATTATGAACGATAGTGTATATAAAAGTATTCTTGGTATTATATACTTCCTAGTTAAGTTGTCTTTCGAGGTGCTTTATAAATAGATTGAAAGAACTTCTAGGAACACCTTTATAACCAAATATAGGAATAGGACTTCTAGGAACACCACACATACACACACAAAAAATTAAAAATCAAAGTTTGCTAAATCTTCTAGGTCTTTCTAGATTTTTTTTAGCAAATCTGCTATGTATTTAACCAATTTGTTCTATATTGGTACAAGCGTTTTTTCAAGTTTTATCAGTTGTGTGGTATCGTTTCCGTAATTTAACTTCTTATATGGTATCGCTACTTCATTTAAATATTGCAGTTTTCGTACTGTGTTCAACATTCAACAATCAAAGTGAACTAACACGGTATTTTTACAAATCAAACCAATCAATACAAAGTACATCAACAGAAAAACAAAACAAAGGAAGACATCCAAAATCTTCTAGATGGTTATAAACATTAACTAAAAAGCAATCTTACTTGTATTTTGTATTTTGTATTTATCTTGTTTTTTGTATTTTGTGTTTTGTACTTGTATTTTGTTCATAAATAATAATAAGATCAAAAATTCATATATATATATATATATTTTTTCTTATCGAGACAATGCAACCATTCGATACCATACGATGCTTTTTATTATTGATATTTAAGTGTTGAAGCAATAACAATAGCCTCGATTTTAGTAATATCGAGATAATAATTGATACCACATAATACAAGACCATCCCTCTCGGTTTTGATTTACACGATACCAAATATCTAGTGTCTATTCTCAAGCCATTTACAATGTTCATTCGTTTAACTTAAAAGTAGCCATGCATGTTATGTAGTACACTACTTCTTCTACTATAAAGATCGTTGCAACTTTCTAATCTTCCTTTAGTTTAGTTCATCGTTCCGCTGGTCATATCGACTATATCGGGAAAAATTAAACTAAAGTTAGCATCAATTGTCCTACATTTATTTTAACCGTATTTTCAAAAATCTTGAAGAGAATTTTATGTAACAGAATTTATAATCATTTATCCTTAAACAATTTAATATACAGTATCGGACAAAACAAGTGCAACCAAATAATGCTAATTTAGTTTCTTTATATAAAAGTGCTGCATTTTTTCAATTTAGAGAAACAACTATGTAACTGTTTAGAGACAATGTTCTTCAAGTTTTATTCATCACAAAGTTCATTGTTTGTACACGAAAATTAATAAATTAATCAAAAGTATTTAAAAAAAATGTGTTCCTTCTGGACAAAACAAGTGCAACTCCACAAAATGTTGACCAAGCTGTATTTCACTATCAATATTTCGTGGCGAATCCTTTTTTGTCGATCACAGCCTTGCATCTTCGAGGCATAGATTCAATCAGGTGATCAATGAAACTTTGTGGAATTGCTGCCCAGGCCTTTTGGGTTTGTTCAAACAGTTGATCCTTATTACGAGCACCTTCACGATTAATTCTGCGGTTGACAATCTCCCACTGGTTCTCAATAGGGTTGAGATCCGGAAATTGAGGCGGCGAATCCATCACCGATAGGTGGTTGTCTTGAAACCACTGCTTGACTACTTTTGCAGTGTGTTTCGGATCGTTGTATTGCTGAAAAACCCATTTTATTGGCATATTCCATTCAGCATGAGGTAACATAACATCTTTCAGGATATTTTTATACATGAAACGGTCCATTATTCCATCGATTCTATGTATTGGACCTAGATCGTCAGCAGAAAAACACCCCCAGATTATTACATTACCTCCACCATGCTTCACGGTCTTATGGCAGTAACGTAAATCGATGCGTTTTCCGGCCGGTCGACATACACGGCAAATGCCATCGCTCCCAATGATGTCGAACTTCGATTCATCACTGAACAGGACAGTTCGCCATTTTGGCACATTCCAGTCAATATGAGATGTAGCAAACAGGAGTCTTTTCTTCTGGTTCTTTAGTGAAATCAGCGGTTTCTTTGCAGGGCGTCGAGAAAACAATCCGGCTTCAACAGCACGTCGTCTGATTGTTTGGTCCGATACAGACAGCTCTAACTGCTTTTGTATCTCGACTGATGATATCCAGAAATCCTTCTTGACGGATCTGATGATCATGGAATCCTCTCTAGAAGTGGTGGAACGCGGTCTTCCACCTTTGTTGTCTGCTGCCAACTTCCCCGTAGAACGATATTAGGAACATTTTTTCACGCGATATTTATCACAAAAACTATTTTGTGACATTCCACTTACGTAATTGCCAATATTTTTCTTTCTTAGTTCCAATCCCCAAGACTATCGGGAGCCATTTTTGCACTTGAAGTCATGAAAATAATAAAAATAAATAATCACGCTTCTCAAGGATTACATTTATCTTGTGTT
>NC_061156.1:43155222-43190222 GCF_022113875.1 Hydra vulgaris | reverse complement strand
TATATATATGTATATATATATATATACATATATATATATATATGTATATATATATATGTATACATATATATATATATATATTTATATATATATATATATATATATATATATATATATATATATATATATATATATATATATATGTATATTTATATATATGTATATATATACATATATATATATATATATATATATATATATATATATATATATATATATATATATATATGTATATTTATATATATATGTATATATATATATATATATATATATATATATATATATATATATATATATATATATATATATGTATATATATATATATATACATATATATATATATGTATATATATATATATTATAATATATATATATATATATTTATATATATATATATATATATATATATATATAATATATATATATATCAATTTTTGCAAAGCAAAAAGCATCATCGACACGCTAAAAGAGATGTTAAAAGAAGCTCGAAGTGATATTCGCTTCTGGAATTCTTATGGGATGCAGTAATTGCTGCAATAAAATGTAAATTACTTGATAAACCAGAGATGTCATCTAAACTTTAAAACTACATTATAACTAACTGATATTAGAGTTCCTTACTTTTCTACGACTCCAGAGGACCTCTACCGCCAGCTTCACAATGCACCTCTGAACTGTGTTTAAACAGAATTTGAAACTCATTTTAAACATAGATTACTTGACATAGATTACTGAGCATCTAGAAATTGAAAAATTTATCAATGGTTAGTGCTTAGATTCTGATTTTGTTGAGATTTTTTTTATAAGATGTTTTCGAAGAACATGGAATGCTAAAAAAGCATCGGAATATATCTGTGAATCATGCCAAATTCAAGAGTGTTTAACTAAATATGACTCTGAATCAGTTTCAAGTGTGCTTTAGGACTATAATAGTATCATTTCTCAATTATTTTCTCTAGATCATAAGTTTGTGAACCTAGTAAAGATTTTAATATATATGTCCGTCACTTCCGTACGTACAATGCTCTTTTTCCTGTCTTCGTAGGCTAAATACCTATTTGCGTTTTACGAAATTTCAAAAGAAGTTGAATTATCTTTCTCTTTAAAGTTGCAATCACGGTATTACCTACAATCTTGATCTTAATTCTTTGATTTGTGAGTTTGTAATGTGTGCATCCATACGTTTGGACTAAGTATGCAATATGAATTAAATATCCAAATACGTATGAAACATTTTATTTGAGAAAATAAATTGTTTTTTTATACCAATTGAAAAGACTTAATATCACACATTACATATTTTCAACTACTACCAAATAGTTTGATCCCCATCACAATGGGCAAGTATAGTCAGTTTTGAGACAAATTATTCATCAAATTTAGCATGATTACTAATATGAGGTCAGTGCCTCTTATGAAATTGTTATTCTTCATATTTTGTTGCTATAGATACTTTATTTTGCATTATTTTTAATAGCAACAACGTCTATTGGTATTTTAAACATTATATTCATAAGTCCTAAATTTACCAAATTTAACAAGTGTACCAAAATGATGTTTGTGTTTTTTATGAAAGTGATAAATTTTAGTTATAATTTAGATTATAATTTAGTTTCTATGATTACCTAATTTTGGATAGCAAAAACCTGTTTCTGGAAGCTATAGATTTTTTATTTGGCATTTGTATTAATATGAGATCTTTGCTTCTAATAATAGTGATTTTTTATATTTGGTTACTATGGTTACTAAATTTTGCATAGTGTAATTCGTTTGCCACGATGACAAAGGGATCCGATAGAGATGTGGTACTCCAAATTTTTCTTAAAAACTTTATATATATATATATATATATATAAATATATATATATATATATATATATATATATATATATATATATATATATATATATATATATATATATATAAATATATATATATAACAATACAATTATACATAATTTATAAAAAACAAGTTATACATTTTTTTTCTTAATTTGTTATTTTAGATGCTCCAAGAAGTACTAACGGTCTTGTCAAAGAGCACCGTGGAAGTGCATTTAACCAGGAAGTTCACGCCTATTTCCTTACCGTGACGCGAAATATGTCCAAAGCTCATTTCGAACCTGGATCTCCTGCTTATAAAGCAAGTGCTCTAACCACTGCACCACAGCCGCACAACTACAGACCTCATAACTTATTTTTATATCAGGATAACATAAAAGTTTTAAAATTCATAATGGAAATTTTTTTTTCTTTTTTATTGCTGTTTTTCTTAAACTGGACACAAGTAGATCAGATGTGCACAACAGTCGTTTTATTTCATCTTCATTGCATTTTGATCGACTTATTTTTGGCACCGTGGACCAATATCGACATAAAATGGACAAAAAATCATAACTCCTTTATTCTTAAAGTTGTCAAATTGAAATTTTTATCAGTGACTCTAGTCATCATAAAGGGTTGTTTTTTTTTTAATTTTTTGATTTAGATGCAGGTACCCTAAACACACTTCTTGAAAAGGGTATAAAGGGCGTTAGAGGTTTCAGAAATATCTTTTGATCGTCTTTAAAAACAGTTTTTTCCAGGTTCGAAGCATTAACTAAATAAAATGTTTGTTACGTGTTACACACTTTTTTTATAAACAAAGAAACATTTATTTATTAGATATTTTATCAGAAATCAAAGTAAAATAATACAAAACTTAAAATTAAAAAAGTTTTGTACAATCTTTCTTAAGTTCAAGTTCTTTAATACAACTTGAACGCCTCCTTAGAGAGCTAATAATTGAGTCTGAACTGCACAATAATCTTCGTAAAACATCTTCATTTGTAACTTTTCTTGAATATTTTCTAGTATAGTTCTCTATATTTTTTAACGTCTTTATTTCAAACTTCCTCAGAAAGAAGACCTACTGGTACTGTTTTCTCTTACAACTTGAGAACTATGAATTAGAATTTTAAGTACAATTTGAGGTATTGGAAACAATGGGTACAGTGAATCGCAGAGCTCTGCTGTTTCTTTAGTTTATTATTCAAGTTTATCAGCGTTAATTTGGTGCTTGTACAATAAAACACAAAGAATTACGTAAAACGTTTCATGAGATTTTTATTTAAGCCAAGTATTTCAGCAGACAACTTATAATTTCGGAATACTTTACCGCGTATATACCGCGTTTTCATCATTTGTTGTACCTGAACCGCTGTATTTTGGTACATCTACAATTAAACCTAACTGATCTTTGATGATACGAGTATACCAGTGTTTTTTTTTTAAAAAAATCAAAAAATAAGAAACTTTTTCTTCTTATAAAAAATAAAAGGAGGGGGGGGGGGGGGTAGTCATAAAAAAGTAAAAATAAAAAAGAGGGGGGGATTTTTCAAAAAAAATAAAAATAAGAAAGAAACTTGGGGTTAGAGGGTTAGGGGGTTAGGGGGTAGATAGGTGTCAGGGTAGGAGGCGGGGGGGTGAGGAGGGAGCGAAAAATATGAAAAACATAAATTAAGTGATAAGCAGGTAGGTAGCGAAATTTATTACGAGCGATTGCTATGCTCCAGGTATTTATCAGTTTTTAGATGCCAATAGTGCGTCTTGTATGTCAGTATGACCAGATGAAAAAGACATGGATATTTTGTGATAACAGCGACTTCAACAAGCGCATATTGGTTAATCCTAGTCAAGTTAAACTGATAAACAATTTACTGGTGGGACAGTTTTTTTACGTGCACATTATCCTAACGTGATTCGCGTTAATAAAAAAGGAGAAACGGTTTTTGTGGTAAGAGATCAATTTTTTCGCATGGATTTGAAAAAAAAAGTAAATGCTAAAAACATTAGTTTATTTTTGCCGGAACTGCGCAAATATCAAAATGAAGTTTATGGTGAGTACTTTGTACTAAAAGGTGTACAATTGAAAACAAGCGAGGATTATTTAAATATAGAGACAGGAAATTTTGAGCAGATGCATTTTTATCATTTTGAATATGAAACAGCCAACTCGACTGAGATGGAGTGTGTCATTATTGACGAAAAAGTAAAAAATGCAAATGCAGTAATGAATCAAATCGCGGTTTCGTTAAACGAAGAGCCTCCAACAAAAAAACCAAGAAAACAAAAAATTGTATCTGATGACGAAGAGAATTAATGTAACTAATTTTTTTATTAGAAAAAATATTTTTTTAAAAAAGTTTATTTGTTTTTTTATTAAATAAAAAAAAAGTTTTTTAATATTATTTTTTTAAATTATGTTTGTTTGTTTTGAACAATAAAGCGTTTTTAAAAAAGAAGCCTTGAAAAAACAGCAAGTTTTTTTTTTATTTGCTAATCTTTTTGTTATAGCCAACATATTTTATTGTTTCTCTTAAAAATTAAGTTTAAATAATTTTTAAGTATTGCAAATATTATTTTGTTTTTTTTTTTATGTTTTATACATAAAAATATATTTTTTTGAGAAAAAATAAAAAATGTTTTTTGCATTAAAAAGATTTTTAATGTCACATTCGAGCGAGTTATGTGTTCCTTTTGGAAACTGTTCGTATGAGCCATGTTCTTTTTTAAAATATTTTATTTTGATTGGCGAGTCAGGATGCATTTATGACATAGCTGCAGAATATTTTCGTCAAACAAAATATAAGAAGTTAGGTAGTGATTATTCGTACATCGAATATTCGACAAGTTTGTTAATGTTAAAAAACATAACATATTCTGATGAATTTCATGATGAAGCCTACCGAACTATTTTTTATCTTTATACTATTCCTAACCCTTACACAGAGACAGATTTTAAGGTATTTTTAGAACGTATTCAATATGTTTATGAGTTGAGGAAAAGAAAGGTGAATATTACATTTCGTCCTCGAAAAAACACTCAAAGTGATGACTATTACTATTACGAGATGTCGCTTTACCGTTACATTTCAAATTTATTGGATAGCAGTTGTAATCGTGTTCATGGATCGAGATTCAATAGATTTGAAAAAATAGATTGTTTAATTGAATTAATATTGGATCCAGCTTCTATTTACCGAAATAAAGACGGTTGCGCGTATGGTATTAATGTTTTTGCAAATTGCTATGGTAATCCACCGTTAGTGATAAGTTTGTTGAGAGGTGGTTATCTTGCTTTTATATGGCAGTGTGTTTTAAAGTACACTTTTTCTTTTTGTAGCGAAACTAACTGTCAGAAAGATGGTATGAGCAAGGATTTGTTTATGCAAAGCAAGGATTTTTTAAAAATTAGAGACGAAATAGAATTATGTGGAATGTGGTGTTTGTTTATACTTTACTTGAAAAAAAATTCAAAGGATTTTTTAGGCGACGAAAATGTATCGAGTTTTAACGAAGCTTGTGATTGTGCTGCTGAACTTTTGAATAAAAAAACATATGACAATGAATATGGCATCACTAAAATGTGAAAACATATTTAAAAAATAATTTTTTTTTATTATCTTTGTATCTTTTTTTTTTTTTTTAAAAAAAAAAAAAAAATATTTTTTTAAAAAATAATTAATAAATTTATGGTAAATAATTTTTAATAATTTTTTGTTAATATATTTTTTTATAATTATTTTTTTATGTACTATTTTTTTAATAAATTTTTAACATTAGTTTCTTTATTTAATACATTTTTTATTACATTTTTTTATTTATTACAATAAAATAAAATAATTTTTTAATTTTTTTATAAAAAATATTTTTTTTTTACTTATTTATTAAAGATAAAAAATGTCTGTAAGAGAAAAAATAATATCATTTTATGTTATTGACGAAGCAGGAATAACAAAAAGATATACTCAACCTTTTACTGGCTTTCGATACGAAAAAACACATTTGGGGAATAAAAACAATTTGGAAAATAATAACAAAACGGAAAGCGATTTGGAATTGAAAAAAAGAAAAAAAGATTATTCATTTTTTTAGTTTAAAAAATGTTTCAAGTAAAAAGTCAATCGATTAGTGTGTTTAAGCAAGTACTTTTAAAATGTTGTTTGATTGTGTGTCAAGAATGGAGGTATGCAGCTGATGTGCAGGATTTTATAAAAGATTTTATATTGAATTGTCGACACGATATGGATATTCATGATATACGCGATATTCATGAGGACTGGATTTATGTAAAACAATTGATAACTTGCGAACGAAATGCAGAGATGGAGATGGAGATGCAGAGAGGGACAGACATGGAAGACTATGTTCTACATATATCACTAGCTTTGTTAAAACAATGTCGTATTTTGAAGTATTTTTTGTACTGAAAAATGAGTTACGAAGATGTTGAACAGTTAGATTGCAGTTTGGAAAAAGTGAGAGCACCGAGTCCGTATTTTACTTTAACTAATTTATTTGCGCCCACATGGGAATCATTAAACCATTCGATTTTTACAAAATTACAAAAAGCTTCTAAAGTGTTTTCGCATCGACATGCATTTTATGTGCATCCAACAGCGTATTACAAATATGAAAAGTTATGGTTGATATTTCGTTACATTTATCTGCAGCTAATTTATTTAAAAAAAAAAATCCCATTATGAGTTATTAACAAGTAGTTTTGTAGATTTGGAAGAACAGCGCTATCATTATGATATGATTGAATTATTTAATAATTTTTTAGTGCGTGCTAATCTTGACGATTTTTTAGTGCGTGCTAACTTTGACGATTGTCAAATAGAAATAAAAGTGCAAATAGAAGATACAAAACATCATAACAAACATTGTAGATTACGAAGCTGTAAAGATATATCTTTGACTGATATTTTAAATATGCCTAACCTACGTTATATGTATTTACAATTTAATTGAAAAAAAATATTTTTTTTATTAAATTTCTTTTTTGTATATATCAAATATAACTTTTTTTTAACAAAAAAAAAAACCATATATAAAGTAGAACTTTTTTTATTAATTTAAAAAAAAACTTTTTTTTAGAGAAAAAAAAAACTAAAAAATGTTTATGTCATTGAAAGGTTCAGCGCAAATGCCAAAACGAGCTACCCAAGGTAGCGCTGGGTTTGACATTTTTGCTATGGAAGACGTGTATTTATTAAAGCGAGCAACTGTTAAAGTGCCTACTGGTATTCGAATGCAAATTCCTGACGGGTATTATGGACAATTGTTATCGAGATCATCATTAGCTGCTCAAAATATAACAGTAGAAGGTGGCGTTATTGATAGCGATTATCGTGGAGAAATCTGTGTTTTGTTAAAGAACAATAACGACCGTGAGTTTGTAATTAAAACAGATTTAGCTATAGCTCAATTAGTATTTTTGCAATGTTTTTCGCCACAACTTTTCATTGTTGTTCCAGAAGAGGAGTTAACAAGCACAGCAAGAGGAGTTGGTGGATTCGGTTCAACTGACTGTATGCAATAAATATAATAATTTAAAAAAAACAATAAAAATATATTGTAAAAAAAAAGTTTTTTTACAGAAGAAAAAACGTGTAAGAATTTTAAAAAAATTTTTATAATGATTATTAAGATTGAGATAAATTGGTTTACTTAGTGAGAAAAATAAGTTTTTATTTTTATATATATTTGTTCAATAAAAAATTTTTTTTAGAGTAAAAAAATGAAATTTAAAAAAGAAATCAGCGAAGAAAAATAATGATGTTTATTATAAAAAAATTTTATGGACATCGAAACGTTATTCGGATGAAAGCGGCGTCGATGATTTAATTGTTTCTGATCAAATGACGTGGGACGACGTCCGTGTGTTTATCGAAAACAAAACAAGAAATGTTATTTTTAAAGAAATGAGCAGAACTAAGAGACAGATGCCGGAAAGTCGGAATTTTTTAGTTGGTTTTGTGTCAGTGGTCATGTTTTATCGGTCAGAAGCGGACGGATATCGTCTTGTAAAATCAATATTTAGATCTCCAGTGCATTATGTTCGAACAATGGAAATTTCTAAAAAAATAGAAGAACTTGTGAATGTTAATGTAGAAGGGAGCCGTCACGTTTCTCATATAGACATCGGATTTGTTTTGTATAATTTATCCCAATTTCAAGCGCAAATCATCGGTGGAATGAGTACTGAACCATTTGTCTTGTTAAGAAATTCCATTATTGGCTTATACGCCAATAATGGAATTTCACAATCACAGTCACAATCAATAGCTTCAATATCCATTACAAAATCAAACATTTTTCTTATGAACCTGTTTTTTTAAAAGAAAAAAATAAATTTAAAAAATTTTTAAGAATGACAAAAAATATATCATTCTTAAAATTTATATATTTTTTTAATGTTTTATAAATATCTTTTTTTTTTAAAGAAAAGAAAAAATATATCATTCTTAAAAATTATATATTTTTCTAATGTTTTAAATATCTTATTTTTTAAAGAAAAAAAATTGCAATAATCACTTTTTTATTTACAAAAAAAAATTTAACAAACAACTATTTATTTTTTTACAAAAAAATCATTAAACAATAAGGCGTCCAAAAAAGTAATGATTTTTGACTTTTTCCCAGAAATCATCTTTGTCCTCTTCCTCATACAGCGAACCTATCGCATTGTTAGCTTCAAGAACATAATTAAATTTAGTACGATGACTATCGCTGATGAAATATTTGCTTTGTTTTTTAAAATACGTCATAAATGCTTGCATCTGTTGTCGATCCACTTGAATATCATTAAACGTCTGATTTTCATAACGCTCAATTTGATTAGGCGTCCAAAAATCATATTCATCAAAATGATTTTGCATGCTCGGTGATTTTTTCCAACATTCAAGAATCAAGGCTAAATAGTGCACTTTAAGTAATTTAATAACAAGAGGAACCTTGTTGAATCTAGTAGCAAAAATATCGATTGCATCTTCAGAAATAAAAAAATCAATCAACTGATCCATGTGACAATCCCACTTTGTGTACGGTTTAATTAATTTCGAAATAAAATTATAAACAGAATTATACAAAAAATATTCATCATCATTCATATTGTAACGTAATTTATGACAAAACTCGACGCGTTCTATAAATTCATCTTCTGTCATTGTTTCCATATCCATTTTGTAATTATCATATTCTCTACACACAACCTGATAAACCTCTCTCCATTTGTGTTCGATCATTACATTGTGATCTGAAAAAAAAAAATTATATAATATAATAAATTATAAATAAACATTACGTTGTGATCTGAAAAAAAAAAGGACAAACTGATTTTTACCTCTCCACGAATCGAATAATTTCAGATTTTTTCGATAAACTACCATACTTTGTCCAGAATTTCTTTTTCTTTTAACGCCTTGATAAACATTTTTTAAAAAATGATCTAAAATCACTATGACTTCTTGCAATTCATTCAATGTCAAAAGTAACTCGAACATATTTTGAGGTTCAAATTTGTTTTTTGAAAATTTCAAAAACAAGCGCTCAGGATACTTGATCAAATGAGCAACAATCAGCTTTAAAAAACCCATTATTTTTTTACTATTACTAAACAATGTAAATATCGCAATATAATAAAAAAAACATATTTTTTATTTATATTTTTAATGCAAAAAATTATAACAAATAGTTTTTAATTATTATTATTATAGTTGTAGCCGTAAATTTACATAGAATGTACACATACAGCGAGCAGGGGAAACACCCCACTATAAACAACCAGTTTTATAAATATTTGTTCCAAACTTTTTCCACAACCAGGAGTCTAGTCTATTTTTGAAAGAAAGTACAGTGGAGTACAAAGTTATTTGCTCTGGTAGATTGTTCCAGTATTTTGCTGATCTATTATACAAATGATTATATCTTGGAAGACAGTTTAGAACATACTCACGCCTTATTTTAGAATGGTGACCACGAGACACGGAGTTAATATATTTTGGTAGATATTTATCATTAACTATATCAAAACGATGTATTAATTTAAAAATTTGGATTAAATCGCATCGAAGGCGTCGAAACTCAATTGATGGTAGGTTTAATCTTTTTAGCCTTTCGCAGTATTGAAGATGCCTCAAGCTGTAAGCCCATTTTGTAGCTTTGCGTTGAACAGATTCAACCAAAGCCATATCAGCTTTTAAAAAAGGAGCCCAAATGGACACTCCATATTCAAGATGTGGTCTTATAAATACTTTATATAATTTGAGAGCCATTTTTTCATCAATGAAAGTAAATGTCTTTTTCAGCATACCGAGAATTTGTAAGGACTTAGAGACAACTGTTTGAATATGAGCGCTCCACTTGAGGTTAGATGTAAAAATGACTCCTAAATCACGTTCTTTAGTAGAGCTTCTTAGAGATTGGTTGATTCCTTGGTTATTTTGAAGAAAGTAATTGTAATGGGGGTTGTTTCGACCGTAATGAATGACGCAGCATTTTGAAGTGTTTAGCTTAAGTAACCAAGTGTTTGACCACTCGTATACCAAGCGTAGACGATCCTGCAGATCAACAAAATTAGATTGCGATAAGGTTTTAGAAAAAAGTTTAGTATCATCGGCAAATATCTCAGAAGTTTCAGTGAGTTTTGCGAGATCATTTGTGTAGAGAATGAAGAGGAGCGGGCCGAGAACAGAACCTTGAGGAACACCACTGAGAACATCAACCCATGCAGAGCTGGTATTGTTAATTGTAACGCGTTGCTTTCTGCCCACTAAAAAAGATTTAATCCATTGTAGGAGTTTGCCGTTTATTCCGAAAGATCTTAATTTTAACAAATGTCTGTTGTGAGGTACAGAGTTAAACGCTTTGGCAAAGTCAAGATAGATTACATCAATAAATTGGTGAGATGCTATGGAGGGCGAAATGATATCAAAAGTTTCTATTAGGTTAGTTACGCATGATTTATGATAAAGGAAGCCATGTTGATTTGCAGAGAGCATTTTATTATCGTTAATGTGCTTTAAAATTTTTTTCTTTACAAGTTTTTCAAAGATTTTACAGGCAACAGATGTTAGTGAAATAGGTCTATAGTTTTCAGCAAGTAATTTATCTCCCTTTTTTTTATAGATCGGACTAATATTTGCTAATTTCCATTGAGTGGGTACTACTCCAGAATTAAAGGATTTATGAAAGATTTTTGTTAATGGAATTGCAAAGCTTTTGGCACATATCTTGAGTATTAAGGGATGCAAGCCGTCAGATCCGAAGGATTTATAAGGCTTTAGATCGGCAAGTACCTGAATAATATCTGAGATAGAGAAATCCAAGTTTTCATTATAAATGCATTCAGAAAGAATACCACTTTTATTTAGCAAAGGAAAATTTTCAGAGCTTTCAAGTGTAAACATAGATTTAAATTGAGAGTTCAGAAGATCAACTATATCAGGAAGAGCTTCAATAATTCTGCCTGAAGTATCTTTGAGAGAGCGAATTCTATCTTTAATTTTTAGTTGTTTGTTGATATATTTGTAAACGATTTTTGGGTTGTTTTGGGATTTTGATATTATTTCTTTTTCATGTGCTTTTTTTGCTTTAAATATTTCAGTTTTTACTGAACGATTAAGGCGATTGTATTTTATTTTAAGCTTACTATTCTCCCATTTGGTAGAGCAGTTTATATGCCAAGCGGATTTTTTTTCTCGGATCAGGTTTTTAATATGTGGGGTAACCCAAGGATCATACTTTTTTTTGTTTTATTAATCTTGGGAATAAAATATGTGCAAGCAGTGCGATAGTTAGAAATTAGTATATTGAACATTTGATCTGCAGTTTTATGCAGGAATAAAAACTCCCAGTCGATTGATGCAATAAAGTTAGATATTGAATCGTAATCACCTTTTTTGTAATTAAACGATTGAGATTCACTTTCGGTAAACAGTTCTGAAACTAAGAATCTCCAAGTGATACTAAAATGACCCTTAGCGGTGTTACCTAGTATAGTACTAGGAGACAAGTTTAAAATAGAATTACTGTTGTAGGTAAATAACAAGTCCAACATATTATTTGAGGAACCATAATCAGTCTGGAAAGTAGGAAATGTGATATGTTGAGTAAAAAGGCTGTTTTGGAAAATATTCCAGAAATCATACTCGGTAGGATTGTTTGGGTTAAAAGATTCAATACCATCGTTAGACCACTTTATATTCGGGAAGTTAAAGTCACCGACAATCAAACAGTCATCATAGGGCTTTTTAATTAAACTATGAGCTAATTTGAAGGATTCAGCGACATATTTTATTAAACTGGCATCATTTGGTCTGTATATACAACCGATAAGTATATGTTTGTTGTTAAATTTTACAGATACCCAGACTTGTTCGAGAAGATTTGTATAAAATTGGTTAACTTCATGAGAGTTAAATACGTCTGTAATGTAGATAGCTACACCGCCACCTCGACGTCCGTCTTGACGATCTTTACGATATAGGCTATACCCATCGATATTAGGTACTGAGTCATTTCGAAACCATGTTTCAGAGATAGCAATAACGTGATAATCAAACGTTCTAGATATTGAAATTAAATCGGCCATTTTATTATCGAGAGATGTAGCATTAGTATAATAACAATTAACGCTATAGTTTGTTTTTTGTTATGAAGATTTTTACTTTTGTATTTTAAGTTTGCTGGTAAAAGAGTGGAAGAAGGGTAGTAATGTTTATGTAGTGGTTATATTTTTGAGTTTGACGACTCCGCTGCTTCGTATACCGTATCTAAAGGGCGATGTTTTTAAATTGATATTACTATTTAATTCATTACGCTTCATTCTTAACTGATAGTTTAAATATCTTTCAGCCTCAGTCAAATCTGGGCTTATAAAAATATTTTTATAATTATCTGAATTTTTCAATTTTTTTGCTGCTGTTAATAATGGGTTTCTTTCGGAGACATCAGAAAGTTCGACGATAATTGGTCCTGGTTTAGAGGACGTAGATTTAATACGTTTGACAGATTTTGGTTTTGCATCAGATGAAATAGTAACTAAGATATTCTGAACCGTTTCCTTATCGTCGATATGCTTATCAGCAACTGATAACTTTGCAGATTCTTTAATGCCATAAATAATAACATTTTTTTCACGCTTCTTTTTTTGCTGTTGCTCAATGGCAAATGTGTTGATAATTTTTAGTTGTTCAATAGGCTGCTTTTTTTTTATGTTTTTGCTTGCAACTGTAACCCAGCTGGATTCGATACTACTGGTTGTGGTATTAGTTAGCTCATTAGGATTTTGGATTAGCTTATCTATTATTAATTAAAATAAATGTAAATAAAAATGCAAAAAATTACAACAAATAGTTTTTTTAAAGTAATAAAAATGTTTTTTATTTATTTTTTAAATTTTAGAAAAAAACTGTAAAAAAATAATAAAAAGATAATCCCTTAAGGTGAAAAAAAAGTAAAAATTGAAAATTTCAAAGTGAATGTTTTTAAGTAAACTGAGCTATGCCGAAAACGCCTATGTAATTTGTTTCATTTAAAATAATTCAGATGATACTTAACTTTCTATTTTAAAAAAGGCACTCTTAAGCTCCAAACTCAACTTTCGTAGCAACGCCCATAGCAACCAATATTTATTTACTAAAAGCCTCTAAAAATATGTGTAAAAACCAAGGCGTACTTAAATAACAGGCCTTCTCATCGCGCAACGGCTTAAAAAATGTGGAGGCTGATTTAGTTAGCGGCAAAAGTTACTACGAATAACTTGTATCCCTACCAGAAGACTTAAAAATGCCCAGAAAATGTTGTGTTACTGGTTGTAACTCTAACTATGACTCAGTAAAAGATAAGACAACTACTTTCAGATTACCGAGAGATCCAGTAGAGCTTCTAAGATGGATTAAAGCAATCCCAAGAGAAAATATACCAGACAAACATGACACTGTAGTTTGTGCAAAACATTTTCCACCAAACTTCCAAGTTATTAAAGTAAAAGGAAGAGAAAGACCTCGAGATCCACCTAGTGTATTCGAACAAATACCCAAGAGTTTAGTGCCAACTCCTCCACCAGAAAAAAGAACAACAACAAAATCCAAAAGCTCTGTAAGATCAATAAAAGAAGATGAATTTTCAAAATTCGAAGAGCTTTACAAAATTGATTCATTCGAAAATTTTTGTAATTCGTTATCTCTAGAAAAACTTAATGATTCAGTTGTTTATTATAATTGTTTAAATAGCTGTTGTATTCAATCAAAAGAGCATGAAAACAATACTGGTATTAATAAATTTTGTTTAATAGTATTTAATGACTTATCATATGAAGCCTATCATGCTGGAGTAAGATGCACTATTGCTTCCTTAGTTAAAAATCGTATTCATAAGTTCAAATGTTGGTCGCAAGTTCATGAGGCATTACGATATTTGATTTCCTTTGAAAAGTCAGAAAAGAAAACAGTTTTAATTCAGCAATTTGAATGCATGAGTAACATGAACTCAAGTAATATTCTTAAGCAAAAATATTCGCCTGAAGTAATTGTTCGAGCTTTTGAGTATTTTGCACAGTCACGTAGTTTATACAATCAATTAAGAAATGATTTTCAACTTCCTAGTATTGCTACCCTTACACGTTTAACTTCAAAAGTTTCACACTTTGATGATAATACTTTTATTTGTAGTGTTTTTTCAAAACTCAACAATGGTCAAAAATGTATACTATTATTAGATGAAGTTTATGTTAAACCTATGCTAACTTATCATGGAGGACAGTTGTTTGGTAAAGCAGTAAATGATTAATCAAATCTTGCAAAAACTGTATTGGCTTTCATGGTTGTATGTTTTTATGGAGGACCAAAATTTTTAGTTAAAATGTTACCAGTAAATAATTTAGATGCAGATTTTTTATATGATCAAACTATTATCTTAATCAACCAAATTACGAAGGCAAATGGAAAAGTTATTGCTTTAATTAATGATAATAATAGAGTAAATCAAGCATTTTTCAAACGATTTGATTGCATATTTCCATGGTTAACAACTGATGGCATTTTTTTACTCTTTGATTTTGTGCATTTAATTAAGTGTATACGAAACAATTGGATAACTGAAAAGTCTGGTGAAATTGAGTTTAGTTATAGAGGAAAAAAATATAATGCTAAATGGGATCACATCAAAAAGCTTCAAAAGTTAGAAGATGGTGAATTGGTTAAAATGCCTAAGTTGACTTATGTTGCTGTTAACCCAAGGCCAATTGAGAGACAAAAAGTTGATACATGTTTAAAAGTTTTTTGTGAAGAGACTATAAATGCATCAAAGTGTCATCAAGGTATGAAAGATGATGATATTGATGGAACTATTATTTTTTTAACTAAGGTGGTTCAATTTTGGAAAATAGTCAACGTTAAAAGTCCATCCGAAGAAATCCATTTGAAAGACAACTTACGAGCTCCCATATCATATGTTGATGATTTACGATTAAATGATTTAATTGAGTTTTCTGAAATGTTAAAGCCAACATTGATTCAAGGAAAAAGAATTAGAAGTATAACCATGGATACAAGCAATGCATTATATCAAACTTGTAATGGTTTAGTTGAACTAAGTAAGCATTTGTTAGACAATTCTCAAATGTATGTACTGCTTGGAAATTTTACAACAGACCCCATAGAAAGAGCATTTGGAAAACTCAGACAAGGTAGTGGGGGAACTTATTTTATAAGTACTCAACAAGTAATTGAAAAGTGGAATATCAACAAAACCAAACTATTTCTTCAGAAAACTATCAACATTTCAAGTGCTGAGTTTACATCTGGTCATATTTGTGATAATTGTTTTTATAAACTTTCAGAAGATGAGTGTGAGATGTTTAATCATTTACATGAACTTTTAGACCAACTTTCATCGAATATTAAGTCATCTTTAGTTTACATTGCAGGTTATATTTCTAGAAAAGACAATGAAGATGATAACGATGACACTTATCTGTATTATAGTAATTATGGAAATTTTACATCTGCCTTAGATCGTGGTGGTCTGAAAATACCCAGTGATACATTTTGTGAATGGGTATTCTTAAGTTACATTTTGTTTAATTTTGTTGGCACATCAAACTTTTGTAGATATTCTATGTCCTGCTTATTCATGGATATTGCATGTATTTATGGTTTCACCATAATTACAAGAAACCATTGTTATATTCTTACAAATATATTATTTAACAATTTTTGCTATATGCATTCACCTGCATCAGACAAGGAAAACAAAGTTAAAGCTTTAAAACTGTTTTGTTAGCTTTTGTGAATAAATATACCATAAAAAGTTTCCAATTTAACTTTAGATGATATTTCGTTTAAAAATTGTTAATTTATATTTTTACTTTTTAATTCTTTCTGTTAATGTTTCATTGTATGCAAATACATAGAAGTAGCTTGGTTATCTTTTGTTATTGTTATTTTTGAACTTACAAGGTGTTGTTTTTTTTTTACTTTCTTGACAAAATAACAATTATTTTTGTTTTATAAACGTTTTTGTAATAAAAATATCGACTTCTTTATAAAATGATAAAATATTATTTAGTAAAAAATGGCATGGTTTAAGCCTTACATTCTTCTTATCCTTAGTTTTTTATTTAATCAGGTTATGCATTTAGAGAAATAGACTAAAATAATCAAATCACAAGCTCCTACTATATTGTTAAAAGAATTTTTAAATATTTAAAACTTAAAAAAAAAATTGTTTAAAGTATATTCAAAGAGTTCATAAAAGGTTTCATAAATACTAATCAATCAGAAGAAATGAAGTATGGTTATGGTTTATATTAGAGATTTTTATTATTTTTTATTTACGGTGATCAATCATGAAAATCTTCTCTTTTTTTTGAATCTTTAAAAGAAATTTAGTGATATTTTAGTATATTATTACTTAAATTGCGTTTATCTCAAAATGGAATTTTTTGAATGGTGCGTCATATAACTTTTGATTGATTTGAGCTTTATTCTTGAAATTTTATATGGTGGTTATTTTTTATAAGATACAGGTTTAGAACCAACATTTTTTGAAAAAAATTTTTTCGGTCCAGAGTTACCCAAGCCCAAAGTTTTATTTTTAAGTCTTTTTATAAGCAAGGTATTTGACTTTTATTTACCTTAGATCTAGTTATGCAATCAGGCTAATTCTGCTCCCATACCTGTAAAATTATACTATAAACAAACTGTAAAAATTTTGTTATCATTCTACAGGTGGTTTTTTCTAAATTTGACACACCGCAAAGTGACCATTTTGAGACCTTTGGATCCAAAAAAGGGTTTTCTGTAAAAAATTTTCTTTTTTTTAAAAAAAAAATACATAGTTACCTGTATATAATTGTTGTACCAAAATATCAAATTTAAGTAGTAAGAAATAAGGAATTTGGATTTTTCACCTAAGTACCACCTTAACTTAATCAAAGAAAAAATAAAAAATAAACATACTATTTAAATAAGTTATAAGAAAAAAACCATTATTTTCATAACATATTTTTTTAAAGAAATAAAAAAATACAATTTTTTTTTAGATAAAAAAAATCTCGAATCAATAAAGTAAGCAATTCAAAAAAGAAAAAACAATATAATTAATATGTATAGTCTGTTATTGACTGCGGAAAAAAATAATCATCACTTTCAGTTCCGACCATTGACGCTACTTTTTGTTCATTAACACTATTTTTCGCTTTTAAAAAGCTCACAATATCGTTACGACCTATTTGTTCAAATTTTGAAATCACCATTTTCAAATCACCATTTTCAATAACATAATTTATAAATTCAAAACCATCTTGAATAGTTTCTTTTTTTCCAAGTGGTACTTGTAACATATATAACAATTTCTTGACGTTGTCTTTAGTCAAATGCTCAAAACCTTGTATTTTTTCGTTTTCCATTTTTTTTAAACACCTCTGAGTTTTTTGCTTCAAATGTTTTTTTTGATTTTTTATTGCCAAAAGTGACCCTTTTTATATGTTTTTTTAAATCAATAACGCCAATTTTTTGTCAACATCAATTTTTTTATCTCACCGTACTTTTTTTACAACAATATTATCTCTCAGTCGTTTTTAAAAAAAATTAATTCATTTTGTAACATAACTCCTGTGTCAGTTGACTATTTTGCGTCAGTTGACTATTTTTGACTATTTTTATTTCGAAATTATAGTCTCAACACTTGACTTTCATTTTCATAATTCTTATTAATCTCGTCGTTTTTTCTCTACAAAAATATTATCACACAGTCGCTTTTAAAAACTTTTAAACAACTTAAGCCATATCAGATGACTATCATTTATTTTTTCTACTTTCATCTTTACGACATCCATATTTTAAAAAATGTAAAAGTTTGCCAATTTTTTTCTCATAACAGCAACTTTTGCTTATATAAACACTTTTATTTAACTTGCAAAAGTAAACATGAAAGCGAAAATTGTTGCGGCTTGTGTTTTTTTAAACATTTTTTATTTGCTCGCCTTCTTAAGTATTTACGTCATTGGATCGTATAAAAAACAACACAATATTTTAAAAAAAAAAACAAAGGGGGTAAAAAATGAACGAAGATCAAGAAAAAGCTTATGTTGCACTGTTAAACAACCAAAATGTTTTTCTAACAGGAAAGGCTGGCACAGGAAAATCATTTACAATCAATATCATCTACGAACGTTTTATAAAATCAAAAAAAAACATATGTATAACGGCAAGTACGGCTATCGCTGCGCAAATGTATTCCGATGCAAGCACTGTTCACTCGTTTGCTGGCCTCGGCTATCGTCTAGAATCCGTAGAAACCATTTTGAAAAATATGACTGACGTCGTAAAAGAACGTTTAAAAAATGTTCAAATTTTGGTTATAGACGAAATATCAATGTTACCAGTACACGTGCTAAAAACATTAAATATGATTTTAAAAAACATTAAAAAATCACATCGTCTATTTGGAGGATGCGTGTTGCTCGTTGCTGGAGATTTTTACCAGCTGACGCCTGTTGGCGAAGAAACATTGTTATTCGAAGACCCTTTCTGGAAAGAATGCGAATTTGTTAATGTAGAACTTGTAAAAAACTTTAGACAGAACAAAGATCTCACTTTTCAAACGCATTTGAACAACGTGCGTGAGGGCATCTTTTGCGAATCCACTTTGGCTTTTTTTAGGAAAAGGCTACAACCTGCCGATAAACATTTAGATCCGAGTTACACAAGGTTGTTTATGTTTAACAAGGATCGAATTGCACACAACGAGGAATATTTAAAAAAAACAAATTTACCATATTTTATATTTAACAGTGAAATAAAAACATTTACTAATTTTAAAATCAACGAAAAATGGCCATTTAAAACGCCTCAAAATGTAACTTTAAAAAAAGGAGTACCAGTTATTTGTGTTCGCAATATATCCGAGCTTGGTATTGTCAACGGCACGCAAGGCGTTGTAAAGTCAGTGAACCTAGAGCGAGTCGTCATTATGGTAGACGAACAACAAATTGTAATCACGCCTCAAACAGAAATGCTGCACGACTGTAAAAGAAATGTAATAGCCGAATGCAAAGGAATGCCGCTTGTGTTAGCCTATGCGCTCACTATTCACAAAGCGCAAGGTCTCACTCTTTCTAATGTAGTTATTCATTTAACGAGAAGTCAATTTACGTGGCATTTGTTTTATGTGGCTTTGTCGAGAGCGCAAACACGCAAGAGTGTATACATTATTGCTCAACCGTCTTTTTTTCAAACTTTTTTAAAAAATATTAATATACATTCAGCTGTAAAAAGTTTTTATTCAAATTTAATTAAACCTACGCCTGAAGAAAATGATTATAAAAAACGTATTAAATTACAAATGTGAAAAAAACGTATTAAATTACAAATATGTGATTTGTTTGTTTTTTTAAAAAAAATTGTATTTAGATTTTTTTTAAAAAATGTAAATTGATATCATAAAAAATGTTTATTCTTTTTTTAAAAAAAAAATATATATATATATATATACAGATTTTTTTGTTGAATTTTTTTTGGCTTATTTAAACCTTTTTTTTTTAATTTAGAATAGTAGTTATTACAAAAAAATAATCAGAAAAAAATGAAAACTTTGCAAGAAATTATTAAAACAAAAGTAGCCATAAACTACTATCATCAACACGTTGCAACACCTTTTTGTGGATATTTTATTGATCAACATTGTAAAATTTGCACATTATTTCGTTTATCTATGTATGTTGATTTTATTAAAAGTTTACGTGAACATGACTTTTATAAAATGCAATTTTTATGTGGGGAATTGATTAAGACATATGAAACTCATTATTTATCACTCATTCAACAAGATTGGTTAACGGCAATTAAACCAGATCCAAATTTTATAATTAATCTTAAAGAACTTATGGTTTTTATAACACATTGCATTTTCTATATAGAGAATAAATTTTTTATATGTCCAGATTTTATTTTTAAATATAGTGCTCCAACAAAAAGTATTTCAGCAGACAACTTATAATTTCGGAATACTTTACCGCGTATATACTAGGGTTGTAAACCGGAGGATTTCGTGCAATTCCGGAAAAACAACATTCTTTCGTAAGGAGATTGAGAACACGGAATTACATTTTTTCGTACCGAATGTTACAAAACATTTAAAATCGCCGATGTTCATTTCGCAAAAGCCACTTCCGAAATTTAGCATTTCGCAAGTTGACATACGAAACAAAACTATTTTGCAACGTACGAAAGTAGCGGTTTCGGAAGTCGCACTTGCGAAACAAACATTTTTGCCAAACGACGTTTTGAAGTCTATAAAGAAAATTTGTTTGCCAGACTGATTTTAATTGTAAAAATTAACATCTTTAAATCCCAAAATGTTTATAATGAATTTTTATTTTCAGTAAAATAACTTATTAAATTTTTACGGTTTTATTTTTAGAAATATTGATAAAAAATAAAATTTCTTTCGAAACGAAAGTATTTCGGATCACAACATACGAAAGAATTCTTAACGGAAATAAACTTACGAAACGTGCCATAATAAATATATACAACGATGTTTTTTGAACTCATTACGTATATTAAAAATAAGAATGATGGGTAGGAATATACATGTTTTTTTTTTTAAAGCATATGAAATTTTTGAAACAGGTTCGAATATGCTTAAGCAAATAGTAAAAAGAGGCTCAAAAATATGCTTTAGCTTAAGCATATTTCTGATAAAATATACCTATTTCAATAATTTCTAAAAGTGTGCACGTTACTCAAATTCTAGCAGATTTTAAAGGAATGTAGAGTCCTGTTTGAATACGCTTTTCAAAGTATAGATCATAGAAAATTTTGTTTTTTAATTTTAATAAGATATAAATTTGAGTATAAGATTGTATAGTTCAATCAGTTAGATACGTGATAATTCGCCGCAGAGATCCGGGTTCGCATCCCGCAGCTATTGTAACTTTTGTTCATCAAACTCTTTTTACTTAAAATAGCATTTTTTGACCTCCATGTTCTATATTACAGATCTTTCGTCGCCTTCACAATAGTGACAACCTCTCTTCTGTTAGTTATTCTTTTAAGATTGAGTTCATTGTGCTTAATTCAACACGTTTCCCTTGCTTTACTAAGTTCTACTTAAATTATGATGAAATGTACGTAAAACAATTTTTTCAAATAATATAATTCATTTTGCTTTAAATCTTTTGCTTTTTGTACTAGACATCTGTCCTAAATACTTTGTAATAATTTCTAGCTAACTCTGAGTCTAATATAACCATTTCTGAATATAATTTCCCTGAGGCTCCTACAGCCTATTGTGTTCCATTAAAAGTAACTAGTTTTTGAGTCCAGATATTAATTATAAGCATCTAAAGGTTCACATTACTATTCATTTTCCTGATATATAGAATCCTATTTGCATACGTATCTCTTTCTGTAAATTCTGTTTTATATAGTTTCAAATTATATATTAAATAAATATTACTATTCTCTTAGTTGAATGAACGTATAGCTCATTCAGTTAAGACATTTGGCAGCGTAGACCCAGGTTCACATCCCGCTGTTTCACATATATTTCTTCTCTTTTTACTCTTTCTGATATCATTTACCTTTAGAGAGATCTCTCGTTCTTTATAATAAAGTATTTAATTGTTTATCACACATCCTCTTTATACTTTTTAAAAAGAAAGGCATACTGTTTATCTATTCATTGAGAGTCCAACTTAACGGGATTTTACTGTATATATTTATATATTTATATATTTATATATATATATATATATATATATATATATATATATATATATATATATATATATATATATATATATATATATATACATATATATACAGTAAAATCCCGTTAATGTATATATATATATATATATATATATATATATATATATATATATATATATATATATATATATATATATATATATATATATATATATATATATATATATATATATATTAGGTATATTTGTATAAACATTTGAAGAATCATTTGACAACATTTTTTTATAATTTTATTATTTATTATTTAAACTGTTAATAGTTAATATCTTAAATATATCGTAACATAAAATCTTTTGCGTCTTTTTCGTAACTACACATTCCGGAATGCTTGTTCCGTAAGGAACTATTTCGTAAGTACTCTTACGAAATGATTTGTTTCGCAAGTTTTCTTTCGCAATGCTTTATTACGGAATTTTATTTATTTATATTTTCGTATAGCGCGTTACGGAATGTGCATTTTCGCATGTGCAACTTCCGTAATAACAATTCTATTACGGTAGATAAAGATGCGAAATTTTCGCAAGTTTTGTTTTTCGGCGAACAACCCTAGTATATACCGCGTTTTCATCATTTGTTGTACCTGAACCGCTGTATTTTGGTACATCTACAATTAAACCTAACTGATCTTTCATCTTTTGTTTAAAAATAATCTTTTTTATATAATAATTTCTTTATCACCCTTTCCCCTAACTTGCCGCTTTCCTGGTTCAACTGTGTAACTTATATAAAGCACCTAATCCATGCATGTAATATGCTCCATCCAAGCTCAGTTGAGACTGTGTTATAGATTTTTGAAAAGGCAACATTTATATTATTCATATGTTAAGGGGTCAGTCTACAAATACTACATACTTGAAAAGAATTACTTCGGAGCGAAACTGTGTTGGCCACTTTTCCATCGATAATTGTGCTTTCTAACTTATGTTTGATAACAAAGAAATTAATGATTGTTGGTTTCAAATTACTGTTCTTGAAGGAAATATATTCTTGTGTAACAACCTCAGGAACTTTTTTTAAATATTGAAATTGTACTGGACAGCAGTAAAGTGTTGAGAATGGTTTTTCATGGGTCCATGGTGATTCGCAGGTTCTTCAATATAAAGTTTAATTGGAACAATGCAGGATAGAAATGAAAACTATTCCTCAACATAAATGATATTTATCTCGTCTTTTGTACTTTGTTTGTTTAATGATTGGCCAGTTGAACCATCAAATTCTACTATGTGTATAAAGACAAGAATAGATTTCTCACGGACCTTTGCGGATTCATTGAATATTTTTGGTAGCCTGTATGTAGTATGGTAAATAGGCTCTCTAAAATTAACTGAGGCTGAATAATCAGTAGTTTGTATTCCACAATGAGGTATGCATAAATTTTTTTCTTCCTTTACTTTATTATAAGTTGGATACAATTTGTTTCCTTTAGAAACTGCTCCAACGCGAATTGTTTGGTGGTCGGCTTTGCTAAGTCAGCAGATTGTTGTTGAAACCATCTTTCTCTGATTTTAATATTTGCTCCACAACCTTAAGTGTAAAAATATATTTGAAGAGTGAGGTGAATACAATCCACACAAAAAAAGTTAAAAAAATAAAAAATAAAAAATAATTAAAAAAAAAAAAATTAAAAACCCGTGGTATTTTAAAGATTTTTAAAAATAAATATTTTTAAAAAATGACTGTAGTATTGAGACTAATGTACCTTAACATCGCTGAATCTTTTTTCCTCCTTTAGTTTTAAATAAGTGAGTAAAATGATTCCTCTCTTTTGACAGCAATATTTATTTTTTCTGCTCTCCTTCTTTTTGTTTTTCAAAAGCTTGGGTTAATCGTATGGAATTTGCACCTGTGGCTTCCGTAGACAACTAATTTAGATTAAAATATCAGATATTTGTATTTAGTATAAACGTTTGCTAAAACAAAATTAAATAGTGAAAAACATCATGAGTCCATTACTTTAACTTTTATAAAATATTATACCTAAATTGTGAGAAGAAATAGGAAAAGCAAAGCCCAAGTTTTTGCCCTTGTCTTGTTTATCTGTTTTAAAACATGTATCGCTTGTTTGTAGTTCTTTTTCTAACCAGATTTTGTTAGGCAACTCAAATCTATTTTTATTTTTCTGTTTACTTTATTTCATTTTTTAGTTAACTGTTTAAAAAATAATTTGAAGTCTATGTCGGAGGTCCCTGTAAATTTGTAAGCATCAGGGTCGGTAACAACGTTTCAGTCCCATCATTACTGCATCTTAATTCTTCAATTTCTGAGGAATTTTTACCACCATCCATATCCTCAACAAATAGCTTAGAAAATGTTTAGCCGTAACTTGAAGAGTTCTTCAAGCTATGGCTTTAAAGACTCTTATACGGACTTGGAAGGCAACAATAATACAGAATCTATGTCCTATTCGTGTTTATAATTTGATAGATTATTTAAATATTTTAGTAAGCCAACTGAATTTTTATTCTGTCCTTCAACAATTCTCTGTTCACATACTGCAACATTTTAACGCAAAAAAAAATCTTTACTTTTGCGCAAAACATCTAATATAAACACTAATACATCCTTTGCATCAAGTAGGGATGCGACGCGTCTAACAAGTCTTTCAATTCCCAATTTAATTGATTGTAACACCGTTATTACAGTCAGCATCATAAATATTCATCCTCCAAAATATTTTTAATATTGTTGTGTTTAAAATCTATCAATGCTTTTAATATACATGTTTTTAATGCAATAAATCGCTCCAAGATTGCAAAAAGACTATTCCACCTTGTCTTTACATTCAGTATTAACTTATTGTATGTAATTTTTACGTATTTTTAAGTGGTGATTTACAAAACATTCGTACAATTCTCTGGACCTTTTGAATTGTTTGTGCAATACTTATGTGGCCTAATAATTCGTCAGTGATCTCAATGTCTCGTGAATTTAATAAGTTGTTGTTTTGGCTTGACTTTAAATCCACTGAAGTTGTAAAATCGATTTCTTTAGACTCGTCATCTTCACTATTATTTTTATCAGAATTCTAACTGTCTAATGCATTACACGCATCAATGCATTACACTCATTGCCCGATGAATTTGAAATCACTGATTTTTTGTAGAGAACATCACAAACTGCTAAATGTAGCCTAGTGTATAACAAAGTTGATGTTCCATCCTGATTAATCTTCCATATATTTTCATAACTGATGCACCGTCAGTTACACTAGAAATTATATGCTTCTTTGTAGATAAATTAAATTTATCTACAAAGAAGTATTCCTCCATCGAAATAGAAAATCTTTAGCCACCTTGAATTTGCATAGTCAGTTCCTCAACAACTCCTTATTTTACTAGATGGTATTGACTTTTTATCAAATTCATTGCATGTCAAGAGTTTTTTGGCAATATCATTCCTTTATCAGATAAAGATTTTCTTATAAATTCAGATTTTGCAATAGCATTATTAGAAAAGCCATCTACAGTTGCCAGTTTTGAAATATTTTTTTCTATAGATTCCTTTTTTACAAATGAGGTAAGTTTAAGTTGCATTTCTAACTTCAAAATGTCTTCGTTCGGCCTTTTTTTCGATACTTCAATTTTGAATTCCTTGTGAAGATTTTTTAAATGACGAAGAAAACCACTTGTTGAAAATCCTTTACGCATTATTGTTGTTTTAAATAAGGGGCAGGATCTTTGTTTTTTTATTTTGTAAAATTTTAAACAAGTGGCAGGTTCTGTGTTTTGTTCTTTTGTAAAATTTTGCCATGCCAATTAAATAGATTAAAATGTACTAAAATATAAATATAAAACTATATTATCTACAACTAAATCCCGGAATAGTGTGCTGATAATAGATTTACATAATTTTTTTAAACTAGTTGTAGTTACTAAACATATATTTAAAACTTCACTTACTAGGTTTTTCACTTATTTCACTTTTTACATAATAACCACTTTGTAACATCACTAAATACTTTACTTATTAACTACCAACTTTTATGCGTTACTACTTACTTTTTTTGCACGTACAAATACTTTTAATTTTTCCGTGGTTATTTTATATCTAACATATCAGGGCTTCCGTTTGTTCATTGTAATTTCTTGCAATTGTGATTATTTATTAGTCATAATTTTTTTGCAGTTTTGGTTTGTGTCTAAAATAGATAAAATATTATTATTGAATTTGATTTACAAATTGATTTGGTTTGTGTATTTAAGCTTTATATGCAAAATTTGGTGATTTAATTGCCCTCTATAATATATCTTACTAATTTTTATAGAAATTCATTACAAAGAAAAGAGAAAAGGAAGTAATTAGTACTAAAATTTTGATTATTAATATTTTTAATATCTTTACAAATGTTTACATAATAAATAATAAATGTTTAATAAATAATAAATATTTACATAATAAATCTTTATAAATGTTTACATAATAAATGTTTACATAATAAATCTTTACAAATGTTTAATTTAAATATGTTTAAAAAAATAATTCTGCTGAACATGCAATACTTTAACTTACCGTAAGATTGGGTGGCTTTGGCCCATTTTGCATCTTATTGTCTATTGCATGAAAGCCACAAAAATTATTTCCTCAAACACTAAGTACTTTTAGAAGTGCATAGAAAGGACAGTTAGAACTATCAGGCTCCCCAAAAATAAAGTGACAAAAAAAGATTTAGTAACAAAATTCATGTATACAGTAAATAAAATATAGGTACAAACTAAACAAGTATAAGTACCAAGTAAACAAAACAGTTTAGGTATAAAGTAAACAAAAATGACAAAAATAATATTTTAAAAAATTTAGTGAAAAAGTTCTAGAACTGAATATATTCCTCTTTTCAAAATTTTCTTTGGTTCCTCAATAAAATCAACTATTTCAGACTGGGGATTAAAAGTTGGTGTCTAAATTAGTAGTTTAGGTTTAGACTAAACTACTAATTTAGTAAGCCAATCATTTTTAGATCATAAATGATCTAAAAATGATTGGCTTACTAAATTAGTAGTTTAGTCTAAACCTACATTACAAAATGGTAGTCGTGAAAGCACTTGAGACTTTTCTAATGGAAAAATTCCAGTTTTGGGAAAACCAGTTCTAAGGTTATAATTCCCATGTTCATTTAAGTTGGTAATTAAACGGTCTAAAAGTCTAGAAAGTTCACCTTTAGGAAGAGAAGCAACTCTCCTTCCTTTTCATTTCTCCTTCCATTCGCATAATATTTTGCACCAGTTAATCTTCATAGGTCTAAAGTAGACAACATCTAATGGCTGTGTGAGATGTGTAGAGTTTGCTAGTAATGCTACAAACCCTATGTTATTGCTTTGAGATGCATCCAGTACTGCAATGCTCAAATGTGAAGATACGTTATCACCTATAATGACACTTTTTCCTTTAGCCTTCTTATGTTTTGGAAGAAGTAAAGAGAAAAACCAGTCCTCAAAACATGTTGAGTCAAACCAACCACTTTTTGATCTGTTACAACGTGCTTTTGGTGCCCCATGTTCCATCCATGTATTATATAACGACTCAGCTTTGTAAACAACATAAGATGGTAGCAATTCACCGTTAGCATTGCCACAAAACATTACAGAGAATGTCTTTGTAGAATTAATGATGCGTTCAGGATACGTACAGAATATCTTACATCCACGCTTTGTTAATATTTTTTACCTGGATCATCACTGAGATTGGTTTCATCATAATTCGATATATTATTAGGTGATATATTACTTATTTCATTTGATAGATTTATAAAGTAGTTATCAAGTACAGTCGTTCTTATTTCTGCTTTATGTTGCTTGCAAATCTTACTGTGAGTTCTGAATTGCTTTTTAAAAAAGATCGAATCCAATCGCTACCTGGAAAATTATTTTTGAACTAAGGTATAATGACGCCTTTTTTCACTAAATAGCCTTTTACTATGCATCTTAAATCATATTTATCAACAGGAAAACCAAACTCAGATGATTTTATTGCATATGCCTTAAACATGTCTTCTTCTTTTGATATAAATATTTACTGACCACCATACTTTTTAGGATATGTCTGTTTTATTTTATTTTTTTAATGTTGATCTTGGTATATCGTATTTCAAAGCTGCTTGTCTTTGAGTAATTAAACCATTCTTTAAATCTTTAAATGCATTGTCTAACTATAAGTAACATATTTCCTTCTTCCACGATTTGGCTTGTAATTTTGTGGCATATTTAAACTAAGAACTAAACAAATTTCACTATAATTTTGTACTGATTTACTAGTACAAACTGTTATACTGATTTTCTATTGCATTACTACTACAAAATTTTTCATTCCAACATAGTAACTACGATAATATCTATAAATGATCACTAAAAAAGTTTTACTCTAATACATGGGGTGACTTTAGCCCCATTTAGCCCCTTTAACCCGGGACAATGTCACCCTATGTAGTGAGCCAAAGACAACCATTTTTTTTTTTAACCTCAATTACAAAAATGTTATAAACTGTTAAGCTTAATTCAGTGTATATTCCAATAAAAAACATACAGGTACTGCTATCGATGTAAAAGTTTACACACCGAAAATAAATTCGGATTTTAGGTGCTTCTTCTAAAGTGCAATTTACAATAATATCACAAATACTCGAGTTAAGTAAACTAAATTAGACTAAATAAACAATAAATTTCCCACAATTTGCTACTAAACATCAATCGGCATATCTTGAGGTATCGATTTTAAATCATTTTTAAACAAAAATTTCGCTTGGGCTAAAGTCATCCCAATCTTACGGCCAAAGCCACCCAATCTTAGGGCCAAAGCCACCCAATCTTACGGTACTAGAAGTATTGCAAATTCGTTTGAAAAATCACAGTATACTCTAGACATCTTCATTGACTTTTCAAAAGCTTTTGACACTATTGACCACGATTTTCTTTTTGAACTACAACTCTATGGAATCTCTAGGGAATGTATTATTATTATTATAAAACTATTTAAAAAATTGGAAACAATTTGTTAAAATAGATTCAACCTCATCATCAAATTTAAGGGTCCATTTTAGGACCTTTGCTTTTTTTAATTTATGTTAATGATCTCTATAAAGCATCAATTTTGAAAATTATGTTTGTCGATGACGCAAATCTTTTTTTAACTGAGAGTGATTTACCAAGATTATTCAACAAAATGAATAGTGAACTCACTAAAATTTTTAACGGGTCAAACAAACTATCAATAAATATTAAAAAAAGTAAATGGATCCTCTTTTACCCAGCTTCAAAAAAATCTACTTTCGAATATACCTTCCTTGTATATTGATAATACTGAAATAAAGTGAGCTAAAGTTACCAGTTTCTTGTTTGTTTACATTGATTAAAACTACACATGGAAAAACCATGTTAACAACCTAAACAATAAAATTGCTTGAAGTATAGGAATGCTATACAAGTCAAGACCTTTTTTCAATAAATATACTTTAATTCAATTATATAACTGATTTATTCATTGCCATATTAATAATGCTAATACTGCATACGGTGGTGTAAATGAAAGTATACTAGAACTTCTTTATTGTCAACAGAAGTATATTGCACGTGTTATAAACTTTAAAGGCCATTTTACTCATGCCAGGTCTCTTTTACTCAAAAAAAATATTCTTAATGTATATCAACTTGATCTGATAATATGAATACGCTAATTTAATATTATTATTATTAGTCGAGTTACGTCATTTTCTAGGCTTTTCTATTTTAAAGTAGTTTCTAGGCTTTTCTATACGCGGTTTTTTTTTTAATTTTATTTACTAACAATGCGTATTACGGGTTGCTTACTGCTAGTGTATATTCTTTGCTTTATGTATAAATGTAAAACTAACACTTCCCCTTATCCTTTTTATAATTTATACTCACGTAAAAAAACAAACAAACACTCGCTTCGAAATTGAATTTTATCCAACAACCTTTATCGCTTATAAATTTTGGTAGATCTTGTATCTCTTATAGAGAAGCTTTTATATGGAACATCTCCTCTTATCGAAGAGCTTTTTTCATAGAACAAAATAGTTTTAAAATATTTTGACTTTACTCAAGAGTGGAATTACTACACATTCAAAAGAAAACTTAAACAGATAATTTTATCTATCGATAACATACTCATATTTTTATTTTTATAAAGTAAAATTTTTAAAATTCAATTTTTAGTTTTTACATATATGAATGTTATACATCTTTTACGTTTATTTATATTTACTTTTACGTATATTTATTTTTATATAAATATTTAACTTAATAAATGTTAAAAATGTAGTTGAAAAACAAAGTGGTTCTTGACGACAAACTCTTAAGGTCTTTAACGAGATCCACCGTTCTTCCTCCTACAAAACTTAACTAATTTTGTAATCATTCTTATCCACTTTTTCATTAATTATCTAAAACTATTATAATTGTAAAACGAATAATATTGTAAAACATTTGAAGAAAAAACAAAAAAATTGAAAAAACAAAAAAGATACGTCCAGGGACGTTGGTGTATGAGGAACTTCAAGAGACGTGGTGTCAAACTCCAAACCTTTCTCTGATAAGCAAGAGGTTCGGAGTTCGACACCACGTCCCTGAATATTTATATGCTTATAAGGCGATCGCTCTACCACCACACCACTACCACGTTACTTTACGGTGTATGGAAAACTCATATTTGTGAAGAGATTGATTGGTTGAAATACAAATATTTAAAAAATTTAATTGGTGTTGAGCATTTTCGTATTCGCATGTATATTGAATGGATTTATCTTGTGAATTTAAAAGTGTTAAAAAAGAATTTGCGTCATCAATATTAGTATATCGAGCATGGTATCATCAAAGTAACTTTTATAAGTTTTTGGTGCAATATTGACGTTTAGAGCTTGTTGAATAGCATTAGATTCATTATGTTGTAGATATGCTTCTGACAAGACGACCATTATAGATAGACCTATTGGATAAGAATTTTTTTAAATATATATTTTGTCTTCCCATAAAAAATAACACCTAATAATGCAAAGTCCAATTAGTTTATGAATGTCTACTAAAGATAACTTAGTTCGTTGTATTAGATTACCTCTATCTTTGTTTAGCATATCAATAATTGTAATAGTTGCTTTATCAAGTGGTACTGATGGGTATAAATTAATAATATCAAATGACACTTTAATTTTATTTAAAGTTGGTTGTATGATCTCAACAACAACAACAACAACAACAACAAGATATTTATTTTCCTATTCAAAATTTACATATAATCATATAATAACAATAATAGTAATAATATTATCAATAATAATACAAACAATATAATTATAATAAAATATAACTAATAAGAATAAACATAAATAACTATTTGAAAAGGAAGATGTCACTCAAACAGAAGCCTGATTAAAGAAGTGACACCAAATAATTATGACAATAATAATTAAAAAATAATAATCCACCCATCTATAATGATACAAACAGTATAGTTATAATAAAATATAACTAATAAGAATAAATATAAATAATTATTAGAAAAGAAAGGTGTCACTCAAACAGAAGCCTGATCAAAAGAGTTACACCAAATAATTATAACAATAATAATTAAAAATAATGATACTATCTATAATAATACAAATAATACGATGACATAAGTGTCACTCATGATCAAAATAAGTGACACAAATTAATTATAACAAGTAGTATAATAATAAAATAATAATAAAAATAAGAAATATGAACCGAAAATCGCTAAGAAAATAAATAAAATAATAATAACAACGATAAGCAAAAAATATAACTAATAAGAATATATATATATTTATAGATCATTTTAAGATCATTTGCAGACAATTTGCGAAAATAAGACATGTTTTTAATTAGCGATAAATGTTTACATAAAAATGGATATTACAATAAAAAGCGTCGGAAAATTTATCAGAAATAATATTTACAATTTGATAATGAGTGCAAACCTTTTTTTATTTTATTATTATTTTTTAATTGTTATTTAGGTGCCCCAAGAAGACCTAACGGTCTTGTCACAGAGCACCATCAGAAGTGCACTTAACCAGTAAGTTCACGCCTCCTTCCTTACCGTGACGCCAAAACCTCAAAATTATAGAAAAAAACTAATAACAACAAGTCAAAAATAATAAATATTGAAAAAAATCTGAATGATACAAAGGACAGTCTCACAGGGCTTTTAAGAGCCCCAATAGCACCCGGTCAAAAATGGATAACGGCGCCCTTACTTCAAAACAAGAAATTACAAAAATTAAACTTTTATTAACGCAGCAATTATTTATTTCTGAAACAGTGCATTGTATTTCTGTTTTACTATTAGTTCTCTGGATTGAGAAACGTCTCATTAATCAATACTGACATATGAATCAAAACTTTTGTTTTAAAGCTAATAAACAGAAAAGGAATCAAAATCTTCAAGAAAGTTTTAGGCGTTTTAAAAGGAATTTTTTAAACTTTTCTTGGCAGCCCAAATATTGATGACAATGTTTTAGCTCACCTAGATACTCTAATCTTCTTCAGTCGAAATAATTGAACATCAGTAACGCGATCTTGAACCATAGTCAAACGAGGAGAGTTTTTTACAGATTTTTAAATTTATTAAATGATTGTTTTTTCAGAAACGGACTCGGGAATTGTGTTGAAAATCCGATGTATGATGAAAATGTATGGAAAAAGGCGTTCTAGCTTTTTCTCAAAGATATTCTTAGCTGCATTAGATTTCCTTGTTTTGAAATTTATATATATAAATATTGTAATCACTCTACCTAACAGCAATCCTTATATATATATATATATATATATATATATATAATATATATATATATATATATATATATATATATATATATATATATATATATATATATGTATGTATATATATATATATATATATATATATATATATATATATATATATATATATATATATATATATATATATATATATATATATATATATATATATATATATATATATATATATATATATATATATATATATATATATATATATATATATATATATATATATATATATATATATATATATATATATATATATATATATATAGTAGCTGCATTAGATTTCCTTGGTTGAAAATTGTTTTGCAGCCATTTTTAAAACGACGAACTTCTTCATTGTGATTCTCTTTATACACATCTTTTGGATACCGTGCAAGGACCGTCCAAAAGACCGTGCAAGTTCTCAAGCTTTAATTTAAACCGATGAATCATCAACCAGACGAATTATAATGCATTGCCAACCATCCTGCTTGCCTCAAATCTTGAATCAATCTGCTGGGTCAGACCATTTAAGTTAAAATTAAAAATGTTTACTTTGACTTCTTTTGTTTTACTATCGTGGAAATAGAGTGTATTTAATGCCTTATTGTAAATGTGCTTTAGTTTTAGCTTTTTGTTTAACGGGTGGACACGGAAAAATTCGGTCAACTTTAAATTGAGATTTCTCTAAAACCACAAATGCTTTGTATTTCTTTTATCTTTTTAATTAAACTTTACTTCATGATATTTATTAAATAAAGGAATTCGACGCGCAAAGAAGTTGGTTTAAATAATGGCGGAAAAAAGTATGCGCATAATTCTCTACACCAAATAATGCTTTTAACCTCTACACCAAAGAATGCTTTTAAAAAAGACTTTTGCCATTTATCAAAAAAAACAACTAATACCGATATCTCTTTTAGCCAGATCTTGCTGCTTCTCACTGTTTTAAAAAAAGTTCTACGGTGGTACAAAGATAATAATGTGAAAGTTGTTTCTAAAGATGCGAATCCTCCAAATCGTCCTGAAGAGCGCAAGATTGAAGATTTTTAGGCAATAGTTAAAGGAGTGCCTCGTAAAACAGTTGGAGTAACAAAAAATAAAAAAGACTTCAAAAAAAATTAATTAATGCCACCAATAAGGTGAAAAAAGAAAAAATCTGTGAAATGATGGCATCAACCCGCTTTAAAATTTGATCACTTGCCAAACAGCCTATTAAGCTCTTTGAAATTAAGTTAAAACTCTAATTGATGTAAACACATTTAATAATAAAAAAATTGAAATAAAAAGCACCCATGGTCTTAGAGAAATCTTAATTTAAAGTTGACTGGATTTTTCCGTGTCCACCCGATAGTACCAAATTCAGTTTCGAATCCTAGCGGATAACCTACAGCTACGGCCTCTAGGAAAAATTGCAGCCAAGAGCCTCTAATCAGTTTAAAATCTTGCAGCAACTGTCTATTCAAACGTAGCACGTCATCAAACGCAATGGCTTCAGATTATAGAAGACGACTAACTTCGTTAAGACCAGTAAGGGTTATGTCTTAAAACTAGCAATACAAATTCAAAGGATAATAATCGTTTTTTTAAGTTTCTTGCTTGGCTGAGCTACTCACTAATCAGATTTTCCATAGCATGTTTAACAGCTATGTTTTCCATAGCATGTTTAAAAGCTACCAGAAATTTTTTCTTGGCCTTTTGGCAAGTGGTTTGATCAAGTCGGTATGAGAACTCTATCTTGACATAAAAAGTTTATGCAGTGAAATTCTTGTTTTAAAAGTGAGGATCTTCCACCAACAATGCTTAAACAAAAAAATACGTACCAAGATTTGACACTATCAAAGAATACTTTGATCTCAATGATTCAACTGCGTGCACGCCAGCCTAATTCAGACTGTGAGCGCTACAGGAAACGTACAAAGCTTCCGAACAATTTTGCCTAATTAAGGCTTGAGCTCCCATGTAAGCACTTTACATAATGAATCCATTATCATATCCCTTAATCTAATGTAAAGTATATATTGTATTCTTTTTGCTAGGAATTGGTATAATAACATCATGTAAATTAAAAACTTATATAAACTGGATTGCAGACGTTAACAAAACTCCAAAATAGGTT
>NC_061156.1:43137722-43147722 GCF_022113875.1 Hydra vulgaris | reverse complement strand
CATTTCAGCGTTAGTCAATTTTTTATTTTCAAGTTTCCATTGTTGAGCGATGTCTTTTTCGTTAAACTTTTTTGCGACGGCTTCAATTCGCAACTTAGCCCAATTAATGTCTAGGCCCAAACAAATGTCTACACGTTCAACACATATATAGATATTTCCATTTCCTGCAGGCTTTTCATACCAAGTTGAGGACGACATGATCTTTACCCAATCACCATCACTGTTACTTGTTCTTTGACATGAAGAAATATACGTGTAACCCAAATCAACATTTGACAAGATTCTATTATTTAAAAAAGTACCCTTGAAAAATAAACATTTATTGTGTGAGTTGATCTCCCTACCAGCACTCACAATCGTAAGTAAACAAATAAATGTTACAAGATGATAATCTCTCTTCATTCTTGATACCTAGAAAATCAATAAACTCAATAAAAATATTGTATAACAAGTCAGAAAACTTCAAGTTTAAATATTCTTTAGAAGTAGATAAAACTTGTAAAACCTTATTTTGAATCCCACCCAGGTATACGGTAGAAGTAAGAAGTACAATGAGAGAGTGAAACTGTTGTGGAAGAAGAAATAAATAACACTTTAGTAACTTAATAGCATGATTTGAAAAACACAAACAATAGTTAAAAGAGACTAGCACAGGCTAGGCTCAGAGGTAAGACACAAATCACGCAGTGAAGTTAATTGATTTGGATTTTCTGGAAACGGCTTACAGAGATAACTTAGTTTGGGTGAGATATTAAAAAAGTTTTCAGATTAGTACCTGCAAGTTCAATGGTACCTATATCAAAAGAGTCAATATGACAAGCATTATATTTACCAATAACAATTTATTTGTAAATAAATAAAGACAAGGTTTTTATTATTTTGAAATAAAATTGCGTAAAAAAAATGTAGTCTTAAAAAGCAGCAGAATGATAAAATCTTTTATAAAGTTATTTGAGTTTAAATTATTCTAACAGTAACTGTTATCATTAAATTTAAATTTTAATAAATTTATTTTTTTTTAATCAGATTTAACATTAGTTTTCCAAAATTTTCAAAAACTAAGATTCTATAAATGAAAATTTACTTCAAATACCACAAATATTTTTTAAAAAAACAAATAAAAAACTGTTTTAACAACTCTCTTAACAACAAAAAAAGATATTTTGATGGTAATGACGATTTTTTATATTTAATTTTTTTAAAGTTTAAGGTGAGACTTAGATCTCCCCTCATTAATAAGTAATAAACAGAGTCGTATAGCCACTACATGAGAAAAAACGCTACTATTGAGTCAATAAGATTATCCTTTCTTTAACATGGTTAAGACACTATGTAAAACCTGCATTCATCAACAAAAGTCTATCAGATAATGTAGCAGTGTAAGGCAGGTCAACCGAAATTTTTTTTTCTTCCCTAAAGAGCACTTCCATTAGACAATAGCCGGAAGCAATTTACAAATGTATATTATTATTATTATTATTATGTATATTATTATTATTTCTACAGACAAAAAATCTCAAGACTTTGTCTAATATTTCCATGGCTGACAAGTATTTACATTCAGAGTTATGTTTTTTAACATTTGCCTAAAAAAGCGAACATTCTTTGAAGGCAACATGTAAAATGGCATATTGTATTAAATTAAATGTTTCCAGTTATATAAGTCATATTCTGATTGATAGGCCTGAATAACCGCAAATAATGAAAAATTCCAGAAACCCGTAAGTAATATCACAGAGTGCATAATATATCAAAAAGTAGACAATATTCTAGCATACAAGTAACAAATGACGAGTTTAATTAATTAAAACACAATTATTGTATAAAAATACAAGAACTATATTAGATACGAATTCTCTGTAGAAAATATTAAGATCTACACAAGTCGTCAAAAAGTATTTTAGGTACCAGGAAACAGTAAAACATATGAAGTTTTAAAAGATGTCTAAGGAGCTATATAAAATACTAGAGATATAATGAATCAAAACAACAAAAAATACCGTAAGTTTGACCAACTAATAGCAACAATTCAAAATAGCATTAAATAAAGTTAACTGACAAACATACTATAGTGGATTTCTAGTGAACCTATAAAAGCATTTTAGTGGTTCACTGTAGCTTTGCTCATCTGTAATTTAATGGTCCATTAATTGCAGCCGCCATAAGTGGCTAACCGATGAAAAGCGTCTATATTACATGTAAGAGACTTATCGGCAGGCCTCTATAACAGATGCCACTTAAGGTTCACAAAGTAATCGGTGAGCAAAACGCAAATAAACAGCTTAAAAGTCTATATTGGTCCCATTATAGTTCAATATAAGTTTTTACATGTTAGCGTTTTCTTAGTCAATACTTTTAGTCGGTCAATTTTACATAAATTTTATTTAAACAAAAATTATAATTGACGCTGTTCAAACCGTTTTTTATATTTGCGAACTTCTAACCTTAAAAAAGATAAAAAATATATAGTTTAATGTTATTTTAATGGTTCAATTGTTTAGAATATTTATTCATATTTTGAAATAATAACTAGATTTAGATTAATTAAAATAAATATTTAGATAAATTAAAGTTCAATCATTTCAGGGCACTTGACGCCGAGATCAAATTTCTGAGCATGCTGCAACCGTTATAAAGCGGATTTTTTATCTGCCACTTTATTGATTAAATTAATCTACTTCTGATGAATGCCTTATTTTTTTCATTTCATTGCACCTGTCTTATTAAAGAAGTCTTTAAAATATTGCTCAAAATGGTCCAATTTTTTTGCTTTCGCACAGCTAAACTGGGCCAATAAAGGCATTAGTGCTTTTTTATAAATGGAAACAGGATTTTTTTAGAAGCATTTTATAGTTTAGTGGTAGGAAGTGGAGGTATTTGAAGTGCCAATGCAATAGGCTCCATACAACAGCTACACATCGCTTTTGTACACAAGAAGTTTGGATTCAAAGTATTCTCACCGAATCTTTATTAATTAATATTTATTAACGACAAATTTATTTTTATTTCATCAAAAAATTGATAAACAGGAAATTATAAAAATTTTACCTTGCAATATATTTTGTCATCTTCTTTTATGCACATATTTTGTATTTTTTTAACAACTTTTTTGCGCTTTTTTTTTAATTTTCTGTTTTATTGACTGACTATAATGGGAATGATTGAAGTAAAATGAACATTCTTCAAATGATATAAACAGTAATAGGCGCTGTGAAGTGTTCTTACATCGAAAGGGGGTTTTGATTTGAGATGGCTGTAATTAAATTTTATGAAAAGTGTCAAGTTTAAGTTTTCAATAAGTTTTTTTTTTAAGTTTTTTCCGCGAGGATGTTTTTTCTTGGTAGTGTAAGGAGAGTTTTTATTGGGAGCTTTTTTTCTAGAAACAGTATATGGAAAGTTGATAAACTTGTTAATAATTATTTATCTGTAGGTATTTTCAATAGTTGGGATAGCATACGTAAAATAAGGATGATTTTAGGTATGATCTTAGGTTTGATCTTGTAAAACCTGACGTCTGCTATCTCTAGAATCGTGTGATATTTACCAAAATCATTTTGTAGAAATAATCATCGGAGATCATTCAATAGTAGTACTTATTTCTGAATCTGTTTTACTTCGGGAGTAATAAAAAATTAAAGTAATCAAAAAAATTGAGTCATTTTCCCGCTTTCTGTAGTAGTTTTATTCTATCAAACACAAGAAAATGTTTCTCTTTATTAAATAAAACTTTGATTTTTTATTTTAAAATTTAAATTGTATACCAAAACTCAAATATTAATTTAAATCTTTCCAAGTTGTAAACAGTATGATGTCATGGTTTATTCCAACGTATTCCGCAATGGAAACACATTTTGCTATATTTAATATTTAATATGTAGGAATGATTTGGCATGAATATGTGTTTTACATGTATGTTCCATAAAAAAACAACATCTAATTTTCATCTAATTTTTCACATTTTGCTTTTTTAAAAATTTAAAATGAGGCTATAATGCGGTATGATTATGTGTTCTAAATGTATGGCCCATAAGATATCCACATATAATTTTATCATGTATTTAATTAAAGATTAACCACTTTAAGTGGCATAATAAAGTTGCTTTCATGTTTGCAATCAAATCGTTTGCATATTAATTGATCATAAAATTGATCGAACCCACTATGGCCACATGTGGGCCACCTTTCTTGTAGATAATTGATATAGTTTAACACATTTAATCCACATATACGCACTATGGCTACATGTGGGCCACATGTATCTTTGTTGTTGAGGAAACATTAAAAGAAACACAATAAACTTGTTTTTTTTAGTCTGCGTTTTGAGACTTAGGAAAAGGATAACAATAGCTTTGGTTTTCAGATCCATCAAGTCCAAACTTACCCTCCAATCAGTCCAATCAGATCCATCAAGTCCAAACTTACCCTCTACAAAGTATCCAACATTATCTTTGATAATACATTTCTCAGAAGATGAAGTTCGCTTATCATTACTTCTCAAATTCTCAGGTATCAAAGAAAATGTAAAAGCATCCACATCATTCAACCTTTGCCAAAATACCTCTACCGACATTTTGCTTTTAGGTCGATCACTGAATTAGATGATAATGTATTGCAAAAAGTAAAATTACGCTATAGAGTGTCCTAAATGACATGATGCTAAAAACTTAAATAATGTCAACAGCTCTATTTTCATCTTATTAATTTTGATTTACGTTTTCTTTTACCCTGTTTAGCTCTTTCATCTTCTATATCACCCTGGGCTGATGCTGCTAAAGGTCCATCAGTAAATGTTGATTTTCATATTCATACAACTTTGAATATAAATACGTGCACTTAATTTAAATTCAGATTTAAATATTTAAATTTCCGGGGACAACCGGATAGTGGAATTTTTACACATGAAAATAGAAAACTTATGTTGTATTAAACAATTTAACCAAAGAAATATACTTTCACATAGTTTTGAAATTTGAAAGGTCCAAACAAAAGGACACAAAGTATATGTTTATACTTCAATTTCAATTTTTTATTTTTTTATTTACAAATTAAAAACGAATTTTTTCAAATCCTAGGCACATTGTGCGTTGGTTATAATGATAAAATATGTTGGCACAATAACGAGATTGTAAATAGCCGGTATTGTAAATTATTATTGGCTATATATTTAAAAATATTGATATTGCATATTGATGTAATACTGTTAGCAATATTCAGATAATACTAGAAATAAATGTTATACCAATATTCCTTTTATCATGGGATTTTGCTCCTAATGTCAAAAAAAAATTTACCAGAATTCTAGAAAAACCATAATTGTTATAAAAATGTATATAAATTAAACGTTGTATTGCTTCTAACTCTTTTTAGGTTGATTGACTCAAGTATAAGTAAAGCAGCAAATAAAATCCTTCTTAAAAATTGACTTTTTGATTTTAGTTTATACTCATGCGATATGAATGTTGTCCTCTGTGTTAATAACATTATCAATATTAAAGTCTTTACTAAAAAAAAAAAGGATTATTTCAACATTCATAGTGTATTTATTTGAAGCTCAGATAAAAAGCTATGCGCAACATTATTTTTTTTATTTATCAATAGATAAATAAAACGAAAACATTTTTCAATAAAGGATTGCTGTTATTTTTAAAATTAGAAACTCAACTTATGATTCTTGTGGAATGTATTAAATTTAGTTAATGAGTGACTTTATTAGGTTTTTCATCTTGTCATGCCTCGTCTGATTTTTTTTTTTTCTTCTGCTATAACATTATAACTCTTCTTTGATTCATATAACTCTTCGTTATAACTCTTCTTTATAGGATTCTATTATTTTTATTGATCTTACCTCTTCATTTTGGTGATAAATCAAGAGCATCGTTATAAAATGGAAAAAAAAAAAAAGTTCCTACGAGCAGTTTACTGCTTTATAAATAACCACGGGAGAAAGTGACTGAACAGCCGCACTCCTAAAATGTGTAATACTAACAGTATTTATGGAATGCTGCTTTTTTCTTTCTACGCAACAAGGACTACGTCTTTCTACGTTCACAAAATACTGCTTAAAAGTTTCGGTTATCGTGCGCATTTGTCTCATCGCTGATGAATATATTAGTTTTAGGAACGTTTTGTAGAACAACCTATAGATCATTAAGATATAAACAAAGTCAATAATGATTGATTTCGGCTCAAGCTTATTTTACATTGTCAGCTATTTTCGCTGACAGGTATTGCGATTAATGGAAATTTTTATCCAATATAAATCAGGCAAATTGTTTTTAAATTTTTTGACACTTATTCTGTCCGTATATCACTTATTATATCCATATTATATAAAATAGTTTTATATAATATGAATATACAACTGCTGCTTTCAGCAGCAGTTGTATATCCATATTATATAAAACTATTTTTTTTAAACTTTTTTAGCACCCTTTCATATCAGTATTCGGTATAGAGATATACTCTGGTTTGACGAATTTTGAATGTCTTTTTTTTTTTTTTTTTTAAGTTGATTAAGGTGCCCCAAGAAGTCCTTACGGTCTTATCACAGAGCACCGTGGAAGAGCATTTAATAGGAGGTTCACGCCTCCTTCCCAACCGATGTCGCAAAACTTGCCCATAGGTGGGGTTCGAACCACGGGTCTTACGTTTCTGAGACAAGTGCAATGTCTCAGCTTGCTCTTTTTGTGCAAAGTACCAGATAGAACACATTTATATTTTTATAAAACTTTAATGTTTTGAATATTGACATTGATTTCGATGAGATAAACGACAAGGTATTTTGCATTGATTCAGTTAGATACTGTGTATATAATTGACAACCCAGTTTACGTTTAAAAACTCTCATATTCCTTGCAAATGTTTATGTATATCTAAAAAGACTTTATGTATTTATGTCTTTTTTAAGTAAAAATAACCATTTAAAAAGTTAAAATTACAACAGAATTAAAATGTCAATTAATGAAAACTCTCTGAAAAAGTATATAAATGAAAATGTGATTGGAAGTAACCAAAAAATGAGTAATATATTCCGCTGGTTTATACATGAAATATAGACTTAAACATATAAGTATGAGTTTTTAAATAGGCTATTTAGCCCCATCACATTTGGAAGAGTTAGAATTAAATCACGAGTTTGAGTTCCATCACAACCACAGAATCTAAAAAATGTATTTTAAATTAAGGAAAATCTAAAAAATATATTTTAATATAAGGAAAAAAAGCGACTGTTAATTTTCAATGATTTTTATATGCCGACACTTTTGTAATTAGCGGATAAAATTATTAAAGTCTACGTTTGATGGTATATATTAAATTTTTTAGGACAAATAAAAAAAAAAAAAGTTAATTAAACTTCAAAAGATTTTTATTTCAATTTATACGCAATATTCTTTTGACTATCGGTAGTTAAATCTTAATAGACCATTTGTTTCAAAAGTTTATAGAAAATAGCTCTTTGGGCATTTGTTTTTTCTAAATGTCATTTAAATGTTTTTTAAAGATCTTTTAAATGTTCTTAGGTTCAGAACGTTTAAAATTTTTATTAAACGTAATTTATAAAAACAAACGTCAGTAAGTTTTTTTTATAAAAAATTCTATAGACTTTCATTTGCAATAATCTAAAATAACAATAAAAAAATAATAATCTTTTTGTTATTGAATTTCGTTTATTTCAGAAATAAATGACCTATAGAAATTCAAACACAGAAAATAGTAGCGATTTTTTTTAATTATAGAAAATAGTGGTTATTTTTTTAATATAAAATCTCTAAAGATTTTGTCCTGGGAAACTCTTCTACAATATTTTTGAAAATTTTGTGTAAATAATTCCACATGTAAGCCGCATTGTAAGCACATTTTGGTTTTTTTGTTTTTTAAATTTATTCATTAAGATCGTCCATAACTTACGCAACGCAAAACTTATTTAAAAGTTATAAGTAGGAGATCAATTTGCTCTTTTGGGCAGCGGCTTTCGCTGGGCTTAAAAAGTTGTTTATATACTTGCTTTAATTAAAGACTCTGCGAGGGAAAACGTTAAATACTTTGTCTATTGTCTATAAGTTTAAATTCGCGATGCTTAATTTATGGACGATCCCATATCACTATATAATGGATTATATGATGATATAAATAATATGAAGACAAACTTAATTATACTATTGTATAAAGAGCCATCCATAAAGGACATCATCCAAAAAGGGGGAGCGGGTCGAGGTAAAAAAGACAAAAAAGTACGTAAACATGTGTTTTTGAGAAGATAATGTATGAAAATATTTTTAATTTTTATTTTTCAAAGGAGTAGCAGCATCATTGCGAGATAAAATGAATTTTTATTTCATCTCGCAATGATGCTGCTAAAAATTTTAGAGTTAAAAATAAGGAGGAGAGTCAGGATTTTATGACGTCATTTTCAAGGGGTTTATAGGAAAAAAGGACATTTGGTGAAAAAGGGGAGGATGAGGAGGTCAAAAATTGGCTAAAAAATGATAACGGACTTTACGGATGGCCCCTAATGCATTTTTAAATATAAATCTTTCAAATATCAATACCTATATTCTTGTATATGTGTGTGATGTTGTTTTTAACCTATCGATGTCAGGGCTGGGCAAAGTGTGTTTTCTTAGTTTTTGTTTTTTTGGGTTTTTTTAAAAAAACAAATGAAATAGAATTTCTTGGTTTTTTCGTTTTCAAGTTTTTTGAAATAACAAATTTTCTGATTTTCTTTTTATATTAAAATTTATATTTATATTAAAATATTTCTTTTTAAATTAAGTTTATTTATGAAAAACATTTTGAATTGCATTCGAAAAGGTTCTTGTTCAGCTGCATTTTGATAATGATATCTAGCATTTCAAATTAAAACTAAAAAACCCGAAAAATACACTTCCTGAAATAATAAAAAGCCAACTTTCTAAAATAATAAAAAGTTTTTTCCAGCTCTTATTGGTATTAAAAAAATTTATTTATTCAGTCAATCAAAACATTTCATTTCTTTTGTGATTCTTCGTTCTAAATAAATTTATTTGTACAAATGAGAAAAAAATGTAAAAGTCTTACTGGTTAAACATTTCATTTTATCTGACAGTTATTCAATTTCATTTATTCACATTTATTTATTCTACTATAAATTTATGTTTATTAAACTATATTTATAATTTATAAATCTGTTTCTGAAATAGTATAATGTTACAAAGGTAAGACCATTTTTTTTTAACTTACTCTTGTTGATTTGAAATATTTTTCTAATTTATCTTTATGAATCAAACTTCTGTTAATTATTTTTTTAAAGAAAACATGCATATATCTATTTTAATTAATATTGCATTTATCTTTGAACGTAATACTGTTCCCTATACATATTGATAAACAATAATAGTAACTTTAATAATAAAAATAATAAGCAAAAAAATAGTTAATATTACAATACTTACTTACTTTTAAAATACAACACCAAGTGTATTCTAGTATACTACGAAATACAACACCAAATGTATTCTAATATACTATCAGAGCAACTATCTGTAAAGAGGGTTGTCTTTCATATCTTAATATTTATAAAAAATCTTTTTATATAAATGAAGTGACTTTTAATCCCACATATTAGACAACAATTACATTTTAGACCTTTCTCAAACGCATATTAAGTTTTTTTCAGATATATATTTTAGATGCAGTTGATTATTCTGATTATTATTCAAAATATTGAGATAAAAGAATTAAAAATGAGACATATAAAATACGTCTTAGAGACAATCAAATATTAGATATTCCAAAACATTTACCACATATTAATAGACACAGCAGTGGCTAACCCATGCTTTTATTAAGCTGTGTATATAATATTATTAGGCATTGTGAAAATATAATTACTGCCAGTTTTTTGTCTTGTGTACAAACTGTATATTTTATTGCGTCAAAAGATTGCTGTGGTTGTGTTTTGTAAATAACTATATTATTGTATCTGGCTATTTTAATATTTGTTATGTTCTTGGGTGTTTAG
>NC_061156.1:43130222-43132722 GCF_022113875.1 Hydra vulgaris | reverse complement strand
GCTGCCATATTAGAATTTGCCATGAGCGAATTTGTCATAAATCTAAAAATAATATATTTTAATAATATTATATCTTATAATTTATAAAACTATAATTAACTACTGTATTTAAAATTTTTTTCTTTTTTATATAAAATCTAAATGTAATTAAACATTTAGATTTTAATTTAACGATACAGTTTATCTATTAATTAAATCTAATCTATTATTTAAAAAATAGCACACTAACCATTAATATAGTCCAGATCATAAGTGTACACTAACCATTAGTGTAGTCATATATATAAATATTATCTGGGTTAAAAGAAATATCTGGACTAAAGTTTAAAGCTATAGGATAACCTATAGCTTTAAACTTGCAAACTGGTAAAAGTGTAAATTGGCATAAGTGCGCCAAACAGGTTAGCAAACAATACGAATAGGCATAAGTGCAAAATTTGATTACTTACAAAACAGTAACAAAAACTGGCAGAAGTGCGAACTGACATAAATGCGTGTAATAAATTCGCAGTTTGGAATTATGCTAAATTTTGCAAATTTATTTGGCACACTTATGCCAGTTCGGATTTATGTTGTTTGCACTTTTGCGAGTTTTTGCAACTGCTTCACACTTATACCAGTTCCCACTTATGGCAATTTACACTTATGCGAATGTTTGTAAATCTATTTAGCGCACTTATGCCAATTTACACATATGCCAGTTTGCACTTATAGCAGTTTGCAATTATGCCAATGTTTGGAATTCTTTTTGTGCATTTATGCCCATTTGCACTTATGCCATTTGGCATTGTGCCAGTTTTTGTAACTGCTTCGCACATGTGCTAGTTTGCGCGTATAAAATTCACGGTTATTCAGTCATCCCATTATGGTAAAACAGCTAACGTAGAGCCATGCATAGGATTTGTATAATGGATTGTAAGATGGGAGTAATATCATTATAAAATTAAACAGAGTATTTATAGGAATGCACTTTTAATTTACTAACCTCTTCATCATAGCTATCACAAGTTTTTGACAGTTCTTACTACTAATATTTTGAACTCTTTGTTTCTAATAGAAAGAAATAATGGAAATCTGACAATTCCTAATTAAGTAGTAAAAATTATATATTGTAAAGAAAATTAAAAAAAAAGAAAAATCTGTCAAATCAGTATTTAGCAATTTACAACTGCAGAGATACTACTGAGTTACTAGATGAAACATTGTCAAGTGCTGAGTCAAACTTATCAAATTCTATTATGCTGTTCATTTCAGTTACTACTTTTTCTTCACACTATTTTATATTAAGTTTTTTGCATCCTTGGGTTTTTATCTCATTTAAGAGAAGCAACACATAATATTGAAAGTCTAAACAAATTTACACTAATTAAATTTTACATTGTCTTAACTAAACTATGTAAATAAATTTAAAATACATAAATTTAACAATTTAACAACTTTACTGGTCTAAGCCTAAATCAAAGAAAAACTAATAGACAGTAAAATATCTAATAGTGGCAATGCTATATTATATATATTAGCATTTTTTTCAGATTTCGGATTAGACAAGAAAGATTGTTCCATAGATTTATAGTTTTGATAATATTGAAATAATGGATTTCATGAAGGTGATTATTTAAAGTTAAAATTGGAACCTCATCATTTTAATGATATTTTTAAATATTGACAGTCATGTTAGCATTTTACAACAAACATTACATTATTATTTTTAACTAAAGACTTACTTGCTTGAGATAATGGAAATCCATAATGTTTATCCTTTTTATTTAAAGATGATGAAGATTGATGTGTCTTAAAATGAATCTCCTGGTCATCACAATCAATATCATCTTTGTTTATTATTTTTTGACCTACACAACACAAACATAGAGAATATTTGAATTTCATCTAACAACTTGTCTTCTCATGTAGCAATTTTACAATTAAAAATTTTTTACAAATTACTTTACAGATTATTAACTTTATAAGTAAAATAGGGTATATAGTATGGTATATAATATTATAGGTTTCATACTGCTAAACATTTGGTAATAACACCAGAATATCATTAAAGAATAAAAATTTTAAAATGACATTTTGAAGTAAGTTACTCCCTTTCTTGAAACAAATCATCATATTTTTTTCTTTCAGCCTTTTTTAACTATAGTAATTCTTTTATAAAAACCACTGATATTATTTTTAATTTTTAGAGTTAAAGAAGAAAAATTCTGAGAATGTTGTTCTCTTTTCTCAAATCCAAATAGATTTTTTTGCGTTAAAAGCAGTTGAAAATTAAGTAGAATTAAAAACTTAATCTAGTTTCTTTAAGCATTCAAGTTTACTCAACAATTAAGTTACTTATTAGAGTAAAATAATCTAGCTAACCACACCATTAAAACTTTATTAATCATATCTACTTGATTCAAGTAGAAATACAAACACAACCTAGTTTCAACGAAGGCATACAACTTTAAACTAAAAATACTCCAATAAATTTTCAAATTTAATTCTACAAAAAAAC
>NC_061156.1:43117722-43125222 GCF_022113875.1 Hydra vulgaris | reverse complement strand
TAGTTTATTAAATTTTAACTAAAATTACCCCCTCCACCCAATACTACCACCCCCACTCTGTCAGCCCTAGTATAGCACACAAGAGTATATGAATTAAAATATTATTAAGTTTTAGAAAATACACATTTCATTCAAAAATCAACTTCTTCTTGTTTATTATATTCTTCGTTGCTATTGCATTCTTCAAAACCTTCTGTGACTTCTGAATCAGAGCTATCCCAAGAAGATACCAAAGATACCGTGTCAGTTCTTTGGATCTTATGAGGTGGTTGTGAATCTAAAGAAACTTGTTCTTGAGTATAATTAAATATTTATAATTTATAATATTTTCATTAATGGTGAAGAATGAATATTTTATATTGAAATGGCTACATAATAAATGATGCTCTGTTACATCAGAACTAAAATTATATATAGAAAAACAAGAACTCACACAAAAATACTTTTTACATCTATGGTAATCAATTACTTTATGTTACCTTTTAATGATATAATGGAAGAAAAGTTCATATCTATAGGACCATTGGAGAACTGGAGCGCTGTATGAGCCTGCTTCTTTTTCTTTTTTACAGATTGTTGTACTTTAATATTATAAGCAACTTTTGTTACTGTTGCACATAGAGCATCTGATAGCCTGTTACGTTTTTTTGTTTTTTGCAGTGCATATTCTTTATTGCTGCGCTCAACTGCAGCTGAAGAGGCAGGTAATGATAGCAGCTTAAATGCAATATTCTGTAAAGGTTGTCCTTTACAGAATGCAGACCACCAATGTAATGGGTCAATGGTAATGTCAACTGCTTCGCAAATCAATTTATTACCGTAAACCTCTCCAGATTGGGATTTAAAAGCCATAAAATCTTTCATAATCTCCCCACTTACTAACTGAAATTCTAGTCCTACTTTGACAATTGTTGAATTTGTCTTTTTTCTGATTCTATCAAATCATTTCCCATGAATCTAGGATCCAAAAGATTTGCTGCTTTTTAAATATCGCGCACACTAAATTTTCTACGTTTTTCAACAGCCTCAGTTATCAATTTTATATCTTCTTGAGTAATTTCATAGTCACTATTTAATAACACTTCTTTGAAGATGTTGGCAACATAGTTCCATAAACGAGGCATTACAGATGCACAAACAAGATCTCCTTCTGCAGATTTAACTGCGTTTCGAATTGCTGCCAGTAGTTTTTCGCAAATCACACTTATTGATCAAAATGACACAGTGTCATGTAAAGTATCCTTCATAGAATTTATTTTTGCTTTATCATGTGCACTTAAAGCATAAACTCGAACATCCGAAATTGAAATACGCAAAACATCTTGAAGATCATTATTTCTTTTGATCATAGTAAAAGCAGCTGACCATCTTGTAGACATACTTTGTAGGCAAACTAATTTACACTTTTTAAATGTCATTTGATGTTCTAACATCACATGCTTTAGAACTTGCTTCTTTCTAAAGAAACTAGACACTTTCTTGTGTTGAAGGTGGTTAAACTGAACAGACGGAATCTTAAGTATATCTGTTGCTAGAAGCTCCAGTGCATGTGTCCCACACCCATAACAAAAAATTTCTGGGCGTTCATGTTGTACCAACTTCAATGCCTTCGTCATATTTGATGCATGGTCTGATACAAAGGCAATAGGTTTAACATGAGTTTCCTTAATTACAGAGTTAGTGATGTCAAAAATATACTCAGCTGTATTATGATTGCTTTCAGGATGAAATGACTTAAGAAATATCAGTTTTGGTGTGGAAAGAAGGAACTGTATGTGATTATCATTGCAAACATCTGACCATCCATCAGACATCAAAACACACCCTAAAGATTTTTTTATCAGAACTGAATTTTCAGTTTCAATTCGTGAATGCCACAGTTTTAACAAAGGTCCAAGCAGGTGTTAGTTGTCTAAAAAACTCCCTCCATAATGGATTATCGACCATTGAAAATGCAGTTGCAGTTCCATATATGGCTTTTAAAAAAGTTATTTCTAAATCCTCGTGGGTTTTCTGGTCACAAGTATCTATCCAGCGTTTTATATTATGTAAATTGCGAACTGATAATAAAGAAGAACTTGGGAGAGGTTCTGTTGCAGTTGCATTAACTAATGAAGAGCTCTGTACAGATTGACTACTTTCAGAAGGTGTTACAACAGAAAAATCAACTAGATTACAGAAAACTGGAGAACTATTATTGCTAACTATACTACTATTCCCATTGTCAAAATCTTCATCATCTTCATCTTCAGATGAACTAACAGCAATTTCTGCAACCAGTTTAGTGGTAAATGAGCTTTCTTTTATAATAAATTTTTGTTTTACATCATTTGATACATTTTTACAGTTTTTAACTAGGTGCCGTTTCATACGAGTTGCATTGTTTACAAACTGCTTCCCGCAGAGGATACACTCACCCAGCATTTTTTTTTATTTGTAATTTTGCATTTGAAATAGTTCCACACCAATGTTTTTTTTATTATTCACCATTTTTTTTATCTCAAATATAATAAATATATAAAGATCTATGTCTTTTTATACTAAACCTTTATATATATATATATATATATATATATATATATATATATATATATATATATATATATATATATATATATATATATATATATATATATATATATATATATATATATATATATATATATATATATATATATATATATATATATATATATATATATATATATACATATATATATACATTTATATATATATATATATATATATATATGTATACATATATGTATATATATTATATATATATATATATATATACATATATGTATATATATATATATATATATATATATATATATATATATATATATATATATTTATATATATATATATATATATACATATATGTATATATATTATATATATATATATACTATATGGTATGGTATGGATGGTAATGGTACGTTCTTTAATGAATAGTTGAAATAATGATTTTCCATAACTGTAATTAAATAAATGTACTTTCATTCAATACGATATTGACGAGTTTTACTCTTCAATTTCGAAACGACTTCTTTCTCTTTTTTTCTTTCGAAACGACTTCTCTTTCGAAACGACTTCGAAAAAAATAAATGTACTTTCATTCAATACGATATTGACGAGTTTTACCCTTCAATTTCGAAACGACTTCTTCAAGATTCTATAAACCATGCAAAACAGTTCACCAAAATTCCTGATAAATCACTGAAAATTATTTACCACAGCAGGAAATCTTTACTTTTTTCAGGAAATAATATGTGGATTAAAAAGTCGACGGACCCTAATTTCGATGTCATCATGGGTAGTTTTGACGGAGCCGAATTATGCGAACTAGTTGGCCTCTATATCTTATACACTATTGCCAAAGAATATGGTCTTAATACTACCGGTCTATATAGAGATGATGGTCTTTGCTGCTTCTATAATATCAGTGGTCCTCAATCGGAAAAAATAAAGAAAAATCTAATAAAAATTTTTAAAGACAATTTTAATCTTAACATCACTATCAAACCAAATTTAAAAACCGTAAATTTTCTTGATATCACATTCAACCTTTCTGAGAACTCTTTTAAACCTTATAGAAAACCAGGAGATAATCCTTTATATATTAAGATCAATTCAAACCACCCACCAAGCATTATTAAATCGATACCAAAAATGATCTCTAACCGCATCAGTAATATATCTTCAAGCAAAGAAGCTTTTGATAGAGCAGCACCATTTTATAATAATGCCCTCAATTCTTGTGGATTCAAAGATAAGATCAATTTCACTCCAAATATCCAGAAATATAATAAAAAATCTCGAAAAAGAAACATTATCTGGTTTAACCCACCTTATTCACTCAACGTCAGAACAAACGTAGCCAAAACATTTTTGAGTACAATTGATAAATGTTTCCCTAAAGGCCACAAATTTCACAAACTTTTTAATCGAAACAACTTAAAGGTTAGTTATAGCTGCCTTCCAAACATCAAGAGTATTGTTACTTCTCATAATAAAAAGATATTATTTCATTCTCATGAAAATGCCAATCAATTATGCAATTGTCGGCAAACCACCTTATGCCCACTCAATGGAAAATGCCTTACAAAAAATCTTATTTATATTTGCAACGCAAAAACTCACCAAGAAGAAGAAGGATATTATTACGTTGGGCTTACTGAGAAAACTTTCAAAGACAGGTGGTACAAACATAAAAACTCCTTTGTTTATGAAAGTAAGGCCAACTCCACTGAACTTTCGAAATTTGTGTGGGAATGCAAAAATAAAGGTATAGAACCTATTTTAAAATGGAATATCCTCGATCAAGCGGAGCCATTCAAACCTGGTGGTAAATTTTGCAATTTATGCTTGACAGAAAAATACCACATTATTACGTCGCCATTGAATTTGCTTAACAAAAGAACCGAGCTTGCGTCAAAATGCCGCCATGAAAATAAATTTCTAATAAAAAACTTTAATGTCATCAAAGCGGACACTCCATAGCATTTTTTGTATATAATTTTTGTCGTTACTTTTTATTGTTGTTACATCTGATGATCGCTATTGCGTGAAACTTTTAGTTATGTAATTGAAATATATCTTAATAATTATTTAGTTTTCACTATATATATATATATATATATATATATATATATATATATATATATATATATATATATATATATATATATATATATATATATATATATATATATATATATATATATATATATATATATATATATATATATATATATATATATATACATATATAAATATATATATATATATATATATACATATATATATATATAGGTATGTGTATCAAAAATTTTAAATTGATCAAAGGTTAGATTGTTATATATCATTGGAAAGTGCTTCAATACAGTATTTTAAAGGTGAAAAAATTATTAAAATCAGACTATTCTACAAAAAGTTATGACGTTTTTAGTCGCAAATTTTTGATATATGGATTTGTTGAAGAAACTGTGGTCAAAATTTAATTTTTCTTCACTTAAATTGTTATAAATTTTTCAATTCTTATCTAAATACCTATAACTTAGTATCAAAAGATAGGTGTAACTGTGGGCTACAAATTTATAACATCGTCCACCTATTGGGCGTTTCCTGGGGGCTAGAGGGGGTGCCGAACCACCACCTTTACCCTAAAAATAAGCATATTTCTTTCAATAAAAAGTGTTTTTTTTTCAACAAACGGTTATTTTTTTTATACAAAAAATTGCTACAATTTTATTCCAGACCATCAATGATTGATGTTTATTAAAGTTGGTGATGGATATGGTGGTGATGGTTTAACACACCCTAATTTCAAAAATATTCAATTCTCTAATTATAAATAAATAAATATTTCTATATTTAATAAAATAAGTGAAACTAGTACACAGTATAAAAAACATGAAATTTTTTTTTGTTACAAGAATTTCATTTATTGGTGGTGTGTTTATTGACTTGTGGGAGGAGCGTGTGCCCCCCCCCCCCTTAACCTAAAAAAATAAATAAGTAAAATAAATCAATCTTTATAATAACAATTATAATTATTTTAAAATGAGTTAACAATTTAAAACCTGAATTAGGCTTTTGACACCAATTATAACCTACAAGATAAAGATAAAGACCACAACCGAGCCTAGTTTTGAAAAAAAAGTCTTTTCGCTGCTATTTGTAAATTTATGTTAAGTTAAGAAGTTTGTTGATTAGGGTAGTAATGGTTACCCACAACCTACAATAAAAAGATGTTGAATTTATAAAAATAATTGTATCTTTAACAAACAAAACAAATTAGTATATTTCATTTTTTGATATTTCATTAAATATATTTTATTTCATTACCAAAAATATCAGTGTTGTATCCTATAAAAAAAAATGTAACAATCAATTTTATATTGTTCTGTATTAAAACATTTTAGATATCCTAAGATTAAATAGTTTTCTTGGCTTTTAGTAAATAATTAAAATAATCAATTTCATAAATGGAACACTATAATAATCATTTGTAACAATAGATACCACGTGAAGATAAGCCAGAGCCACCTATCAAAATATTTTGGAAGTCATAATACTTGTGCAAAGGTCATTCCAAGTCAAATACGTTTATTCTTCTCTTAAAACATTTATAAAAAAAAGTAAAACAAAAACATATGTTTTAATACCAGGCATACCTGACTTGATATGACTATTTCTTCAAGTTTTACTACTTGCAATACCTTTATACAAGTTTTATCATATGCCGTATCTGTTTTGTAAGTTTCATCACTTGCAGTATCTATTTTTAAAGCTTCATTACAAGTAATATCATAATTTGTTACATATTACACTTCAAAAAAAAATCAACTCTCCTAGTCCAACATCAGCTGAAGCTGAAATTTTTTCATGTTGTAGTCAACAGCTTCAGTATCAGTATTACCTTTATTCTAGTAAGAAATCGTGTAAACTTTGTCTTGTTTTGTTTTATCAAGTTTTTCTTCTCTACCATCATACATGACATACTTCAAATACTCACTTAGTATCATTCATAGCATTTTTGCCCAACAATTCTATCTGACATTACATCATCTTAGTCATGACATTACATCATCTTAATCATGAAGTTGTTTGATAGACGATGTATTTAAACACTTTATTTTATTGTAAGAGAGTTCAAGCAGCTGTAATTTTAACTTTCTTTCGTCTTTTTCATCCATTTTTTGGCATTTGCATACATGTTTTTTTTTAAATATCTGCTCATATATCATTATGCTTAATTTGATTAATCATCCTCTTTTTATGGGTTTCTAAATAGACCACATTACTATATTTTTATGGGTTTCTGAATAAACCACATAGCTATATTTTTATGGGTTTCTGAATAAACCACATAACTATATTTTTATGGATTTCTGAATAGACCACATAACTATATTATTTATTTTTAAATATTCCTTATTTATTAGTCTTATTTATTTTTAAATATTCCTCTATTAATCTTTAATTTTGTCTTGACAATTGTCAAAATATACTTTGTCTAATAAATAATTCTCCTTTATTCTAATGTATTTCATTTCTTCCCTCAGACGTTCACTGCTTGTGTGTGACCATTCAGCAAATTTTATATGCCAAAGTTTTTAAATAGTCACTATATTTTCTCTAGATAATTGATTTAAACTATCTAGGTATTTAAATTTGTATGAAACATAACAATTGTTACAGGGGATCTTTCTTCAGCCTCACTAAACATTTCCATTAACTCTTCACTATTTATATCGTGAAGCCTTGCACATGCTACTTCCTCCTTGAGAGCCTGGTTAATAGAAAATGAGAAATATCTCTTACATTGATGAGTTATGACGACTCCCACTGCAATAAGACAACAAAAGTCATATTGATAAAGTGTTCATCAATCAAACAAAACATTTTTTATTGGATCTAAAATATTTGGTTCAAGGTCATTTTAAAAAGTGAACCTGGATTTGATTTAAAATCTGCAATTTTTAGTAAAAT
>NC_061156.1:43107493-43109222 GCF_022113875.1 Hydra vulgaris | reverse complement strand
ACTTTCTTAGCTTTGTGGCAAGGAGCATTGTCTTGTTGAAAGTAAAATAGTTTTTTTTACCAAATAGTTTGTTTGCTGATGGTTTCATTTGTTATTTTAAAATTTCCAAATATTTACCCTTGTTTACCGTGCCCGTACAACAATATAAATGACCTACACCTGATCCTGACATGCAACCCCATACCATAAAAGAGCCTCCTCCATGCTTTACTGTATGAGAGGACTAAATCATTCACCAACACACAAAAGACTAAATCATTCACTAACTCTTCTCCTCTCATAAGCTCTTTTAGCTCTACAGATAACAGTTAAGGTACTTTCATCACTCCACTCCATTTTATTCCATTGTACGACAGTCCAGGTTTTGTGCAACTTCGCGAATACTCTTTTTTTTGCGATGTTATAAGGTCGCAATAAAGGCTTCTTCCATTCAAACCAGCTTGCTGCAGGCGTTTTCTTACTGTACTTGCTGTTAGATGAACTTCATGGTTTTTCCCCATGTAGGATCTCAAGCCGTAGCGAAACGATTGGACTAACTCGCCCGAGCCTAAAGCCGATCCTGCTTTGCGGTAGTTTTACGAGATGGGTATACAAGGGAAATGCACTCAGTCCCTTTTTGGCAGTATAGAGTTATTTACACCACTATTTAGTCTTTTAAATTTTCTATCATTTGATATACCACACTAATTTAATAAACCAATTATTAAAGTGTTATTATAAAATGAAAGATTTATAATTTCAACTATTACACAAAAACTTATTGGCTCATTATCTCAATAAACAAATAAATAAATAAATAAATAAATATATATATATATATATATATATATATATATATATATATATATATATATATATATATATATATATATATATATATATATATATATATATATATATATATATATATATATATATATATATATGTATCTATATATATATATATATACAGGGCCGGTTTTAGGCCGATTTGACCGATTGCTCCAAATAGGGCCCCGCGCTTGGTAGAGGCCCCTCAATTTATAGCATATCATTATAAATGGCAGTAATTTTTTTTTTATAAATTTCTATCAATCTTAATATAATTCGTACAGTTAACGTTGAACGTTTAATGCGCATGGTAACGTCTATTGTTATTTTTAGTTTATCTTAGTTATTGCGGTATATGGTATAAAATATATTAGTTTCCAATCTACTTTCGAAAGTTCCAGAAGTACTTATTTCCGAAAATTCACGAGGCAAGCAATGAACATGGCGGCAGCTTTTATATTGTTAAAGATTAAGCTGTATTTACTTTTGAAATGTTTGTAATATATTTTTTGTTTGTTTATGCTATAATTATTTTTCATTTTGTTTACTATTAGTTTTATTTACTTTTGTTTAACGCAAACTTTTCTCGCTTTTCAGTAAATATTTTATATTTAAGACAATATAAATTTTATTGGATAATTTTAAGAGTACTTTTTTTCAAGTCTAATAAATAATCTTAATATTAAATGTTTGTTTATTTATATTAAGATATTTGCAGTAATCAATTGCTTACATTTGTTAATTTTACTTTTAATTTTGTAAGAGGGATTTTTTATTTATTTTAGTTTAATTAAACTATTTTATTTTATTGTGCAATTTAGTAGTAAAAAAAGAGATAAGTTTTTAGTTTTGAAGAACACAAGCCAAAATATGAGTAAAAGACAAAGGGACGTCGGTAGAAAATATCTAAGTGGTAACA
>NC_061156.1:43057493-43102493 GCF_022113875.1 Hydra vulgaris | reverse complement strand
CAAATTTACAATAATTAAATTTTACATAGTCTTAACTAAACTACGTAAATAAATAAACTTAAAATACATAAATTTAACAATTTAACAAATTTACTGGTCTAACCCTGAATCAAAGAAAAACTAATAGACAGTAAAATACCTAATAGTGGCAATGCTATATTATATATATTAGCGTTTTTCTCAGATTTCGGGTTAGACAAGAAAAATTGTTCCATAGATTTATAATTTTGATAATATTGAAATAATGGATTTCATGAAGGTGATTATTTAAAGTTAAAATTGGAACCTCATCAATTGAATGATGTTTTTTAATATTGACAGTCATGTTAGCATTTTACAACAAACATTACAATATTATTTTTAACTAAAGACTTACTTGCTTGAGATAATGGAAATCCATAATGTTTATCCTTTTTATTTAAAGATGATGAAGATTGATGTGTCAAATGAAAAATGAATCTTTTAAAATGAATCTCTCATCTTTGTTTATTATTTTTTGACCTACACAACACAAACATAGAGAATATTTGAATTTCATCTAACAACTTGTCTTCTGATGTAGCAATTTTACAATTAAAAAGTTTTTTACAAATTACTTTACAGATTATTAACTTTATAAGTAAAATAGGGTATATAGTATTGTATATAATATTATAGGTTTCATACTGCTAAATATTTGGTAATAACACCAGAATATCATAAAGAATAAAAATTTTAAAATGACATTTTGAAGAAAGTCACTTCCTTTCTTGAAACAAATTATCATATTTTTTTCTTTCAGCCATTTTAACTCTAGTAATTCCTTTATAAAAACCACTAATATTATGATTTTTAATTTTTTGAGTTAAAGAAGAAAAACTCTGAGAATGTTGTTCCCTTTTCTTAAATCCAAATAAATTTTTTTGCATTAAAAGCAGTTGATAATTAAGTAGAATTAAAAACTTAACCTAGTTTTTTTAAGCAATCAAGTTTACTCAACAATTAATTTACTTAATAGAGAAAAAAAAACTCTAGTTAACCACACCATAAAAACTTTATTAATCATATCTACTTGATTCAAGTAGAAATACAAACACAACCTAGTTTCAACGAAGGCATACAACTTTAAACTAAAAATACTCCAATATATTTTCAAATTTAATTCTACAAGAAAACAATACAAACACTTGGTTGGTTTAAATATATACTAATTTATATAATTTTTACTTAAATAAATCAATTCGCCTGATCGAAGGTCACGCCATTATTTGCGTAAACATACTCTTTTAGATATTGCCGTGCTGTACGTTTAAAAAACGTTTTTTTATCACGTTAAAAAACGTTATAAAAACGTTTATAAGCTAACTTAAAAATTTCGTAAGTTAATAAAAAAAATAAAACGTTTAAAAAACGCTAAAAAAACGTTTGAAATAACATTAAAAAAAAACGTTTGCAAAAAAACGTTTTAAAACGATTGTATTGGTTCTTTTAACGTCCGACCGTAAATTGAACGGAATTAAAACGTTTTTAAAACGTCCTGTGTTTACTGGGTATGTTGTTTTTAAACTATCGACGTCAGGGCTGGAAAAAGTGTGTTTTCTTAGTTTTGGGTTTTTTGGGTTTTTTTTAAAAAACAGTTTTTTTAAAAAAAACAAACTTTAAATAAACTTTCTGGGTTTTTTCTTTTTCAAGTTTTTTTAAATAATAAATATTCTGACTTTCTTTTTATATTAAAATTTATATTTATATTAAAAAATTTCTTTTAACATTATGTTTATTTACAAATATCATTTTGAGTCGCTTTCGAAAAGATTCTCGTTCATCTGCATTTTGGTAATGATATTTAGCATTTCAAAATAAAAACTAAAAAACCCAAAAAATACACTTTCTGAGATAATAAAAAGCCCACTTTCTGAAATAATAAAAAGTTTTTTCCAGCTCTCATTGGTATTAAAAAAATTTATTTATTCAGTCAATCAAAACATTTCATTTCTTTTGTTATTCTTCGTTCTTATTAAATTTATTTGTAGAAATGAGATAAAATGTAAAAGTCTTACTGGTTAAACATTTCATTTTATTTGACAGTTATTTAATTTCATTTATTTACATTTATTTATTCTACCGTATATTTATGTTTATTAAACTATATTTATAATTTATAAATCTGTTTCTGAAATAGTGTAATGTTACAAACTTACTCTTGTTAATTTGAAATATTTTTCTACTATATCTTTAAGTGTTAAACGTTTGTTAATTATTTTTTTAAAGAAAACATGCCTTTATCTATTTTAGTTAATATTGCATTTATCTATTAAACGTAATACTGTTCCCTATAATAACTGGTAAACAATAATAATAATTTTAATAATAAAAATGATAAGCAAAAATAATTTAATATTACAATACTTACTTACTTTTAAAATACAACAGCAGATGTATTCTAGTATACTACGAAATACAATACCAAATGTATTCGTATATACTACCAGAGCAATTATCTGTGAAGAGGGCCCGGTGGGAAATGAGCTAGCGACTAGCTAGCTCTATAGCAATTTTCTAGCGATTTTTTTTTTTTAATTTTATTTTTTGCAAATGTCTTTAACATCTTTAAAAATTCGATTTTTAGTGTTGAGTCTATTATAACTATGAAAATAATTGAACTTTAAACATTGCGATTTTGTAGCAATGTGTCGCTAGCTACATATCGTAGCTTTGTAGCTAGCTACAAAATATCTACAAATCTATACCTGGTTGATAGCTACATATCAAAAATTTTTAGATAACGGTTTTATTACGATATGACGCAAGGTACAATAGCTAGTGGATCTTCAGCTTGTTAAGCTAGCTGTCCTCGTAGCTAAGTCGCTGTCTCTATCTTTACAAAAATCGATAGCTTTTCGCTAACTTAAAAAAGCTAGCGATCCTCGTGGCCTAATCGCTGTCTTTATCGTAACGATTATAGCTAGCAATTCGCTGGCCGATTTCCCACCGGGGGTTCTCTTTTATATCTTAATATTTATAAAAATTCTTTTATATAAATGAAGTGACGTTTAATCCCACAAATTAGACAACAATTACATATTAGACCATATTACATATTATATTCTCAAACGCATATTAAGTTTTTTTCAGATATATATTTTAGATGCAGTTGATTATTCTGATTATTATTCAAAATATTGAGATATAAAAATTAAAAATGACATATAAAAGACGTCTTAGAGACAATCGCATATTAGATATTCCAAAACATTTACCACATATTGGTAAACACAGAAGTGGCCAACCCATGCTTTTATTATGTTGTGTATATAATATTATTAGGCATTATGAAAATGTAATTAATGCCAATGTTTTGTCTTGTGTATAAATTGTATATTTTATTACGTCAGAAGAATGCTGTGATTGTGTTTTGTAAATAACTATATTACCCAGTAAGCACAGGACGTTTTTAAAACGTTTTAATTCCGTTCAATTTACGGTCAGACGTTTAAAGAACCAATACAATCGTTTTTAAAAAGTTTTTTTGGAAACGTTTTTTTTAATGTTAATTTAAACGTTTTTTTAGCGTTTTTTAAGCGTTTTTTTTCTTTTAACAACTTACGAAATTTCTTAGTTAGCTTATGAACGTTTTTAAAACGTTTTTTTAACATAATAAATAAACGTTTTTTAAAATTACACGGCTTTATTTAAAAGAGTAAGTATGTTTACGCAAATAATGGCGTGACCTTCGATTAAGCGAAGTGATTTATTTAAGTAAAAATTATATAAATTAACATATCTTTAAATCAACGAAGTGTTTCCATTGTTTTTTTGGAGAATTAAATTTAAAAATATATTGGAGTATTTTTAGGTTTTCTTCGTTAAAACTATGTTGTGTTTGTATTTCTACTTGAGTCAAGTAGATATGATTAAAATGATAAAGTTTTTATGGTGTGGTTATTTAAATTAAATAGCTAAATTGTTGAGTAAACTTGATTGCTAAAGAAACTAGATTAAGTTTTTAATTCTACTTGATTATCAACTGCTTTTAATGCAAAAAAATTTATTTGGATTTGAGAAAAGGGAACAATATTTTCAGAGTTTTTCTTCTATAACTCTAAAAATAAAATATAATAATATCAGTTGTTTTTATTAGGAATTACTATAGTTAAAAAGGCTGAAAGGAAAAATATGATGATTTGTTTCAAAAAAGTAAGTGATTTTGTTCAAAATGTCATTTTAAGATTTTTAATCTTTAATAATATTCTGGTGTTATTACCAAATATTTGGTAGTATGAAACCTATAATTTTATATACAATATTATATACCCTATTTTACTTATAAAATTAATAATCTGTAAAGTAATTTGTAAAAGATTTTTAGTTGTAAAAAATCTACATGAGAAAACAAGTTTTTAGATGAAATTCAAATATTCTCTATGCTTGTGTTCGGTAGGTCAAAAAAAAATAAAAATAATAAAGATGTCATTGATTGTGATGACCAAGAGCAAGTAAGTCTTTATTTAAAAAGTAAAAATATAATGTTTGGTGTAAAATGCTAACACGACTGTCAATATTAAAAGATTTCATTGAAAAGATGAGGTTCCAATTTTAACTTTAAATAATCACCTGCATGATTTCAATCCATTATTTCAATATTATCAAAATTATAAATCTATGGAACAATCTTTCTTCGCTAACCCTAAATCTGAGAAAAACAGTAATATATAGTAAAATATGTTATTGCGGCTATACCAAAAATTAGCATTGCCACAATCAAGTATTTTACTGTCTATTAGTTTTTAACTGATTTAGGTTTAGATCAGTAAAGTTGTTAAATTATTAAATTTATGTATTATAAATTTATTTATATATGTAGTTTTGTTAATACTATGTAAAATTTAATTATTGTAAGTTTGTTTAGACTTTTAATATTGTGTTTTGTGTCTCCTAAATGAGATAAAAACCCAAGGATCCAAAAAACCGAATATAAAATAGTATGAGCAAGAAGTAGTAACTGAAATGAACAGCCTAATAGAGTTTGATGAGTTTGACTCAGCACTTGAAATCTTTTTCATCAAGTAACTCTGTTGTAACTCTGCAGTTATAAATTGCTAAATACTGATTTGACAAATTTTTTCTTTTTTAAAAATTTTCTTTAAAATATATAATTTTTACTACTTAATTAGGAATTGTCAGTTTTTCCATAATTTCTTTCTATTAGAAACAAAGAGTTCAAAATATTGGTGGTAAGAATTGTCAAAAACTTGTGAAAGCTATGATGAAGAGGTTAATAAATTAAAAGTGCATTCCTATAAATACTCTGTTTAAGTTTATAATGATATTATTCCTATCTTACAAACCATAAAACAAATCCAATGCATGGCTCTACCTAAGGTGTTTTACTATAATGGGGCGAGTGAATAACCATGAATTTCATAAGTGCGAACTGGCGTAAGCACGAATTCGCATAAGTGCAAACTAGCACATGTGCGAAGCAGTTACAAAACAGACACAATGTCAAATGGCATAAGTGCAAATGTGTATAAGTGCGTAAAAAGAATTTCCAAACATTGGCATAAGTGCAAACTGACATAAGTGTGAACTGGCGAATTGTTATATGTGCGTCGAACAAATTTGCAAACATTGACATAATTGCGAATTGGCATAATTGCAAAGCAGTTATTAAAACAGTTACAGAAACTGGCATAAGTGCAAACTAGCATATGTGCAAATCGGCATAAGTGCGCTAAATAGATTTAAAACATTCTCATAAGTGTGAATTGCCTCAAGTGGGAACTGGTATAAGTGTTAAGCAGTTCCAAAAACTGGCAAAAGTGCAAACAACATAAATGCGAACTGATAAAAGTGTACCAAATAAATTTGCAAGCATTGGCATAAGGGCAAACTGGCATAACTGCAAACTAACATAAGGACAAATTGTGAATTACCACTTATGCCAGTTTTTGCAAATTTATTACGCACACTTATGTCAGTTCGCACTTCTGCCAATTTTTGTAACTGTTTAGTACTTATTCAAATTTTGCACTTATGCTTATTTGTAATGTTTGCAAACTTGTTTGGCGCACTTATGTCAATTAACACTTTTGCCAGTTTGCAAGTTTAAAGTTATAGGTTATCCTAGCTTAAACTTTATTCCAGACAATATCCTAGCTTAAACTTTATTCCAGACAATATATATATATGTATATATATATATATATATATATATATATATATATATATATATATATATATATATATATATATATATATATATATGTATATATACATATATATATATATATATATATATATATATATAATATATATAATATATATATATATATAATATATATATATAAAATATATATATATAACATATGTATATAATATATATATATATATATATATATATATATATATATATATATATATATATATATATATATATATATATATATATATATATATATATATATATATATATATATATAGCTTTCCCAGGAAAGGCGTGCGGTTTTTCGTCTCGTACGACCACGAAAACGTTTTTCAAGTTAGAGAACGTAATCACGGCCGTTTGCGCAAGTTTTATTATATGCGTTGCTGAAAAATTGTTTTAAATTTGATAACTACTTAAGAAATTAAAGTAAACTTAAATAGAAAACAATAATAATAGTTTAAATAAATTATGTGTTGTTTTTATTTTTGTTTTTTCTTAGTGGTTATTATTATCGGCAACAAAATTGAGTAAGTCAAAACAAAAAAACAAAAAAAACGGTTTAAGGCATTAAAAAGGATGAACTTCCCATATTTTATGTGTTTTTTCTTTCAAAGAGGAATGAGAAAATATGTATCGTCATCTGTTTGTAAAATATATTTTTATAATTATAATGTAACAAGTTTATATCAAGAGTTTAACTATAGGATCGCGATTTGCAAACTCTGCTAAAATATTAGGTCTAAAAAATTTTAGTTCATGCAAAGCTGTGTACTTTGTTTATAAGGAGCAAATTGTTAAAAGTTTGCTAGCGATAAAGTTCCAAAAAACAAAACAAAAACAGTAAACTTACGACTACAAAAGTAATAACACTTTAAGCACTAACTGCATTATAAAAGTAATAAAACTATAATAGTAATAACATTTATAAAGCACTAATTACTTTTAAAGTTCATTCTTTATTCAAACAACATTATTAATTCCAAACATTTATTAAAATAGAAAACCATTTAGAAAAAATAAAGCGGATATTTAAACATTATTAAAAATTTCAGGAACTTTCACAGATCACTTAAAAAACGTTATAAACGAGTACTATTTAAATAGCATTATGAAAAACGTTACGTAAAAATATATTTTTCATGGCAACATAAGTATATATTATACTTAAAGTAAAAGGGGTATTATACTAATACTAACATCTATTAATAAACCTATTATTAGTTTATTAAGTTTCAGTTGTGGTGTAGTGGTAAAGCTACATAAGTCCAAAGTAGTACAATATTCAATTCGTTTCTTGGCGCAGAGGCCTTGTTTGTCAAAGTTTGTGTTTAGGAGTTATTGAGAGAGGGTTTTAACCAAAACTAAAAGTTGCTTCCTTAACTGTAGCAGCCTTTATAGCCTTGAAAAGGTAAAAAGCACACACAAAAAAAGCTCATTTTATGTAAATTACTTATTTTTAAACAGGTTTTAAATTAGGTAATTGCTGGTTATCTGTTTAATAACATCTCTTGTCAAAAAGAGTTCGCTTAAATAGAAAGGACACATTTTTTTCAATATCTTTGCTTCCAACAAGGCTACAATCAACCACTAATAGAATTGGAAGTTACTGGAAAAAGATGAGGTTTATAAAGCAAGATAACGATTAACATATGACTTTAAAGATTGGAAATTATATGAATCAAAATAGAAACTGAAGCAGGTGAATTCCAAAGAACTGATGTTCAAAGAAAAAAAATAGACGAATAAGAGTTTTTAGGAGCACTTAGGAGCAGTCACAGAAAAAGGATAAGACTTAATCGATTGAGGAGTAGCATGAGTATTTGTAGAATTGAGAAAAAGAAGCAACATTACATGTGATAATGGTTAGAGGTTTGCAAGACCAGGTCCAACTATGTTTACATTGTGTTTTTGTACCTTGTCTGAAGGGAAAGAATATCATTTTAAGATCCACCCATTCTTATCTCTCCCGATCCATCTCTCCTGAGATATGGCAACAGCTCATATAAAGACATTCAACATTCCATATAAAGACAGACTTTTATTTAACAAAACACTATTAATTTAACAAAATACTTTAAATCAAAATATTGCAACGTAAAAGAAGAAAAAATAGTGCAAAGGAAATCCAATACTTTGGTCTTAGACTGTTACCATTACCCCAAGCCTATGATAAACATTCTCACTTTTGGAGATTTTAATAAATTATTAAATCAAAATTATGCAACAAGTTAAAGTAAATCAAGCACTGACTTTAGAAAAAACTATAAATATATAGCAGAGTATGGTTTTTATATTTTGCTAAATCTTGTAATTCCAACAAAAATAATTTTTTTAAAATACTTTTTGCAGCAGACGCCAACCACTTTCAATAAAAAAAATAAAACTTTTTTTAGATTAAAGTTCATTTTTTTAATTCAAGAAAAATGTCAAACTTATTTAATTTGATTCAGCATTTTTTAAATAAATTTTGACTTGATTTACAAGTACGAATTTCAAAAAGATTGCTACAACCTTCTAAAAAAAATCTTTATTTCATCTTTTTATTATATACCCAGCAAACAATAGACGTCTTTTAGACCGTCTAAAATTGGTCTAATTAGTATCTATTGCCGATGCGTATATTTTAGACGTATATTAGAGATCGAAAAGACGTCTGATTCTAGAGATACTATTTTTGCTCTGTTTTAGATGCATATTAGATGCATAAAATAGATCGTGCATAGATAATTTTTTTTTCATCTAAACTTAGATGTCTATAAGATGTCTTTTATAGATTTGTTATCAAATCAAGAAAAAAATTTTAACTAATTTTACGGAGCGATAATTATAAATGACCGCCATTTAAAAAACCCTTCGAAAACTTATTTCGAAAAAAACATGAAGATTTTAACCTAAGGAAGACATTTATGATTATTTCTTTTGATAAATTTTAAATAATAAAATAACATGCTATTATAGTTCACTAATATTTCGATGATTTGATGCTTAGAATGTTTGCTAAAATCCTTGTGAATTGAAATTTATTTTGCAGAAATATTACAAAAGTGTTGTTCAATAACACAAATTTTTTATTAACACAATAACACAGATTGTTTTATTGGTTGTGCACTTATCGTTTTTATCGATGAACCAAGATTCATTTATGTCTTTTACAAAAAGGGCATACGAAAAGAGACGCAGTAGACGTGTCCAAAAAGAATATTAAAAAATACTAGAATTTTCATCAGTACATATAGAAAAAAAATCAAGTGTTGGAACTTCTAAAAGAAATGATTTCTTATCTTGCGAAAATCTAAAAGAATATTTTGACCATCATGAGTCATTGATTTTGTACAATAAATACTCTTATAACCAAAAGCCTAATGAGTATGAGCATAACCCAACTTTAAAGGAAAGTTTTTCTGTATGTTTTTCTTATGCACTAAACAAGTGGATTGAAAAATAAGAATAGCAACAAGTTTATTGTAATAACAGAATAGCAACAAATTTATTGTCCCAAAAAAAAACTATAATCATGCACTGAAAAATAATCTTTTGTCAACTAAAGAATGGCACAAATTTCCATTGATAAAGTATAAGATAACAGATAGTCAGTATCTAACTTATTTTGTGTTTTTTTAAAGGTAACTTAATTACTTTTTTGTAGCAAAATATTTTATAATTGTATTCATTTTCATGTTGTAAAGAATACAACTTTCTACATCAGATGAGATATATGTTAAAGAAAGCATTAAAAATAAGAATAGCAAATCATACTGCTCTTCATTGCCAGAACCTCCGCCACCTATTATGAATAAGCCCAATGATAAAAGTATAACACAAATTCATATTTTTTTCTTAATAGTTTATAAACTGAAATAGATTCTTGTTTAATTTGATCTGAATAATATCTATCTAGCTATAAGTCTTTTTTATGTATTACTAAGATTTTCCTTTTATTTTAACTATTTGGGTGTCCTATTATATGTAATGTTGTTAAATTGGTTACATATATTTATATGATTGACAACATTCTATTGTATTAAATAATCCTTTAATCAACTTGATATGAAAATTGAAAATTGATTGAAAGCATGCTGAAATTGTTTAAATTCAGAAATTGAAAGTACAAAATTGGTTGAAAAATTAAATTAAGTAGCAGGTATGGTTGAGGGATTATTTATAGTTCTAATTATAATTATTTCTTTTGAATAGAGTTGTTATCAGATTCAAAGATTGAAGAAGATAATTTTTCTTCACATTTTATTGATGAACAAAATAAAATTAAGCAAAGTTCACATTGTCAAAGAGTTTCAAGTTTTAATATGAGTATTTTTGGTTTTTTCACCACTGAATGTTAATGTGGAGGTCTTTTTTATTAATTTGTTTTTGTATTAAAATAATTGTAAAAGATAGGTATAAAAGAATAGAAATGGATTATTTATAATATTGTGATCCGATAAATCATGTGTGTAGCATTTTACCTTTAGTAGTTAAACAAAATTCTTTAATATTGTAACTTTTTACAGGATAAAGTTTTAGCTAATTTAAAAAGTAGGTTTTCCAAAATATTATGGCAACTTTTGCGATGGAGTAATTAAAAAACTTACATGTATTTTTGGAATTTTAGTTTGAGTTACTCAAGCATAATTTGAATTTTAAAGTTCTTATTTCATTGTTTTGCTATTTGGTTTTATGAGCTAAATATGTTAATCAATTAATTTTATTCTTGTTTGTAGAGATGTTATTCTCAACGAGCTTGCAGAAATAAAAGTTCTTTTAAAAGAAGTTATAGAAATTAAGTTTCAGGCTACTGGGGTGAAGTTGCTAGAATCAGTGAACGAAGTGGTTACACTAGATAATAAACTAAAAGATAAAACCGAGTATACTAATTTGGTAATACCTAGTTATCTTAATTTTTAATAAGTTTGTTTAATTTTGGTTTACTAGTTTAGAATCTAAATGAAAAGTATTTGTAAATGAACTAAAATAACTAGCTTTTGTTAGACTCAATATGTTGTAAAGAAATTTAAGTTACACTAGTTTTTATTACATTTATTTCAGCTTGATAGTTTAAAAAAGATTGGTGGTGGAAAGCCAAGAGAACATGTTTTTTTGATCATGAAAAGGTAAATGATTATGTTTTTATTAATTATTAGAAATATGATTAAAAGGGACCAAAAGCAATTCTTTTTGAGCGTTATTTGTTATGGATTTACTTTTAACATGATAATTTGATAAACTTGGGAGCTTCAATGTAGGTGTTTAAGTTTGTTTGTGTGCTAAAGTAAGTGTAATGCTAAACCTTGTTTAGCATTTTATTTTCAAATTTAATGCTTTTACTTTTCATAATTTTAAGCATTTATATATTGAAATATATTTTAATTTATTACCTATATTAAAGTAAAAATCTTTATAAATATATTTCAGTTTATTGTTAAAATATTTATCAGGTTATTTTCGAATCAGTTACAGTCCAAATTTAATCGAAAAGGAAATGGGGAAAAGATAAGCATAGAAAATCTAGTAAATATATGGAGTGTTATACGAGGTATAGTTTTAATAGTATTTACAAAACTCATATCTGTATTAAAAAGATATTCTTCGACTTTTTTGTGTCATGCTAGAATTTTTGTGTCCATAATACAAGTTCCTTTAGTTTTTTCATAAAAAAATTTTTGTTTATTGTATCTGGTTGAGATACAAATCTTCTTGTTTATATATATATATATATATATATATATATATATATATATATATATATATATATATATATATATATATATATATATATATATATATATATATATATATATATATATATATATATATATATATATATATATATATATATATATATATATATATATATATATATATATATATATATATATATATATACATGTATATATGTGTATATACAGTATTGGACAAAACATTTGCAACCAACATCGATCAATGGTAAAAAGTGTTCCTAATTTTATATGTCTTAAAAATAAAACAAACTATACTACCACAGCAAACAGTTCAGGAGTCTGGAGTCATAGCATGCCATGATATGTGCAATCAGCTGACAGGTGACAGTACACAGGCAGAATTTCGTTGGCAAGTGCCATTTTGCAGCATACATATATATACTGTGAAGCATGGTGGAGGCAATGTAATGGTCTGGGGGTGTTTTTCTGCTAATGGTCTAGGTCCAATACATCGAATCGATGGAATAATGGACCGTTTCATGTATAAAAATATCCTGAAAGATGTTATGTTACCTCATGCTGAATGGAATATACCAATAAAATAGGTTTTTCAGCAAGACAACGATCCCAAACTCACTGCAAAAGTAGTTAAGCAGTGGTTTCAAGACAACCATCTATTGGTGATGGATTGGCCGCCTCAATCTCTGGATCTCAACCCTATCGAGAACCTGTGGGAGATTGTCAACCGCAGAGTTAATCATGAATGTGTTCGTAATAAGGATCAACTGTTTGAACAAATCCAAAAGGCCTAGGCAACGATTCCACAAAGTTTTATTGATCACCTGATCGAATCTATGCCTTAAAGATGCAAGGCTATGATCGACAACAAGGATTCACCACAAAATATTGATATGAATACAGCAAAATATTGATATGAATATATATATATATATATATATATATATATATATATATATATATATATATATATATATATATATATATATATATATACATATCTTTACTTATTTAACTTAATCCTTTTTTATGACTAATTTAACCGCTGTAACACCTTTGTATCAAACAAGTCCCAGCAAAGAAGGAGATATCTAAAATGCATCTAATATGCATCTAAAAACTGGTCTAAAAGACGTCTAAATTCACGTCGTGAATGGGACATAAATAGATGTCTATCTTATAGATGTCTTTTAGATGCATTTTATTCGACACAAATAAATGCCTTAGATGCATAAAAGATGTGAAATATACATTTAAAGATGTATATTAGATGTATATTAGATGCATAAAAGAGCTATTATTAACTAAAAAATTATCTATTATCTATCTTTTTTAAACGCGCCTTAGACATCTATTTAAGAGACGTATTTTATACATCTAATATGCATCTGTAAGATGTATATTTCACATCTTTTATGCATCTAAGGCAGTTATTTGTGTCGAATAAAATGCATCTAAAAGACGTCTATAAGATAGACGTCTATTTATGTCCCGTTCTAGACCTGAATTTCGACATCTTTTAGATCAGTTTTTAGATGCATATTAGATGCATTTTAGATATCTTTTTCTTTGCTGGGTAAGTAAGTATAAAATCTGCGATTTTAGATTTTCTACGAACAATTATTTTTTGTTCAAGCTTCTTTTGAAATTTTCAACAAGGTTATCTGAAACAAAAATGTAATAATAATAAAAACTATTAGATTTTCAAGGTTATGTTAGCTGAATTATTTTTAGGTTTAGTTACACAAAATAGCAATGACATAATAGTAATTATAAAAAACAGTTTTAGTGAAAAATACCAATAAAAGAATATAATAAAAAAACTGTTTAATGGTGTGACCAAAGAACAAAGTTATTCTTACCTTAATGGTAATGAATTCAATTTTATTACCTAAACTGTTGGCTAATGATTAATAAAGTAAATTTCAATTCATGAAAATTTACTAAATTAAAACCATATTTCAACAGTAGTCAAATTAAACATAAAAAATGAAGTAGAGCAGAACCTTGTCGTCGAACTAAATTTATTAAATAAAGAAATAATTTTCAATTTGCACTAAACAAATAATTTTTTAAATGAAAATATGAAAAAATAAATGCTAGTTTTTGTAGAACATATGAAATAGCAAACATAGAACTTAAAAACATATATACATACCAGAAAATTAATATGCGTTAGTTTGGAAAAAAATCAAATACCAATATAACATCACAATATCTTTAAATGAGGCTAAAATAATATTGATATGTTGGACTAATAACTTTACTAATTAAAATAAGCATAACACTTTTATTCTATGTTCCTATTGTAAAACAAAAGTCCTGCAAGTTAAATATCAAAAGCTTTAGAAATTTCCAATTACAGTAAAATATAAAAACAATTTATATCATTCAATACAAGATTCAAACATTTTGTATTGCATGATTTACTTAGGGGGATGAGATGATTCAGACATTATACTTGTAAATCATTTTTACATAATTTTATAACTTATTGATATATAGCTGCATAATTCTGATTACTATCACTTCATGCCATTACCACACAGTCTTACTTTAAACAATTTACTAAGGGGAAGTAATAATTTTGAAACTTGATGATGTATTTTTTTAAAGTATGTATATATATATATATATATATATATATATATATTAATAATATATATATATAATATGTATATATATATATATATAATATATATATATATATATATATATATATATATATATATATATATATATATTATATATATATATACATATTATATATATATATAATAATATATATATATAATATGTATATATATATATATATATATATATATATATATATATATATATATATATATATATATATATATATATATATATATATATATATATATATATATATATATATATATATATATATATATATATATATATATATATATTATATATATATTATATATATATTATATATATATATATATATATATATATATATATATATATATATATATATATATATTATATATATATATATATATATATATATATATATATATATACATATATATATATATATATATATATATATAACGTTAGGCCAACGTTGTATACAAAATTGGCCTAACGTTGTATACAGCATTGGCCCAAAATCGTATGTTATAAATCGGCCTAACGTTTTATGCAACATTAGATCGTTGTTACAAATAAGATGATTTGCATCGCTATATTGAAAATTTATAGAGAAAAAAAAGAATGTATGATACAAGTATAAAAATTTATTTATTTAACATAATTTATCGGTTAAATATACATATTGCAAACACCAAACGTAAACCAAAAACTGACACATTGAGTTTTAAATAAAAAAATTTACTATAAAATTTAGAGTAGTTTCGATATTGCTTGAGCTACATGTTATTGAATCGTGTTTAGCTTATAATATTTGGTGCCCACGATTATTATTTTTTCTTCCTCTATCTCTATCACATGTCTGCATAAGCCATATTTATTTGACTTCACAATTTCTGCAAAAAAAAATAGTTGCTTGTTTAATTATGCACCAAAGAAACATATCAAATTGAAAGTAATTCCGTAATGCAAAATTGAAACTGAAAAAATAAACTTTTCTAAACCACTTACCAATAGCAGCATATGCAATCAACATTTTTTCTATTCCAATTTTTTGTCCTCGCCCTGCATAGTTTAATTTTACAACTAGGCCATTTTAAAAACTATTCTTAGCAAATAAAATATACAATCTCCTTTGTCTTTAACTCCGATTTGTGCCAATTAATTGACCTGCAAAAATACACAACCTGGCAATAATTAAAGTAACTTTTGTTTAGACTTAAATTAATATAAAATGTCATTTATAAAAAATCTTCAAAGAGTATTTTATTTAAAGTATATAAATTGTACTAAGATATCATACAAAATGCATAAAAAAATTATTTAAAAATATTTACCATTAACTTACGTATTTTCTTTTCTTCCAGAGTACTTGAATTCTTCACTGCTTTTAATAGCAATGACACTCTTTCAGGTAATACAATAATTAGTATACTTTTGTTACTCAAATTTTTATAACTGAATTTGATGCGTTTCGTAGTTTACCAAGTTGTACTTCAATGACGACTAAGAATGAACACCAAGAAAAACATAAGTTTCAGAAAAAATAAATTTAGCACCAAAAAAAACACAATAGCTTATTTGAGTGTTGTATTTTGAAAATGTGACAAGTCACAAAATTAAAATTTTACAAGGAAGCGAAAAATATTTCTCCTGTAAAAAAATTTGTTTTTATCTAAAAATTGTTTATTTTCTCTAAAAAAATCTTTACTTTATCTGAAATAATCTTTATTTTATCTGAAAAAATCTTTATTTTATCTAAAAAAAACCTTTATTTTATCCTAATATTCTTTTATTTTAAGTGAGTTAATTTGAAAAAAATATTTTTTTGAAAATATTTTTTTCAAAAAACCTCACTTTTAAAAAAAGTGCGACTCATCACGTTTTCAAAACACAGCGTTCATTTGTGAAACGAGTAACTTCTTAACTAGAATTACTGATTTTTCCATGACTATCTAAAGAAAAAAATAATTTCCTGACTTTTCCAGGTTTTCCACGACTTTAGCCAATATTAACAAATTTTCCAGATTTTCAAGGTACAGTACGGACCTTGTCCAATGTTTGTAAATAATTTTTTTTACATATTTTAGTTCTGAATTTAAATACTATTTTTAAAAATATTATCATCTATAAAAATATTGTATTACCTTCGTCTATTAGATAAATTTAAATAAATGTTTATATAATGAATAATAACTAATCACCAGCAACTGTTAAAACTTTAAACTGATATGAATACTGATATAAATACAAATACTGTTGTTTTTTTCAACATTTGATTTCAAATGATTTTCAAAGTTGGTGACACCAACTTTGAAATCCAACAAAAAATTTTTGTTACATTCATAAACTTAAATGTTCTCAAAACAACTAAAAAACCTGGCCAGTTTTTCGCAACTAAATATATTTTCTGTGGTCAGTATTCGAGAGCAATTGCTCCCGCTTTCTGACCAAGCCTGTGGTGTAAGCTTTGATATTTTGATTATTACATACTAAAATGTTAATTAACTCTCTGACTTTTTGACCGTAATATATGAAAAAAATTTTAAAATTATAAAAGTTAAAGCTATGAATAAAGATTTTCAATCATTAGACGCTTACCATTTAATAAATTTGTTCATTCAACTTCTCAGAGCAAACATTAAACTTCTGTAAAGATTTTGGAGTTACAGATAAATCCTAAAGTTTAATAATATTTTTTGATTTATTATAAGAAAATGAGAATAAATCATCTACACCAAGATATACACAATTTTTTGTCTCTTCAATCTTTATTTTGACTGGTCACTTTCGCTATGTTCCTTTTTTGTCTCCAGAGCAGAAATTTAGCCTTATGCTAAATTCAATCTTGTATTGCTTTAAAAATCTATAAATCAAATCATTAATAATTAAGTTATAACTAAAGTTAATGTATAAGCTTAAAGTTGTTAACTGTTGTACGCAAACTAAATATGAAAAATATCCAGAGATATTAAATTAAAAAATAATTACACCAAGAATAATGTCCCTCTGCCTCGGAAAGATAGAATATTAGAAAGCTTTACATAAGTAGAATATAAATTCTAGTAACATCACTTTTTGTACACTGTTTTAATATGTTAGTAGATGGGGTTTCATAATCAAACACAGAAAAAATCAAACAAAAGAGACACATTTAAAATATAAAATATCAGCTTCTAACAACTTCAATGCCACGTATATATTATTGATACCTTTAATAATATATCTTATAATAGCTATATAATCTAAACTATTATAAATAATGAAAAAAAAAATTATACTGTATGACATTTTTAATGTTTGATTTATTTAATAAAGAAGACATTTAAAATGTCTTCTTTATAAAATAAATGGAACATTTGAAATGTTTCATTTATTTATAAATAATAATAATAAATTTTATGAAATAATAATAAAATTTAATAAATTAAATTTAATAAAGATTATTAAATAAAATGTTGGCCCAACGGAATAAACTTGCCATGTTAAAACTTACATTGGGCTAATGTAAGCTTGCTGTCTGGGTATGTACTAAAACATATTTACATCTTTTCAGAACAGACATTTGAAAATGCGGTTTCAATCTTGTGTTCCTGGGACTATATAATTGTAATACAGAAATCCTGGGAGTAAAATTATAGCATAGCACTACAAACTCTACTTAGGGATACTCATGGGTTAACTTCCTGGCGTTATTTTAAGATATGTTTAAAAAAAAAAATTATTGCCCTAAAAAAAAGTTTTAGAAATTTATCAAGTTACTTTGTCGGATTCGTGAAACAAATTTTAGCGGAGTTGGAGTCAGAGTCGCGAAACAAAATCGCGACTCCTACTCCAATAGTAAAACTTATCGGTAATGCTCGTGCATGTACAAAATATTTAACCAAAAATTTTGTTGTATCAAATTTAAATTAATAGTTTATTTAAATTAATAGTTAAAATTAATAGTTACCAATTTAGTTGTATCAAAGAACTTTTCAAATATTTGGTAAAAAAAAAATTTTTAATTATCGCGTAATAATTTTTAAAGAATTCAAAGAATTTTTCAAAAATTTTGCTCTGTAGTCGAGGTTGTACTCGAAGTCGTAACGATTGGAGTTGGTGTCGGTACTTTTTTTTAACTCTACACCTCTGATTTTGCTTATTGGTTATTTGGGGACCATTATAAAGCTAAAAGTGGCTTGCTGATAATTAACCATCATTAAAATGTCGGAAAATTATCAATTTGCCATTTATAGCGGTTGCCATTAATGGTCCACTAAGTAACCGATTGAGCAAAACTCCAATAAACCGCTAAAAAATGCCTATATTTCCACTGCAAACCACTAAAACAATGTTTGCTGGGTTTCAATTGAATATATATTACAATCTACATAAATTTACAACTAGAATTTATGGTCAGAGCAAGAAGAAAAAATTACTTTTTTCTAATGCTAAGCACATTGAGGAGAGTTGGATTTAACAAAAACTACTACGGGCAATTATTAAAATAGTTAAAAAACTTCTACGAGCAATACATTAAAATAGTTCAGGCAAAATATTTTAATATTATTTACAAATCTTTTTATGTTTTAAACTACTTTAACTAAAGAAGAACGTTTATAAAGTGAAAATTCAATCAACAAAAACATGTCGGGTGGAGAAAAAATCAACTGACATCTCTCTTGGAAAAGGCGTCCCGATTGTTTCAGATATCGTTATTTTGTATTTTAGTATATCCTAACAATAAAGAAGATATAAAATAACCAGTTATAACGGATATGAACGATAATTTAAAAATAACAATCCCTTGAGAAATAATAAATTAGAAAGGATTTTCGTAGTTATTTTAAAACCTTTTATGTTTATAAGTTTTTAATTTAATCGCTATTTAATCGCTTTTTTATTTAAACGACATTATCAAACATATAAAAAAAACATTCCCTAATGATAGTATTTGTTTATATTTATTAGTTAACACAGTTATTACTGGTATACTCCATCAGTGCATTTTATCTACTTAAGACTATTTCTAATCGCAATTAATTATATCAGTGACTGTATGATATTGTTTTGTTTTGTTGCGGTCCATTAATTTTTACCATCTATTTAAACCTTATTTAGTTAACTGAGATTTTTTTTCTTGTTTTGACATTATTGATTTTGACTTAACTGTTGTGTTGGCGTAAGTAAAATTTTTGATAACTTTTTTCAATGTAATAAAGCTAGGTTTGTAAAATATACTTGTTAAATAAATATCTTTAAGAAAAAGTGTCGTGTTATGTTGGTCACTGTAAACTAAAGTATTCAAGAAATTTTTTTTTCAAATTTTAAGAATAATTTAAATTTAAAAACTTTTTAAACAGTTTAGCTTAGGGATGGCACTTTTACTAGTTTTGATATAAACTTACATTTAAACGTAAATTATTTTTACATAACTTACTTGTAGAGTTTCACGTATTGTGTCGTGTAGATGATCATTATCTTCAGGTTCTACTTTTATCAAATTTTTGAAATATTCTCGATTTTATTTTCTCGTTGACACGCAAACTACGATTAGCTTGTATTATTTAAAGAAAAAGTAAACGATAAGAAAATTTGTAACGTAAGGAATAACACACCTACTCAATCTAATAAATATAAAATGAAATATTTGATGTTGTCTAGTACCAAAATAATAGCTATTTATTATATTAAATATTTATTATATTCGGAAGTAGAATATATACTTTTTCTTACAAAAAACATTAAAATTAGGTTGTTATGCAACTATAATCTTATATACAATTATCTAAGAAACATCACAAGGCTTTTCTTTTATACGCTTTTCTTTCTTGAATAGTTGGTCTGATTTCCAAACTTCTGGGGAGTTTTTTATGTAGTGATTGGACAGAATACTTTCTAGTCTTTGCTTTCATTTCATATGGCAAAAATGCTGTTCATACTGTTGAATTCAGCATGCATACTTTCTAAAACTTGCTCTCCATAAATATCGAGACCGAAACCCCAATTTCTAATGAAATCAACACAATGACTTTCTAATAAATGTATTTTGGTGTAATAGACTCATTGGGCCATGTTTCTCAAAAGTAACTCATTAATTTTCCAATGGCTCCTTCTGATTCAAAAAAATAAAAAAAATAAAAAAGGTAGTAAAAAAAAAAAGGAATAATTATGCAAGCAAGTGGAATTATGAAACAAGTAACATAATACAAAACAGTTTATAAAAATATATTTTTACCTAACTCTGATAATGGACTAATATTAATAATTTCACTTGAATTCATAAAAGTGTAACATGTCGCGTATTTGGAGAACAAATGAACAAATTTCTCACTCAAGACCTTTGTCTCGTTATGGACTGCTTACAATTTTAGGTATCGAATTGCAAAGATCTAGGACACTGTTTAACTAATAGATCAAGAATAAATTTATAGTTTACAAAATTAACACCTCTATGCATTAAGAACTTATGCGATTGAGAAAATATTTATACAATTCATATTTACAAGTATACCAAAATATGTATGGAAATACCTTTAACATTTTAGGAACATGATTCCTAATAAAACATTTTGCGTGATAAGCTTGTCTTTGAACATTAAGACCACATAGAACTTCATCAAGTTTTTTTCACAAGTGGTACATGTGATTTTTCAAATGTTTTACTTTTTAACTCTTTAATTCAATAAGCTATATGAAAAACAACTTTAGATGAACACACACAGAAGCATTTTCTATTAAATTGATTGTTTCATTCACATAGAACTATAGAATATTTTATTTCATTATTTCAAATATTAACTTAGTATACCTTAGCATTTTTCTTCTCCTTAAAATAAACTATTCTGGGCTGAAAAACTTCATAGAGATATTCTCCATTTTCAGGAGAACGTAGAACTTGCATTGTCATTACATCATGAATTAGTGTTATTTTTTCACAATATTCAGAAATTACTTTTTCTTGTTCATATATTTTTAACTGCAGTGCAAGATATTCATCAAAACTTTTGTCGCTTACAGTTTGATTTTTTAAACACATTTTAGCTGCAATTTTTATATCTATAATATGACAGCTATCTTCCAGCACATTAAAATTTTTTAGATAAATTCCCAATGAGATATGCAACGATGGAATACCAACCTAGATTCATAAAATTAATAAACAAATATTTAAAATGATATAAATAAGTAAAAATGTAATATATTAGAAAAATGTAATACTTGTGTTAAAGGAATATTGAAAAGTGGCAAATCAATGACATTGTTACAATACTTTGCTAACTTTGATATTTAATCTTTTTGAATGGATTTTTAAAAATCTGCATCAAGCGTTTCCAGCGAGCGACTGGAACAATTGTGTTTTTGTTGAGCATCTGGCTTTTTCATCTCTGCACGAGTTATATGACAAAACAAGCGAGCATTTCAACCTAATATGATAATATCATTTTAAATATATGGTTAAAAAAACCATAAAGTATCACTCAATAGTATAAACATCAACTTCAACAATTTTAAAATGTGGTATTGTTTGTTGCACAATTTTATTGTTTGAATTTATACCATTTACACCAGTAATTCTATATGCTGAACATAAAAATTTCTAATCACCAAACATAAATACTCTTATTTTTTTCTCACTAAATATATATTTTTTCAAAATTGATTAAAATCTATTAATCTAAACAATTAATTAAAAACAATATGATAAAATAAAACCTACTTCCAACGCAGTGACTGCGTTGGAAGTAGGTTTGTAGTAAGTAGTAGTAGGTTTGTAGTAAGTAGAAGTAGGAAGTAGGTTTAAAACATCTGAGCAAATTTTTTTTTGATTAAAACTAATTAATAAATGTATATCAAGAAAAACAAATCTTGTTGTTTTAGTCGAAACTCGTCTTCTCCATTTTCTGCGGTATTTGGAGTCTGTAAAATAAACGCGAGTTTCCAGGCGCATTATACAGACTTGATAATTTATTTAAGTACGTTATGACGTCATAGATTTTTTTTGTTTCTATGTTTAAAACACCGATTATTATTTCTTACATGCAATTTCCAAATCATATTCATTTTTATTATATTTTAAAGTTCTAAAATGTGTTTGTAAAAAAATTAAAAGCAAAATAGTGTTTTATTTGCGCCAATTTTTTTAAATAATCGTCTAGACCACATGTGTTTTGATTTCTTTTGTTATAAGTTTTTCTTTCAAAATATTAGATAAAATAATTTTTAACCTAAATAATAATGCACTTTTATTAATTTGCTTTGTAAATGTTAAAAAAATATATATTAACGCATTTTTTCTCTGATTTTTAAAAATGTATTTTTTGGTATTGAGGTGATCTTTTTTCATTATTTATATTTCCATTATTATAACATCCTATATATATTATGGCGGGGATTAAAAAATGAAAAAACTAATATATATTAATTTTTACTTTACAGACATACATACAATTTTTACTTTACATACATGGAAACATAATTAACTTGAATATTCTTAAAAGAATGTCATCGGTTTGTTGGAAGGCTAGCGGAGAAACTAGCGGAAAAACAAAATAAAAAATACTCAGTTGTTATGACATGGTTAAGAACAAAGTTATCTTTTGAGATACTTCGCTCAACTATCCTATGTTTAAGAGACTCAAGAACACCCTGGACTAAAAAAAACGATTTTGAAATCGGTGTTAATTTTAAGATGGATGCTCTAGAAGCAAGAATCTGAGCTCTTATAAATTTATATTATAGCATTTTGTTTTACTTGCTTATTTATAATTTATTGAATTAGTAATTTCTATGTTCTTAAAACATCTTGCGGAAGAATAAAAAGAATATTCGCGAACACTAAAAACCCGCCAAAACTAATTCTATTGGTTCAAAAAATACGCTGATTAAGCGAAATAAAGCTCTAGAGTATTCTGTTGAAATGTTTTGGGAATTGTATTATTTACGATTTGTTGCGTTTTGAAATATCTAGCATAAATTTTTTTAAGAATATATTATCAAGTGAACTATTACTTTAATATTATGGCTCATTCTTGGAGCCACATCTGTAAAACCGTAAATTTTTTAAACTATTATCATTTGTTTACAAAAATAAATGTTTTATAATATACATTTTTTAAATTGTCAAAATTTTGAAAGTTAATTACAAATTATATATTTTATTAGTATATTCTTATTTTTTATATCTTTTCCTAGTGCTTGGTTTTATTAATTGTTCGTAAGATTTGTCGAAACAACTTGCATCAAAATGTAAAGAACACACTCATGAATCATCGGAGATATTATATAAATCGATTTGGCGCCATAGGGGTCCCTAGGTCCACCATCGCCGTGGCCCATGTAGCCACGGCTCTGATAGCTACAAAAAAACATAATGTTTTTTTCAATGTGAAGATTTTAGAAAATAAAATTTTAGTAAAATTTATTCGTAAAATTTTTAAAGAATTTCTAGAATGTTTCCAATGACGTCATGTACTAAAACTTCTATCACTTGAATAAGTTATCAAGTCTGTATAATACGCCTAGAAAATCGCGTTTATTTTACAGACTCCAAATACCGCAGAAAATAGAGAAGACGAGCGTTGACTAAAACAACAAGATTTGTTTTTCTTGATATACATTTATTAATTAGTTTTAATCAAAAAAAATTTACTCAGACGTTTTTTTTTAACATTCTCTTTAAAATGAACACAACATGTCTCATTGCTAGTCCCTTTAACAACAAATAGAATATGTAAACTACTAAAGCATTGAAAAAAACATTCAAATCTTTTCTTCCTAAAACAACTTGCAGACAGACAATCAATACCTTGAGCTACAGTATGCGGAGTATGCATAAAAGTAGGTACTTGCTTACTATTCTGGTTATTTTTGGTTGGATTATGTTTTCTCTTACATAAGAATGGTAGTGGTTCCTATAATAAATAATATGAAAATAAAACTAGAAATACTTGAATAAATTTTTAACTTAAGTTTAAATCTTTTAAAATAGTTCTATCTGAGTATCACTAGTCGTGGCAAATTCAAAATTATCACATAACTCATGATCTAAAAATAATCATTCAATTTAAAACTATGTTTTAAATATATTACATAATAAAAAATATATCTTTAACACTAAAAACAACATATACAGAAATAGAGCATTTTAAAAAAAAGAAAAAAAGTAATGACTTGATGTTTATAAACAAAATTATATTTTATCCACAACATTTATTTTGAGCAGCTTAAATCTGTATTAGTTAGACTGCGGTTCATGCATTTCCTTGAAATAGTTTATTATATTTAATGATGATGGCTAACACAAAAAATTATCAATTGTATTTTTACTCTATTTTCTATCGGAACAGCTTGAATGTACATTTTACTTGTCCAACTATACTTTATAAACTGGAAAAATTTATTTTTAAAAACAACACTTTTTATTCTCATACATAAAATATTTGTTAGTGTAAACTAACTAACAGAAAATTACAACGTTAACTTATACAATATATAGCTGCCTAGTGAAAATTATATTGAATTAAAGTGTTAAAATGTTTTACCTATGGGCCTGCGAAGTTTCGAAATTTCGAATCAAATAAAAAATATGATTCAAGTTAGATTCAAAAATTTTCAAAAATTGAATACTTACTAATTTTGTTTTTGTTGTGGGTATTTTAGATATTCTGCGCTTTGGCACTATCAAAATATTGTTACTTATCCTTAAATACCTTTTTAATCAGTCATTAAAAAGGTTAACCAGGGAAAAAATCGTCAATTAAGAGATTATACAATTGTTTTATTTATTTTATTCTGAAATATATATTATTAAATAAAAAATGCTTAAACTTAGACTTTAAAATGTTAGTTCAAAATGTGATTCGAATTGCGAATCAAGACCTGCTTTGATTCGAGATTTAATTCGAAACGAAAACTGCCGAATGATAGGGCCCTAGTTTTACCATAAGCCTTTAAAAGTACTATTTTCTTTATAATAACAAAATTTTTAACTCTTTTTTTAGAAATCATAACAAGCTTTTTAGAAATCATAAAAAGCTGGCGCAATCCTGTGTTGTAATGCATTTACTTGTTTATGTATTTTACTTTTTTATGTATTGTAATGCATTTACTTTTTTTAAAAGTAAATCTTACTTTTTAAAAATCTTATACTAACATATGTAAGTTTACATATGTATCTTCAAGTACTTGAAAGCAAGTACTTGAAGCAACTACCAAGCAACACAATTGGTAATTTATTAAAGTATCAAATAAGCAACTCTCATTTAGTATTTATTTTATTTCTTTAGCTTAAATATTACTTCTTACACTTTGGTTATGCAAGTTTAAGATTTGCGTCAAATGTTTGCTATGGTGTTGCTTAGATTTTTAGGTGATTTTTAGAAGGGTTACTTTGAAATGAGTTTTAACCAACTTGTTTGATATTTTTGTAAGTTTCAATAACATATTAGAATTTATTATAATATTTTGGATAGTAAATCCCAAAGTTGATTTTTTGATTTTTGGCAATTATTGCGTGAACCACAACAACCAGATCAGATAGAATATCTTTAATGTATAAACCACTAATCAAGAAATTTTTTAAATGCCAAACAGTTATAATTAAAAGAATACAAAAAATATACAAGTTAAATATATATATATATATATATATATATATATATATATATATATATATATATATATATATATATATATATATATATATATATATATATATATATATATATATATATATATATATATGTATGTATATATATATATATATATATATATATATATATATATATATATATATATTATATATATATATATATATTGGTTTTAATCACAGCAATTTCTTGCAAAGCATCCTTATTTGACATAAGTATGAACATATAAATGTTTGAAATTTGCTATCTTAAACACCAAGAACGGTGCATCTGCCCCTGATACATATATCTTCATAATTTTTCTCTACAGCTAAAAAATAATGTAAATAAATAACATAGCCAAAATTTCTCCGTATGCATATTGCTAAGCACTAAGTTTGCGAGGCATTTGAAAGTTAGATTACACGTTTACCCAATGACGTTATAAAAATAACGTTACAAAAAATAGCGATCATTATAATGACCTTATATATATTATAATAGCAACAATAAAAAAAATGTTATACAAAATAATATAAGGTGGTTTTAAATTGTTTTGATTGCCATTGATGCAAAGCCAGTGGAAATAGGGTAGATTTGGGTATTATGAGCACCTAGGTATTACCCAGTGGGCATGCGTCGTCCGAGGGACGTCCATTGGATGTCTTACGGACGTCTGGACGTCCATGAGACGTCCAGCAGACGTTCCCCGGACGACGCTTGCCCACTGGGTATGAGCATGCTTAAAGATTTCTAAGATGTAAGCAGTGAAGTTCAAGTTGCTTTGTATTTTTCGAATCGACTTTATGTGATAAAAATAGGAATCAGTGCAACTAGCATAAACTTATATGTTGTAATTAACGCCTATCATCTAATTAAAACGCTGTTAAATTTTTTGCTTTGTTAAAATAATATCATCATGCATGAATAAATCTGTGGGGCGAATTTTTGGTGCTAAAATAATGAAATTAATTTTTTCATAAAGAAAAATATGTTAGCTAATAATCCAATTTATTTTTGTTTGAAAAACAATGCAAAGAAATATTTTGTTTTGACTATATTTTAAAATGCTATTTTTGTGTAATATGCTCAAATAACCCGTGTTTTTCATTGAAATTATCTAGTTTAAAGTCCTAAAAAATTTTATTATTTAAACAATACTAAATATTTATCTGTAATTGAAATTTAAAAAGTTTGAACTTTTATTGTTCAAAGGTTTGAGTTAATAAAATTGAAAAAATAACGAACTATTTTTTTTTGGCAGAAGACATAGTAGTATTGTTTCAACAAAAAGTGACTTAAAATTTTATCTTTTAATGATAAGTTTAATTAATAACGAATCATTATATTTCAAAAATTCGTTCTAATTGTCAGGTGAATATTTTTTTATTTAATTAATATTATTTTTTGAGCTAATATAAAGTAATTAATATAAGACCAAGTGGTCTGGGTAATATGAGCACTTATGCTACTTTTTTTAAATCTTTTAAGAACAAATTTCGGGTCCCCGATTATCTTGGTGGATCATGAGTAGGAATCCACAAAAATTGTATAATCCCAAAAAATTTGGATCCAGCATAACTATTTTTGAAATTATTCTAATTTTCGTTTAAGGTGCTCATACTACCCTAATCTACCTTACTTTTGTATAATTGAATTTCTACCAATAATGGTTTATGTATTCAGAAAACTTAAGGTAACCACGAGTACCCCTGACTTATAGTAATCTAATGGTTGAATTAAGTTTATTGATTTTCTTCTTTAGTTATAAGAAGTTTATTTCTTCGACTTCCATGTCCATAGTTTTTTAGATAAATAATTGTTCTTCTTTTTTTATTGTTGGCACACTTCTTGCATATTACACGCTTACGTATACAGTCGTTGTATTTTGCGGGTAAACTTTTTCAGTATATGATCATCTTTGCAATGACATCGTTAATGAAGGAAGTGTTTGTTTAACGGTAAAAAGTGAAAGAAAAAAAAAGTTTTATGAAGAAAAAGTAAATCAAAAAACATTTTGGTAATAAAAGTTCAAAAAATAAGTGTATAAACAAGAATAAAGAGTTTAAATAAATAAAAATAAAAAACAAGAAGAAAAAAAACCGAAACAAATAAAAACAAAAAGAAAAAAGTATTCGAAAATAGAAAATAATAAAAAAGAACTAAAATTTTTTCTATCACTAATATTTTATACGGAAAAAAAAGAAAAATATACAATTTTAATTAATTTTGTACATTTTTTATATGTTGTATATTTGAGTATATAAAAAATGTAGAATGTATTTATTTTTTTGCATTTTTCTCAGTCAATTTAGTTTCTTTTTTTTTTATATATGTTTTACTAATCTATGTAATGTGTAATACATGCTTTAATATTGTACGAAGTAATGTATGTATATATTTTTTATTTAAATTTGCCTTTATTTTGCTTTTTTATATTTATCTGCGAAAAAATGTTTTCTGTTACTCTATCTTTCTAAACTTTATGTGATTAAATTTTTGTTTTCTCTTACATATTTTCTCACTCATCTTATCTCATCCGTTCATTCTCTCTCTTTTTTATATATATATAAATTTTTTTGAGCGTTACTCCTTTATACTTTTGTTCTAATTTCAACTTTTTCAATATTATTGTTTCTTATACTTTTTTTATTACTTGTATTTCCTTTACAATACCATCGCAAATGGTGGACGCTTTTTCTAACGATTGAAAATAACTTTTTGAAAGGAAAAAAGGAAAAGGAAAAAGAAAACATTTATAAAGTAAACGAAAAATAAAAGCAACAAAAAAGAAAAATAAATAAGAATAAAGAAGAAAAGAAAAAGAAACATCTGAGAAAAAAAAAAAGTAAAAAAGTAATCAAAATAGAAGTTAAAAAAAACTTTAATGAATGAAATATATATAAAAATAATGGCATAAAAAAAAAATACTTTTTAAACATTGAAACATCGTTCGGCAAATCAAATTTTTTTTTATTTGTTTATATATTTCTTTGGATTATTTATTTTATTATTTACTTATTTTTCTTCTGATTTTTAGAGTATATAGTTTTACTTATTATTTTTTGTTAGTTATTTTTTTTTTTGTTTAGTTAATTATTTATTTTTAGTGATATATGAATTTTTATACAGTTATATATTATTTGTTTTTATTTTTATTTTAGCCATTTATTATATATGTTTTATTTTACCGATTATTATTATTATTATTTTTAATTTTAAGTTTTTTTTCTTTTGTTAAAAGTATTTTTTTTTGTTTTGTTTCGTAATGTTTGTTCTAACTTTTGTTTTGTTTTGATTTTCTCAGCGTTTTCTGTTTATATTTTGTTTATTTATTTGGTCATAATATTTTGATTGTTATATTATAACAACTATGATTATATTAATATATTTACTAAATCTTTATAATTTTTTTAGCAGTAGTTGTTTTTATGTCATCGTTAGTTGTTACGTTTTGTCAGTTTATTACTGTTTTATAACTGTAACTTTGTATGTAAAAACGATTGCTGTATAGAAAGTAATACTGATTTATTTAAATTATTATAATTACTATTATTATTACTATTATTATTGTTATTATTATTATTGTTATTATACTGTTATTATTATTGTTGTTATTACTAAGATTAATTGTATATATAAATTGTTTTTTTAAGGTATTTACTTGAGATTAGTATTTCAATACTATTTGTAAATAGCCGTAAAAATATATTTTCAGAATATATATGATTAGGGATTCAGAATATATATATATATATATATATATATATATATATATATATATATATATATATATATATATATATATATATATATATATATATATATATATATATATATGTATATATATATATATATATATATATATATATATACACACATATATATATATATATATACATATATATATGTATAAATATATATATATATATACATATATATACATATATTTATATATATATATATATATATATATATATATACATATATATATATATATATATATATATATATATATATATATATATATATATATATATATATATTTATATATATATATATATGTATAAATATATATATATATATATATATATATATATATATATATATATATATATATATATATATATATATATATATATATATATATATATATATATATATATATATATATATATATATGTATGTATATATGATTATTAATGAAGTTTACTTTATTATTTCCTTGTTTTAATATATTTTTTTTATTTGTTTATTTTATTAAGGTGTCACTCCATCGACTACTTTTTAACTATATGAGTAACACCGAACTTAAACTTGTAAATTATAATTAAATTTATAATTTTTGATTTTATGGTTAAATAAATGGATAAAAAAAAACTCACAAATTGAAACTCATATAAATAAAAGTACTTGTCTGTGTGAACTAATTTGGTTTGTCGTAGAAGTCCTTCATTTCGTTTTTCGACTATCTAATATGTACAGGTTGGTAACTAGTTTTAAAAAGGGATAACTTAAAAACCACTTGAAAATAAACCTTTATATCCGGCATAAAGTATTATAAAATGAATGCCCTGTATCAAAATCACTTTAGTAAAACTGAAATTTTTGATTTTTTTGGCAAAAACATCAACATTTAGAGGGTTGACTGATGAAATAAAATAGAATGTCAATAAATCATTAAGTACTTTGTATTTGGCATCAACTTTGGTACAGGCTGTAGCAAAGTTGATGCCAAATAAAGTCAGTAAACAACGACAAGTACTTTTCTTTAATTATAAAAGATTTATATGCTTGCTTTCACATGTTTTGACATGGCTCTTAAACCTAACTATATTTAAAGAATATTTAAAATACATCAAAGTTTACGGTGAATTGTGTTTAGCAGATTTTTTGAAACACGTTTTTTAATAAAACACGGTAGCATATCTTTAAACGAATATCTATATTTAGAACTTGTTAAAGAAGTCATTGAATAAAAGAATTCTTTATTAGAAGAGTAATGTATAAATGTATGAGTAACTTTTATGAAAAACATAATAACGTTGAATTTAGTTAATTATAATTTTTTTTTTTTGCTGCAATAATAATTTTTGTATTGCAACAACATATATTTATAAAAATGGCTGGATAGCTCAGTTGGTTCGACGTTTCATTAAACGAAGTGTTAAAACTTTGACTGCTGTGCTATACGAGTTCAAGTACAGTCACCGCCAACTCAGCGCTTGAGTTCTTCGGTACGCAAAAATGTTGGTCAGTAACAGACTCTACTTTGTATTAATCTTTATGACTCTACTTTGTATTAATCTTTGTTGCTGTTCCTAAAGGAAGCCAATAATATCTTATGATATAAGAACATTGTATAGTAAAATATAGCATAAAACTCAAAAAAAAAGTTTACAAAAAATAGATAAATACATATGTTGACTGTGAAAATATTAGAAATGACGAAAGCCAAAAATCTATCCATCCATTATATGGACACTAATCATGTTTATTTAGTCTGTGAACTTTGCACTCGCGACGTGGGTTATATAGCTTAGGTCAACTTTGATCCATATACAAGAAAATGTTAGGTTATATAGATTGGATCAACGTTCTGGAAGCAGAACGTTAACACATTGGTATTAATCTTTTCGTAAATATTATTGCTGAACACATAACAGTAGATCAGTTTTTATATATGCTATTAAATTTTTTGGTTAACTGTAAAACCAAACGATTATCTAAATAACTAATGAAAACCAATTTTCAAAAAAGTTATTGCCGTAATTTACATTTACTTGAAAGTTTTGCCTCCATATTTAAAAAAACTTGAAAGTCCATTAAATTAAAACAGCAATTGCAACTTGAGAAAAAAAGCACATGTTTTCAAAAAATTTTGTGAACATGTTTTTAAAAGCACATGTTTGCAAAAAAAACTGAGGTATTTGTCGGTGAGGTGAAATCTTTTGAAATGATAAGGGTACACAAGATTCATGAATAATGGCAATGCAAATATTTAGCCAATGTTAAAAGCATATACACAGATGTTGAAGTAACAACACTGGATTGTATCAGAAATTTTTAAAAGCATATTAGATCTCGTTGGCATTTAAAAAAAGAAGTATAACATTTGTGGCCTCAATAAACATAATTTGTACTGAATTTATTTTACCTAACATTGTCCAAAAACAATCATCGGCACTAACCAGAGCCGACGACACCGGGGGAGGGGGCCGGAGGAGCACGTGCCTCCCCCACTCACCCACTATTGATTTATATTTATTAAAGGCCTTTTTTTTAAGAAAGTTTTAGATATAAAAGACTTTTTTTTAAAAAATTGACGATTATTCTGCTAACTGCATTATCTTAGCGGTAAATGCAGTTTGAGTAAATAAAATTGTGAAAAAGCTAATGGTACTAAAGAGTGAAAGCCAGGTTTTCTTATTATTTTTGTACTTAAGACAATTTATAAAGAACTAATTACAGATGCTTAAAAATTATGCCTTATAAAAAAACATCGTTAAAACCCATTGATATAGTCCAAAATGTTCAAGTTGAAATATATTTTATTTACACAGATAAAATTCAGAGTCTATTATGTTGTTAGAACCATTATGACGCTATCATTTAATGTCAATCATTATGACACTAAGAAGGTCTAGGTCTGGTTCCGTTTGCAATTACTTAAACTGTAGAAAAGTCAGCAGTAGAAACTTTAAAAAATGATGAAGAAACAAAGAAAAATCTCAAGAGACGGCAAATATAAATACCTGACAAGTTTGAGCAGAAAACAAAAAAATAATTATAAAAGAAAACGCAAACCATTTTTACTTACAATTATTGCAAAAATTAAACATGGCAAGAGCCGACGACACCTGGACGTATTTTTTAAAGAACTTTTTTTTTAATTTAGTTATATATATATTACACACGGCTGTTTCAAGGTGGACATACGGCTTTTTGTTGTTTTTTCATAATATTAACTTAAGGGGTTGTCCATTAATTACGTCAACAAAATAGGGGGAAGGGGGTTTGAACTTTTTTGACAATTGTTGACACGGGGGAGGTAAAAATTTCAAAAAATTTGTTGACGGAATTAATGACCCCTTTAGGGGAGTTACTAAAACATTTATAACTTTTGAAATATTATCGATAATTTTCATATAAACGCTGATATTACAAGCAAGTGAATTGACGTCAAATAATTTGACCAAATAAAAGTGGATTGTGGCATCATAAAAATGCAAATAATTTTTCATTGTAATAATAAGAAAAAAATAAAAAATAAAAAAAAATTAAGTGGGAAAAATTAATGGAAATAGAGTAATCGAGAAAAGACAACAAAATTTTAAGAAAAAAGAAGTCAATTGTCTTGCTATGTGTTTTTGTTATTATAAAATGTTTTTGTATGAACTCTTGAAGTATTCAACGCAAATTTGCATGTCTGCAATATTTCTTTTTTATACCTCTTTACCCTTTGTTCTCCGTTAAAATTGGTACAACGTTTTATAATCTGTTATTTACTAGATAATCCTGGGTTTAAAGCTAAATTGTAAATGTGAAAAGATTTCTAAATGTATTTTTTGTTAAACGGAATATCCCTTTTCTATAAAGCATATCAATGTGAAAAGATTTCTAAATGTATTTTTTGTTAAACGGAATATCCTTTTCCTATGAAGCATATCAATGCAATTTGAAAATTTAACAAAAGAAGTGATATTTGTTTTTCCACGGAACAGTTCTTTTAAAGTTACATATAAGCTTTCAAAAAAAACACACTTGATTTTATTGGTTTAAATTAGCCATTCCATAATTCTATTCCAAATGATTGTTAAAATAGCTGTTTCAAGTTGCTCGCCTATATAAAAAATATTTGTTAATAAATGTGCACAACTACAAATTAAAGATGTTTTTATTTGATTTTCTAAGTAATTCTTAATCACCTTGTAAATAGAATAACCCTTTTTAACTACTTAATATATATAATACTTAGCATGAGATAACGAGTTTGTGAAAGAGTCTAGAGAACCTTAACACGTATTCCAGCAAGGAACTTTGACTTTAAGATGCATTGATGCCTTAATGCAAAGAACTTTGACTTTAAAACTTCACTGCGTTGATGCAAAAAAGAAGTTATAATTTTTTTGAAAAAAGCTAAAGAAATTAACAGCAGCTCCGTTGGATTCCGCGGCACTCACTCCTACAAGGTTCAAATAGTGAGCAGCACACGAAATCTATTCAACGAGAACGTTGATCTCTTTAACTCTTGCTTGTAAACCAAAGTAGATACCAGACATATTACTGGCATTGTTGTATGACTGGCCACAGCCATTTTGAATGTTGATTACATACTAATCAAACTTTTTCAAAACGTTTTGGAAAACGTTGCAACTTCAAAAACGTTTTCAAAACGTTTTGGAATTTGCGAAATGATTATACATGGAAATAAATGCTTAGAGACGCTCAACCAGGGCCGTCCCGAGCCAAATTACAAGGGATGGGGGGTGGAACTCTTGTATGTGCCAACTAAAAAAAAAAAATTTTGTTACGCTCAAAAAGCGGGTAATACAGTGCCGTGGCTAGGCTATCGCAAACCCCTCAGTTTTTTTTGTTGGGAGAGGGGAGGGGGGGTTTGCAAGTGTTTTTATTTAAGTAATACACCTGTTTTTTAAATTATTGGGGCCCTGATGACAGGTGTATGTGTTTTTTTTGGGGGAGGGAGGCATTTGACCCTCTAGCACGGCACTGGGGTAACAACTATCATATATGAAATGAGCATATATTACGATATCCCAATTTTAATACTGTATTCAATACTGTTAGAACATTTTGTTTTAATACTGTGTTACTATTTATTACAAGAAGAATATTAAAATAAGATAATATTTAAACAATATTTCTTTATGTTAACAAAAAAATTGTACAAACTAAATTTTTATTCGCCGGTTTTTTAAAACTGACCATTGATGTGCAATTTTTTAAATATCCAACTGGTCAACAATATCTTTCTCTACTCCCAATAAAACTAAAGAATCCAATCTCTTATCAGCTATTGTTGATCTGTGTTTTAACTAATTTGAGTTTGCTAAACGTACTTTCATTTGTTGCAACAGTTACTGGAGATGTTAAGGCTAAACGGCAAATTTGATTAGCACATGGTAAAATATGCTTTACTTCTGATTTTTCCATTAAGGAATTAAACCCTGTTTCGTCTTCTTTTAACATACTGAATAATATTTCTAGTTCTGTTTGAACTAAGTCATAATCTTGAAGATTTGCACCTTGACTGGCTGGTGGAAATAGTGAAATTGATTTTTTTACATTATCCAATGTTATATTAAGTTTATTAAATGGTTGAGAAAATAATAAATATAACGTTTCAATAGAAGAAACACACGATTTTAAATTTTCATTTGATAGTTTTAAAATGGTATCAAGAACAATTTTAAATTCTTTTCTATAAAATAAATTTATTGTAAATTCTGTTTGAGTTGTAGCATTACAATCGAATTGTTTAGGAGCTAATCTTCTACGATGATGGTTTCGAAAATCGGCTTCAGAGTCTATTCCAAATAAGTTTGCAAACTCTTTAGCATTATTAATGAAATTGTTCATTGCATGATCATCAGAGTTGATTGACGTCAAAATTTTCATTGTGCTATCAATTGCAGTTATTGCATCAATTATAGATAAGCTTTTTGCTTCTAGAGTTTCAGTAAGATAATAGCAAGTGCTTTTGATCTTGTTCCTTTATTAAAACATTCATTTAATAATTGAATTTCATCAAGGCTTTCAACAACAGCTTCTAATAAATTCCATACGGCTTTAACGCTTTCAGCACAAGCTGTCCACCTGGTTTTTGACAAATTTCTTAGTTGTAATGAAATTTCAATTTTTGAAATTTTCTCATTAAGTAAACCATATCTCTTATTACTTGAAGAAAAAAAGACATACAGGTTTTCCAATGTATCAATCGTATTTCCAATTATACTACTAGCATCGCATTTATGTTCTAAAAATGTGTTCAACTGATGGGCTTGGCATGGTACAAATATAACTTTGTGAACAACAATTTCAGAAAGTTTAAATGGGCTCCATTGAATTTTCCTGACATATTACTTGCAAAATCGTACGATTGAAAGGATATTAATTTAGGATTTAATGAATTACTTTCTAAAATGTTGACTTTTTTTGATGCTGTACCCAAACCAGTTTTATCGTTTCCTTTTTCAATTTCCAAAAGTCGCTCAACAGATTTGCCTTGACTATTAACATATCGAACACATACTGATAAACAGTCCTGATGTGATATATCTGGCGTGGTATCAGCAGATACTGAATAAATGTTTGCTTCGTTTATCTCTTTTACTATTATGTTACGTGTTTCTTTAGCTAGCAGTTCAATAAATTCATTTTGAGATCTTAGACCTAAGTAAGTAACTTTATGTGGTCGTGATGAAGACTCATCCATCCAGCGTTTCATTAAGGGATTATGCTTAGAGAGTAGCCTGAACAAATTGCATAAAATTTCCTCCACTTTCGTCACCATCACCTTGAAATGCTAATCCTTATTGTGATAATGTTCTAGCAATATCAAATAATATAACTATAATTTGTTTGTTGAAATCTTTTTCTTGTTTCAACTTAATTGATTCTTTTCTATTTGATATGTTTAAAATTAAATCAATATGATTTTCAGTAGTCATAAATTGATAATAATCATGTAACACTGCTTTATGAGAAGAACAAGAAAATGTTGTTGTAATTTACACAATTTTTTAACTCCACAGTTTTTCATTTTATGCCACTGACGAACACCAGATTTTACCCATGCTGAATCTATGTAAGATCTTTCTTGACCGTTTGAAAATAAAGAACATACAAAACAGTATGCAGAATCAGTGACAATACTGTATTCTAATAATGGATATTCATTGTACCATTTAGGTTTAAAATTATGTTGTTTAATGTTGTTAATTGTAGTATTAACTGGGTATTTAGTTAATTTTGGCTGATGCGGCCCTAAGGAAATAAGGTATTGCCGCTGAGATGTTGAAGCAACGGAATCATGACTGCCTAGATCATGATTTATTATATTATCAATAATATTGTTAATTGGTTCTAAATTTTTAGATGATTTAGAGATGTGTTCGGACAAAATATTTGCATTTTTTGAAAATTCTTTAGAATTTAATTTTATTCGACTTATGACTTGAATGCTTTCTAACAGGAATATCACTGGATTTGATAATGCCTCAGACTTCAATTTAGACAAAATGGTACCACACTCGTTTAAGTCTGTGACAATATTTTCCAACTGACCAGCACATGATAACCAATTGACTTCATCATGTTGTATGTCAACCTCTTCTATTGCCGAAAGTATTGGGGAAGATTGAATTGAATCCTCTTGACTTAAGTCCTCCTCCAATGTTTGAGAAAGACATGTTTCATGGTTCTAAAAGTATATTACAATATAACTTCTATCATATAAATATATGAAATAATATTTTAATACTAAATCAACAAGTAACAATATGCGTTTTTATTAAAGAAAATACTAAATATTGTAAGTCGTGAGGAAATACTCTAATTAAAAAGCAATAATAAATTTAATTAAATTACCCCAAAATCTTAAGAAGTTATAAAATAAATGTTTTTATTACTTTAAAAACAATTTTTTTGTTTGTAAATATCCTTGTGTGTGCGATTTTTATTTAGAATACATAATCGATCGATTGATTTGTTAAACGTTTAATTTTAACTTCTCTTTTAAATCGAAACTCATATGTTTTAAATTATTCAACAACTTAAATAGTTAGTATATTTATCGTTGAACTTAATAAAAAATTAAATCAGGTACATACCGATTCTCGTTTTCCTGTAATTTTTGAAGCTTTTGCAGCACTTTGAAAAGGATTTTCGGGAGCACCAACGTCTTTTATATTTACTGATATCCCATTATGTACTTTTTTTCTTCGTGCTTTTTTTTAAAATCGTTATTAAATATACTGTCGCATTTTAAACATTCATCTTTAAATCTATTTCTCTTGCGTTTCGCACCTATATCACTCATTTTAGAAGTCGTTTAATAGAAACCTAAACATTTCAAAACTCAAACTAAATATGAACAACAAAACCTCAAGTGCAACTAAAATATCAATCTATCGGAGCTTCGTTGTGGTTTTAAAAATCGCAATTTTTTATGATTTCTTGACGTCAAACTCAAATACAAAATGCACAATTATTTTGTATTTGAGTTTGACGTCAAGAAATCATAAAAAATTGCGATTTTTAAAACCATTTGCGATTTTTAAAACCATTACAATGGCATTAATAAATTACTAGCAGTAAGCAATCCGCAATACGCGTTGATAGTAAATAAAATTAAAAAAAAAAAAAAAACGCCTAGAAACTACTTTAAAATAGAAAAGCCTAGAAAACTCGACTAATAATAATAATATTAAATTAGCGTATTCATATTATCAGATTAATGCCAACTTGGCATTATTAATTTCTATTATTCGAGTTGCCATTTGAGTTGGCATGAATAACTTATTTAAACCAATTTGGCATTAATAAAATGCCAACTCAAAATACTAAATGTACGAATGTGCCAACTGACATTCACAAATAATAGCTTTGGGGGAGGGGGTGTGACACCCCCGACACCCCCTTCCTTTGGGACGGGCCTGCGCTCCACTGGTTTTCCGTTTTGTTTTTTCCATTGGGAGTAGAATTAACAATGAACGCTATATTACCTGTAAATTCCATAACCTCGGTGGCTATTAAGTGAATGAGTTCTTTGCAAATTTTTTAGATACAATCTTTTCCTTTGTTTCCATGAGATATCAAATGTTGGGCGAGGAAAGGATCAAATTTTACTAATAGCTCAATTCATCCAACAAAGTTTCCATTGCGTATCGATCCTAGTTTATCGTCTGATCCGCGGAATAATAATCCTAAAAGAATGAGCAATGATTAAAGTCTCCAATTATTTTAAATTTATTTTTTCGCCATTATGTTCGAACTCAAAAGTTCTTTCCAGTCGTTAAAAAATAAAACGCCCAGTTTGCAATACGTCGTATGCCCTGTTATGCAAAGATTAAAAGTCTCTGAAACATGAGCAGAAGTCAAGGATAGAGGCCGATAATAATTTTTCTTTCAAATTATATCTCTCTCAAATATGCACTTAAATGCTCTGGCCCATTGAACTCCATGGCCTCCCGGCATTTGTCCAGGGTGTCCATTGGTTAAACCAGCACTAATTGGTTATACCAAAAGTTACATAAAGAAACTATTTATAAAATTTGGAAATATAGAATACATTTTATAAAAAAAAAATTATTTTTCTAAAGTAAAACAGATTTTTTTTTTCTTTAGGAGTATTTAATGTAAAATAGATTGATAGCATAATAAAAATGAAATTTATCAAAATTTGTTGCTTTATTTAAATTATTTACCATCAGGTGCTATTAGAGGGTAAACTTTTTTTACCAATTTTAGAATAAAATAATCAATTTTTTTTCTTCAGGTTAACAGCTAAATATCAACAACCATGTATTTTATATGTATTGAATTTTGAAATTAAAATGAACTACAACATGTAGTTTTCTTGTTTCTTCCTTTTTACACTTAGTTCCTCATAAAGGTGTGGTTAAGAGTTATTCCTTTTTAGTAATCAATTTGCTATATCAAAACACATTTGTAGACATCAAGTTTTAGACTTTTTCTTATGATTTATTATCCCAGCGGGCACGGAAGTAAAAAAGGACGTCTTTTAAACGTCTTATACACGTTTAACACGTTTTCTGAACGTTTTTTGAACGTTTTGGACGTATTTTAAACGTTTAAAAGACGTCTTTTTTACTTCCGTGCCCACTGGGATGCTACAATGTTTAATAATCTTTTATTACTAAAATACCCAAGGCAATTCAAATCAGCTCTTGCTAAATATTGCTTTTAATTTGATTGTGTTGCAAATTACCTTGGCTCAGAGCCGTCCCGAAGAGGTCTTCCATGGGGGAGGGGGGGAGAGGTATGTATTTTTGACCAACATTTGAAAAAAAAAAATGGTCCTTAACATTTGCAGTTTGCCAACTATAGTTCAAAACTTGTTCAATGGGCCAACTCAAATGTTTATATGACAGCTTTAGGAGGTGGGGGGGGGGGGGGAAGAAACCTCCTACGGAACGGCCCAGGTTGGGCTAACTATAACAACCAATAAGCAATATTCTCAAACTTAAAATGTTTTAGTAAGATAAATAATATATATGAGAGTAATTAGTGTAAAGTTTTTGACATTTGTTTTGATTATTATATACGCCCAAAAGCCTCTCTTTTAAAATCAGCCAACCAGATCGCTCATATCTTTGCCTGTAAAGGGTTTCAAAATGCGCTTTACGGACTTGGTCATCAAACCAATGTTGTTACAATAGGGCAGGAACATCGATAAAACAACAACAACAACATTAAAAAAAAAAAAAAAAAATTCGGAAAATAACTTCTCTGATAAATTATTTAACTGTAGTTTCAAAATTAAAAACAATAATTTATGTATATATTTATTCTGTTATTTTCTTATTAGCTTATTAAGGTAAACAATTTTATTATCTTTTACTGCAAAACTTTTTACGAAGTAAAAACAAAGCGTTTATACCCTTTATTTTATATTTTAGTTTTACGATGGATGGTTTAATTAAACTTTTTGTTGGTTCCTTACCAAATAGTACAAACAACGAAGATTTAAAATCCATATTTTCTAAGTTTGGAACGCCTCATAATGGTGACTATTATAATATTCTTATGGTTTTAGACATTAAAAAAAATAATAATAATAAAAGTTTTGAACTTTAAAAAAAATAAATTAAATAAAAAAGGCGAAAAAAGATTTTTAATTCAAAGTAATTTTTTTTATAATGTTAATATTTTATTTTAGCTTATGTTGTTATGGAAAAGGAAGATTCTTTTCAATCTTGTGGTTTTGGATTTGTTGAGTTTGAGAAAAAAGAAGAAGCTGATGCTGCAATTACAGAACTCAATGGTGTTTTTTCAGAATATGGTAAACTTTTAGTTAAGTATTTTGATGAAAAAAGTGACCCTATTCTCTCTGATGTATCAAATGGCTTTGTTGGCAATATGCAAAATGTATGTTCTAATGTTTGTCAAACCAATATTAATCATCGTAAAAGAAAACTTGCAACTGTGAGCTTACCATTTGAGAACTGTGACTTCCAGTCTAATAAAAAATTTGCTTTTGAAAAGTTTTCTGAAAGTTCATCAAATGGGAAAGTATGTTAAATTTAAACTTAACTTGAACAATATATTTAAATTCTTAGTTAAATTTTAAAATGCACCTTTTTCTTAATTTTCTTAAAGTGTATTAAATCATTCTTTTTATTTTAGGCCTCCTACCTTCTAGAAACTATATTGTGTAGTTGCTATTTCAAATTTTAAATATTTTTTTCATCTTTTCAATGAAATTTTTTTTTTATCTTTTTTATGTGCTTCGGACAAATAAACACAAAGTTAATTTATACACAGTAAGATCTCAATATCTCAATTAATCAAAGAACTCTCTTGTCAAAAAAGACATTAGCATCTTTTTCAACTGTAATGAAATTTCTAAGTATTTAATGTAAATGCTAAGATCAACACTGCAAATAAAATTGTTGGAATGATCAAAAGATCATAAAATTACTTTATTTATTTCCTCACCTTGATTATTGCAGCTCTGTCTACTAACCTAGGCATCAACAAATAATCAAATATAATCAACAAATAATCAAACACTCGAGTTTAAAGTTATTCTTGGCCTAACTGGTCTGACATAAAAAGAGATTACTGAGATTTATTTAACTAGGATTCCTTATGTAATCACATGGTAAAAACTTACAAATCGAATCACAATTTTATAGCTGTAGTTACAATCTATTTGTTTTCTTTATATGCCATTCAGTATTACTTCATCAGTTAAAATTTAACTTTGAATACCATTCAGTATTACTCCATCAACACCTGTGGTCACATTTAAAAATTAAAAAAGATTTTTTGTATAAAGGCATTGAAAAAAATCTTTTTAGCATGCAAGTCACAAATTTGTGGAATAATCTACCATCAAAATTGTATATTCAACATCTGTTGCAGAGTTTAAAAAACAGATTGGCACATCAAATGTACAAGTACATATAAAAAATTAGATTAGTTTAATTTCATACAATCAAATAAAAGGTTGATAGGCTTATTTATTTTTTTAAATTCTTCTATTTGTAAAATAATAACCTTCGATAAAGATAATAACAATAATGAGAATAACTCTTCTGAGAACAATTGTCTTTTTATTATTACAAAAAATTAATGTAAGAAGGTGCTATCTCTTTCTAAGCTTCAGTATTTTTGGTTTTCTAAATCTTGCGTATTATCTCAGATGTTAGAAGACTTATAAGATTAGAGACTTTTATAAAATCTTTAACAGTGTTGTTAACAAAGACAAGTCAGACATTCCATTCCTAATAAATTTAATAAGCAGAAATATGTACCTCTTATTCTTTTCTTTTATCTAATAAACACACTCTTCCTGTCATTCCAGAGAAACAGCTTAATCCATTGTTAGACATCAATATCACTCAGGTTTGATTGATTAAAATTAATTCTCTTCTAAACTACTTTAGCTGTAGTATTAAAAAAAAATTACACTTATTTCTAGTATGGATGTACCAAAGCTAAAATTTTGCCAAAGCAGAAGCTTTGGCAGAAGCCACTTTGCTGAAGCCGAAACTTTGGCAGAAGCCACTTTGCTGAAGCCGAAGCTTTGGCCGAAGCCGAAGCTTCGGCACTATATATGCTTAAAATTTAATCAGCATTCCAATCAGCAGGGGTGTAAAACAAAAAATAGGTACCAAAACTAAGGTCCTTGACTAATAATATAGAAAAATCATATAAAAATGAGGATGTCAGTCAGGGTTGCTGTCCCAGGCAAAGCAAAAGCTCTCAGCACCCCTGTTTGAAAGTTTCTCATTATGTCGTTTCTAATACTTGACCGCACCGAGCTTTTTTTTTTTTAAACTTAAGCTTTTTTGAAACATTCTCCCCAAATTTTCCTACTTCTAGTTCTACTTTTTCTGTGTGCAAACCATATTAATGTTATATAGCACCTTTTCATGTGCTGTATATTTTATTTTTATTTTTAATGCACCTTTTGTTAATAGAAGTGGATAAAAATCTCTGAACATTATTATATTATTATATTATGTTATCATTATTATATTATAACATAACAATAAGAAAAAAGAAACACTAAACCATATATACACACTAATTTCTGCTTTAAAATTATCACTCTCTTTTTCGATAATCACTTTCTTCAACTTTTTTTTAGGTTGTAAGATTTTTATACATAACCATGGCAACTGTTGCCAATCTTTTTTCAACACCTAAATACTTAAAACTCACTGCACTAGATTCTTGGCCTAAAACCATATTGCATATTGATTAACACAAAAATTCTTATTTTTTTGGCAATAATTTTTTTAAAACTTATTGATTTGAATCACATTGTATGTTTATATCGACTTTATAAATCTTTACTATCCGACCTTTCATCCAATCATTTAGGATTTAATTTTAATGCATTCTTGAATTACAAAAATCTGTCCCAATAATCCAAATATGCAAATCCAAAGGCCTATTGAGTGAGATCTTTTAAGATCAAAAAAGAATTTTCTCTTTAAAGACCCAAAAAACTAGCAGCTTTGCCTGACATACATCATTACATCTAGTAAATGACCGGGGTTGATATTTGACCGAGGCCGGGTTTGATAAAATATAGCCAGGCCGGAGCCGGGGCTGGGTTTGTGACATCATTATGATCAACATGATAATCATAATCATCATTACCACCACCACCATCATCATCATCATCATCATCATCATCATCATCATCATCATCATCATCATCATTATCATCATCATCATTATCATCATCATCATCATCATCATTATCATCATCATCATCATCATTGTCATCATTGTCATCATCATCATCATCATCATCATCATCATCATCATCATCATCATCATCATCATCATTGCCATCATCAAGAAGATAAAAGAGGAAGGCTAAAGCCTGATGGTGATGGTGATCATGATAATGTTGATGATTATGATGATAATAATCGTTATCATTATCAGTCTTTAGCCTTCCTCTTTTATGCTGTTTCTCTAATATAAACAATCTAGAGCCTTTTTATTCTTAACTAAAGCTCATTCATACAATGTATAAGGCACTCTTTTCAAGTTTTCTTACTTCTACCACTACCATTTTCTACTGTAGATGCTACCTCTCTACATGCTGATACCTAAATTACTTTAATCTTTTCTAACAAACATTGTTTTATACAATCTTTTTTCTAATCTGTCTAAGATTATTCCTTTTTTTCCTGTCTTACTAGAGTCACACCACACATCCATCTGATCATCTTCTCCTTTGGTAAATACTACCCCATATAAATGCTAAAGTTTATATAAATATGAAAGGATATTGTATGCCAGCATCTAAATAAATAACAAACATTAATGTTTATGTCCATAATATGTATACATCTTTATGTCAATAATATGTATGCATATAATAAAGCGCATCTCAGAAGCTGAGATACGCTTATATGCATATTATTCCTTCTGGATTAAAAGTAAATTTACTTAAATTTACATCTTTGGTCCTGTATTGTTTCTTACCTACAATATCAATCTTCATGAAAATTTAACATCTTAAGTGGCTCTATTTGTTGACGATTCATCTTTATGCTCTTGTGTTGATAAAAATCTTCACTCTTTGATTGCTTAGAACAAAGAACTAATTTTAAATCTGATCTCTCTTCTGTAAAAGCCTAAGGCTTGCTATGGTTAA
>NC_061156.1:42954993-43049993 GCF_022113875.1 Hydra vulgaris | reverse complement strand
TAATTTAATTGAAAAATAGCAAAATAAAACTTGTAAAATTTTTCATTTAAACAATTTTAAAAATATATCATCTTCTAATAAATAATCCCTTAATTATAATAAAAATTTTCTATTCTTTTAAGAACACAACAAAATTTATTATAAATGCTTTTCTGATGCAATTCCAAAAACAAAATGATTTTTTAAATGATTCATTTTACTGTTTTGTTTTTGCAAGTATCTCTAATGTTCATACTGACAATATTCTTGCTATTACTTTTTTTCTTCCTGTTAATCTATATAAATCTCCCATGTGTAAAAATTTTATCACAACAGAGTTAACCACATTGTTTTACATATCCCACATATAACCTATTTTGTATAATCTTTTGTTGAACCTATATAGATTTTATCTTTCATAAACTATTGGAGTGGCTTCTTCTTCTGTTTGTGTGTGTGTGTGTGTGTGTGTGTGTGTGTGTATATATATATATGTATATATATATATATATGTATATATATATATATATATATATATATATATATATATATATATATATATATATATATATATATAATATATATATATATATGTATATATAGATATATAAGGCAAGAAAGGCACGCTTTGTTTGTCCATGCATAGAATAAATTTTTCTGACTAACTGACCACGTTTTATTATTATGCGTTTCAAGAATTCGCGCCAAAACAAAGCTAAACGAAAGTACCGCAAAAATGCAAGCAATCTTAAAGTAAATAAAAGAAATCTGTTTGTGCTTTTAAATTTAAAAATTAATGTATATTATTAAAAAAAAAAAATTACTTATATTTTATTTATTTATTTTTTTTTTGTTTTTTAGGGCGGTAGTTATTTTAGCTATGAAAAATCAAATCAATAAAAAAAATCAAATCAATAAGAAAAATTAAATCAAAAAGAAAAAGATTATTGTTTAATGAAAATAAAAGGACCTTTTAATGTAAAATTTGTTTATGACTTTTATCAGTCAGTAATACTTTAAAATTCACGATAGAACTTTAATTAATTTTTAAATGTTTCATTAATACATTTAAATGTTTAAATGTAATGATACGCAAGAAAGCGCGAAAACGATTGCTATTTATTTGTAAAATATGTTTTTTTTTCAATTTTCAAATGAAAGAAAATTTTATTGTCAAACGATTGGGTTGCTTATTTTGCAATCATTAATTGACATTGTGAACGAGTGTTAATATATAATAATGTCCTGAAGGAACTGTTTTCGTAACAATTACAACAGAAGCAATGCAATTATTTTTTTAACTTCTTTCGTTATTACAAAATTATGCAATTGAATAATTTCAATGTAATAAAAGGCGAGCATTGACTCAGTATAATTAGTTTAGAATAAGTCGAGAGAGAACTTTTTTCACATTAAAATTTTGTTATCTTTAAAATCTTAAATAATATATTTAATAATTAAAACAGCAATCTATTTTCTTGTCTAAGTATTGGGGAATAACGTCATCGCCTTTGCATAAACCTTCGTAAAAACAAAACTAAATGAAAAAATTTAATCAAATTTGTCTAGAGTAAATAATGAATCAATTTTTTAATACATTGTTTGATAAAGTTAGAGATTAAATTACGTATCAAGTCTTTTTATTTTCGTGAAACTTTATGACTTATTGTCGTCTTTTCTTTGACTTGTATCAAATTTCGTAGCTGAAAATAGCAACCCTAAAAAAAGAAAACAAAAACAGTATAAAAATTTTGAAAAAAATGTTCAGAACTTTTTTTTTTTTGTTACAATATTTTTTTTTATTTTTTATTTTTTTTTTATTATCAAAATATTTTTCTTACATCCAATTTCAATTTTATACCTTGTTTAGACTTTGTTTCCTTTTTTGTTAATATTATTTTTTATTCTCTGTGGATAAGTTCAGCTTTCCCACGAAATATTGCAGCGATCACGTTTTCTGAAAAATTTATTCTATGCGTGGACAAACAAGGCGTGCTACCGCAGGCCTTTCCTGGGAAAGCCTGATATATATATATATATATATATATATACATATATATATATATATATATATATATATATATATATATATATATATATATATAATATATATATATATATATATATATATATATATTTATATATATATGTGTATATATGTTGAACAAACATGTTGAAGTATCAAATTTAATTGTAGTTACTTTTTTTATGTTAGTTTTAGTATTTTGTAAGGTTCTTGACTTTTTCACAGTATTGTGAAAAAGTTAAGAAACACTAAAAAAAAAAATTTTTTTCAAATAGATATAATCAGTTTTTATTCTAATGGTAATAAAATAGTCATTTTTACAATCTTTTTATTTTTTCTAAATAGTTAGAATATGAGAAAAAAGAAGACTTTTTTTTTTGGAAATTAATTAATTGAACCTATAAAAATAAGGATTAAATATTGTGTTAATTTTTTTAATTATTTTTTTTGTGAAAAAGTTAAGAACTACAAAAAAATTTTAATGTGTTAAACATTGCTATTTTTAAATTTGCAGAATTGCTATTTTTAAATTTGTTTTTACCTTTTTTGTTTAAATATTCTATTTATGACCTGAGTCATTACCAAAAATCCAAAAAAATATATTTTATTTAACAGGCTTGGTTGGGAAGCGGGAGCGATCACTCTCGATTACTGACCACAGAAATAATGTTTAGTTGGGAAAAACTGGCTAGATTTTTTAGTCGCTTTGAGAACATTTCAAAAAGCAAAAAAAAAAAACACAAAAGATTAATTAGACCGATGAGAGACAATTCCAAAAATATAAAAAGTTAGGAAAATAAAATATCTTTTAACGCAAAAAAACTTAGAGCAAAATGAGTTACGTTTTGATCAAATATTTTCAAAACATTGCTCTTTTATAATTTTTTATATAAAATAACATCTTACAATTGTTTAAAAAGGAAACAAATGTTCTTTATTTAACACGGAGTAATATAATTTTTATTTATATACTCGTTTCCAGTGCTAGATTAAGGAGGGTTGGGGTTAGAGGTGGCTATAGCCCCGGGCCCCGCAATGTTAGGGCTACAAAAACTTCAAAAAGACCTTTTTGTTTAGTCATTTTTACGCTGTGGCACATACAAAGGCACCCAAAATAAAAATAGCCCCTGGCTCCAAAAAGTCTAACAAGATTCTAATAAAACTAATGCAAGTTTTAGTTTTATCTAAGCTAAATTATTTTAAAAATAAAAAAGTTAATTTTTAATACCTATTTTTTGCTTCGAGTAGTTTGAAAAGTTTAACATATTTGAAACAATTCTTAGTAAGATAAACAAATGAAATAATTAAATCATTCAATTACTATAGAACTTAAATTAACTAGATAAAAATCAACTAAAAAGGTTAAAAATACTTTATGACGGGGAAGCTAAACTGCTTCACATATCGCTGAGTTAGTGAGTGGGCTTTTTAATTTTAATTAGTATTTAAAGCAGAAAAAAGTATAACGAGTTTTTAAGAATGGCAACTGAAGCGAAATTTAATTAGAGTTAGTAAACCAATATCTAGAAACTTTTCTTTATATTTAATAACTATATATATTTATATATTTGCTATTTATATATTTATATATTTGCTATATATATTTGTATATATGCTATGTATATTTATATATTTATATATTTGCTATATATATTTGTGTTCTGTCGTGACCTCAGGCGCTGTGCTTGGTCATCATTCGAGTTACTTTGCATGCATTGTTTGTGTTTAGTAACCAGAAACTTCTTATATGTTTGTTACATAATTAGTTTTATTAACTTTGATGATTATTAATAACTTCATTGAAAATGCAATTGTTTTTATAAGTCTTTGTTTACAAATTAAATCTTAAAAATTGCTTTACAAGATTACATTACATTATTTTTCAAGCGATATTTATCACAAATACTTTTTTGTGACATTCCAATTACGTAATCGCCAATAGTTTTCTTTCTTAGTTCCAATCCATGACTGTCGGGAGCCATTTTCGCACTTTAAGTCAAAAAAATAATAAAAATAAATAATCACGCTTCTCAAGGCTTACTGTGTTACATTTGCACTGTGATGATACAATAATGCTCTGTGGAACACAACGTCTTGGTTGGATGTGGACTGTATTGATGTAATGAAACACTTGTTGTATTTCACTTTTTGTATTGATGTTCTTCGATAAAACACTTTGATAAAACTCACTTTGATAAACTGTCTTGATAATATTGACTTCCATATATTGACTGAATTACATGTCGGTTTACACGTCTCTTATATAGTAAAATGAACCTGTGTGAATCTGTTCTGGAAGATTCTAGATGCTACTTTTCGATGCTTCTGGAAGCTTCTGGAAGCTTCTGGATGCGTCTGGATGCTTCTGAATGTTTCTGGATACTTCTGGATGCTTTTGGATGCTTCCAGATGCTTCTTCTGGAAACTTCTGGAAGCTTCTGCATGCTTCTGGAAACTTCTGGATACTTCCTTTAATTTTTTTAAGACATGTAAAATTAGGAACACTTTTTATCATTGTTCAATGATGGTTGCAAATGTTTTGTCCAATACTAATATATATATATATATACAGGGCGCTAAAAATCGACGAACGTGTGAACGTCTGCACAAAAAAAGACAGCAAAACAAACGTCACATTCCTTTACTTTTCCTAACGCAAATGTTGGCGTTCGCCTAAAATTTTTCAAAATGAACGCGTTACTATAGCAATTTTTTTTTTCCAAACATTTAACTATTGATCATTTTTTACTTGTTATAAAAAACCCAAAAAAACAATCAATTACAAAAATTTTAAACGCATTTTCAAAGACTTTAAAAGAAACCACGTTAAAGTTACTTTCTTCAATGGAATGAAGAAAGTAGTTAGTTTGAGCATGGTTTTTGCATGCGTTTAAAAAAGCATTTAAAATTTTATTTAAAATGACTGCATTTGCAATTACTTTAAAAAAAAACATGCTTATACAACAATTGCTTTTTTTAATAGCGTGTTTTTTTTTCTTTTATTATTTTCCTTAAAGTGAAGTAATGTTAGTTTGCATTTTAAAACTTTTTGTTAATAAAAGTTTTAAAAATAATGTTCAAGTTTTGCTAAAAAATACATAATCTAATAGAATATATAAAGTTATTATGTTTGTTAAAATTGTAATTTTTTTATTGTGCGTTTAACAACACCAATAATATGATATTTTTATTAACTTATTATTAAATACTTAATATACTATTATTTTTAAAGTTTTTAAATTTCTTATTTTATTTTTAAATTTCAAAACAACTAAGCATCTTTTCGATATTAAAGAGAGATGTTACAGAGGAAGGTAGCATTAAACATAAAGGAGAAGAAGAGAGAGAAACTAAACATGCGAAAAAAAAGTGCAATGACTTGGATTGTGCTATGACTTTGGGAAAATTGGATATATGGCCAAAAGATATTGAATTAATGTTTTGGAACACCGTAAATGGATTGCCGCCAAGCAATAAAAAACACGGGCAACAACTAAGCTGGATTCATATTGACAAATCAAATGAGTGTTTCTCTTGCTGGGTTTGCCAAATTTAGCAAATTCAGCAAGAGAAACACTAATTTGATTACTTTTGCAAAAGTATCGAAATATTAGCAATGCAACCAATTCAGTAACAATGGGATGTAAATTTTGGAAAAGAACATATTTGCTATGCCACAATAAAAATGATGGGCGTAAAGCCTGTATTTATAAATATCGAGAGAACCTTCACAATATAGCTCTAATTCTTGAAATAACTGTATCGACAAGGCCTGCGCGATATTTGATGACATTAATGATTTTTAGTCGGCAAGTTTGACCCTTTTTGACTAGTTAGTCGGCAAATGTCGACCCTTTCAATATAGGCAAGTCGGTAATTTACATAGTTAGTCGGCAAATGTCGTCATGGTAGTCGGCAAATTTTCAAAAACAAGAAAATTTGCCGACTACCACTTTTTTTTTTTTTTAGACAGCAAAAGTTGTAATGGCACCCCCCCCCCCCCACATGACACCTACTCGCGCTGGCCCTGTGTATCGACATCAATTTTGAGAACTACTGAAAATAACCAAGAAGAATTCAACAGACTTTTTCGGATATCGTATTTTGTTGTTAAAGAGGATCTTGCATTTAAAAAGTTTCCTCAGCTGTGCGAACTGCAAAAGCTAAATCGAATTAAGTTAGGCAAGAACTACTTAAGTGACAAATTTTGCAAAAACTTTGTTTCGTCAGTTTCTTCTGACTTATAACTATAACTATATTTGCTGGTATTAACTCACCACTGACAGTTGATGCCGATGGTATAATAAATACAATAGAATTTGTTTTAAAAAGTTTAATAACAGACAAAATGAATCAAGATTTATATTTAAACAATATCTATGGAAAAACTGTAAATGTTAACTTTGATGGTGCATCTGTAATGTCTGGCAATAAAGCTGGTGTTCAAACTAAAATGCAAAATAAAAAGGCCCGTATAGTATATACCCACTGTGTTGCGCATAGATTAGAACTTTCTGTGTTAGACTCAATAAAGTTTGATATTTATTTAAAGATGTTTGATGACAACGTCAATAGTTTGTTTCGTTTTTACTACTATTTATCGCAGCAAAGAAATGAACTGAAAGAAATAGCTTCTTTTTTAGATGAGGAATTTAAACAGCTTGGGAGATTGAAAAATATTTGTTGGTTAGCTAGCCGGGAAAGGCTGTAAAGGTTGCTTGAAACTGACTATAAAGTTATTATTTATGATTTAGAAAGCAAAGCAAACGAAAAAGACAAAACTGCACAGAAAGCTAAAGGATTTTTGTGCTTCATGAAAGACCCACAATTTTTATTTTATTTACATTTTATTCAAGATATTGTTAAATCACTAACAACATTATCATTGGAGTTTCAAAAAGAAGAAATTTTAATTTGTGAGATTTTGCGTAAAGTTGATGCAAGAATTGCTGTACTAGACGCGTTATCAGTTAATCCAGGCTCGAATATTGGACGTTTGCTAGATAATTTAAAAGTAAAAGAAGATCAGTTAATCTACAAAGGTATTGATTTAACAGCATTAAAAAAGCGTAATTTAAAGAGAATTGATGAGTTAGTTAGACAATAACCAAATGATTATTTTGGTTATTATAATAAAAAATGTTTTATTAAAATTTTCGACAGAGCAAAATAATATATAGACAAGCGATTCTGCCGTGATTTAAATCAAGAACCATCAAAATCTTTAACTGCAATATTTGATTGTCGAAACTGGCCAAAATCCTTTACTGGTTCGCTAGAGATAAAAAAAATGGTGATTTTATGAAATAAAAAGTGTTTGCAACTTTTATGAGAACAATAATATGATAAACAGAGAAACTTCTAATTTATGTGGATTGCAATGGCCTTTATTCAGGGAGAAAGTCTTTAAACTAAGGACAAATTCATTTTTAAGCATTTATAAAGATATCTTGGAAAATGAACCCGAATTGGCAAGTATAAATGTCTTTTTAGAGATTATGCTAACTTTCAGCGCTTCAACGGCAAGTTGCGAACGCAGTTTTTCTTGTATGAACTTACAAAAAAATATTTTGCGAACTTCATTAAATGACAATACTTTAGAAGATATTATGCGTATAAAGCTTGATGGCCAGTTAATTGAAGACTATTTGCCCCAAAAACATGTCAAAAATTGAATTGACGTAGCGGTTGGTATTAGATATTTGGAAGGCCATAAATTAAAAAGTTCTAGCGATTTTTAAATCCATTTATATAAATATAAAAACTAATATATATTTATAAATGAGGCGTCATTTTTCAATTTATTTCTTTAGTTCCTTTTATTTCAATTTCTTTACGTTTATATATATATTTTATGAGTAAATAAATTTAATAAACTAAATTAAAAAAAAAAAAGTTTTTGCATTGCTTAATAACAGTATACAATCATTGCATATTAAAAATCAATAATTTGAGCGCACTTTGCAAATATGTGAAAAATTGTTTCGAAAATATGACAATTGATTAAATTGGATAACCATCTTTCATATATCCAAAAGCTTATTAACTAGAATAAAAATTTATTTGAATATAAAACTCCCTTATTTGACACTTAAATTAAACCTTCGTCAATAATTTAAAATACAATTGTCAACGTCCGTGAAATAAAAACGGTTTGTTGCGCCCTGATATATATATATATATATATATATATATATATATATATATATATATATATATATATACCTTTAAGTAGTTAGTTGAGTTATTTCATTTTTCTTCAGTAAATGCTTGAGTAATGACACATCACTTTTATAATGTTATGATATATATAGTTTTTGGAAGATTTTTTTGATAAGATTATTAAAGTCATTAATTGAAATCCAAGTTTTGACTAAATTATTCAGCTGCAAAAGTTAAAGTTGGAGGGGCTCTTGTTGTTTTTATTTTATTTAACCCCCACACTCTAAAATTTTATGAAATCTTTACAAAATAGCTTATATTTTTATAGCTCATTAGTTTACTTTATGTAACAAATTTTTGAAGAGATAATTTTTTTAGTTTTGAAATTGCTTAGTTTTGAAATTCATTAGCTTATCAATCTACATCAAATTTAATTAATGTTTTTCTTTTTTTCAAAATTAATACTGTAACATACATAACAACATATTTATCAGGTGGACATAGAAAAATCCGGTCAACTTTAAATTGAGATTTCTCTAAAACCATAAATGTTTTTTATTTTAATTTTTTTTATTATTAAATGTGTTAACATCAATTAAAATTTCAACTTAATTTTAAGGGGCTTTATGAACTGTTTGGCAAGTGATCAAATTTTATAGGGGGTTGATGCCAACATTTCGCAGATTTTTTCTTTTTCACTTTATTGGTGGCATTAATCCACTTTTTTTGGAAGTTCTTTTTGTTTTTGTTACTCCACTTGTCTTAGAAGAACTTTTTTAACTATTGCCCAAAAATCTTTAATCTTGCACTCTTCAGGACGATTCGGAGGGTTTGCATCTTTAGAAACAATTTTCTCATTATTACCTTTGCACCACTGTGTTTTAGTTAAAAGCAGCAAGATCTGGCGAAAAAGAGACATCGGTATTTGTGTTTTTTCATAAATGACAAAAGTCTTTTTTGGAGGCATTCTTTGATGTAGAGATTAGCATTTAAGTTCTTCTTAGTGACAAAACAAGAGGACTGCATACTACAGCTATAAATTGCTTGTGATACAAGGAACTTGGATGCAAATTTTTCTTGTCAAATATATTTAAATTGATCATCGACAGGTTTATCTTTGTTCTCATAGTAAAAGTTTTGACCAGGAAGTTGTGAAAAATCTGCCTTGCAATATGTTTTGTTGTTTTCAATTATGCACATACTTTTATCAGCCATTATTTTAACCAACTTCTTTGCGTGTCAATTTTCTGTAATTTCACTATTTAAGCTTCTCTTAAGTGTATTTTTCTTATGAAATGCTTTAATTCCAGCATTTTTAAATACTTTTTTGAAATAAGAATGTGAAATCTTGAATTTTCTTGCTACATCTTGTTGTGACTGGTTTGGATTTTTTGCTATTAAACGTAAAATCAACTTCACCTTTTTGGATTTACGGAAAGTTTTCTTTCTTCCACTTCCAGGTTTTCTTTCGAAGATTTGAGTAGTCTTGAAATTATTTATAATATCTATAACTGTAGATTTTAGGATATTTGTACCTTTAGCAATCAAGCGATATGAAGTCGATGGATTTTTGCAAAAAAAATTCACAGCTTTTTTACGCACATCAATTTGTTTCTGAAACATTTTGCAAATCATTGATTTGTAAACAAAATTTTATCAACACGATTAAAGATAAGGAAGTAATGTTTAATTAAAAAAATAAAAGAAATAAAAAGCATTTGTGGTTTCAGAGAAATCTCAATTTAAAGTTGATCGGATTTTTCTGTGTCCATCCGATATATTGAAGGTATATATGGTGCATTCCATAGTTACTGATGTAACTTTTGCAAATTTCATACCTAATTTGAATACTTTCTATTTATATTAGATCCTTGTAATAAAAGTAAAAATGTATTTATATATATTGGTAATATTAGTGTATATATAAAATTTTCAGACTATTCGTATTTATCTTCAAGTTGGAAAATATTTGTTTGTTACTGATATAACACTATGATCTGCTATTTTTCTAATATTAAAATTTGACTTCAAGTTTCTCTGAAAGATAAAAAAAAAATAAACTGAAAAATTACTTTGAATTAAAGACTCATTTATCTAGATAATTTGTTGTACATATAAGCTTTAGGTGTATCAATTCCCTTTGCAGAAGATATTATACTGAAGTTCATAAATTACTGATGTTACGTTACTGACATAACACTCTAACTCAGAGAATCATAGTTGTTTAAAAACATGCTAATTTAGTCAAGTTTTATTTTATTTTTTAATAACATTTACTATTGATAAAATTGGTATATTGAAGGTGTTATATAATTCCAGTAAACCTTGGGGCGTAGCCTGTTGGCGCCCAAATGAAAAAGCGCTTAAACGTCAAAGATTTTTTTTATTTTAATTTGAACCAAAAATTCAAATAACAAAAAACAACTATTCGTTTGCTTCAAGTTTAATTTTAAAGTTTGGTAAATTTTTGTGTGACTCCTTTATAAATACTTCAAAAGTAAAGGCCATGAAACACTGTTACATTGACCAGAAATAATTACACTAAACAACCCGAAAATAAAAAATCCAATTTTTTTTTCTTATTTTCTTCCACTCTAATCACAGTTTCATAATATAAACTTTGATTAGTTTTTTTCTTTTTTCTTTTTTTAATTATTCACCTCCTCAAGGCCCGAGGGGGCCACTACAGTTGAGGAGGCTACTCATTTTTTATTTATTTTTTTTATTTTTTTGTTGTAAATCGTGGTACAACGAACCTTGACAAGCAAGACCACTGCGCGGAGAACTAGGTGCGGTTTTTTTGCCAATAATTTTCTCAATAACTTTCTTTTTTTTTTAGTAATAGTTTGAACTTCGAAATAATGTTTTTTTTTTGACAATCCAATCTCTTTATTGCATTTTTTAATTTCATCAACGTCAACCAAAATAACCTTGACATCCATATTTTCTGCTGCCTTTGCAAATTGGGATGCTGTTGTTACTTTGATATTTTGAGCCTAAACTCTGGATTTTACAAATTCATTGTTATTTAAAGTTGCGTTACCTCAAAAATATTGTTTCAATCATATTTTCAAATTAGTTACTAATGTAATGCAACTTTAAGTATTAAGTTTGGAATCAATTTTTTTTATAGAAAAAATAATAATAAAGTTTTGTTTTAAATAATTAAGAGTTACATTTTATTAAAAAAAAAAATTTTCATTTAAAATTTTTACTGCAAGAACTAAGTTTTTATATATTTTTTCTTACTGACATAATGCATATTTTTTCACTACTCTCGTCAAATATTTTATTAATTACTTTTGGTTAAAAATCTTTTTTGTTATGAAATAGTGCATCTAACTTCTCACTTTACGTATCAAAAAACCTTTGAAAAATTGCAATCACATATACTTAAAGTATAACATTATTAAATATACTTTATTGATATTTATATATTTTTTATATTTATATTAATTTTAGAAAATATAAAGTATATATTATAATAATCCATAGGCATAAACAGTCAAAAAAAGATTTTTTAAATCACGAATTTTTCAAAGTTTCTATGGAATGCACCATATATATGCATATTATGACAGAAAAACTGGTTAATGTCAGGAAGGTCATTTTATTGTAATAAAATTGCTTTAACTCTTAAATTTTGCATTTAAAATAAAAAATGCCATTATGGAAATCTATTTAAACCACACAAGTATGGATGGTTTTTGAACGTTAAAAGAAAGAAAAAAAAACAAGTACATAAATATTTTTTTTGTTTTTAATAGCATGAACAAGCTTCTGTTGATATGTTTAATCATATGATATCTGAAAATAACTTAAAAAACTTGTTTGAAGAGAATGGTTTTACTGCAAGAGATATGTGCTTTATATGTGAACTTATTGCTGGACCAACCGAAGCTAATCTTAATGAACAGGTACTAAAATATATTATACTAGTTTTATTTATATATATATATATATATATATATATATATATATATATATATTAGTTCTAATTTTCATTTTTATTTTTTATTTTGATGCAACAAAAAAGAATCAAATTTAATAAACATTACAAAAAAGGCGTAAACAAAATTTTCAAAACAACATATGTAACAAACAAAATGTATATTTTAGTTTAGACCACAGTAAGTTATATGAATTCCCTGAGTCTGTTAATACTAGTCCTATTCTTCTACTTTTTAGACTTTTCATTTCTAGTTTTTACTTCTTTACACTTGTTAAAAGTCCAGTGATGTTTTTATACCAGATACCAGTGATTTTTTTTTCAACATTAAAATAAGATTATTTTTCGTTAATCTAATTTTGAAATGATCACTTGTTTGTAAATAAAATTTTAACACGTAAGAAAATCTCTAAAGAAAAAAATAGATTAAAGAATAATCAGAGGATTCAAACCTGATATCATAGCAAGTAAGTGAAATGATACGTACGTATGTGCCCTGACCAAGCATGTGACAAATTGAGAATTTGTGAATCAAATACCCTTTATACTATAATCCAAACCAGCCAAATTTAAATTTTGCTGTTTTAATCATAGCGTCTCACAAAGAGGAAGTAAGTCTAGTAATGTTTAGATATTAAACCTTTAAGGTTTAAAATCTAAACATTATTAAGTTTAAAATCTAAATGTCATCACTTTTTGTCACTTAAAACAGGCAGATAAATTTAAATATGATCTTTTGAGATAACTTGCAGTGGCTGGTAAATTTCAATCCAATCAAAACTCAGCTTATTTATAATAATTGTTACAATAAAACTGATGTTTCTATATTGATCAATGAAAACTTACTTAACTTACTTAATCATCTACTTTATGTCTTCTTGGATTATTTTTCAATATATATAGATAGTTACCTCTCATAAATACCATATACACAATTTATTTCAAAAGTTTACACCTGCTAAAGTTATCTCTATTATGCCTGCCATCTTTTTCTTCTTGATTCTAATTTCTACTTTTAATATTTTTTTACCTAATAATCTCTTATTTGTTTTTGTATAGAATAGATAGTTGTTATGGTAAGAGTTGTCATATTTTTGTTGTCATGTTTTGTATAGAATACAGTTGTCATATTTTAGTTAGCACTCCTAATGAGGCCCTCTCACTTTTAAACAAAGTCTTAAAATAAATTGTTGTTGAATTTTCTCTTACTACTAAACTTGAGTTGCTGTCTCATCATTTTAAGGTTTTATTTTATAATGATAATAAAAGCATCATTTAAAATAAATAATTTTCGTTTTTCTTCTTTTATGCTGCTTAATCAAGCATCACTTGATTCGTCAACCAAAACTTGATCATGAATTTACATGATTGAGTTCTTGCATGATTCAGTTGCATCTTAAAATCTCTTGTTCCATGCTCAAAAAACTCATGTTCGTTTTATTTTTTTGTTAAACCTCAGTGTTTTGTACCATCTTTTTGTTTTTTTTAGTCTTCTATCTTTTCTTCTTCCTTTAGGTTTTTCCTTTTTCTTATTCTTTGGCTTTCTTTGTTTTATTTGGAGGATAATTTTTTTGACTAGTTCATATAACTTTAATGTATTTTTTGTTCTATGCTTATTTTGAGAATTTGTTCCATTTCTTTTTTTTTTTTTTGATTTGAGAATTCTTTATAATTCATCTTTGAAACTCTTTTTAAGGTGAGGCTTTTGATTGATTCTAGTTGATAAAAATCATTTTGAAATCATCATTTTGACTGGTGATAAAAAAAATTATTTAAAGTTGCGTTACTTCAAAAATATTGTTTCAATCATATTTTCAAATTAGTTACTAATGTAATGCAACTTTAAGTATTAAGTTTGGAATCAATTTTTTTTATAGAAAAAATAATATTTAATTAGATTTAAAGAGTTATTCTGTTAATTCAAAATATTTAAAAAAAAATTATTTTTAATTAACAGTCATGGTTATATGATTTTTAATAGAATTGAACACTTATTAGCAACATTCTCATACACAACAAGCTATACATAACAACATTTACTTAAATAAACTTTAAAAAGCTGGAGTATGCAATGAATGATTATTTTTTCAAGGGTACTAAACTAAATGTCTAAACCATTAACCAGTTTCATAGATACAATTTAACTTAAATGACAATATAACAAACTAATAATAAACTACGTAGTCAATAAACACACAGCAATTATTTTAATATTAAGTATATTTAACATTATAGTTATGGCCTTATCATGGAAGGGACGCCGATAAAAGCTTCTTATATGAGGTGAAATTATAACACAAAGTGTTTCATTTATTTATTGGTTCAAAAAGAAAATAAAAAGTAGTCTAAAAATTGAAATGAAATATTTTAAATATTTATAGATAGTTGCAAACAAGAAAACTGGTGTTGATGTGGACAAATGGGATTATTTTTTAAGAGACTGTCACCATCTTGGTATTTCGAACAATTTTGACTATAAGTAAAATTTTTAATATTTTGATGGATTGAATTTTTTAAGTTGAATTAAGTTGAAGTCTTATTAACATTTAATATTGAACTATCCCATTTTAAAATTGCAGTTTCAAAAAATCTAAAGAAAGAGGAAAAAATAATTGAACTTTACTACATTTTTTATATAAGCGATTCATCTCTTGTTTTTTTTGTTTTGTTTATTTAAATCTTTTCTACATACTTTTTTTTTTGTTACAAAATTTTTTTTCATAAGTTTTTTGTTTAAATTTAAACTGTGTTTAATGTATTAAATTTAAACTGTGTTTAATGTAATTTAGACGCTATATGAAGTTTGCTCGTGTCATATCAGTAAATGGAAAATTGCAAATTTGTACAAGAGATAAGGTGAAAGTTCTTTTTATAGTTTTAATGCAAAGTTTATTTGTAGTAATAATAATAAATAAAAAAAAATTAAGTACGTATTAATTTATTCAGATAAATATAGTTCTACAGGGATATTTCAACAATTGTTGGAGGTATTTTTCAATCTGAGATGATAGAAGTGATTGTACTGCAAAGATAAACTTATTTTTGGCTTGATTTTGAATTTGTTGTGTTAGGCAGTTTTTTCATTTTTTTTAAATTAGTTTGGTTTCTTTTCATTTGCGCAAACACACCTGCCATTGACTAGTTTTGACATACCTGCCAGCATCTCTATTTATACCTGAATTTTGAGTGTCAAAATCTCTAACAATTCGTTAATAGGTTTTTTATAAAAATTATTTTCTGGTTTCAGCAACTTTACGTAATCCCAATAGATATTATTTTTGAAAGTTTTAATAACTTGAGTAATATTTTAATACCACCATACAAAGTTTCTGAACACCTTGTAAAACATATTAATTCATTAGTTCAAAAAAGTAACATAATACAGAAAAATTGTAAAATATTAATAATACAGAAAAATATTGTAAAACTTGCAAAGATTATATTGGTTGAAATAATGTCGGAAAATTATAATTTTTTATTATAATATATAAAATAACAATTAAAAATAAGGAAATAATTTTTATAAAAGAGAGATTTAGGAATCTTTAGAGATACAATATTTTGACACCTAAAGTTTGGGCATGAATATGTCAAAAGGTATGTCAAAACTAGTCGATGATATAGTATGTTTGCGCATATGAAAAGCGACCAAACTAGTTTTAAAAAACTGAAAAAACTCCCTAAAGCAAGAATAATATTGATAATAGTAGATATAATAATAGTTATAATAAATAAATTCATACAATTTATTTTAAATTATATTTAAACTACAAATTATTAAAAAAAAAAAACTAAATCTTTAATCACTAATTATTTTATTCACTATTATAAATCAATAATTATTTTTGACAATTACTTTTTTTTTTCCACATTATTGTTAATAAAATAAATATAAGAATAATTATTTATAGCCAGGTCTGTGTATATAGATAAGGCTACATAAGTATTAAAAATCTTATAAATATTTTATCTAAATAATTATATATATATGTGTGTGTATGTGTGTGTGTGTGTGTGTGTGTGTGTATATTTATATATTAGCCCCCACCATTTCCGCAAAATTTCTGATTTTTGAAGGTCTTTTAATTTCTGGTACGTTTTGATGTGTACACAGAGAATATTAAATATATATTTTTTATTTAAAATTTTATTTACTACCTCTTCCAGTCTATTAAAATTTTAAGGCTTTTCTTGTAATTTCCTTGTTTTAGCAAAAGGGATTGTTTACACTAGTACATGACTTAATAAATAATACTTAAAATAAACATAAAGTACTGGAGTTTTATGTTTATTTAAAAAAATTAACATCTAAAAGGAATTTTTAATTAAGCGTTGTACTTACTATTGTCTGGAATTTGAAAAAATATATGTAAACAAAAAAGGTTTTTTTGATAGAAAAAACCATTGAAAAGCTACCTTAAAATAAGCTGCCAACAAAAGGAGAAAGGCTTGGATATCTTCATTATAGAAAATACTTTATGAGATCAATTACTAAATCTGTTAGACTTCAGGACGTGGTTGCCTGTCCTCTTTAAAAAATATTTTTATGCCTAAATATACCAATCTGGTGGTTGTCAGCAAAAAGAGAACAACTTAATGTGTGTGACTAAAACCATAGTTAACATATGGGAAAAGGCTTCAGTTCCAATATTGTGTCATAAAAAAATAAGGTATAAATAATACTTGTAATTTTTAATTTCGATGAAAATAATATTGGTATAAATATGATAAAATGTTAGTAATTAATTTTACTTTTCTAACTTATACTTATTTCTTATAGGAATAACATACTGACATAGAATTTCAGGAAGAAATGCATAATCTTTTCAATATTTCTCCTTCAGATGCTAATGGTATAATAATGAGAGATAAGACTAAATCACTTTCAATCAGAGAAAAAGACTGTATGTTTTTGAATGACCAAAAAGACCTGCAAAAATGGTCAATGGATTGAAAGGCAAATGCTATGAAAAGTTTATAAAAAGAAAGATGGTTAAAATCAATATCAAACAAAAATGATAGGTCAACCATTGCCTGACAACATTTTTCAATCAAGTCTTAAAAATTATTCTGGTTCTGAATTTGTAGATTCAGCTTAATTAGATAAAGGCTTTAAAGAATGCAGTTTAAAAAGGGAAAAAATAACAACAATTTTTTAACTGTTTCTTTGCCTAAAAATATAGTTAAATCATCATCCATTGTTGCAAAAAGATACAATATTTCTTCAACAGGGTAGGTATCTATAATTGCAAGTATCATAAATACAGATAATGGAGATTTGAATAAGTTTTACAATAAGAAACTACTTCAAGAAGGCATAAATAAAACGGTCTTAATGAATATAGTAATTAAAATCTCAAAAGCTAAACACTTATTTTTTTGTGACCCTTCACATGGACAAACAAAAAAATTACATATGTTCTTAATCATGGCAAATATGTGGAAAGGTTGGCAGTAACTTTAAGCTCACCAGATCTAAATGATCCCCAGCTGAAATTAGTTACAGTTTTAAATGAAGCAGTTGATAATGTATCGTTTGATACAACTGCAAGTAATAATGGATGGATTAATGAAGCACTAACAATTATTGAGAGATGAAGAGGCAAATGACTAGTTATTATGAAAAGTTTGTTATGTTTTCAATGATTATTTTAATATTAATTTTAGTTCAATATTATTTAGTAAAATAATATATATATATAATATATATATATATATATATATATATATATATATATATATATATATATATATATATCAATAATAAAAGTAATTTCTCGGTAGACAGTGCTCAATACAAAAGTAGAGCAAATATGTATTAAATTAATAATAAAATAAATACAATTAGATTTAAAACATAACTCGGAGTTTCACGCTTTATGCGATCATCAGACGTTACAAACAACCATAACAACAACAAAAATTATATACAAAAATACAATACAGTGTTAGCTTAGATGACGTTAAAGTTGCAAATAACAAATTTGTTTTCGTGGCGACATTTTGATATTAGTTCATTTCGTTTATTCAGTAGTTTCAAAGATGACGTAATGATATGGTATTTTTCAGTTAAGCAAAGGTTACATAACTTTCCTCCAGGTTTAAATGTTTCCGCCCTATCAATAAATCCATTATTGATAGGGCGGAACCATTGATTCGCATATAAATGCGCATATAAGAATGAATAAATACACATTAAAGAATGAATAAATACGCATATAAGAATGAATAATACCGCATATAAAAATCAATAGACACGCATATAAAAATGAATAACCCTGTAAAACGATCAAAGTCCCAGGATTTAAAAGTTTTTAAAGTAAATCTTTTGTCCTTCAAAATACAATCCATATTCGAACTTTAAACAATTTGGGGAGAATAGAAATATACTAGGTTTTTATATACTAGATTGTCTTATTTTGTACAGAAAAATACATAGTCATTAGTAAAAAATAGAGACTGTCATTAAACTAAAATGTGCTTTAGTATTTATTTAACAGAGTCTGTAACGTGCGCGTGCATAATGAAACCTCCGTTATATATTCAACGTAATATTAGTGTCATCAGCAGATGTTATAGTCTACTCATGATTTCTTTACCTTATAATATAACTTGATTTATGAAAAAAAAAACTTATTGAATTGCACGCAGAAGAAATTAAACAAATTGTCTTCATTCAAAAATTGCGAGTAACAGGTAATTTTTTTCTGTGCCGGCCCCCTCCCCCCACATAACTTAAAGGTAAAGGTACCTTTAACTAATAAGAGAAGCAAAGAGTAATAATTAATGAAGTATTTTTTAGTACAATACAAATAGATTGTTCATTCATTGGCACATTTTTTTTAATATCTCAAAAAAACGTCATGATATTTTTGTTATCATGATAACAAAAATATAAAGACATTTTTTGAGATATTAAAAAAAATGTCAAAAATTACAAATTTTTTGCAAATGTTTTATAATATAAATTTAGTAAAAAACTCTTAAAAAAATCTATATAACAAAAAACATTTATATTCTGTATTAATAAATTAGGAATATAGATTTTTTAAAATTTTTTTACTGAAAACTTTAAAAAAGTACTACTTTTTATTAAAAACATTTGCAAAAAATTTGTAGTTAAGGAATGACGAACAATTTTTCATGTTACTAAATATTTGAATAAAAAGTTCAGCGTAAAATTAATTGTTATAAAAAGGTAAGATATATCGCGATGAAAAGTTACTACAATTATTTTTAACATAACTTCTTTTTTGTAATGAATATTTTTACACAGGCCTCGGCGGGAAGCGAGAGCTTTAGCTCTCGCTCTCGCTCACACTCCCCTAAAACAGTTTACAGGAGCAATTTACGGCTCTCGCAAAAAGTATAATTTTTCTCATGAAGGTATAATTAAAATTACAAAAGAGTGCTAATTTAAATGAGGAGCAGCTTGCACAGCTCCCCAAATTCGTTTTAGGAGAGCTTTTCTCAGCTCTCGTGCTCATTTGTTCCCGCCGAGGCCTGTATATACATATTGTTATTCAAAAGTTAATGTAGTTTTTTTTTAAAATTAATTACTTCTTTTATGTTACCGTTAATTTAAAAGTTAAAAAATGATAAAAAGTAGCTTAACCAAAACGTGCGTACGTAAAAACGTAAAAAACAAAACTACGCATACGTAAAAATCGCTCTAGGCGTAACGCTTTAAAACAAGGCCTATATATATATATATATATATATATATATATATATATATATATATATATATATATATATATATATACATAAAAAATCGCCAATAATCTGGTCGGCCATTTATAAAAACACAAAGAGATGAATGTTTATTAATTTGTTTAATGAAACATGGCAGAAAATTATCATCAAACGCTCTCTGCCATAAATTGAACCATACTTCTGGAATAAATGTGAGTGCAAGAACTGTTCAAAGATTTCTTCATAGAAATAACAATATGTGGTGATCTGCATGCATAAAGCCATGCCTTTCAAAAAAAGCATAAGGCAAGGATTGCCTGGTGCTATCAACATAAAAATTAGTCTTATTGCAAGTGGCGAAATGTTATATTCTCAGACAAAATGAATATTGAGGTAGATATGCGAAAATGCTGTCACAGCATTTTCACATATCTATCTCAACATTCATGCCGATCGCCACATAGTTATTTCTATGAAATCTGGTGTACCCTTATGGTCTTTTCCTCAAAAGACCATAAGAGTATACCTTATGATCCTACTCAGTGGTCGTAGTCGTATTCAGTGGTTGTGGTTGTACTCAAAATGAATATTGAGGTAGATATGCGAAAATGCTGTCACAGCATTTTCACATATCTATCTCAACATTCATGCTGATCGCTACATAGTTATTTCTATGAAATCTGGTGTACCCTTATGGTCTTTTCCTCAAAAGACTATAAGAGTATACCTTATGATCCTACTCAGTGGTCGTAGTCGTACTCAGTGGTTGTGGTTGTACTCAGTGGTCATACTCAGTGGTCATGGTCATACTCAGTGGTCGTACCCCCAGTTTACTCCAAGGGCAACTGAAAATTTTCTGTCAGTAGCCTGGCAGGACGACCAGACAATTTGTTACTTATAAGAGTGTGTTTATTAATAAAGCTATATTTTAATTGAAAAAGTAAAACATTTAGAAAAATAGATATTATATTTTATAGACTATATTATAGAGTGGATATTCAAATAATATTTAAAATTTATTAAGGAACTTTAACAACTTTATAAAAACATGCTGTATAAAAAGTCTAGCATTATGAAAAATGTTACTAATGGTCTGTAAAAATGCGCTTTAATTTTAAAATCAACTAATAAAAACTTTTTATTCGTTGATTTTATGGACTATTAGTAGCATTTTTCATAATGACAAACTTTTTATTAAGTATGTCTTTACAAAGTTGTTTAAATATTTGTAAAAGTTCCTAAAGTTTTTAATAATATTTTTAATAATATCCACTTTATATTTTCTAGATGCTTATCTACTTTTATTAAAGTTTGGAATTACTAATGTTGTTTGAACAAAGAATGAATTTTAAAAGTTATAAATGCTTTATAAAAAAAATAACACTATTATAGTTTTATTACTATTATAATGCAGGCCTTGTTAAGAAGCGTTTCCCAATTTGAGTTTTACGTACGAATTCACAATTTTACATACACGTTTCGCAATTTACGGTACACAAAAACTTTTTTAAAACAGTCTTTCAAAACAGATTAACCGGAAAATATTAAACTGTAATTAATTGTTGTAAAAAACATTTATTGAATATTTTTTTAAATTAGATAAAAAAACAGATAGATATCCTTTTTCTATTTTCCTTTTTTAAAAAAAATATGTTTTTAATTTATTTTATTAAATTTAAATTAATTTTATTATTATTCATAGTTTTAGTAATTTATTTGACTAAATTTAATTAAAATTCTTTTAAAAATTTCAAAACGCTTCGTTTTACATTTTTTTTCACTGATAAAATTTCCAAAATTTATGTTAAAGTAAAAAAATAATAATAAATTTCATTTAAGTTACTTTAAAATGTTCGCATTACATATAACTTCATTTTAATTTCAGTTAAGTTTCAAATAGTTGCAGTTCCAAATACTGATCTCAATAATGCGCTTTTATAAATTTATAAATGACTTCAATACAAAAAAGTTTTTTCAAACTCGAGTTTAAATGCTATGTTTGGGTTTTTCCTTTGCCATTAAATTTGGTGTAAAAGAATTTTTTTATAAAACGAACCAAACTTTAAACCGATTAAAAATAACGCGATCAATAGATAAACTCTTTAAAAGCTTTATATTTGTTTCTTTAAAACTTATATTTATTTTATTTAAAAAAAAAAAAAATTACTTTTGCTATAAATATAAGATTTATAAAATTTTAAAATTATACTGATATTTGTTTAAAACAAGTTCTGGTAATAACCTCTTAAAACTGAAAAACTATTTTTCTTTTTGGATTCAGTAAGAAATAGTAAAAATTAGGTTTCACTGTACATAAAAATAAAATATTTTAATGGAAAAAAAGCCGAAAAGCGGTTATCTTCATTTAATTACAATTTTTCTTTTATCAAAAGCGTAAAGGTTTTTTTTAAAAAGGGGAAAACCCAATCTAATTGTGTACACTTAAATCCATTTAAGAAAATCAACCATAAACTATTGTCCCCTCATTAAAAAAAAAATAACAATAAAAATAGTTTTTTAAAGAAAAAAAAATAAGTTTAAATAAGTATAAGATTTTAAAATAAGGAAATTTTTATAAATCAACATCAGGGTTAGGGTTAAATTTAATTGATAATTTTTTTAATTACAATTTTGTTTAATTTAAAGATGTAATTTTAAATTTAAAATTTTAAACATTTTTAAGAATTTTAAATTTTTTAAACATTTAAAAGACTTACAATAATTTCTGATGTGTTTTTGAATTTAATTACAATGAGGTATTTAAAAATATGTAACTGGCGCAATTAAATTTTTAATGATGTAAATATCTTTATTTAATAAAGTTACATATATTCAAGTTGTGCTTTTCTGTTATGCAACAAAATCTCATAACAAGACCTGTAATGCAGTTAGTAACTAGAGTGTTGTTAGTTTAGCAGTCGTAAGATTTTTGTTTGGTTTTTATAGCTTTTTCCCTGACAAACTTATAATAATTTGCTCCTTAAAAACAAAGTACACGACTTTGCATAAACTCAAATTTTAAAAATATCATTAGTTTCACCTGAGAAAAATACAAAAAAATTTTTTACACCGCACTACTGATTATTATAGTGAATAACTCATATAAGTAATAAAAACTGTTTCAGTCGCCCTACGGGTGACTTGGAAAAAACCAAAGGGTACACCACTGTGTGTTATGTTACTGCAATCACCTTAAGAAAGATTTGATTCAAATTGTACAACAAACAAGCAATGTAAGACAGTGGCTGTGTAGGCAATTGGGGCTGCATGAATTATGAAGGACTTGGATGCTATCGATTATTTGAAGGTCGACTTTATGCTGATAGATATATTAAAATTTAAGATAACTGCCTTCTTCCATCAATTAATATATTAAAAAAAAAAAATAGCAAAATTGTATATCAACAAGATGGTGCATTAGCCATACTTCAAAAATATGCAAACAATGGTTTGAAGACAACCAAATTTCAATAATGTTGTGGCCTGTTAACAGTCCAGACTTGAATTGTATTAAAAATTTATGGTCATGGTTAGATCATCTAAAATCACCATTTAAATTACACTACCTCCATAATTATTTGAATGGTCATTCTTTTTGATATAAGAGAGAAAAACTGAAAACAAAGTTTACCTGAATTATGTTTTATCTTCCTATTTATTAGGTTTACAAAAACGTTAATATAAAATCCCATTAGATTAGTTTATAATTTACTTGCCTAATAATTACCCGTAGCAACAATAACCGTCATACATATTCTTGGCTTTCTACTTAACGATTCATCCAATTTGTCTAAGTTAATTTTATGCCATTAGCTAATAATTTTTTCCACATCTTATGCATCATTAGGTATTAGTTTTGGACATCCGATCCAAAAATCCGATAGCAGAGTGATCTTGTGACTCGGGAGGCTAAATTATTTTTTCCAATTTTTGATCATTCATTAACTCAGTCAAATAATTTATACAATGTTCTGAAGAATATGTTTTGGATTTAAGCTTTAAGTTATTTTCTTCTAAAAAAGTAAATCTCTCCAAAGGTATATCATGACTTTTTACTATTTTTTATTACATACTATTTCTTACTTTGTTAATGTTTTAAATTAAAACCACATTAAAAAAATGATACACTTAATACGAAACTTTTTTTTTTGAAAAAAGATCAAAATATCTTCACACAATATACACTACACAATATACATATACTTCACACAGTATACACTACATTCATGATTATTCAAATGATCAAACTTTTTAAACTTATTTAAAAAATGCTTTAATTTAATTTTTTTTTGTTTTTTTTTTTGGTTTTAGCCTTTCAGTTAATTTTGTAATCATAAAAGTATTTTGATTAAAATGTTTAATAAAAATCATTAAAAAAACAAAAGTGGCCAAGTTTCCAATACTACATAAAAAATGATTCATCAATGACTGGAGCGTGGATTGATGTGTCAAAGTTTTTAAGAGAAAATTGTTAGTCCAACAAAAAGTTGTTATCATAAGCAGTGTGTATTATTGACTGTGAAACATGGTAGATGTAGTGTTAAGGTGTGAAGCTGTTTTGGTTGAAATGCTACAGGTGACATTAAAATAGAAGAAATGATGTCAAAAGTAGTTTATTAGGACATATTTTAAAAGGCATGCTGTTCCTTTTGAAAGTTGGATTAATGGGAAATCATTTATTTTTTTAGAAGAAATTAACGTAAAGCTCAAATTCAAAACATAATCTTCAGAACATTGTATAAGTTAGTTGACCAAGTTAGAGAATGATCAAATATTGTATGGAATGGCCTCCCCATTTACCAGACCTCTCTTCTATAGGACTTTTATGGATTAAATTGATAATAATGTTCAAAACAAATGGCTAGTTATTTAAAAAACTTGATAAGTCATTATGTAAAATGATAAGAAAATCCTTTAATGGTGAGCTCTAATTTATCTTTAAGTGAGCAAATTATAGTGAGTAATTTATGTCCAATGGTGTATATATATATATATATATATATATATATATATATAATATATATATATATATATATATATATATATATATATATATATATATACAGGGGCTATTCTAGGAAATTAATTTGGGTGGCAGTACCCCTTGTCCCGGCAATATTTAGCAGAAATAATGCAGAATTTAGGCATTTTTTTGCAAAAAAAAAAAAAATTTGCCGAAAAAAAAAAGGTATTCAATTTTGAATTTAAGCCGCATCCAAATCAGCACCCAAATACAGTCAACACTGTCAAAAAACAGTCTATATATATATATATATATATATATATATATATATATATATATATATATATATATATATATATATATATATATATATATATATATATATATATATATATATATATATATATATATATATATACATATATATATATATATATATATATATATATATATATATATATATATATATATATATATATATATATATATATATATATATATATATATAATATATATATATATATATATATATATATATATATATATATATATATATTATATATATATATATATATATATATATATATATATATATATATATATATATATATATATATATATATATATATATATATATATTTGGTGTTAACCTCATATGAAAATATTATAATCTGGTGTTAACCTTATATGGCCTGTTTAATTAGGAAGTGATGACTTTATATGACATGTTCCATACAAGAAACAGCTTGCATAGAAGAGCTTATCAGCATAAAACTGTCAAAGTTTTGGACTTTATGTAAGTAATTTATGAATTCAAATTTAGGCAAGTATACATTTTTTAAAAACAAAACACACACACATATTCACAGGTTTTTATATATGACGATGATTTGATTTTATTTAAGGATTTCTGAAGCACTTATAAAAGCCAATGATCATATTTTTCTTCCAGGTACTGATGGGTAAGTTTTATTGTTCTTTTGTATTATGCACTGAAAATTTTCTGTACAATGATTTACATTAAACAATAAAATTGCTAAAATAAATTGAAATATGATAATCATATTTTATTTTTGTTCCTACAACATTTTCATGACTTTTTATCAAATATTATGAAATACTTTTAAGGTGATTAGTCTGTTTGACATTACAAAGGCCAGAGGGGCACCAATGTCTAGCAATTATCTATATTATTTGCAACGCTGAAATAGGTTATTAAATTTTGAGTTTAATTTTTTTTTTAATTAACTATTTCAGGAAAATGGTTAAAATTTTAGATTCAATTTATGATATGAAGGCCTTTACATTTTTAAATGATGAAGTATTGACATTAATCCAAGTATCGACCAATGAAAATTTAAAACCAGTAAGTTTATATTTTATAACTTATAATTAGGTAATCTTAACTAATGTAATTGCAATTAATTAAAAATTTATTAATTAATTTAATTAATTGTGAGTTATATTTAGTAAGTTATATTTAGTAAACTTTTATATCTAAATTTAAAAATTAACATTTAGTCTCAAAATATTTTAAGAAGAATTCAACGTAGAGATTTATACAAGTATATTGGAAAAGTTGTTCTTTTTAAACCAATCAGCAAGGTAATTTTTATTGTTATTTCTTTTTAAACCAATCAGCAAGGTAATTTTATTGTTATTTCTTTTTAAACCAATCAGCAAGCTAATTTTATTGTTATTTCTTTTTAAACCAATCAGGTAATTTTATTGTTATTTCTTATTAAACCAATCAGCAAGTTAATTTTTATTGTTATTATTATTACCAATAACTTATGAATAATTTTTTTCTAGTAACTTTTATTAAAATTCCCAAGAGTGATTTTGTTTTGGAAGCAAAATTAGTTAGACACTTGCATATACTGTAAATGTTAAAAAGTAATTAAACTATTAGTCACTAACATCCTTCATATAGACTTTTGGTGAGCTAGACTAACTATATTTTATATTGTTAGATAAATATTTAAAACTGACAATTTATTTTTTTGTAGTTCAAGGTTAAAAGTTTAGTTAGTGCACATAATAAGTTTAATTAGTGCACATAATAATTTCGTTCAAATTAAAAGGTAAAAATAATTTAAATAAAATTTTAGTCAGTAAATTTAAAGTCAGCATAGTAATAAAATGACAAATCAGTGTTTTCAGTTTCAGATGATTTGATTATGTCTCATATAAATTTCTTATTTTTATTTATGTTTATCGGTTTCAGTTCTTCTTTTCTCTCATCAAAATCATCATCCTCATCCAACTCATTATATTCTTTACCCGCATAATTAGCATAATTAATCATCATTAGCATCATTTGTATTTTCCTTTTCAGTTTCTTTAGAAGAAGATCAACTGCGTCTCTTTCTAGATTAATTTTTTTATGTTTACATTTTGATCATACATAGTTAAGAGATGTAAGAGTTAGGTAATCAAAAACATTAAATAATTGAATTGGTCCATCTTTTTGATCAAGTTTACGAGTGTGTTGTAAGCTGGTATGTAAACCATGAGTACTCTTTTTTTTTAATAATTAACATAGCCAAATATGAAACAATATGTTTCATATTTGGCTATTTTTTTATTCAAATTAATGACAGATAAAACAATGTATAGCCTGTAAATTAAATCTTTCTTGACTACTGTTATTCGCAAAAATTCTGCTTGCTGACGAAAAGCATGACAAGCAGTATTGTCATCATTTGTCAGATGTCCAAGATCTGCCTTGAAGAGGCATGTCAACAATAAGGCCAATTTTTGCAAATTCACGCTGAACAAACTTTTTTTTTTGCAGCTGCTAATTTTATATTTTCAGGTTCACGCTTTAATATCAAGTCTACAACTTACATATAGAATACACTCAAAACACGGAATCCATGCATGTAATGAAGATAACCCAAGCTCTAAGCTTTGCGAATCTGTTGAACGAATCAGAGCTTTATCTAAGTTGTTCATTGATCTAGGAGTGCATTTGCAAATATTACAAATTTGAGTCGATTTTTTGTCACAAATTGCATTAACTGCATTCCCATTAATCATTGTAAGCTTAAGATTGAAGCTTACTTGAATTACAAGTTTCTTTTCAACTTCTGTTTCTCTCAAGCAGATCGATTTGTTTGTCAAAGTATTTATAGAACTCTCCTCAAGCAAGTCAATTTGTTCATCAAAGTATTTTTTTTCTTCTCTCAAAACTAAAGGGCGTTTACTTCAGTAGGACATATCTTCGTATTTCTATCATGGTCTGCCAAATGACTGTTCATTTAAACAAGAAAGATTTAAATCACATTTTGTGATAATTGTTGGTCGCTGAATAATTAAAGGCAAAATTTTATTATTAAGCTAAAATGACTCACCACTTGAAAATTCGCTCTTATTTCAAAAATATTTTTTGCCAAGTTTTGATTGCCATTTGCATAAAATTTCGAGAAGAGCTTTTTCAAAACGATTAAAATCATCATTTAAATTAATGGTTTTATTGATTTTTAGGTCAATATTTTTAAGGTCAACATAATATAAAAATAATATTATTTTGTTTTAGAGCATACTATTATACTGATCCTCGATTTGTCTTGAAATAAGCTGTGATAAAATTGTGTCTAATTTTTTCAAATACTTCAAGTTGAGTTATGTTATTAAACATTTTTATTAGATAACTTGATTTTTTAAAGATAACTTGAGTTTTAATAATGCTATTTCAAGAGAAAATTTAAATATTTATATTTTAGTGTATATTTATTCAAATAATTTTATCACTTTCGGAACATAATTGCAATCAAATTGCTGCAATTATTAACTAATTAGTCTTCAACATCATACAAACTTTAAATTTCCAGACAAATAAATTTTTTCCCGTCACATCACAGATTGTAAAGTAAGAATAAAATTCGTCTCAAATCTTGAAATTTCAAAATCAATTTTAAGTCTAAATTATTGCAGCTAATTTTATTTATAGTATTAAACAAACTTTTTTTTTTCCTAATTTTAGTTTCTAGAGAGCGGCATTTGAACACTTGAACAATTGAACACTTAAATATTTAAATTTTATGTATTTATACTTAAATGATTTTCTTTATTTTTCCTTTTTTGAAAACATTAAAATAATTTTTAAAAATTTATTTTAAACAATAACGGTTTGATGTGTTTAATAAAGTTAGGAAAAAAAAAAATTCATTAAACAAATATCTTATCTTTAAATCGGTCTTTTTTTAAAGTAAAAAAAGTCATTGATTTTGAATTACAAAATATATCATAAAGAATACATGGTTGCAGCTGTTTATTGTTTTGAACAATTACTGCCGTTTAGTAAATTCAAAAATCAGAAAATTAATCAATCTTTAAATTGCATTTAGAAAAAAGAAGATTTTGTTGATGAGGAAATTTAGAAAAAACACCTTTAAAATACCAACAATTTTAAGACATATTATAAATAAATTAAATACAAATATATAACTAAAATATATACTTTTTATAAGTACTTAATATGTTAATATGTTTATTTTAAAAAAAATAGTCCAAAGTTTTTTTAATTGAAAAAAGTTATGTAGATTTTGAGGATAAGTAAAAATTGTAAAATGTAAATATGTGAAAATTTGACAATTTTAAAGCCATTATGAATGGTTCTAGCAAGCTTGCCTTCATCTCTAGTAATTAAAAGTATACATTTATGTAAAAATATGTTTCAGTAAAAAAATAAAAATAAAAAATTTACAAGATTTGACTTTTTTGGGATTTTTGGCCTTGAAAAAAAAATTCTGGCCCACTGTGTAAGGCTATAAATTTTCGTTTTTTGAAAAAAAAAAATTTTTGTTTTTGACTATCCATAATCTTTAAAAATCATATTCTTGTTATACAATGTTTATATATGTTGAATTTGATAAAGAAGGCTGCGTATAAACTTTTTATTTTTTGTTTGTTTGTTTTAAATATATTTTGATATAGGGTCGTATCATTATATTTCAACTAATTTTGAGAAAACTTTGTGGAGCACAATCTCAGATTTTGCTGATTTTTACATATCATTATCAACATTATGTAGATAGGTTAAATTTGAAATTTCAGACTTCCAAGTGCAATGGTTCAGAAAATATAGCTTTATAAACACTGCATAGAGTCCCCCCTCGATTTAAGAATTGTAAAAACAGACTACTTTAAAGCCTCATAACTTTTTTCTATCTTTCAACAAATGGCTCATTTTTTCTAGAAGTGTTTTCTGGGTAGTTCTGTGTTAAAAATACTGGTTTTTGTTAACTTGTATCGTTTTAGGAAAAAATTATAGCCTCCTCAACTTCGAAAAAAAGTTGAAAAATGCTAAAAAAGGCCAAAATGAAGTTAACTGTATTAGTTTTCTATTCATCAACAAGTCCTTACAGTTTAGTTTTCTGATTAGCTACTATCATATGCAACAAATAGGCAAAAAATTAGCTGCTTGTTGTAATTTAGAACTGAAATATATCTAAAAATGTATTGTCCATTTGTTAAAAAAGTCCTATTTTCAGCCATTTTGAAATGCTCGTAATTTCAAAATAAACACTTTGTATTAATCTAAGCTTAACAGCAATTAAGACCATAAGATCTAACTATCTGAAAATGGAATCATTTTTTACTTGTTGCATTCTCAACAAAAATGGCAGCATTTTTAAATAACCCTATTTTTCAGTTATCCAGAGTTGAACGCATTATTAGAAACCAGCGCCCCCCCCCCCCCCCCCAACAACCTGTGACAATTGACAAGCTATAATTTAGAATTAAAAAAGTCTAATAGCATATTCAATGGTTGCAACTGTTTATAAGTTGTTTCTTAAATAATGAAAGATATGGTTAATTGCCCCCATGCTGATCTGGTTTTTAACCTGGGTAGGGTTAAAAAAATAAAGGAGCAACAACTAACTAAAACTCAGTATTATTGGTAAATAGTGATACTTTAAACATAGTTTACACAATTAAGGAGTGTTATATCTCAAAATCAAAGACCTTTGTTGTTTTACAAAATTAATGTTGAACAATTTTTCATAAGACTTTCATAATATATCAAGGGGATATTCATGATACATCAGGGAACTTAAAAAGTATAATAACTTCTATAATAAAATAAATAATAAATATAAAAGGAAAAAGTCAAAACTTGTTAGGAATGCTTAAATTATTAGGTTTGGTTTTTACTTTTTAATTGATAATTAGTTTCTAATTCAAAACAATTAATACAGTATAATTTATTTAATCTTGTTTTTATTAAATAGGAGTAAAACCCTCTTGTGTTTTGGAGCTCAGGTTTATGTAATGTGGCAATGTTGTAACTAACTGGATACCAATCAGTATCTGGTGTTTTTGGATATTTGAAATAACTGCCAGCTCTATATTAACAGCTGACAGGTATATAGTCTCCTCTTATAAAAGACTTCTGTATTAGTTTCTCTTTAGATTATTTAGAAGACCAACCAGAACAAAAGTTTCATAATGAGAATAGTATCAAAGGATTATAATTGTATAAAAACTATTAAAGGTAAAACACATTCAGGAGCGACTCATATTTTGCAATCTTTCAGAACTATACCAAAAATACTGTGTACTTGCTGGAAAATCTGTCACCCAAACTGTGTTTGTATCCACCATCGAAATCTAATGGTAAAAGTATTCAAAAATGAGTTAAAGTTAAAAGAATGTTAGTCTTAGCTGTATGCTCATTAAAAAATAAAGAATGTGTGCTTCAAAGTGTCCCGTAAAAGTGTAAAAAGTGTCCCGTAAAAGAAAGAATTGAAAAAAAATTTAATGGTTTGGTTAGCAATTCAGTTAATGAAATAACTTATTAGCAATGGTTGAAAATGATAGATACTTCTTAGAAACAATAGTTAAAAAGCCTTGATGACAAAAAAGTCTGATAAACCAATTTTAAACAAACCATATTCGGTTATTTAAATGATGCTTTTCAAATTTGCTATAGAATAATTAGGATATTAAAAGCCTAGATAAGTTTCTTAAAGAGTTAGTAAACAACTTATATGAACTCACAAAACATCATTATGTCAGCAAATTTCAGACATACTTTTTAAATCAGTTAAAAAAAAAACTGAAAGCAAATCATTTGTCATACAAGATTGAGTTCAGGCATTATATTTTTCTAGAAATCAGGCGACTCTTTGTCCATATGTTGTATATGAGATTTTTGAATGGAAAACCTACCCTAGGAAGCAAATGTTATTGCATTATATCAGATAATTTGATTCAAAATACTAAGGAAGTCTTCAGTTATTTCAAAAAGTGTATTTACTCTGAAAGAATATCCTCAAATTCAGAAGATTCATTATTTAACTGATGTTGCAGGCAGCCAGTAAAAAGTAAAGGTAGGTTAATTTTTTTATTAATATCATTTTAAAAAGTCTGATTAACCAATTTTAAACAAACCATTATTATTATTTATTACATTATTCAAATGATGTTTTTTCAAATTTGCTATAAAATAATTAGGATATTAATTATTTTATCAAATTTTTTTTTTTTAATAATATAATTTTTCTTATTGTATTATATATTTAATTTGAAAAACCTTTGTTTTCATGAAAAAGACTACGATTTGCATTTTTTCTGCACTGCACATAGAAAAAGTGTATGTGATGAAGTAGGTGGTACAGTGAAAATAGTAATTAATAACCTGTCCCTCCAAAGGCCGATCGGAAATCAAATTTTGGTACCAAAGGACATGCTTTTAGTTGCTAAAGAAAATTGTAAAAAAATCAGTTACTGCACTTTCTTGTATCATTGTTTCTCATACCATTGTTTCTCACCTCTCATACCATTGTTTCTCACCTTTCATACCATTGTTTTTCACCTCTCATACCATTGTTTCTCACCTCCCGATGTTTAAAAGCTTATATAACATCAATGAGCACAAAATTTGACATTTTTCACATGTTGGAAGATATTTGCTGGAATTACTTGCTGGAAGATACTTGCTAGAAATGCTAATTTTCACATACTGAAAAATACTCAAAAGCCAGTAAAAGATAATAGATGTTAAAGCGATTATACAACTGTCAGCTGTTAATATAGAGCTGGCAGTTATTTCAAATATCCAAAAACACCAGATACTGATTGGTATCCAACTAGTGACAACATTGCCATATTACATAAACCTGAGCTCCAAAACATAAGAGGGTTTTACTCCTATCTAATAAAACAAGATTAACTTACTGTACTAATTCTATACTGTACTAATTTCTATACTGTACTAATTGTTATAACAATTATAGTTATACTGTACTAATTGTTTTGATTTAGCAACTAATTATCAATTAAAAAGTAAAAACCAAACCTAATATATTAGGCCGTTTCTAACAAGTTTTGACTTTTTCCTTTTATATTTATTATTTATTTTATTATAGAAGTTATTATACTTTTTAAGCCCCCTGATGTATCATGAATATCCCCTTGATATATTATGAAAGTCTTATGAAAAATTGTTCAACATTAATTTTGTAAAACAACAAAGGTCTTGTAAAACAGGTTTTGTAAAACAACAAAAAGGTTTTGTAAAACAACAAAGGTCTTGAGATAACAAAGATTTTGAGATATAACACTCCTTAATTGTGTAAACTATGTTTAAAGTATCACTATTTACCAATAATACTGAGTTTTAGTTAGTTGTTGCCCCTTTATTTTTGTAACCCTACCCAGGTTAAAAACCAGATCAGCATGGGGGCAATTAACCATATCTTTCATTATTTAAGAAACAACTTATAAACAGTTGCAACCATTGAATATGCTATTAGACTTTTTTAATTCTAAATTATAGCTTGTCAATTGTCACAGGTTGTTGGGGGGGGGGGGGGCGCTGGTTTCTAATAATGCGTTCAACTCTGGATAACTGAAAAATAGGGTTATTTAAAAATGCTGCCATTTTTGTTGAGAATGCAACAAGTAAAAAATGATTCCATTTTCAGATAGTTAGATCTTATGGTCTTAATTGCTGTTAAGCTTAGATTAATACAAAGTGTTTATTTTGAAATTACAAGCATTTCAAAATGGCTGAAAATAGGACTTTTTTGGCAAATGGACAATACATTTTTAGATATATTTCAGTTCTAAACTGCAACAAGCAGCTAATTTTTTGCCTATTTGTTGCATATGATAGTAGCTAATCAGAAAACTAAACTGTAAGGACTTGTTGATGAATAGAAAACTAATACAGTCAACTTCATTTTGGCCTTTTTTAGCATTTTTTAACTTTTTTTTGAAGTTGAGGAGGCTATAATTTTTTCCTAAAACGATACAAGTTAACAAAAACCAGTATTTTTAACACAGAACTACCCAGAAAACACTTCTAGAAAAAATGAGCCATTTGTTGAAAGATAGGAAAAAGTTATGAGGCTTTAAAGTAGTCTGTTTTTACAATTCTTAAATCGAGGGGGGCTTCTGTGCAGTGTTTATAAAGCTATATTTTCTGAACCATTGCACTTGGAAGTCTGAAACTTCAAATTTAACCTACCTACATAATGAAGATAAAGATATGTAAAAATCAGCAAAATCTGAGATGGTGCCCCACAAAGTTTTCTCAAAATTGGTTGAAATATAATGATTTGACCCTATAATTACATATTTAGTTACAATATTTCACTGACTTATAGTGGTCAGCAGCATCAGGTGTAATAAAAAAAAAATTGTTACAAAATTATATACATCTCACTATCAAAAAAGAAGACATTACAGGCGTATAATAAAAATAAAAATAGTTTATTAAATAATATAATGGTGTTAGTTCAAATAGACCAAAATGGTCTTAAAGTTCACTTGTTTTTTATTCATTATATTCATTTAAATTTCTATTCTTTTTTTGAAGAAGATTTATCCTTTGAATTTCCTACCTTCAAGTTTTTTGTTTTTTTCTTTGTTTTTTTATTTATAATGTTTATTATATGGCTATCCATAATGCTTTATTCATGTTTAAAACTTGTGATATTAGTTGTGTGTTTATTAAAGTTTCTGTTCTAATCTATTTTTTGTTTTTTTTTTTGTTTTTTTTCATTTACTAGTGTAAAATTTGACAAATCAACATGCCAAGGAAGTGTGTAAATTTAGTGGACAATTTTTGTTACATTTGTGGTGAAATAACATTTTCCTCACAGAAAAAAATTATGATTCTTTTTGTGAAGACTGCTTACTGGCATTACTTTGATGTGAAGGTAGGGAAAGTAAGGATAAGTCATTTGCTCCACTTATATGCTGAAGCTCTTGTTCAGTTACACTGCAAGAATAGTTGAAAGATATAAAAATATCTTTGGCTTTTGCTGCTCCTATGATATGGAGGGAGCCTAAAAACCATACAAATGACTGCTATTTCTGCTTGACCCCCCCCCCCCTCCCCATCAAGGCAGGTTTGTTTATAAAATAGGAACATCAAATTATCATGAATTTGTGTTAACAGATGATGTGCCACACAGATTGAGTCAAGCAGAATTAAGTAATCTTGTTCAAGATCTGGACATGTTGAAGGCTTCTAAGGTCAAGACTAAACTTCTAGGGCAAGACTAAAGCAGTGAACTCTTCTCTAATTTGATGTCAAGGTTTCACATTACAGAAAACCACAGCAGAATCTGCTTCTTTTTTTTTGAGAAGAAAAATAATCTTGTTGTCTTTGATGCCTGTAGGTTTAGTGTATTGTCTTAATTTGAATTATGATCCAACTGAATGGTGATTGTTCATAGACTCAATTAAGCTAAGCTTGAAAGCTGTATTACTGCACAATAAAAACCGTATTCCTTCTGTTCCTATTGGCCATACAATTCACATGGAAGAAACTTCTATAAATATGAAAGTTTTCCTTAATTCAATTAGTTACAATGTCATGATCTAAAAGTCATTGCTATACTTTTAGGAATGCAATTAAGGTGTACTAAATACTGCTGCTTTTCGTGTATGTGGGACAGTAGAGACAGAAGTTCACATTATATAAAGAAGACTGGCCTGCAAGAAATCTCAACACAGATGAAAAAAATGTTATTGCTAAACCATGTCGGATCCAAAAGATTTTCTTTTTCCACCATTATATGTTAAGTTGGGTTTAATGAAAATTTTTGTCAAAAGTATAAACAATAAGAAGGGCATTCTTTTAGGATCCTACATTTGATGAAATTTTGAAAAGGCAAGAAAAGGAAACTTGGGAAGCTCTTGAAGAAGTGATTTTAGGATTTTTAAGCCATAAAAGAAATAACTTTTTTTTTTTTTTAAAAAAAAACATCTTCGCTTCAAACAAGGTTGGAAGCAACCACTAATTAGTGTTGGAAGTCACTGGAAGAGAAAAGATGAAAATTGTAGAGCAAGATAACGATTGACAGGCAACTTAAAAGATTGCAAATTATATGAATCAGGAAAGCAAGATGAAGGAAGCGAATTCCAAAGAACTGATGTTCAAATGAAAAAACTAGATGAATAAGAATTTTTGGAGCACTTAGGGACAGTAACAGAAAAAGGATGAGACTTAATTGAATGATGAGTAACACAAGAATGAATTTTAGCAGATGGCACAAGAGACGCTAGCTCTTTAGAGCAGTGCTTAATATAGTATTTGTAGAAAAGAGAAAGAGAAGTAACATTACGACGATGTGATATAGTTTAAGGTTGGCTGCAAGAGCAGGTCCAACTATGTTTACAATGCGTTTTTGCACCTTGTCTAAAAGAGAAAGGGCGTCATTAGAAGATCCGCCCCAGATATGACAACAGTATTCCATACAAGGCGGGATTTGAGATTTATAGAGGTAGAGAATAGAATCCAGAGTAAGAAAGTGTCGAGCTTGATAAAGAGATGCAACTTTAGCAGATGCTAATTTTGCAACGGATTTGATATAAGGTTTCCAAGAAAGATCAGAAGTAAGAGTTAATCCTGGAAGATTAAGAGTAGATGACTCATCGAGTACATTATAGTTTATAAATATAGGAAGGTCTAAATTATTGCGATAATGATTGGCTGAAAAAAATTGAGTTTTATCTGAATTAAAGTTCACCAGCCACTGAGCCCCATGCTGTAGCATAAGTGAGATCCTTTTCAAGCTCAAATGCCCCTTGCAAGCATTGAGAGGGAGTTGGCTTCTTATCGTGACAAGAATAAATGGTAGTATCATCAGCAAACAATGCCACCTCAGATATGAGAATATCTGGAAGATTGTTTATGTAAATTAAATAGAGTATTGAGCCAAGGATTGAACCTTGAGGAACCCCTGAGGTTAGAGAATAAAAAGAAGAGTGCTATCCATCAAGGACAACTTTTATACTACAATTGCAAAGGAAGGATTCAATAATCTTAAAGATGTTACCAGATACAGCAAAAGAATAAAACTTATGGAGAAGACCAGCATGCCAAACTTTATCAAACACTTTAGAAATGTCAAGACTGATGGCCTTAACCTCTCCACCTTTATCTAATGCGCAATAAAATCTATCGGTTATTATTGTTAGCAAACCAGCCGTAGAACGAGAAGATTAAAATCCATATTTATGATCAGAAAGTAAGTTATTTAATTCAAGATGAGAGATTAAGTGTTTGTTAATTAAAGATTCAAAAGCCTTGCTTATGATAGGAAGAAGACTAATGGGACGGTAGTTAGACAAATCAAATCGTTCTCCAGATAATTTTAAAAAAAAAAACAGATGCTGCTTTCCAGTAAGCAGGAAAACAAGATTCTGAACTTGTTCAATAGTTTTGAAAGGATAGACGACAGCTCCGGATAACACTTCTGCATGATTATAACAGATATGTTGTCCGGGCTGCAAGCTGTAGAAGTATCTAAGCAGAAAATCACTTTAGATATAAAAGCTGGAGTGATACGGATGTTGAGCAATGGATAAACCTGTTTGACGGCTATATCAGGTAGAACGCAATTAGTAGAATCAAGGAATGATATTGATGAAAAGTTCTGAGCAAACAATTCAGCTTTGTCTTTAGGTGAGATGACAAAGTCTGAACCATGCAAAAGAGGTGGAATTACAGACTTGCCCTTATTATTAATACTATTAAAGATTCTCCAGAAGTCACAAGAGCCTAATTTTTGAGATATAAATACAAGATTTCATGATCTGAGAATAGCAGGCTTTGGCGTTAGACAAAACCTTTTTACAATGGTTCCTAGCAGTAATAAACAGACGTCTGTTTTCTGGAGAATTGTTTTGCTGATAGATATGGAAGTAATGGTTTCGATTGGCAATTTTTGCATGCTGATCTTCTCCATAAGCTTCCTTTATATGGTGCATCTAAAAAAGTTTCAATTTATTTCTTTCTAACTGCAGTAATAAAGTCATTCTTGAAAGCATTCTTCACTTTTTTATTTCTAGTAACTACTGGGGTTAGGGGGGGGGTTATCCTTGGTCCTGTATTGCTTCTTATCTACATTAATGTGCATTAATTTCTGGACAATCTTACATTCAAAGTAATTTTTTATGGAAACTCAACTTTATACTACTGTTTTAACAAAAAAAAAATTTCTTTTTGGTTGCTTGGAACAAGCAACAGATTTTGAATTTGGTCTCTTTTCTGTGACAACTTGGGGTTTACAGTGGCTTGTTAATTTAACTCTAACAAAACTCTATCTAAAAATTATTTATTGCAAATAACTCACAATGTTGCTGGCATTTATATATTGATAAATGATTTCTGATTTCATTTATCTCTATAAATCATTTATTCATCTCTGTATAGAACATGTTTTCATACAAGTCCAAAAACGGATTGCATGTTTAGTTAGATTTGCTCTATTTTGCCAAGTTATCTTTTCTATATGTGCTACCATGGTTGCTACTCAAAGGAGCTGTCATCTCTAGTTGAAAACTGAAGCTCATTTTTGCTTGGCTTGTAATTCAGCAAAGTTGTATCTTTTTACTACATCATCTCTTCGTTCTCTTTTATTCATCAAGTTTTCTTCCTCACAGGTCAATGCTTTGGAACTCAAGCCTATCTTTATGTTTTCCTGATTCATATACTCCACAGATTTTAAGTCTTCTGTCAAGTGTTTCCTTGCTCTTTAACACTATTCATTTTCTAGTAACTCCCAACTTAATAGTGGTTACTTGTAGCTTTACTTATATTTATATATATTATATATATATATATATATATATATATTTTATTTTTTTAATTATCTTCGCTTCCAACAAGGCTGCAAGCAACCACTAATTAGTGTTGGAAGTTACTGGAAGAGAAAAGATTAAGATTATAGAGCAAGATAACGATTGACAGATGACTTAAAAGATTGCAAATTATATGAATCAGGAAAGCAAGATGAAGGAAGCGAATTCCAAAGAACTGATGTTCGAGGAAAAAAACTAGACAAATAAGAGTTTTTGGAGCACTTAGGAACAGTAACAGAAAAAGGATGAGACTTAATTGAATAACAAGTAACACGAGAATGAATTTTAGTAGATGGCACAAGAGACGCTAGCTCTTTCGAGCAGTGCCCATTATAGTATTTGTAGAAAAGAGAAAGAGAAGCAACATTACGACGATGTGACAGAGAATTTTAGATTTATAGAGATAGAGAATAGAATCCAGAGTAAGAAAGTGGCAAGCTTGATAAAGAGAAGCAACTATATATATATATATATATATATATATATATATATATATATATATATATATATATAGAGAGAGAGAGAGAGAGAGAGAGAGAGAGAGAGAGAGAGAGAGAGAGAGTTATAAAGTATATTTATACAATTAATATTGATTTTATTTTTTCCCTGTAAACTGTTTCTGCATTGCTACTTGCAACAGTGTGCTCTTTATTAATTGTTTTATAAAAGTTGTGTACTTATATGTTTACATAGGTGCACCTTTACATTGTATTTTTAAATAAATTAAATAAGCTCAAATTAAAAATTTTTGTAGTCATATATATATAACATATCTATATAGTATTATATGTTAATATGATTTCTATAACATGAAATAATGTTTTTTGTGTTTGTTTAGTATTGGTTTTTGTGTTTGTTTATAATTTTTTTTATTTTAAAATCTTTAAAAAAATTTGATTTAGAAAGACATTCACAATATTAGGCATGAAATTACTGATATTCTGAAAGTAAACACCTGCAACTCAAATGAAGTGGATGATTTTGATCCAGATGATATTGTAATTCATGTAAGCTTGTAAATTTTACTTAGTTAAATATATTATTCCCATTCTTACTTAGTTACTTAGTTACTTAGTTACTTAGTTCCCATTCTTAATGCTTGTAATAGCTTAAAACAATTTTTTTTTAACAAAATAAATTTTTAAATATTCAAGCAATCATAATTTTGAGGCGGTGCTCTGAGAAATTCTGCAAATGCTGATTAAATTTCTCTACAGCTACTTTTCTAATGTAATGTTTTGGCTTCTGAATATTCATAAAGAAAAGTAAGATCATTGAAAGGTGCATACTTAACAAATCTTATGCCAAAAGTGAGCGTATATAAAAGAGATGAAAAGAAAAGTTGACCTTAACTCAGTTTTTTCACATGCACCCAATTTCAAATGGTCACGGAAATAAAGAATCTTCAAAGCGTAAATTGCCTTTGCCATTCATTTGGTGTTGTGGTTTGCACCAGGTGCACGCAAAACATGGATTTACTTCTCCATCAAATGATCCACCTGGAAAATCATGACAGATGTTTATGCATAGATAAACATTGCTGCTCCAGATAATCTTCTCATGGCACTTGAATCTTAAGTACCTGGGTATAGAATGTTATTATTTCCTGTTGAAAGTCCATGATGAAACGAATACATACTGATTAAGTCATCAATAGCAGATTTAAAGTCTGAATTTTTTATATATGGTCACATCTTATCAAAATGCTTAAACAGTGCTCTATTGGACTCTTTTGTAGGACCAAGATATTTTACTTACAGTGTAATACAACACTTCGTTGCATGGAAGTTATCTTCAGAATCCGATGCTGATAGCAAAACAGACTCAGTGGCTTGCTGCATTTCTCCTGCACACTTTTGTTTTTGAGCAGCTTATTGATTTTTTTTTGAAGGATTATTTAGGCCTCTTTATTTATCAAATATGCCAACACCAGACATACTTGCACTTTGGAGGAATAGTTTGTCTTTTTCATGTGGGATTTTTCTTCAAGATTTCAAAGAGATCATCGAGGTCTACCTTGAACTGCTCCTCGTTGAATTTACATCTTTCTTTGTTGAGAAGTTAATGTTTTTTCAGGGTACAGTATTCTTCATACATTTTTTGAAGTTTACAAACTCAATGTGCTGTTTGAGCTTTTGCTCAAATTACAAGTGTTGCATCCACAGTAGATGAGGCAGATTTTATAATAATTTGGTAGTCCAGATCCCAGAATGTCTTTTTCAGGTATCCTTTTAGCCAAATGCCTGATGAGCTCCTGATCGTAGCTAAACTGTATCAATAGTGCTCGTGGGGTTTTCTTACAAAGATGATTTACAGAATTAATTTAGATTTTAAGTCTGATATTGGTTTTATAGGTTTGTATATTATTCAAATTTCACAAATTATAATTACAACAACTACACTCAAAGATATTGGCATATTTAGCTGTGTGATATAAGTTTATACATCACTTATAAGAGACCAGCGCATAACAATAAGAAATATATTCATCATTTCTTTATAGTTTATTTTAACTGAATTAAATAAACTAAAATTTTTATAACTTTATGCTTGTTAATTATCAAAATCTATAAGTTAATTATAGTTAGTTATAGTTTAAATAAATTATAGTTAATTAAATATAAATTATAAAGGTGTGTCGGTCAACTGTTTTTAATACATTATTTCATGTTTTGTTTGTACAACAGTAAAATTTATTAAATAATTAAAATTTAATTATTTTTTGTTAGAAAATTTATAAAAGCAAATTTATAAAAACAAAAGAAAAAAGATGTTTTGAAAGGTTAAAAGGGCACCATTTGATACTATAATGTATAAATTAATGAGATTTTTTTTTAGACCCAAGTTAATCTTTTAAAAAATTTAAAAATAGCATTAGTGAGCAGTCAAATACTCAATCGTTATGTAGCACCCCTTAATTTTTTTTTTTTATTGATTTAAGAGCCAACTTTTTAAATGAAGTGTTGTTTTATTATTTATAACATAAATATAAAAATACATTTTTTAAACAATTTGCTTATAATTTTGTGAATTACTTTCTTATTATTTGCTCATTATTTTTTGAATTATTTTGCTCATAATTTTGTAAATTATTTTTAAACTATTTTATAAATTTTCGTTTAAAAGGTGCAATTAATTTTTTTTATATTGTATTATTTTTTCACAGGTCATTGGTTTTGATTATGGTATGAAAGACAGTAATCCTGTTGATAAAGTTTTCTTTTATACCAAGCTCCAACCGGATATACCAGTTCTTCTTCCAAAAGATCAAGTATGTTATATATTTTACTAACCATTTTTACCAATATTTAAAATAAAGTAAAAATTGTTATTATTTTTTATTATATGTATATTTTTAAATAAAACTGAACTTAAATTAATCTTATTATCTACTGTTATTATTTCTATTATCTGCTTGTTTCAAATACTGAGAAGTTTTATTTTATAAATAACTTTTAATTTATTAAATATTATTTATTTTATAGTCATTTTACCATTTTTATTATTATACTTGTTGCATTATTACGTATTTACGATGCATTTTGTAACTTTACAGTGTTTGATATTTGTTACAGGTTAGTCGTATGCTACCTGAAATATTTGCAGAACAACATTTACGATGTTATTGTAAAAGAAACGATATTACTTTTACAACAAAATTGCAAAGGTAAACATGTTTTTAATTTGTAAAAAAAGTTGTTTAAAATAATATGCTTAATTTAAAACATAAAAAATTTGTTTTATCTAGGGCTTGGGGAGAGTGGAAAGATATATACATGTAAGTAATTTTATGTAAATGTATATATATATATATATATATATATATATATATATATATATATATATATATATATATATATATATATATATATATATATATATATATATATATATATATATATATATATGTATATATATATATATATATTTATATATATATATATATATATATATATATATATATATATATATATATATATATATATATATATATATATATATATATATATATATATATATATATATATATAATCCTAAGGGTCTCTACAGGGAGTAAAAGTAGAAATTTTTAGGATGTTTTGTACTATTTTTAAAACATTTTGTAGAAATCCTAATATTAAAATGTTTGGATTTTTTATATCCATGTTTGTAAATTATTATAAAATATAAATTCCACAAATGATTAACAAATAAAAATATTTTTACACTTTACATTTTTATGCATTTTTTTAAATAAATGTTTTAAATTTTTTTAGTAAATAATATGTTTTCTTGTAATATATTTTGTATGTATTTTTTTTTAGATTATATATTTAAAATTTTGATAACATGCCACCAAAAAAAAGTTAGAAGTATTAGGTTGGATAAGATATTTTTAGTTATAGAGTTAATAAAAAACTTTCAACAAAGAAATTTGCAACTGCAAATTTCTTTGCTGAAAAGACATTTATTTGATGAGCAAATAAATAAATTTGGATTGGGGAACATTGTTATGTTTGAGTAAATATTAAAAGATAAAATGACAAGTGAAAGACAATAAAGAAGATATTGCTATTTTAGAAGACCAGCATGGTGAAGGAAGAGATATTCTATAGGAAGTAGTTAAAGAAGTTAAAATTCAAACTTAAATAAAAATCAAATTTAAATAAAAATCAGCAGAATTGTATAAAAATGATTTTGATTATCTAAGTTCTTCTAGTTACCATAGCAACAAATTAGATGAGGAAACAGATATTGACTTTAAATGAACTTATTTTAATGAACATCCTAATGTTCAAAATTCTGTTCTTCTTCCTAAAAATATTATTCAGTCAACCACTCATACAGAAGTGGGAGAGGGCATTGATTACATTGGTTACATTGATTACAGCATTGATTAGAAGTGTTATTTCTCATCAGATTTACTAATTACTATACGCTTTTTATGAATGAATTTGTGGAGGGTTGTGGAGTTTTATTCTCATGACATGTGGTTGTGTAGCAAACTTTAATTATTCACATCTTATAGAGATGTAGAAAACTTATCAGCCAGTGCAAAAGAAATTAGATAATACATAATAAACACTGGAATATCATAAGATTCACTAATTACTATATGCTTTTTATATGAATTTGTGGAGGGAAAGCAATTAAAGAAAGATAGAATTGCAGTTTGGTAAGGATTGATAAGAAAACAGAACTATTTGGCATTCCTCCAATAGTCTAGTTCAGAGGTTAATGAAAAGCAAACTGTCATGGAATTGGTGGAGTTTTTTTGGATTAGAAGATAAGGTTAAATGTCTCTGTTTTGATGGAGGAAATTCAACATCCTTTGTTGCTGATTACATAACAACATCCTTTAATCAAGTAACACGTAGTTCATTTCTTAAAGATTTACTCTAACAGCAAAACTTCTGGTCCAGAAAATTGACTATTTAAAGTTCTAAAACAAAACAGGAGCAGTATAGATGCTATAACTGTGGAACTGAGAATAATAATACCACCTAGAACATGGGTATAAAAAATTAGCTGCAGTTCAGTTTTGTAATAATTTTTTGATTAAATCATTTTAAAGATCTTCAAAAAGATAATATTTTTATTTATTCTAATTTTTTAAAAGTAATGTGTATAAAAAACTTCAAAAATATCAAAAATCTTTAAGGATGGAAATGTAAAAAAAATATAATAGATTTTAATTTTACATACCGGAACCAGTTCATCATTTAAAATTTATAGGAAAATGCTTAAACTATTTAAGATCGTATCTTTTAATAAATGAAATCCCAAACCTGACTGAAAATTGCAAATAGTTCAAGTTATTTGCAAGCAGTTCAAGTTATTTATAATATGAATATTTTATATTTATAGTATTTTATCATATAACAATTTAAATTCAGAATGGATATGAAAGCTTACTGGCTAATGAAAAAGTTTGAGAAATAGAATCTTCTTCACTCAAGAACTGTTGCAAGCTCTATTCTCAGAAATATTTGGTATCTGCATCATAATTTAATAGCTATATTGAATAGCCTTAACTTCAATAAAGTTTTGCCTGTTAATTTGGCTCGGATTATAACAGAAAATTGTGGCTGGTTTTGGAAATGCAAGGCAGAAATTCAATGGATGAAGACTCGACCAGAGTTTTGAAAATTTAACAATTTTTATCTAAAATTTAAAGCAAAAGTCTAGAGACTTTTTTTGTTAATGTCTGCTCTGAGAGGACAATTGAGTTAAATCTAGATCTTATAAAAAAGAAATGGAGGAGCAGAGGAAAAAAAGACAAGACACCATTCTCTTTACAGTTTTTCAGTACAACAGAGAAGGAAGAAAAATAGATTAAAGTCTAGTTTTTTTATGTTACAATTTTTTGCTAATAAAAAACTTTTAATAGAGAATAGAGAGATAAATTTACTGGATTTGCTATATTTTAATTTAAAACAATTATTAATTAAAAAAAATATATCTTCATTCTCATACCAGGCCTTCTCTTTTACGAAATTTCCGGAGTAATCTCTGAAACTGAATATAAATGAAAAATCAAATCAAAGAAAACAAGCCGTTTTTTAAAATGATACAAAACGCCCTAATAATTGCACCTTGAAAGGACCCTTAAAAATTTTAAAAATTAAAATTAAAAATTGTTTAGTACTAAATCATGGTCTGTGCAGATAATAGATATGTATTAATATTTTGTATGTATATATTTATATAATGAACCAATTTAGTACTTTGAATTTTTTTAGCTCAAGATCTTCATAAAAGTTAGAGAGGTTTGTTTTTAAACAACTTTTTTATAAGTTATTTTTATTGTGTTCACCTTTGAAAGTCTTGACAATGCTTGACAATGATAATGACAGTTATTATGATGATAATCATCATCGTTATCATTATCATCATTTTTATTATAAAATCATCATCATCATCATTAGGCTTTAGCCTTTCTCATTTAAGCTGTTTCTCTAATATAAACAATCTAGTGCACTTTTATTCTCAACTAAAGCTCGCTTATACAATATGTAAGGCACACTCTTCAAATGTTCTTATTTCTACCACAACCATTTTCTACTGAAATTGCTACCACTCTACATGTTGATACCTAAATTACTTTAACTTTTTCTAATAAACGTTGTTTGATACAACGTTTTTTCTAATCTGTCTAAGATTATGTCTCCTTTTTATGTCTTGCTAGAGTCACACTACACATCCATCTGATCATCTTCTCTTTAAGACAAATATTTATAGATAAAACATTTATCTATAAATATTTGTTTTAAAAGTATATAATAAAAGTAAATAATATAGATAAAACTTTTATCTATAGATATTTGTCTATAAAGTATATATAATAACCATAAAACCTATATATATATATATATATATATATATATATATATATATATATATATATATATATATATATATATATATATATATATATATATATATATGGCATACAATATCTTTTCATTGTTATATAAACTAATTAACCCATTGTTAAATATCGAAATTACTATGGCTTCCAATATTAAAAATGATTTTCAATTAAACACTTCTAAAGTTTCAGACAAGATTTCCAACATAGTCTTAAAAAAAAGTTCTCCAGAACTCTCTAAAATTTTTGCTAAACTTTTAAAAAGTGCTAAATAAGTGGTTCCAATTTTTCAAAATTCTAGAAAACACTTTGACCTCTCCAAAGTATCCTACGATTACTCTTTTTTCTGTTATTAGTTTCTTAAAATTTTCTGTGTAAAGTTTTTGAGATTATTAAATTATTTCTTATCTACAATAACGATCTTAATGAAATCTAAAGTAGCTCTATTTGCTGATAACTCAACTTTATTGACTTAACAAAAAATCTTCACTTTTTAATTGCTTAGAACAAGCAGCCAATTTTAAATCTCTATTGTAACAGCCTAAGACTTGCAGTGGCTCATGGATTTACATTCTGGACTTAAAATCCACAATTTTTGGTAGACAAAAAAACTCATTTATTTACTGCAAAAAAATATTGCAATATTGGTGGCATTCCTATATTGACAAATAACAACCTTCTTACTCTAAGACAAAGTCTAAAAGCATATTGTAAATGTAGTTAGACCTGCTTTATCCGCCAGGCTTAAAACACTTTTCCATCGTTTTAAGGTTGCATTTCTTTCTTTTTTCTACAAATACAATCATAGTCAATGCTCAAATGAGCTATCATCTCTATAACGATAAACCAAAACTCGTTTTCGCTTGGCTATTTATTCAACAAGTTGCATGCTTTAACTGTATTTATCCCTTCATGCTATAAAATCTTTTTACAGCTTGATAAATAATTCATTTTTTTTCCTTAAATATCAAAAAAATCTTATAACTCTTACAAAACTGCATGCTTTCCTTTTTTATACAACTTACAACTTTTTATGTCTTTAGTTATACGTTTCCTACTATTTTAACTGATTTTCTATTTTAAAGTAACTCATAACTTAATAGTGTTTGGTTGCAATCTTGTTGGAAGTAAATTAGATTTTAAAAATATATATAACTATATAAATGTATGCCAGTATTTAATAAATAGTAAATGTAAGCATAAAATTATAATATATTAAGTATTATAAATTTTTTTCTAGCCCCGGCTATCAACCCCTGCTATGTATGCTAAATGCTGAATCTTATAATTTCGCCAGGCCCTGGCAAAATTATAAGATTTAGCATTTAGCATACATATATATATATATATATATATATATATATATATATATATATATATATATATATCTATATATATATATCTATATATATATATATATATATATATATATATATATATATATATATATATATATATATATATATATATATATATGTATATATATATATATATATATATATATATATATTATATATATATATATATATATAGGTTTTATGGTTATTATATATACTTTATAGACAAATATTTATAGATAAAGGTTTTATCTATATTATTTACTTTTATTATATACTTTTAAAACAAATATTTATAGATAAATGTTTTATCTATAAATATTTGTCTTCAAAGTATATAATAGTTTATGCAATATAGCAAGATATAGTATATGTAAAATTAAATATATATTCTATAATATGATATATAATACAATAATAGTTTGCAATTGTTTTTGAAGGTTTAAAACACCTGATGATGACGGTACTACAATGAACTAATTTTTTCGATTTTGGATTCAAAAAGTGTTTAAATTTTATATTTGTATAAAAGTTTTTATTTATCTTAGTCATTGTATTGTTTTGAAACTATTTGTAAGTTAATTATGTTTTTATAAAAAAGAAGTTATTGTTGCAATATTTAATCACAATATTTTATAATTAGAAAAGTAAAACTTTTGTATTTTTAATATTTTTTGGTTTCCCTGCACCATCAGATTGATTTCAACCAAAACATCTTTAGTTTTTTTTAATATATTAGGTTATTTAATATTTACAAATTAGTGGTTTTATTTGTTTTTAATGGTAAAGAAAATAAATGAGTTCATTATTAGCTGACTTGTTTTAAACTGTTTTTTTTTTTGTTTGTTGGTATCGTATAAAAAATTTCCAACTAAACTATTTTCCAAACTATTAGAGGCTACACGATTGAAGAGACTTGATTTTTCCAACTAGTTTCCTCCGATTGTTTTTGATACCACCTCTCCAGAATAACAACGACGCCATGTTGTTCTTATGTGGGTCAGAAGGCGATCCAAAAAGAGAACAAGAGAAGCAGAAAAGGGCGGGTTTCGATTCACTCCATACAAGCCAGTCTCTTTTCAGTTTCTCTTTATTTTGTAACACTTTGGTAAGTACTGATGTTGGAAAGATGTGGTTCCTTGAATCCCTTGGAAGGTCTTCATGACTTAAAGGACGACCTATCAAAACGATGGTATCTCTATCTTTATTTGATAAAGCAGTCAAAATAGCTGGGTCATTAGATATGTGATTGCTTAAAATGGCTGGAGTAGAATCCATATTGCTTTTGCCACGTTCTTTATTATCTTCTTCTTGAAATGTTTATAATTAAAAATAAAATATAAAACATCTTTTAAATAATAGAACTTTTTTTGAATTATAGAAGAATGTTATACCTGCAGAAATGTCATCGTTTTTGATGAGGATTGCTTGATAGTCCTTAGTAGCTCCAGTTAGCCTGGTCTGGTTAGTTTCATTGTCGGTTACCGCATACACCTCTTGATCTTCATTTAAATAATTATTAGAAGGACCGACTCTGACTCTGTCGCACAGAATGTACTAAACTAACAATCCAACTATCCTTACACAATAGTTGTGATTTGTAAGAGAGATGTGTTGGATCACTACTGCTTTCTGAATCAGATTCAACTTTTAAAGCCTATAAAAAAAATATATATTTGAATATATCACCAATATATTATTGTTCACGAAAACGTTACATGTAGTTTGTAGTTTTCTCGCATGGTCTAAAGAGCTAATCAGAAAGCATATCATAGAACGTAAACACTGATTTCTGAAGGAAAGAAAAAACACATTGTCTCTAAATAGAGAGTCATCTACCGTAAAAATGGTCTTAGGAATCAGTAATCAGATTAAATCATAACAAAATCATAAGTCGAAATATAATAACAAAGTTAACATTTTACAATACTTTATTGGATGTTTTCAATTTTATATATATATATATATATATATACATACATACATACATAGGGGCGCACAGAGGGATGGGGATCCGAGTGGGTTACCCCTGGGCATCACGTTCATGGGGGCATCATCAGAAGACAAAAAAAGTTCACAAGGTAGTTTTTTGTTGTTGTTGTTCTTTTTTTTATTTTTTATTTTTATTTTTTGTTTTAAATGCCCCAAGAATACCCGACAGTCTTGTCACAGAGCACTGATGGCACGAAATACGCCCAGTGCTCACTTCGAACCCTGGATTATAACCTTGCTTATAAAGCATTTATTATTTATTTTATTTTCAGTTATTTATTATTATTAACTTTTATCATTTCATTTTCAAAAAATTATAAATTATAAAATACAGAAAATAATAAAAATTTACATAATTAATATTAAGAAAATAGTAATTTATTATATTTATATTTATTAGTTATGTTATTATTTTTAGTTTAAATATAAATTAAAAGGCTCAAGTATATTTTTATTAGATACAGCAGTTATCACAACAAAATTAGTGTTTTTTTAAACCAGTTATCACAACGAAATTAGTATCTCTTTCAAACAGTTGAATACTTTTAAACAGTTAAATATCTTGAGTATTGCAAGAATAAACAAATAATAAAAGGTTCTTTGATATGATAGATATCACAAACTAAAGTAAACTCTTTAAAATTTAATTTTGATTAAAAGCATAAATTATAAATAACTATTAATTATAATTAATAATTAATTAATTAAGCTAAAATAATAAAATAAACCTCATTAGATTTGTTTATTTTTTTAAATATTTAAAATTTTTTTGAACGTTCATGCATAAAAGTTCAAAAAATAATTTTGAACTTCACTAAATTCTAAATTCAATAGAATAGTAATGCTGTATGATTTTACATTTTTTATTTTGAGATTTTCATTTTTAACACTAGTGATAATGGATTTGCAAATGAATAGTGGTTTGCTTTTTAATTACTTGCAAAAAAATTTCAAATTGGAAAGAAGAGATTTCATCTAAGAAACATTTTAAAAAGCTAACATCCTTATGTGAATACGATAAACTGTGTACATTATACACGTAGAAAGTAGGACCCTAAAATTCAATTACAAAATAATTTAACAAATGACTTGCTAACTAAAAAAGATTATTTCGGACATTTGCATTAGAATCAAGAAAAGTTCTCATAGCTAGAGGCAAAGAAAAAAATTTTGATAGTGTTTAGACCTCTTTATAAATAAAATATTTCCATTTTTAGATTCAAATTTAGATTGACATTTACCATTAAACTTATTTGGATTTACATTTTACATTGACACTTACCATTAATTATTTAGGGCTAGGGTTAGGGTTAATGAAAATTTAATAATAACAATATTATTTTAAATGTTATTTATATCAATTTTTAAAACAAGAATAATATTATATTTTGAAATAATATTATATTATTTTAGCAATGATAAATTTATGTTTTGCATGAATTTATTATTGCTAAAATGATATAATATTGTTTCAAAATATAATATTATTAAATTTTAAAAAAAGATAAAATTTTAAAAAAAGATATTAAATATTATTAAATTTTAAAAAAAGACAATGCACTTTTTAGTAGATTTTGCTTTTACTCCATTTGCCTGGTAACTTGAATGACCAATAAAATCAATATTATACAAATTCCAAAGTCAACTCTAGCCCTTATATTCATTTTGTTAAATTTCAAATAATGTCAATAGTGAAGGAAAAGTAAAAATATCTCAGAAACGTTCTAGATAGATAGATATAAATAAACTAATTTGGAGCTAAAACTAAAAAGTGATTAAAATTACAATGTTTAGAGGGAAAAAAATTATTCAAATTTACTAAGACTTACTCCAAACAAAAAAAAGATTAAAGAGCTCACAAATATGTATAAACCTTACACGTTTACATTATAAGCATATTTCAAATTAATAAAACACTTCAATGTGGCAATCCTCCTTACTTTTAACATTTGATCTAATCAAATTTCACAATCAAATTTCACTAATCAAATTTCAATGTGGCAATTCTCCTTACCTTTAACATTTGATCTAATCAAATTTCACAGTAAAAGCTAATTATTTCTAATATAGTCTGGTATAACAAAAAATGCATTTAACAAATTGTATAAACCAGGGCTTAGCAGCCTTTTGAGACGGAACAGCCAAAAGCAATAATTTTTAAAGTTTTCCGATTTTTAAATAGCTACCACCGTATTTATTTCAATATTATATAAGTATTTGTGCATGGAGATGATGAGCCGCATATTGAAATCAAAAGAACCATACAAGTCTTGCGAGCCGCAGATTGTCCCTTTGGTATAAACATTTAAATAATACAACTGGACTATACACTTACATGAATCCGTTTTGTTTGCACAGCAGACTAACCAACAACAACTTAAAAAAAAAAAGTGTTGCCAGTAAACATATCGGGTGTGCTTATTAGTTCTGTATGTGTCGGGTCTTCTGAAAGCACAACACGGTTTTTCTAATAGTAAAAATATAAATAACTTTAATAAACTACTGAAGATTGAGCGAATAGATAACACGTGGTTGAGCGAGTATATAACACGCGGCTACTAACGTTGCCCCGTGATACATGATCACTCATTTAGATTCCCCCTCAAATTCAGGTTCTAAATAAACTAAATATATAACTTGGGGGAATTTATTATACAAAAAATGAAGCCGCTTTTTTTGTTAATAAATAGAGTCCGCTATTTGTAAAAATGACAAAGCTGAAGACGATGTGTGGAATAAAAGTGAAAAAATGCAAGTTACAAGCATCAAAAGTTCGCAGTAAATTAAAGATAATTTAAAAACACGTTTTAATAATTATAAAACATTTAGGTTTAAAATAGTTAAAAAACTTACAAAATAATATAATTAAAATAATTATAAAACTTATAAAAGTTTTTTTATGATCCTAGGTTTATTAAAAAGTATTATATCTCTTAGAAATGCTTCAAAGGCGTCTGTCGCTTAACTTTTCTATTCAAAACTTTAATTCCTTTCTAATCGGAAATGTATTTGGGAAGCAATTATTTCACAAGTATTTTAATTTCATCTTAACGCTTTTACATAAATAGCATTTATATTTTACATCTTCTTCATTTTTAAGACAAGAAATGTTAAACAGTATTTGTTTACAAATTAAATCCTCCATTTGTAATATAAGCAAAAACCGCTTCACTTTTCGGATCAAAGTTTGACATCTAGTAATATATACAGTAATATATATCTATAATATATTATAGTACCGACCGCTTCTTTATAATAAAAAAAAAAAGGTCTGCAAACCTAAAATTCACCCGACTGAAATTTGTCAAATACCCGACTATACTTCAAAAAACCGTCTGAAACTTTCTTGGTGGGGAGGGGGAGAAGAGGGGGGTTGTATGACACACACACACCCTCCGTAAAGTTGCCTCTCATTAGAGAAAAATAACAAAAGAAATATTTCTCTGCTGTCCAATAACTAATTATTACTCAGGTTCGTAGGAACAAAAATTATATAAAGTGGCATTACCCAGATATTTATTTTTAAAGATTTTTTTTTTAAATGAATCACTTTTTAAAGTTTGTTATTAGGAAAGGAAGGGGAAATGCCCCTCCCCCCTGGTTGTTACGGGCCTGTTACTTTTATATAACCAAAATACCTACCTTTCATCCATTAGACGTTTTGTCATGCGATGCGCAGTTTTTTAGACTTAATTAGATTAGTTTAGTTGCTGACCTTGCCCTCTATGCTCAGCTAGCTCCCTGTTCAATCTATGTTCAATCCAATGCATAAATGTAAAGCTATTATCAACCATAGACTTGAGTTTATCGTCAATCAGGTGGCATTATATAATTATTTAATATATATTGACACGTATCTATATATCATTATATAATATATAATAAAGTTCATCTTGTCGCAATGTTCACTAAGCTACACAACCATCACAAACATGATTTAGATAGTGAGGATAAATTTTTGAACTGCTAACGAGAAGTCAATACCTAATCCCATTTCATAATTATTTTTATTTACATCTTGGATTTTAAAATTTTAGAATTTTTAAATCTATTTTAATTTTTTTCTTGTTAACAAAAATAATGATTTCTCTAAAACATTTTATTTAACATTATTTAAAAAAAAAATTTATAGATAAAGAGTTTTAAAACTTATAGATAAAAGGAACATTAGAGGGTTAATGTAATGATGAAGAATCCTAAAAAAACATTGTTTTCATAATAAATCATAATTTAAAAATTAAAGTTTGGATCAATCTGTTTTCTTACTTTAGAAAATTATCTTTTTACTTTACTTTAAAAATTTATGCATTCTATATTTATTTGTGTTTTTTATATTTTACTTGTTTTAGAAATTTATATTTTTACTTGTATCTTAGTTATACTAACTCCATAGATACAATACATAACCATTCAAAAGAGCTATTAAAAGATAAATGGAAGAGGTAATCTTAATAAATACTTTGTAAATTATGAGCCTTTTATTATGTCTTTTATGTTTAATATTTTTAAAACAGAATACATTTCGACTTTGACATTTAATTATCTATGTTGGTTTCTATGGTAACAGTAACAAATAATTTAAATAGTATTCATTTAAAACAAATTTAAGAGATATATTTGTATAACCAAAGACAAATGAAAGCAATGGATTTTTTACAAATAAGCTAATACGGACATTAAATTTAAAATTATCCTTTTTAGTATATATTTAATATATATATATATATATATATATATATATATATATATATATATATATATATATATATATATATATATATATATATATATATATGTATATATATATATATATATATATATATATATATATATATATATATATATATATATATATATATATATATATATATATATATATATACTAAGGTATAGAAGGACTTTTTAAAAATTATTTTGTCTATATTTTTTTGAAGTTATTTAGGATCATGATGGTGGATTATGTTGGCAATGTTAAATTTCACCATGTTCAATGTTCTAATTTTTGTCATATTGTATAAATTTGTATTTGGGTAAATTTTCTAATGTTGAATATGTTGTATTATTTTTTAATTTTAACAATTTTCTGTTAAAGTTTTTAAACTTATAAAGTTCATGAAGTTCATGTTAGTATGACAAAATCATAAATGGTGTAATGACTTTTCAAGGAATGGGGAGTATTTTTCTTGATGAATTAGCTTTTCAGAAACTGTGGATTGACAGAGAGACTGAAAAGAATAATGGATGTAAAAATTTAGAAAAAGAAAAAAATGTAACTCTTCTCAGAAATAAAATCGAGGGATGGGGAAGTCTTATAGTTGGTATATTTTTTATTTCTGGAATAGCAGGTTTTGGTAGTTACCATGCTCTTTATATGGAAAATGGAGTTCCGATCAATGATTCTGGGTATTATTCTCAAACACCTGAAATGTTAAGTCTATTTGATCAAGTATCACCTGTTGATCTGTATGACAAAGAGTTTTTGCCAGGCAATATTTTTCCTGAATCTTACTTGTTGTATGTGTATCCTGATATTGTAAAAAAGAGATATCAAGGAATGGTTAAAATCTATTTTAAATGTGTTGCGCCAACATCTACTGTTGTTTTTCACTCATCCCAGCATACAATTTCTAAAATTAAGTTGATGGATGTTAGCAACATCGAAGTGAGAATAAAAAATAAATATAGGAATAGAGACAAGCAGTATGTTGTATTGCAGCTTGATAAAGCACTTGTTAATGGTACATATTATAATCTTTTGGTTGGTTTTGAGAATGATCTCACTGAAAATTCTGATAGTGGGATATATTTGACTAGATATTTTGATGGGAGTCAAAAACCTCAGTTAGTATATTAATTTTTTTTTTTTTTAAATTTTAAATTCTTTTTTTTTTTCTATTACTATTTATAAATAATTAATTTTAGTCAAATGATTTCTACAATGTTTGAACCAAGAACTGCACGAAAATCATTTCCCTGCTTTGATGAACCTATATATAAAGCTCGGTTCAAGGTCATTATTCAGCATGTCAAAGATTATTTTGCTCTATCTAATATGCCTGCTGAAAAAAAGGTTTTATTAAAAAGTTTTTATTTATCAATTTATTGAATTAGTGTTTTTTTATTTTTTTGTCTTATCTTTATGAAAAGTAGATTATAAATAAATATAAAATAAATAATAAATATAACTAAACCCTGTTTATTTTTTAAATAAATAGCAGAAAAGTTTTTTTTTCAATGGAATTTTTTTTAAATATTAAGTGCATAGAGTAATTAGTAATAAAGTTTTATTTGCTAGCATCAGCACTTTTTGTTACCATATGGTAACTTTACCGGTTAGTGTATGAAATTTAAAAAATATATTAGTTGAACTAAAATAAATGATCCATGTAAATAAAATGTCAACAATATCATCTATGTAAATAAAATGTCAACAATAGTATCTATGTAAATAAAATGTCAACAATAGTATCAACTAAATAGTAAATAGTTTCAACTATATCAAGGTTTTAACTTGTTTTAGTTTTGGGCCAAAAGAAATTTTCTATAAAACTGATAAAAACTTCTTTTGTAGCTAAAACATTAACAAACTTTGTATTCTAAGATAGACATTGGATCAGTTTTCTTCCTCAAATTTGTTTTTACTTTAAGGATTTGGCTAGTGTCCAAATTCATTTTATGGAATATCATCTTAAAATGTACCTGACTTTTGCGACCATATGTTTCAGTTAAAGGATATTGAATATTGATTGACATTTAACTAGTGTGCATGTATTCTATAAAAGAACCAAGAACCAATATTTTTATAAGCTTTTATCTTGATATATCCATAGGTATTTGATAAGCCTGTCAGCCAATTCTAAAACTGTATTCTTTTACATTCTCTGATCAAGGTACTTGATTGTATTTCTTATTCTTTTGATTCCATTGTTTGATATTTTGTTTGGATTTATAAGCTGATTTTTATGTCGAGGTTTTATGAATGCATTTATTAGCTGAACATTATGTTAAGGTTATATGAATGCATTTATTACTAAGTTTGCTTCTACTTTACATAAAAATTATCATTTTTTAAAACTTTTTTTTGTAAAGAAGTGAGTGATTTGCTATTGGTTAAAACAAAACTTCCTGATGAAAATATACCTTCTAACAACTTAATTATAAATTCTTTTAGCTTCAGGAAAAGAGCAAAAAGTGCAGAACCAATTTTCAAAACACAAATTCAATTTTTCAAGTTTAAACATTTGGGTAATTGTTCAGCCAATCTAAAAACAACATTGCTGAACACTATTCTCTGTTGCTTTAGGTGCTACACAAAAAAAACAAAAAAAAAAACAAACAAACATTTAATTATTCTACTAGATCTTAATTTAAAAAACATTTTGAAACACAATTTCTAACAGTTTTTTTAGACTAACTTGGCAAATACCATTATGTTTTGTTTTTAGCAGATATTATTTACTCATTGATAGATATCAAGTCTTGCTCTATTTTGTGACAGCTATCACTAACCATTTCTAAAAATTTATAAAGTTTGTTATACTTGTTATCCTCTTCATCATTTTCAGAGTTTATAATTGTATAAAAATATCTTTTTTGGGCTTAATACCTATTATTTGGCATTACATCCTCAATAGAATATTTTAGAAAAAAAGTTGGTTCCATTCACTCAGTACAAAAGTTTTGCAGCTTTACCTGATAATATTTAAATGTTTTTAGGTAAAGTTGCCTTACTAACTATATCATCTCATTTGTGATTATTGATTACACTCAAGTTGAACAAGAGTTTGAACTAGGAATGCAAGTCTATGAGTTTTGGCTAGTAGTGTAATAATGGCCTACAAAATTTTTGTAGACTAGCATTTCACTTCTATTTACTTAATAGACGTATTTAAATCTGTGTTACATTGTTTTCTGCTTTGGATGATGAAAGATGGATCATTTTCACTCCTGTGTTATTTCTTATCTTTCTAATAATCTTACCTCTAAAATGGCTCTTTATGCTTGATGAGACAATCATACAAAATTATAAGATTTAGTTGCTTAGAAAAAGCAGCTGATCTTGAATGTAATTTCTCTTTAAAACAGCTCAATGGTGCTCCTTATTTCTGGTCACCATGGTCACTGCTTCAATCCTAAAAACCCAATTTGCTCTAACAAAAAATAGTTTTTCTACTCAATCTTGTGATTCATCATTAAGAAAAATTGCATCATCATTGAGCAAAATTGCATTTTTATTATGCAAAAATTGCATAATCATTAAACAAAATTACATCTTTTAACTGTAACTGTTTTACCACGCTTAAAATAACTTATTTAAACCTAATTTTTTGCCTCAAACAAAATACTTTAGAAATCCTGTTGTCATGTTTTCTTTATGCAGTTTACATTTTTTAAAGTCTTCTCTTAAACATTCTTGTCAATTAACTTTCTTCTTTAACTACAAACTTACATAATATTTGTTGCAGTTTTTCTAAAAGTAAATTTGTTTTTTAAAAAATGTATTAAATTGTATGATTTTGTCTCAAAAATCAAAAAATTTACATTTTATGTAAGGAGAGTTTGGTTAACATATAACTCTTTTCATAATGCAGAACATAAGAATTTTTAAAATCATTTTTTAAAGTTATTTTGCCTTAATACGTGTTTGTTTTTAAATTTTTAGTTTTATAAACAAATCACATTCAAAACCTAAAAATTGTCACATTTTGTAATGATTATACCATTTGAAATGTTGATACCTCAGAAGTGGATTGTATAGATATTTATTTAAAATGAAATTAAAATGATATTTGTTTAAAATGTTAAAAGTTGAATAAAACAAAGTTGTTTTAATTTTTGTCTTTAGTTCCAGTACCGTCTATTAGGATATAACTCTTTTTATTTATAAGACTTTAAAACAAAAAAAATTGTTTTACTTTCTGTAAAAGCAAAATAACCAATTTTTCAAAAATCTCCAAAAAAAGAAGTTTAAAAAGAAGTTTCAAAATTGAAAAAAAAGTAAATCTGTTTTGATTTTAATTATTTTGTTTTTTACAGGTTAGCGTTGATAAAAATGTTGAAACTTTTTTTGAAACATCTGTACCAATGAGCTCCTACCTCGTTGTGTTTGCAATTACAGAATATCAGTTTCGTGAGTTAGTTACCAGCAGCAATACTAAGGTAAAATTTGGTTTTTATGTATTTTATTTATAAAAGTTTCCAATGCTATGTAATAGTTAGTTTATATTATGCAAGTTAAAATATGAATGTAAATGTGTATATATATATAAATATATATATATATATATATATATATATATATATATATTTATATATATATTTATATATATATATATATATATATATATATTTATATATTTATATATATATATATATATATATATATATTTATATATATATACATATATATATATACATATATATATATATATATATATATATATATACATATATATATATATATATATATATATATATATATATATATATATATATATATATATATATATATATATATATATATATATATATATATATATATATATATATATATATAGTATATATTACTGTTACCCGCAGTATCAGGAATTAGCTAAATGCTAATATTTATAATATTATTTGCTACTCAGAGTTTCATGTGTTACCACAATCTTCAGGCAAGTAGTAAAAAATTAATTTTACTGCCATGCATATATATATATATATATATATATATATATATATATATATATATATATATATATATATATATATATATTAATGTATATATTAATATATATTAATATATATATATATATATATATGTATATATATATATATATATATATGTATTAATATATTTATATATACATATATATGTATATATATATACATATATATGAATATATATACATATATATATTATATTAAGTTAGCAGCTATTAGAAAAAATGAATAGAGTTATAGAGCAAGGAAACAGTTGACAGAAGACTTAAAATGTTGAAAGTTGTATGAGTCAGGAAAATATGAAGATGGGAGAGAGTTCCAAAGGGTTGAAGTGCAGGAAAAAAACTAGGCAAATAAAAGATTTTTGAGCATGCAGGAACAGATACATTAAAAGAATGAGACTTTGATGAATGACGATTAAAACAAAAATAAGTTTTAGTTAATGGAACTAGAGATAATAGATCCTCTGAGCTGTGATCATGATAATATTTGTAGAAAAGAGAAAGAGATGCATCTTTACAACAATGAGAAAGAGGCTCAGGCTTAGCAGATAGAGTGGTCCAACTACGTTTACAATGAGTTTTCGGACCTTGTCTAGAAGAGAAAAAAGCATCCTTAGAAGAACCAGCCAAAGTATAAAAATAGTATTTCATACATGAATAAGAATATGAAATGAGAATAAGAAATTTATAGAGGTAGAGAATGGAATCAGGAGAGAGAAAACAGCAAGCACGATAAAGAGAAGCAACCTTAGTAGATGCTAATTTAGCAAACGGTTTTAAATATGGTTTCTATGAAAGGTCAGTAGTGAATGATAAACCATGAAGACATAAAGAAGAGAACTCAGTGAGAGGGTTGCCATTCATTAATATAGGAATGTTGATAGTACTGCCATAATTATTTGCAGTAAATAACAGTTTTTGTAGTTAGAGTTGAAATTTAAATGATATTTGTTTAAAATGTTAAAAGTTGAATAAAACAAAGTTGTTTTAATTTTTGTCTTTAGTTCCAGTACCGTCTATTAGGATATAACTCTTTTTATTTATAAGACTTTAAAACAAAAAAAATTGTTTTACTTTCTGTAAAAGCAAAAAAACCAATTTTTCAAAAATCTCCAAAAAAAGTAGTTTAAAAAGAAGTTTCAAAATTAAAAAAAAAAGCCACTGTTAGCCACTTGTTAAAGAAACAATTTGACAAACAATTTTGATCTCCAAAACTTTTTTAGATACACCATATGAAACAAGCTTATGGAGAAGACCAACATGTCAAACTTTGTCGAAAGCCTTAGATATGTCAGGAGCAATAGTCTTATCCTCTCTACCTCCATCTTATGCACAATAAAATCTTTTAGTCACAGCAGTAAGCATGTTTACCGTAGAGCAAGAGGATTGAAAACTCTATCAAATATCTGACAGCAAGTTATTTGATTTAAGATGGGATGCGAGAAGATTGTTTATCTAAATCTTTTGTGTCTTGGATAATGTCTTGGACCTTGCTAACAGAATGTTCACCGGAGTTTTTGAAAATTGTAACAACAGATGCCATTTTCCAGATGGCAGGAAAACAAGACTCAGTCAAGCACTTATTAAATAGTTAAGAGAAAATTGAAGAAAGTTCTGGTAAACAACTTTGTAAGAATGTGGCATGAATGTTGTCTGGAACACAAGCTATTGAAGAGTTTAATTGAGATATGACTTTAGCAATGGAAGCTGAAGTGATTTTAATGTCTAATGATGGGTTAACCTGTTTATTTGGAATGGAATGAAGCAAATGGCCATAAGATTCAAGAGTCGAATTAGAAGAAAATTTCTTTGCAAATAGTTCAGCTTTATCCTTGGAGAGGAAATAAGTTGAATAAGAGATGGAATGTTAAACCTTCCTTTGTTAACAATTCTGTTGAAGATTTTCCAAAAGTTTCTAGAGCCTAACTTCTTAGATAAGATGTGAGATTTAGTGAACTGAGAAAAATGGAGCTTAGCATCTGACAACACCTTTTTACATTGATTTGTGTCAATATAAAAAAGGGCTTTGTTCTTAAGACAGTTGTTCTTTTAGAAAAAGATGAAAAAAATAATTACGTTTAGATATAGCAGTTGCACAAGAGGGTGAAAACCATGGAATAAAATGAGGCTTGACCTTAAACCGACAAAAAGGAATAAAAGCTTCAATTTCTGCCTGAATCCAGGAGGATATTAGTCCAATGACCATCACAAAGAAAATCTTAAAAAGAATCCCATTCAGCTTTAGGGTAGTTGTAAGTAGTGCGATTATAGAGTCCAAAAATGAAGTACAAGATGAAGATTTAAAGAGATCATTGCATTGTCAGAACTAACTAAACGAGAAAAAAGAGAAACTGAACACAAACTAGGATCAGAGACCTAGCTTATTAGGGTTTTCAGAAAAACCTGTCACAAAATTAACTATCTGAGTAAGAGATTGAGAAATGATGAAGTTATAGGCTTTAATTACAGCAGGGTCAGAGACATTAGAGCCTAGCCATTCAGTGTGATGAGCATTAAAGTCACCAATAACAACAATATTGGCAGAGGGGTAAAGAGTGAGATGGTAAGAGGTACCATGAGAGAGAGATGGTAAAAGGCACCAATAATAATAATATTGACAGAGGGGTAAAGAGAGAGCATGGTCAATTTGTTCAGAAAGTATATTTAAAATAATGCAGTCTTGGAAAGAAGAAGAAGGATAAAGAACAAAGAGTAAGGTGATCGAGTAAAGAGGTGCTAAATGGAAAAACATAAAGAAATAGTCGAAGAATTTAAACCTAATTTCACAACAAATAAATGAATTGATGGGTATGTATTCCCCTAAGCCAAGCATGGTGACTATTGGAGTCTTTGCCGATTTGCTATATCGTACATATGCAGTGTGCATACCATTTTGTATGTATATAGCCTATAAAAGATATATAAAAACAGAGTTGTAAATTAGGACATTAAAACAACTCAAATATGAATATCTTATAATTTGACTTTTTTTATGATTTTTTAAAAGTCTTTTTAATTGGACTTAGTCTTTAGCACAATTTAATAACCATTTTTATTTTTTGCATTTTTAATCTACTTCAGTCAATATTTTTATGCTAATACTGTTATGATTATGTATTTTATTTAAATTTAAAATAAATAAATAAAATTCATTTGAAAGTATTAAGTTCTTCTCTTAGTTTTAAATGTTTTCCAGGATAAAACACATGATTCTTTATTAAATATTATTTTGAGTATTTGAATCTGCTTAAATTTATTAGCATAAAAGTTAAATATCTTTATTTTAAAGAAACTATTTTAAAGAAAATCCAAAATAAGATATGAAAACTTAAATGAACAATTATTTCTTTTTTTTTTTCAGATTCGTGCTTTTGCTCCTATTGAGAGACTGGATGAAACTGAACTTGCTTTGTCCATTGCTCCACTGGCTTTAAAATTTTACTCTGAGAAGTTCCAAATTAACTACAGCTTGCCAAAACTAGGTACTGATGATGATGATGATGATGATGATGATGATGATGATGATGATGATGATGATGATGATGATGATGATGATGATGATGATGATTATGATGATAACAATGATAATGATTTTGTTGATACTTTTCCAGATTTAGTTCCTGTAACAGAATTAACTGCAACCGCTGATGAAAACTGGGGTATGATAGTTTTTCAAGAGAACAGTTTGCTATATAAAGATGAATCTGTTTTCAATATTGAATTTACTACTAAGACCATTAATCACGAAGTTGCTCATCAGGTTACTTTTCTATTTTTTTCTATTTTTTTTTTAGTTGGCTTTTTGAAATGCATTAAATTGCATGTATGCTTGTTGCTAATAAGTATAATCAAGTATAATTTATGCTAAATAAATTATAATAAATTATATACGAGGTAGCGGAAAGCAATGTGAATTTTAAGGTAAATAGATTGATAAAGCAATATAAGGTACTAAAAATTTATACTAAATCATATTAAGACTAAGTTTTTAAAAATTAAAGAGTGAAAAAAATAGAATACGTTTTGTAAAATCCCAAAAAATATTGAGAAAATTATTAAAATGCTCATTAGATTAGTGGAACATAAAAGAACAGAGAAACATTTTCAAGCAAACTCTAGAAGAAAACATTCTAAAATGATTTCTTTTCTTCCTTTTAAAGTTTAAACATTTGTTTTTGTGTGTACTTTTATCTTGTAAAAATATTTTACATTAGGTGATTAAGAAAATAATAATAATTATAAAATAGTTATAACAACTCATAAATACTTTCAAATGTTTAAAAAGTTAGAGAATCTTATAAATTAGAGGTATTTTTAAATTATAGAAAGTTGACTTTTTCATTACACTTATTATTTTAGATATAATTGCTCCAGAATAATATTCTGTGATACAAAAAAAATTTTCTACTCAGAGTACGACTTAGAGTCAATTTTTTTTTTATAAATGTTTTTTTTATTTAATGTTTATGTTTATAAAAACAATAAAAATTAAAAATAAAATTAAAATTTAATGTCTGACTTCTTTAGTTAGTTGACTCTAAAATGGAATCATTCTATTAGTAAAACAGAATTCTGTTAGCTAACGTTAATCTTGGTTTATTTAATGATGGAGTGATGGTAATTCACCTGCAGAAACTTTGAGCTAATGCCTATACATTTGATTTATTGGGACTTGCCAATTTACTTTTATATTAATGAAGATGAAAAGATGAACTGCCAAATAAAGTTATAATAATAATTTAAAATTTCATTATTTCTTCGATCATTAAATGTAGTTAAATTAAGAATTTTGAGCCTTGATTGATAGTTAAGTTTTTATAAAGCTCAAAAGTTTTGTTGCCCAAATTTTTCAAGATTTTTAAATTTTTTTTACTATTAAGATTTTGTGTTTAAAAAAATGTTTTAAGATGGTAAGGCCTTACAAATGTTTTAAGGTTAGGTCTTTTAAATGTTTTAAGGTGAGGTCTTAAATGTTTAAAGGTTAGATCTTACAAATATTTAATGTTAAGTCTCGCAAATGTTTTAATGTGAGGTCTTACAAATGATTTAAGGTGAGGTTTTGCAAATCATTTAAGGTGAGGTCTTAAAAATGATTTAAGGTGATGTCTTACAAATAATATGCATAAAATCAATTAAATAAATTTTTTTTTTAAGCAATAAATCTGCTATAAAGTTCTATTTCCTGCTGACCTTGCATTTTTTAAGCATTTTTATTATTCAACTCCTGTGATTTCAATAATTATCCAATATGCCTGGGAAGTATCTCTCATTAAATGAAAGATAAATTATTCTGGCTTAATAATATATTCAGTTGATATTTTACAAAAAAATTTACAATGTTGAGTAAAAAATCTGAAAATTTAAAAAATATTTTGATAAATTTTATATAGAAAACTTATTTTGCTTATATTCAACATTATCTGTTGGGGCTGTCAATATTGCAATATTGAAATATTGACAATTATAGAATACAATATTCCAAAATCAACTCCATATATCATTTTATTGTCGAAAGGTGTAATAATCAGAATAAATTTGTACACAGAAAATAAAAATCAAGATTTAATAACAAAACGAGGGAAAAATAGTTGATTTGATACATCAAAGTTTCAGAACAAGATTTAATAAAATAATAAGCTTCTACAAAGTTTTAACAAGATTTAGCTTCTACAAAGTTTTAACAAGATATTGCTTCTACAAAGTTTTAACAAGCTACAAAGTAGTCTTTTAATCAAAGATTATTGCAATAAGAAAATCTAAAAGCACAAAACAACTTCTTTCGAATTAAAAAACATAAACAATCATTTTTATTATGGCTAGATTTGGCATTGATCTGCTTTAAATGGTCATTGACCATTGATTTGAAAAAAAATTACTTGCATGTCATAAAGTTAAGACCTAATTTTTTTTTAAAAAAAAAAACCTAAATAAGTTCACATCATCAAAAAAAAAATAAGTTCACATCATCAAAAAAAAAATTTTCAGAATTGATTATGTAGTTTTTAAGTATATGGAATTTAAAATTGTCCAAATTTTAACCAATTATAGTGATATAATTATTTTTTGCGTACTGAGTGTTCAAGAAGAACAATAAGTTTCCAATGTTGAAAAAGTCAATGTTGAAAAAATGTTGAAAAGTTATCTTGATATTTGAGAGATTCTCAAAGATCAAGAGCCTAAGCCATAAAATCTGATAGTCTTAAAAAGACCGATATAAAAACATATTTATTGTTAAAGAGCGAGGTGACTAAAAATCTACAGATAACTGTTGTGCAATTAAGAAAAAACAATATTGACCTACTAAATGAACAACAGATAGACTTAAGCATATGTAGCCATATTAAAGTTTGAAAAACCATAACTCATTGCATGTCAAGCAAAATTTGCAAGCTGTTTTTAGATGTAAGCACCAAACATGTAGGACACTGCACCTTGTAGTTATGATGATTTAATCCCCTATACACATAAATAATAATTCAACAGTCTTAACGTGTAATGGTTTAGGGCTGTTTCAGCAGTGTAAAAGAAAGAAGAGCTTTATATTTTCTCCCTAGGAAGCAAACCATGAGTTATGAATGCTATATTAATGTATTAGATACACATTTCACTTTCCACACATTAGCAATTGATTTATCACCAGTCATGGTTTCATCCCCTAAAGTTGTTCTATTTTATGTAATTTTAGCATTAGACATCTTTTTAATATTTTTCCAGATATTGTTACCTTTATTTGAAATTATTTTATTTTTATCTGCAACTAGATCAGACCAGCCAGCAATGCTGAATTCAATTTTGGTATGTTTTTATATATTTCCTGCATAGGCATCAATCGGCATATAAATGGATGCTATTCAGTGCTGGATCAATTTTTTTTTTTCAAATCATTTTTAGGCTCTGGCCCATAAAAAGGCCTCCAAAAACAAAAATAGCTCTGGGCCCCAAGAAGTCTTAATCTGCCACTGGTGCTATTAAAAATGTGTTTTTAACAGCATACAGCAATTATAAAGAGGTCAATAGCTGTTATTTGGTTTTTATTCGTTTAATAGACACAGCAAAAATCAGAATATGTCTGCACAACATAGCAATACCACCATATGGCTGACCACATTTATAAATATATATTTACATATATGCTATATATATGAATATGCTTCCTGATGAACCTATATATATATATATATATATATATATATATATATATATATATATATATATATATATATATATATATATATATATATATATATATATATATATGTATATATACATATATATATGTGTAAATATATGTATATATATATATATATATATATATATATTTACACATATATATATGTATATATACATATATATATATATATATATATATATATATATATATATATATATATATATATATATATATATATATATATATATATATATATATATATATATGTGTGTATATATTGGAAAAAAGTTTTAGTAGTTTATATATATATATATATATATATATATATATATATATATATATATATATATATATATATATATATATATATATATATATATATATATATATATAATATATATATATATATATATATATATATATATATATATGTACAGCCCTCAACTGTTAGAGGTCAGTTTTAGGTCGGCAAATATGATCGCAACAATCCAGCAAAAATTTCTTTTAAAAAATAAATTTAGTATTGAGAGAAACTTGTATTTATTAATGTTTTGAGAAAAATAAATATAGATCTTTTAAAATAATAATTATAGTGGTTTGGTAACTTGGTTACTATGAAATCATGGAACGATTTGTGGTTAAAAGAATCTTTTGCAACATTTTTACAATCACTTCCTACATCAAAATACTATCCAACATGGGATGTTCAAAGCTCTAGCTATATTGAAAACTATGTTTCATCATTCAATACTGATGCCAGCAGATATACTCATGCCATTTTACCAAACGCAACTGATTTATCAACACTAGAATCAATGTATGATGTCATAACCTACAGTAAAGTAAAGTTTTTTTTATTTATTTTGTTTTATTTACTTTTTTTTACTGTTTGGTTTTTAAATTATTTTATTTTTTAGTTATACTATGAAAAAAGAATTAGGGATTAAGGATTAAGGATTATTTTTTTGCTTTCAAAAAGATAACATAAAATGTTGTTCATTCCTTATTTAGTTTGCATTTATGCAGTTTCATACTTATAATAACATAAAGTTAAGCTTGTTTCTAGCAGTGCAACACTTAGTTTGTGTCTCTATATCCAAATTTAATTTTTCTCCAAATCTATATGCATATATATTGATAAATACTAGCTAGAATGCTATTTTTTATATTGGACAAATCTAAAGTTGATTAACAGTATCATAACAGTTTTTACCCTATTTATTCCCTTATTGTGATAAAGTTGCTGTCTTTAAGGTTATGTTAATTTTTTCCAAAAAAATAGTATACTTTTAAAATCAATATCCTAAGATATTCTTACTTAAAATAATAGTTATACCTTTAAATCAAAGCAACAGTCTCACCAATAGCTTTCTTTCTTAACTTTGGTTTACCTTGGTCACATCTATTACTATTCTTAAATTTGGTTTAAACTCCTTTTACATTATACTCCCTATTAGAATTTCTTTCTGATGGAAACAATGATACTAATGTTTTTTAATAAACAGAAACCAATGATATAAAAAAAAAGTTATACCATTAACTGTTATAAATTATAGGAGGATTGCAACATTAACTGTTGCAATCCTCCTAAGCAGATGCAATTCTGGCAATAGAACTAAATGATTAGTTTTAATAAGCCTATTTGAAAACTTTCAATAAATAGTTTGTACAATTTATTAAAAGAACCAAGAACATTCCTGAAATGTTTGTGGTTACAATATGCTCAGGAACCACTTTTTAGTAAACATTTACATATACACCACAAGATATATTTACCAGATGGAGAAGACAAACCAATGATGCTGTTAACACATTTTTATTCAAATGCAATTTGATAGTTGTAACATCATCCAAATTAATTTACTTTAAATTTAAATTTTAGATTTTTAAGTAAAAACTTCTTAATTATGCTTTCTGTTTATATATAAAATATATTAAAATTCTTCAAGAACTTTTTTAACTTTTTGTTTTGAACTTTGTCAATTGATTCACTTACCACACTAGAAACATAATCCTCTCTCCAGACTAGAGAAATAACCCTCTTTCCAGAATAGATAGATAATCCTCACTTCATTAAAATACTAAAAATTATTTAAAATGTTCAAGTGCCAGCATATAAGTTGGTTCATTACTGTTTAGAATAACTTATGATTAAAATAATTTTTTTTTGAAGATTTTTAGTTCCACTAATTAAATTGATCTTTACTTTAAATTTAAGATCCTTAGTTCCACCAATTAAATTGTCTTTAGTTCCACCAATTAAATTGTCTTTAGTTCCACCAATTAAATTGTCTTTAGTTCCACCAATTAAATTGATCTTTAGTTTAAATTTAAGATCTTTAGTTCCACCAATTAAATTGTCTTTAGTTCCAACAATTAAATTGTCTTTAGTTCCACCAATTAAATTGTCTTTAGTTCCACCAATTAAATTGATCTTTAGTTTAAATTTAAGATCTTTAGTTCCACCAATTAAATTGTCTTTAGTTCCACCAATTAAATTGTCTTTAGTTCCACCAATTAAATTGTCTTTAGTTCCAACAATTAAATTGTCTTTAGTTCCAACAATAAAATTGTCTTTAGTTCCACCAATTAAATTGTCTTTAGTTCCACCAATTAAAATGTCTTTAGTTCCAACAATTAAATTGTCTTTAGTTCCAACAATTAAAGTTTATAAATTTTCTCCTTTAAAATATAATTAAAGTATAATTAAATTAGATGATTTTTTATCATTTCATACTTTAAATTTACAATATAAGTTTTTGTAAAAGTTGTTAGCAAAAATAATTGCATTATTACAAGTTTCATACTATTAAGTGTTTTATATTTGTTCATTTAAGATTTATATAAGAGTTATAAGACCTTTATAAAGAATTATAATGTTTATAAACCTTTTTTTTAATTATTAATAACAAAAGTAAAAACTTTTATACCTGTAAATACTTTGAAGACCTCTCTTGATGTTTTTCTCCATTTTTGGAAGTAAACATAGAGAGAACCATTTTAATTTTGCCTGAAGCATTTTATAAATAAATATTTTATATTTATTTATAAGTATGTATATATTTTTTTAATAACATTGAATGTTTATACCACTTGCAAGGAGATAAAAGTAGCAACTGAGCATAAAATTAAAGACTTAACACCTTTTTTTTATTTAAACATCTTTGCTTCCAACAAGGCTGCAAGCAACCACTAATTAGAGTTGGAAGTTACCGGAAGAGAAAAGATAAAGATTATAGAGCAAGATAAAAATTGACAGACAACTTGAAAGATTGCAAATTATATGAATCAGGAAAGCAAGATGAAGGAAGCGAATTCCAAAAGAACTGATGTTCGAGGAAAAAAAATAGAGAAAACAACTGTACATATTGTCAAAAATTCTACAACTGCATATATTGTCAGAGGCGTTACAACTGCACATATTTTCAGGAATTTTACAAATTTTATTTTAAAACAATTGTACCACTAAGTTGAATATATATTTAGTTCTTGCCAATCTAATTCAAAAATATATACTTATCAAATAAATTTATTTATATGTCAACTATTTAAGTTTTAAAATTTTGAATTACTTGAAAAGTTGCTCAACAAAAAATTTTTTTTCACAACTTGCATAAGTTAAATTTATTTGGGCAGACATTAAAATCTATTTGTAATAAAACTATTAAAGAAAAAGAGACCAAGAACAGTGGATTTTTGTTTTGAGGTTAAATTTATATATATAAATTTTTTTTTTTTTTTTTTTTTTTTTTACAATTTAAATTACTAGCTTTTCTGATTAACTTCATATTTGTACTTGAAAAATATTTGAAAAAAAAACCTATTCAAGCTGTATTTAATTCAAAAAGAAATAAAAATTTAGCTCAGTGATTTTATTTTAATTTAGGGAGCATCAGTCTTAGCAATGATTAAACATTTGATTGGTGAGAAGAACTTTTTTGAAGGACTTAGGGTATAGTTTTAAAATGTTTTAAAATTAATTTGAAGTTATAATAAAATACAAAAGATAGAATGTATATTTTAATTAAATATGCGGTGTGGTGTAGTGGTAAAACACTCGCTTCAAACGCGGGAGGTTCCGAGTTCGATCCCCACCACCTCCCTGGTAGTACCGCGCTCAACTTGTTTCTCCGCACAGCGGCCTTGTTCATCAAGGTTCGTGTTTCAGAGTTATAGAGTTGAGAGAGGGTTATAACCACTATTAAGTAGCCTCCTCGTCTGTTGTGGCCTTCTCGGCCTTGAGGAGGTGAATAAAAAAATATATATATATAATAATAATAATAAAAATAATAATAATAAAAAAAGTATACAATAATAGTAATATAATTAAGTATTTTGTATAAAATAGTATAAAATTTTGTATAAAATAGCAAAAAAAAGTATAAAATAATAACATAAATAATTATTTTAGAATTTCCTTTTGAAGTACCAGTATTCAAATGCAGGTTCTGATGACTTTTTTATGACCCTAAATGAGGTTTGTACATTTAAAAACATTTTTTTTAACCTAATTCTATACAATTTTTTACTAAGAAAATGACTATAAGAATATGATATAAGAAATTAAACCATTATGATGTCAGTATGATGTCATTATGATGTCATTTAATCAAAGTAGTATGTAGATAAAGTATAATGCAGTTTTTTACCACTTCATCTTTTTTTCTCTCACTGCTTTATCTTTTTTTTAAGCACTTTACTCTTTTTTTTCACACTACTTTACCTTTTTTGCACTACCTTGCCAGTCTCTTTTTTGCCACACACTGTCTATTTCTTTGCACCTCTTACCATTCTCTTTTTTTTCTCAATTTCTTTGATGCATCTTTTTCTTTTTTTTTTTTTATATCTTTGCTTCCAACAAGGCTGTAAGCAACCTATTAGAATTGGAATTTACTGGAAAAGAAAAGTTTAGGTTTGTAGAGCAAGAAAAAGATTGATAGATGACTTAAAAAATTGCAAATTATATGAATCAGGAAAACAGGATGAAGGGAGCGAATTCCAAAGAACTGATGTTCGAGAAAAAAAACTAGACGAATAAGAGTTTTTGGAGCACTTAGGAACAGTCATAGAAAAAGGATGAGACTTAATTGATTGAAAAGTAACTTGAAAATAAATTTTAGTTAATGGCACAAGAGATGCTAGCTCTTTAGAGCAGTGCCCGTTATAGTATTTATAGAAAAGAGAAAGAGAAGCAACATTACAATGATGTGAAAATGGTTGGAGGTTGGCTGCAAGAGCAGGTCCAACTATGTTTGCAATACATTTTTGCACCTTGTCTAAAAGAGAAAGGGCATCATTGGAAAATCCGCCCCAGATATGGCAACAGTATTCCATACAAGGACAGATTTGAGATTTATAAAGATAGGGAATAGAATCCTAAGTAAGAAAGAGTTGAGCACAATAAAGAGATGCAACCTTTGCAGATGTTAATTTTGCAATGGAATTAATGTAAGGTTTCCAAGAATGATTGGAAGTAAGAGTGTATCCTAGTTACTACCATTCTCTTTTTTTTGCAACGCATTATTTGTTCTTTTGTACCCTCTTACCTATTCTGTTTTTTTCATTTAAAGTTTAAAATGGTTTCTAGAGAAGTTAGCTTAATTTCCTTATTTTGTAGTTGAGAACAAAAACCAACTATAGTATTATGACAATCAGATTTCATATATGTACATAGTATGACAATCAGATTTCATATATGTACATAGAATGACAATCAGATTTCATATATATACATAGTGTGACAATCAGATTTCATATATGTACATAGTATGACAATCAGGTTTCATATATGTACATAGTATGACAATCAGATTTCATATATGTACATAGTATGACAATCAGATTTCATAAATGTACATAGTAATTCGTATATTATATAACATTTAAAACATATGAATACATTATTTGTTTCATGAAAATAACACAATAATAAAAGTAATGATATTCTACACGTCCAGTGTGCTTGCATTCAAGGCTATATATTACGTTCTATAAACATTTTATATATATTTTATATAACAAATTATTTTGTGTTCTTCATTTTGTGTTCTTCATTTTGTGTTTTGTGTCATTGTTGTTGATAGTAAATATTTTTCATTGTTTTAGTCACAAAGTAGCATAGATTTGGTGGATTTCTCTAAGAAATGGATAACAACCGCAGGTTTTCCATTAGTTACTGTGATCCGCAAAGAAAATCAGCTGTTATTTAATCAAAAGAAGTTTTTGTTGTATGGAGTAGAAGATGAAAAGTATGAACATTTTTTTAAACTACAATTTTGTGGCTCTTATATATTTATTTAAATTAATTAAATATATTGCAAATTTTATTGAGTTTAAGTTAAATATAAAATAAATGTTTAACATGTAAATTTAGTTACTTACTATTTATTATAAAACTCACCCCAAAAAAAGAAATATAACTCCCAACAGGAACCTCAACAAACAAGGTCACTGCGCAGAGAAACAAGTTAAGCGTAGTACTATCAGAGATGCAGTGGAGATTGAACTTGGAATCTCTTGCTTATGAAGCAAGCGCTCTACCACTACACTACTACCACATCATATATATACATACATACATATATATATATATATATATATATATATATATATATATATATATATATATATATATATATATATATATATATATATATATATATATATGTATATATATATATATATATATATATATATATATATATATATATATATATATATATATATATATATATATATATATATATATGTATATATATATATATATATATGTATATATATATATATATGTATATATATATAAATATATATTATATATATATATATATATATATATATATATATATATATATATATATATATATATATATCTTAAATATATATATATATATATATATATATATATCTTAAATATATATATATATATATATATATATATATATATATATGTATATATATATATACATATATATATATATATATATATATATATATATATATATATATATATATATATATATATATATATTTAAGCCGCCCCTCGAACTATCATTGAGACCTGCTAGAAGAGGACAACAAATCATAGTTTATTTTTCAGTAAAAACAATGGTTGGTTGCTCTCCTCAAACAGGTCTCAAAAGTCCGAGCAGCGCCAATGTCTGACACTTATTTCGACATGTATATATTAACAATATACTATATTTAAATTTAACTAATAAATCTAAACAGAAAGTGGTATGTATATAATTATTACTGTAGTTTATATGTATGTAATGCATTATACTTCTTGTGCTGTATTACCTATTATTTTTATATGTAAAATCAAATACAAGAAGTCAAATATGCTTAAAAAAACTTTGTGAAATATTTAGCCCCACTTGGCCAATTTCACTTTCAGTTCGGTTCTTTCTGAATAATGGTTCTATATCAAATAGTATTTTGTTACTTACAAGTAGGGAAGGTATTCCAGATTTTTAATTGCAAATGCATGCAATATAAATATTATATTTATATTTATTATGACTTCACTGACTATATGTGCACATTATGACTACACTGACTACATGTGTACATTATGGTTACACTGACTACATGTGTACATTATGATTACACTGACTACATGTGTACATTATGACTACACCGACTACATGTGTACAATATGACCACACTGACTACATGTGTACATTTTAATTATACTGAATACATATGTACTAAATAACAAAATATAAATAAAAAACTATTTTTAGCATTAATTGATGCTCCCGATAATATCACAATGTACAAAGTAAATATGGGAGCATTTGGTTTTTACCAAGTCAACTACGACAAAAACAATTGGTTAGCACTTCTTTCCCAGATGAAAGAAAAACACACAGTGAGTGTTGATTTTTAGTTAATTTTTTTTTTTTTTTTTGATTTTTCATTTACTAAATTCTAAAATTTAAACAGTTAGTTTTAGTTTTTATAAATTTTTTATTAAAACAAAAAGAAATTTGTTTAAATTATTAAAGTTAAAAATTATAAAAGTTTTCTTTTTCAGATTTTTTCTGTTATTGATCGTTCTAATATTCTCAACGATGTATTTCATCTGTCCAAGTAACATTTTCCTTATTTTTTATTATATTTCTTTTAGTTCTGATTTTGGTAAAAAAATAAGTAATCAAATAGAAAATTAAATTATAGCATTTTTAAAAAATTAAATTATAATGTTTGTGTGTAATGCATTAAAATGCATTACAAAGTTTTTTTTAAAAGTTCTGATTTTTTTTTTTTAAAACAGAAAAATGTTGATTTTTTTCAAGTTAATTTTTTTTTCACTCAATTGTTCAATATATATGTATATATGTATCACAATTAATAATAGTATATTATATTATTATTGATTATTTATGATTTTGTACAGATACAACTATGTAAGCTTTCAACTGTCTCTCATGTTTACTGAGTATCTTAAAAATGAAACACATTATGCACCGTGGTTTATTGGACTCCAGTATTTAAAACTACTGCAGGATATGCTGTTTGATGAAGCAGAGAGCACATGTCTTAAGGTTGTTGTTTTTTTTTTTAATTAATTTGATTTAGATTTTAATTGGTTTTTTGTTTGAGTTTGATTTGTTCAATTTGTTTGAATTTTTATTAGTTCTTTGTAAATTAAATCTGTTAAAAAAAATTATTTATATTTTAAAATTGTTTAGTTTTTTTACAAACTATATTCTACAGTTCAATAATTCCTTTTTTTTAATGACTTTTGGTTATAATCTAAGGTTCCATAATAAATAAATAAATTTTTTCTCATTTAATATACATTTTAATTTTTATATACAATTTTAATATACATTTCAATTTTGTAAATTGATTTTGCATTACATTTTAGAGTTATATTTTGGACCAAATTGAGCCAGTAATTATGGAGCTTAATTTAAAAAAAGAACACTCTCATGTTGAAACGTCAGTAAAACTTTTTTTTAAACTGTCTTTAAAAGTTCTTGTTATTATTATTGTTAACCAAGGATTTTTTATTTATTTTGTTCCTTATTTTATTTGTTTATAATATTTTTGTTTATCAAATCAGAAAGTGTGTAGCCGCATGGTGAACAATGTTCTTTGATGTATTATTACAAACAGATTTAAGTAAACAGTTAGGGATGGAATTTTTTATAGGAAGCTGATTTCCCTCTTGGTTTCAACTGCTGTTATGTATGAATACAAGTCCTTAGCTGTAGAGTTAAACAATTGGTTCTTGAGGTGGTTGATATCTGCTGATGTGTAAGTTTTTACTGCTGTTGTTTATTATAATGACATGATTAAAGTTTTAAAATATTTCATTGCTTATTTAGTTTTTTTCTCTGTTAGATATATAAAGTTTGTTATGATTGCTTATTCAAATTATTATATTTTGATTTATTATTATGATTGCTTATTTAAATTATTATATTAAATTATGTATATATCTAATATATACATAATTTAATATAACAATTTAAATAAGCAATCATAATAATAAATCAAAGTATAATAGTTTATAATTATGATTGCTTATTTAATTTATTATATTAAATTATTACATTATTATATTATTATATTAAATTATTATATTAAATTATGTATATATTAGATATAATTATGATTGCTTATTTAACTTACTATAATAAATTATTATATTATTATATTATTATATTAAATTATTATATTAATTGATGTATTTATTAGATATAATTATGATTGCTTAATTAAATTATTATATTAAAAATTTTCTCAAATAAAAACAGTAAACTCTATTTTGTTTACATATAATATACAAAGTTTAGAGTATTTTTTGTTTTTTCTCAAGCATAAAGTTGTTATTTTTTTGGTTCATAGGTTGTTATTAAAAAAATATTCAATGTGATAATACATTAAAATGGATGCCTCAAAAGTAATTAAATTCAGGTAATTAACTGCCACAGTTACAGTACATGAATTATATAGAACAGCTGTTTCTGGCATAAGAAGCCTTCTACAAGACAGAATCCGGATACAGAAATTAGTTTTTATCATTATCCTTCACAAAGACTCTAACAGTCTGATGTTTGACCTAGGCAAAGGCTCCAATAGTCACATACTTGAGCTGGACAAAGACTCTAATAATCACATGCTTATTAACATGCTGAGTTTCAATTCAGCTATTTGTTGTGAAATATTTGAATTGTTTGCATATTCTTTTCTGTGCTTTTGCTTACTATCATTTTACTCTGTCACCATTCTTTTTTTTTTTTATTGTTCTCCTTCTTCCTGAGATCAACTATTTCAATATTGTTTTTAATCATATTGACCTTTCTCTTTACCTCTCAGCCAATGTTGCTGTTATTGATGGCTTAAACAGAAAAGCTCAGTAACATAATGTCCCAATTTTTTTTTTTTTTTTTTTTTTTTGAGCATCTTCTAAAATGTCGCTTTAGCTAAAGTACTCCATTCACAATAGTTTCATAATTGATGAAAAAGAAATTTTCTTCTATGTGTTTTTTATTACTCAATTTTTATTTTCTAAATAAGTTTAACTGTTAACAATTCTTTTTTTTTTGTTATTAAGACGTACTGCAATATTATATTTCTAGTTTAATTTTAATTTATTTCAAAATTTCTTTTATAAAAAAATTTTGTTTTTTTGTCCATTAACCACATTTTAAAATCCCTTGTTTTAAGTTTTAAGTTAACAAATTAATCTAACAAATTAATTTTTGTTTTCAAAATTAAATGCTTTTTCATAATAAGAATTTTTGTTGATTGCTATCAACAAACATTGCGTTTTTACTTGATCAACATTATATAGATTTAGATTGAAGTAGATTAAAACAATTTATATTGAACAATTTTTCAAAAGAGTTTAAGCATTGTATTAAATAATCTAATATATTGTGTATATTTACAAAATACAGCATGTTTACAAAAATGCCAAATGTTAAGGCATTTATAAATGAGCTTATATAAGTTAATTGACATCAGTGTTGTAGAAGTAATGAAGCCCCCTATAACACAGCATATTTTCATTAAAGAAGTCTAACATTCAATAGACAATAACATTAAATCAAAATTTTTGAGATCTTATCTCACTTCAGACTGTAGTACAAAATTTGTAAATAATAAATAAATCAAAATTTGCAAATAATAAATAAATCCCTTAATAAATTTTTAGTTAATTAATTTTACTATTAAGAAAGAAGATGCATAAAGCATATAATTTAAAAGGGCATTTCTGTTTTTATAATGATATTTTTCAATTGATTAAATGTTTTACTTACTAAGTATATATTTAAAAAAAGTATATCCCTATTTAAAATGTTTTATTTTTTTTTGTTTTAAATGTTTACTTTTGCATTTTTATGTAAATTTAAGCATAAAGGTTTTACTTTTGAAATCCTCAAACAGCCCAGAAAACATTCTATAGCAAAATTTTAGTAGACTGTTATAGGCGTTTTGAGCAGACTGCTGTAGTTTTGCTCATTGGTTACTTAGCCACCACTTGTGGCAGTCATCAAAAGTGGCTGAATGATGACTAGTCACATGCTTGAAAGTTATCGGCTGGCCACTTATGGCAACTGCCACTAATGGTCCACTGAAAAACCAATGAGCAAAACTACAGTGGTCTGCTCAAAATGCTTATTTAAGTCTACTGCAAATCCACAACAACTATGTTTGGTGGGAGTTAAGTAACTATTTCAAATTTAGTTTAACTATGATGGGTTCAAAAAATTTTTTTTTAATTATCAGTTTTGATAAATTATCCACCCAGTAAGTATTGTTTTATTGAATTTGCAGTGGACCTATATAGGCATTTTTTAGCCATTCATTGGAGTTTTGCTCATCGGTTTCTTAGTGGACCATTAGTGGCAACCGCTATAAATGGCAAGCTGATAACTCTCTGTCATTAATAATGGCTAGTCATTGGCTAGCCACTTTTGGTGGCTCTTTCTATTGGTTCACAATGTAACCAATGAGCAAACTACAGTGGTTGGCTCAAAGTGCCTATATAGGTCACTGAAATTTGGCTATAGAATGTTTGCTGGTACATTTTAATTGATAATTGTTAAAAGTATAATTGATAATTTTATGCATTTAAATAATTTAGTGATGCAAATGTCATTTTACTTCTGCATTTTTTGGGTCTCAAAAATCTTTTCAACTTTTTTCATCCAAAATTCACATTTACATTGCAATTTTTAATTCAAATTTCACATCCACATTGCAATTTTTCATCCAAAATACACATCCACATTGCAATTTTTCATCCAAAATTTCTTAACTTTGAAGAGAAATTTTGTTTCAACCGAAATTGACTTACCCTAATGTGAATTGACCTACCCTAATGTGTACCATGTGTAGATAACAAATATTTAATCTAAAGAAACTGGCATTAAATAAATTTCAAATGTTTTAATTTTGTTTTTATCAATAGTTGTGTTAAGAGTTTTTGAATATTTAAAAACTAATATATTTTTTGATAGTTTTACGAGTGTAATGAGGTTAACAAACTTTGTACCATAATTATGTATATAGTTTATATATAATTAAATAATTATATAATAATAATTTGTGTATAATTAAATTTTTTAGAAAAATTCCAAAAAACATTTACTCCAGTGTTCTATATGTCGGAATAAAGTATGGTACTGTAGAGCAGTGGGAAATTTTGTTTGATCGCTATTTAAAATCTGTTTCTTACAAAGATACTCAGTTGTATCTTTCAGGCTTGGCTTCAACAGATAACACTGATCTTATTCGGAGGTTTTTCTTTTGTTTCTGAGCATTTTATAAAATATTTAGAAAAGTTTTTAAAAATAAAATTCTTTATTTTTTAACGATTTGTTAAACAAATCTTTGTATTTAGATTATTGTTATACAGTTCAAATGATACAATTGTTGCAAAAAACCATAGACTTTTTTTGCTGAAGGCATTATGTAGTAACAGAAATGGGCGATATTTTGTTCAGCATCATATCATAAAAGAATGGGACAGGTTATATGAGTAAGTCAAAATATTATCAAATCTCAAGTAATATTATAAAAAGTCTTTTATTTTCTTATTTTGTATTAATCATATGGTTGGTTACTTTAGAAACATGAAAGGTTTTGGTAATTTAAAATCTTTACTACAAGATTGTTTTGGTAATGGCAAGACATATTCTGAATATGGATATGTAAGTTTTTACTATTGTTTGTTTGTTTTTTGTTTGTTTGTTTTTTTTTCATTTTTTTGTGAAACTCAACAGTTCTCCATGAAGGAAATTTTATTTGCTGTAAATTATTTTTATTTGCTGTAAATTATTTTTATTTGCTGTAAATTCATTCGATAAAAACTTAGTATTATAAGACTGAAAAAAATTATTTTTTCAAGAATTTTTTCAAAAAAAACTGTCACATAATTTTATTTTTCCTAAAGTTTTTCCTAAAATTTATTTTCTCTTAATAAATAAATTTTTGTGGATGAATACTTTTTCTAAATCTGTTTTTTCAACAGATATTATCATTAGATAAAATCAAGCATATTATTAATTGGGGTCAAGTGTTCGTAATAAAAAAAAAAATTTAAAGTGCAGGATATCTTTATATACAAGTGTGTGAATCTATCCGTAATTGTTAATCAAAAGTTTGAAAAGAAGTTTCAGTAGTTTTGTTTGGTTGTTGTTCATTTCATTTTTATAATACTCCAGTACTATTTTAGGTTTAATTTTATTGAGCAATATTATTATAGTATTAAGCAATGTTATAATGGTGTTGAGCTATTCACATTTATTTTGTACAAAAATGTAAAATATGTAACATGAGCTGGTTTTTTTTGGTTTCTTTGCTAACAAATGTGCTTCTATGTAAACTCTTAGATTCAGGAATGTCTTGAAGCTTTTATTTCTTGTTGTAATACCAAATAAGTTCTTACCATGGTTTTTTATTGCTATTTTATATAGTAGTCGTTTTTTTCATTAAAAGTATCTGTTTTTTTCATAAAGTATTTGTTTTTTTCATCAAAAGAAATCATCACTTGTCCGCTAGAAATCAGTGCACAAGGTCTTACACGACAATACTATTTGTAAAACCCATTATTCTCAGGTTACTAAAGGTTGTTATAGAAACTTTTAAAAAGTTTTTAAAAGTTGTTCTAGAAACATTTATTTGTGCAAAGTTTTTGTGTAACCAAATAATATTTTTTAGTAAAGAGATTTATTTTTTACAGTACATAAGTGCATGATATTCTTATTAACACTTGCGAAGATAAAGATTGTTTGCAAAAAAAAAAAAAATTCTCTAAAATTTTTTTATGACTCAAATGATCACATTCTGCCTAACATTAGTCTGAGTAATTCTTTTTCAGACAATATAATCGTTATTGATTCCATGTAATCTACACACTTTACACCAGAGTTGTTAACAAGGCTAAAAGTAGCAAGGCCAAAAGTTATAAGGACAAGGACAAAAGTTTTAAGGTCAAGGCCAAGATTAGGAGTTTCACGACCAAGGCCTACGCAAATATTTTTAAGACCAAAGACTTCAATTTTTGCCTTTCGTTAAGGTCAATTATTAACAAAACTGTAAGTAGCAAGTACTGTAACAATAAAACCATATTTTGTAAAAATAGACCAAGGTTATGCGCAGAATTCAACGAAACCAATAAGAAAATATGTATTTTTTTTTAAGACCAAGGCCAAAACAATCAAGGCCGAGGCAAAGCCAAGACCGACATTTTTAGCCTTAAGGCCAGGCCAAGGACTAATAACTCTGCTTTACACTTCCTAATGAGATTGATATCCGATTTAATGGAAATCAAAAAGTTATTTCAATCTAATCGAGAATATTCGAGCGAGTTGAGTTTTTGGGTGTTTTTGTTTCTTAACAACATTTAATAAAATTTAAATTTGTTTTTGATTATGTAATATGTTTTTGTTTATTTCTAGTTTTTAGATTTCATGAAGGAAAAGAATTTGGGCCGATTTAAGTTGGAAGGTTTGAAGATTCTGGATCAAATAAATATAAATATTAAAATGGTTAATCGGAAGGACGAGATAGCATCATGGCTATATACTGTACGACCGATTTGCAATCTTGACAAAAAAAATCGAATTGAATACAATTGAATGCCAGAGTAATTCTTTTTCAGACATTAAAATCGTTATTGACTCCATGTAATCTATACATTTTACACGTCCTAATAAGTATTCATGTCCCATCGAATGGAAGTCAAAAAGTTATTTTAAGCTAATCGAGAATATTCGAGCTAATCGAGCTTTTTGGGTTCACAGTTCTAACTAACATTTTTTTTAAAAACAATTAAATATTACAATCAAAACATAATGCAATTTTTTTAAAGGTTTTTGTTTCATTTTTATATATATTTCTTTTTATACAAAAATATTTCATATTTTTAAATGTAGTTATAAAATCCTTTGTTTTTTTACATTAAAAAAAGCTTTAAAATAAAATCTTTGTTGTTTTACATTTAAATACATATAGTCAACAATACTTAATGCCAGGCGTATACTATACGTTGTTATAACAACGTATAGTACGCTGTATCAAGTTATACGTTGTTATAACAACGTATAACATGAGCTGTTCTGAATGGTTTTATGTAAGTTAATGAAAACCTTTTTCAAAGAAAAAGATGTAACTCTATTAATCATTTACATCTTTCGCAAATTTTTGCGAAGAAATTAATTACAAATAATCGTGAAGAGCAAGCAAAAGGAAAATACAGAAAAAATTGCGGAAGTTACAATACTACCAATTTCTAAATTTTTTTAAAACTCTGTAATTAACGAAAGGTAAAGGTAATTTAACATAACTCTAACAACCGAAATACCTGTTTTTTCAGATTAGCGACATCTCAATTACCGATCCTAAAATCAATTACATGTTGTTTTTTTTATAAGCATAACGTTTATAAGCATATGGAGGCTCTGATTTGGAAAAAAATTAAGCTTCTGTAAGCATATTCCTGAGCCTCGATAAACCATTAAAAAAAAAAAATTATTTTATTATTTCAATTATTTCGAATTTTATTTTATTATTTCATTAATAACATTTGTATATAGTATATATTTTTTATTTTTTATTATACTGTACTAAAGTCGACTTTTTATTTTTCTTATAACCATTAACCTTTAGTAACGCACGCATTTTTAGAAAGTATTAAAATAAGCATATTTTATTATAAATATGCTAAGTTTAAGCATATTTTGAGCCTCTTTTAACTTTTTGCTTAAGCATACCCGAGCCTGTTTCAAAAGTTTCATATGCTTATAAAAAAAAAACATGTACACCGTTTATACTGACAATAATTACGTTTTATTTTAAAACACGTCATAAGTGGTTATTGTAAATGCTGTATAAAAAAACAAAACAATATTACGAGATTACTTTGTTAATATATTTAAAACTCGTGGTTATATTAAACAACCTTGCAATATGGCTTTATCGTTGTTTTATACGGTTTGTAATATTAAAAACATAAAACGCGTTTTGTTGTAAGTCAATGAAAACACTGACAATAAACATGTTTTCATTATTTCATTATGCAAATTTGTTTCTTATACCGCCGTGGCGGTATAAAAAACAAGTTTACGTTTTTTGTTAATATCCGGATTATAATTTACACAAAAATATTGTTTAATTAGTGCCTTAAAAATAGAAATCCCTCGCTAATGGGCTGCTTTAACTCATAGAATTTTTCAGGATGTATTTTTGAATTATTTAAAAAGTACCTTTATAATGCTAAATACGTAATTCCAAAAAAAGTTGTTATTCAATCTAGCCGATTAGACAAGGAAAAAATTAATTTAACTAACTTTTTATACTGAACTCTTTTTAAATGTCTATTTTTAAAATAAAGTATTTTTATTGCGAAATTAATAATGGACGTAACGAAAATTGCAAAATTTTTGCGTACTGGTAAGGAAGGAGGCGTGAACTTCCTGGTTAAATGCACTTCCGCGGTGCTCTGTGGCAAAACCGTTAGGTCTTCTTGGTGCACCTAAATAACAAAAAAAACAAAAAACAGTAACTATGGACGCGACGAAAATAATTATGGACGCAACGAAAATAATTGTGGACGATACTGTATTAAGCTATTAATTAAAAGTTTAAAAAAGATGGTCGTCAAAATACATTTAGTGTGCTAAAAAGAGTGTATGGTGTAACATAAATCTCGGAAAATGTTTTATAAAGTATTTTCATACTTTTTTTTTTAGTTGCTGGGATAAATTCAATGAAATTGTTTGAAAGAATATATTTTATCATTTCTGGAGTAAATTGAGTTAAAAATGTTTGTTATTTATCTACAGTTGATCTAAATCCAATGAACTACACCTTTTCTGGATCAATTTAAAAGAAATATGAATCAATTTAAAAGAAATACGAATCAATTTAAAAGAAATACGAATCAATTTAAAAGAAATACGAATCAATTTAAAAGAAATACGAATCAATTTAAATTAGTATTTCTTTTAAATTGATTCGTATTTCTTTTAAATTGATTCGTATTTCTTTTAAATTGATTCGTATTTCTTTTAAATTGATTCGTATTCCTTTTAAATTGATTCGTATTCCTTTTAAATTGATCCAGAAAAGGTGTAGATCAACTGTAGATATTTATGTGGTAGGTTGGTTCATAAGTAATTTAGGTAACAGTGGTATTCTAATGTAGAAGATACAATTGTTTCAAAACGAGTTCGTATCAAATCATTTTGCAGTTATGATAATATACATATCACTCATTGATGATCACTCGTGATGATCACACCTTCTAGTATTTTCAGAGTTTTCAATCATTCAACCTAATCCCTTAAAAAAATGTTAATCCTTAAAAAAAATGTTAATTTGTTTAATCTAGCGCGACAACGAGTATATAAAGTTTTTTTATTCCATAACAACAAGTATATAAAGTTTTTTTTTATTCCATGTGTAGCAGTTTTTAGTATTTAAAAAAATGGTAAAAACTACAAAAAAAATTTCTTCAAGTAAATTAAACAAAGTCAAAAAAATTTTGTTTAAAAAACCAGTTGCTGTAAGTTTATTTTTTTTAGTAAATTTTTTTTAAATAAAAAATAAACTTTTTTAAAAAAAAAATAACTTTTTTTATAGATAGTTAAACCTTATATTCCTGAAAAAGAATATAAATTGCCGCAAGTGTATGTACCTAGAGTGGTAGAGAACAGACCTCTAGAAGAAAAAGATGAAAATATGTATGCAGGCGAACTTGATTATTATGATGATTTGCCTGATATAGATGATAGTAATTATTTATGTTATTGTTTTTTTTTTTTTTTTTTTTAAAATGTAAAATAATTTTGTTTAATGAAAATAATTTTTTTTAAAGAACAAATACGCTTAATGCATGAGTATGAATTTGGAACACCGCAAAGAAGAAATCGTTACTTTTGTCGCGAATGTTGCTCATGTGTCAACAGTGATAGCGTTTGTCGTTTTTGGTTTTACAATAGCTACTGGCGGTGTCGAGTTTTGAAATTGTTGTAATGGTTTGTTTTTTTCCATTTACTAAACAAAACAAAAATTCAAACTTTATATACTCGTTGTCGCGCTTGATTAAACATATTAACATTTTTTTCAAGGATTAACATTTTTAAACAAATATTTTTTTTAAGGATTAACATTTTTTTAAGGGATTAACTTGCTGGTTGGTTGAATGATTGAAAACTCTGAAAATACTAGAAGGCAGGGGCGGATCCAGGGTGTCGCGAATGATGCGCATGCATCAGTCTTTTTTCAATGCTAAATTTAAGTGTATCTCTTTTTCACTTTTTTTTCTTAATAAAAAGTAAAAGTAGAAGTTGGAATCTGGTATTCTCAAAAAATAAAATACTTGTTTGAAACTCGAAAAAAATTCATTTAATTTTATCTCTATAGTTACTTATTCGTTACTTATACAAAATTCCTGCGTTTTGGAGCAACTGATGCAATTGTTCTTCATTAAATACAAATGTGATTAGTTAAAAAAAAAAAAAAGTACGTTTTAACCAATCATATTTGTACTTTTTCACAAATTTTTCCGATCACTTTGTAGCAACTGATGCAATTGTACTCTAAATCATTAATGATTGGTTAAAAAACAGTTTAAACCAATCACTATTTAATAAAATAACAATTGCATCAGTTGCCGCAAAAAACTTTACAAAAAAGATAAGAAATGTTATTTATAACCAATCAAATTTGTAGAAAGTTTAGAACAATTGCATCAGTTGCTCCAAATCGTTCAAATTTGACAAAATTCTGATACGCCACCTGATAAATGTTCTTCGCTTGTAATTTTCGTCATTAGGACTTAGTTTGTAAACTAAAGTTTAAAAAAAAAATGAATTGTTTAGTCTCAAATGCAATTAAGGCTAGACATTTGCCAAATATTCGCAAATATAAAAACCAGTTGACTGAAGAATTGAAAGTTTTAAATAAAATTATTATTTGAACTGAACTGAACTGAAGCTGAACTGGACTCTTATTATTAATAAGAGTCCAGTTTAGCCACATAGTCAGTCTTCTGAAAATACTGAAATGGATCGTTTTATCCCAAAGCAAGAAGATACTAAAGATTATGTTGCTTTAAGGTAAAACCCTATTATTAAAGTTAATGGTATTTTATATTTCCAGCTAGTATTTAATATAAACTGAGCTTGTTTTAGTATACTTTTTATTTTATTTAAGGTCATCTGAAGATGGAAATTGCCTCTACAGTTCAGCTTCTCTTTTAAGCAATTCGTCTCTGAAGACAGTTAATGTATTGAGGCTTCTAACTTCGATTGAATTGTTTGAAAAAGCTTCCTACTATGCGAGGTACTCCCTTTTTGTTAAGCAGGTTGAAAACAATAATTCTAATCTTTCCAGTGTTCTAGTAGCCTGTGTTTCTTTTGAATGTTCAGATCAATTTAAATTAATTAACAGTGAATCAGCTTCTGAAATTATAATAATGGAAGCATTGATCAACTGCCAAGCTAACAAGTTTTCTTCGTTTTTATGTCAAATTGCTTTGTCATCAGTTTTAAATATTCCTATTAGATCAATTTATCCTGATTTTGGCTAAGAAAAATTCAAAAAACTTTTTAATGCAATTATTTTTCCATTTCGTTCAATTAAAAATCAAGATCAAAATGTTTTGAATATTTTATGGTGTAATACTGATATTATGTCAGTGATGCAAAATAATAATAGCTGGACACCGAACCATTTTGTACCAATTATTATAAGCCTAAACTAATTTCTAGCATTAATTAGATTTTGGCTATAAAAAACGATGCTACTTATTCTTTACACTTTTTTAGTCCTAAAACTGAAACAAATAAAAAAAACAACTTGATTCTGCAAAACATGTCAAAATTCAATCTAAAATTAACTTTAAAAAAGACAATGCTTTCATAGAGTTGCCTTTTGAACCTTTTGTAGATTCAAAAATAGTTAAGTCATTAGACTCCAACTCAGTTATTATTCCTTCGTATAATGAATTAAATTCTTTGTATGACGTTTCAACATATCTTGTTTGAGGTAAACTTTTAATTGCTGGCAAAGATGATTCTTTTTTGTTAGATATGATAAACAAAGTATTTTGTCCTAATTCTATGTTTGTTTTTCCAATATCTTTAAATACAAAAAGATCATTTAAATTTGAATGGCTCAGCCAGTTTTCTTGGTTAGCTTATTCTAGCAAAGAAGATGGAGCTTACTGTCTTGCTAGGTGCTAGTATTCCAAATAAGTCTGGAATATTAAATTTAGTTTTCAAGCCCCATCAAGAGTGGGGTAATGCTGTTCGTGATTATAGAAAACATGTGGAAAATTGTGTTTTACATAAAAAAAATCTATGCTTTCATTTAATGCATTGCTTTCACATTGCAATTCCAAAAGTAATGTTATTGAGGTTGATTTAAATAATTCTCGTTTGAAACTTCTTTCTGATAACCGAAAAAAATTAGTTCCAATAATTAAAACAATAATATTTCTTGGTAGAAACGATCTAGCATTTCGTGGATATCGTGATGATAGCAAATATCATCCTGATATTGGGGAATCTTCTACACAAAAAGTAGGAGTTGGTAACTTCATAAAGCTTTTAAATTTTCGTGTTGATGCTGGTGATCAAATATTATCTAATCATCTTTCTTCAAGTCCAAAAAATGCAACCTATATATCAAAAACTACCCAAAACCAACTTATTGATTCTTGTGGGAAAGCAATTAAGGAAGTTTTAATAAAAAATGTCAAGCATTCAATTTTTTTTTCAATTCTTTGTGATGAAGCAGTTGACTGTTCAAATACGGTGTCCTATGATTCAACCGAATCCCTAATTTCAATTTAGAACCGAATATGAGAAATTTATTACACAACCGAAAATATTTACAAAAAAAATTAGAACCGAAAAAATTTCAATCAAGTTTTCGATCGAAAGTCATTAATGATTTTAGAACCAAAAAAATTTCGATCGAATTTTCAATCAAAAGTCATTAATGATTTTAGAGCCGAATTTCATTAAAATGGTTTACAACCGAAAGTTACACATCAAACATTGTATATATATATATATATATATATATATATATATATATATATATATATATATATATATATATATATATATATATATATATATATATATATATATATATATATATATATATATATATATATATACACATATATATATATATATATATATATATATATATATATATATATATATATGTATGTATGTATGTATGTATATATATATTTTAATAGTAAAATTTTAATAATAAAAAAAAAATAGATTAAAAAAAGAAAGGATTTTGTAATTCAATCCAAATTTTTTTGGTTGTAAAATTCGGTTTAAAAACTTTTAGCGCAAGAAAGGATTTTGTAATTCGATCCTGCAATGAAATTATACTTTTCGGTTCTAAAATTTTCGGTTGTGAAATATTTCGGTGATATTTTCGAGGATAAATATTTTCGGCTCTATCATGTGACACGTTCAAATACTGAACAAATGTCACTTGTTTTAAGATATGTAAATTCAAATAATGAGATTTGCGAGGATTTCTTAAGATTTATTGATTGCAAGACTGGTACATCTGGTCTTAGTCTATCTCTAAATGTACCTAATGCACTTCAAGAGTTCGGACTTGATATTCAAAATTGTAGAGGTCAAGGGTTGACCTCTACAATTGCAAGACGGTGCGGGTTGTATGGCAGGTGAGTATAAAGGAGTTGCTTCTCGAATAAAAGCTCTTAATCATAAAGCTATATTTGTTCATTGTGCAAGCCATAGATTTAGTTTAGTAGTAGCAGCTGCATGCCAAGTTCAAAAAGTAAAAAATCTTTTGGCCAAGTAAAAGAAATTTCTTATTTTTTTAACTTATCTCCTAAACGTAGTAACTGTCTCAAAAAATATTCAAGTCCAAATCAAGAAAAAATAATAGATACTTGTTGAACAAGATGGGTTCAACAACTGAGAGGTGTTGATGTTTTTTTTGATAATTTTATACTTATTATTCATGCTTTAGAGGAGATGGGATTAAATGAGTCAAAGGAATATAACAGTGAAACTGCTTCCAAATCCTCTACTTTTTTAAGATTATTAACAGATTTCTCTTTATTTTGTAAGTTTAGTTATTACAAAACAATTAATGGATTTTTTTTATGCAATTACTGTAACTCTTCGAACTAAATCTTTTGACATATCCCAGCAGTGTTTTGAAATAACTAATCTAAAAAATCTGTTATTAGAAATTAGAAATAAAATTGATATATATCACACTGAATGGTACGCTATCGCTCTTAGTTTAGCCAAAACTCTTGATATACAAGAAGTGAGACCTAGATTGTGTGAGACCTAGAATGTCCAGGTTTACCGGGATAATTATCCAACAAATAGAGTTTGTGACTATTTTAAACATAGCATTACTTCTCCATTAGTTGAAAATCTTATTAATGAGCTAGATAATAGGTTTCCAGAAAATGACATGTTTGGTTATAAAGGTCTAGCAGCAGTTCCTTCAACTGTACTATCCAGAATACAAGTTAAAAAACCATGGAAATCTGATTTTTTATAAATTTTTAAATTTCTATTCATCTGATATGCCTCATTTTACTTCAATACATGCTGAGTTAGATTTATGGGAATTATTTTGGAAAAACCAGTCAAGTATTCCTTCAACTGTATCTGGTACTTTAAAGTCCATTGACATGAGAGGTTTTCCAAATATAAGGACAGCATTTATAATTTTAGGAACAATTCCAATAACAACTTGTGAATGTGAAAGAAGTATTTCAGTTATACGTAGGCTAAAAACATACTCCAGAAGAAATATAATTGAGTCTCGCATTAACTCTTTAGCATTAATGTCCATAAATCAAGAAATTTTTCCAGATGTTGAAGTCAGGTGTAAGACGTTTAGATTTAGCTTTTATTTAGTAGTGTACTAACTTTTATTTTACTTTTTTCTAATTTGATTTTTACTAATATTGTGTGTGTGTGTGTGTGTATGTGTGTGTGTGTGTGTGTGTGTGTGTGTGTGTGTGTGTGTGTGTGTGTGTGTGTGTGTGTGTGTGTGTGTATTTAAAATATAGAACTTCAATAAAAAAATATAACAAAAATTATTATAACACAAAACATTTTAAAATTAAAAAAAAAAAGAATCCAGATATGGAGGGCTAACCTTAGGCAAGATTAATAATATAAGATTAATAATATAAAATAAAATAAAGATAAAATCCAGAAATGGAGGACTAACCTTTATTATTATATTTCTAGTTACTTAACCTAATATTACTTACCTTTAATAAATAACCTAATATTACTTTACATGACGTGCCTCTCAAGAAAAGGAAAGAATCCATAAATAGAGGGCTAACCTTGGGCAAAATGACAGTATACAGATGAAGTGCTAAGTCCTATGGCTTACCTTCTCGTTGGTGCACTTTGTTAAGTAAATTAGGCTTAAAATTACATGTCTAATTTATGAACAAAATAGCCAAGGCAACATTTGTAAAAATTTCTGCTAAAAATGGATACTGCAAAAGAAATACAATATTTAGTTACTATTCAATGATATAAACAGCGACGCCACTCGTAAAAAAAGCTGCCTGGGGCGTGTCCGCCCCACCCTCGCTACGCCTTTTAATGTTTCTCCACTTTTTGTATTGACTATACTTAAACCCTAAAGAAGTTGCGGGGGGGGGGGGGACGTCAATAAAAATATTTCGCATCACCCATTTAAAATGCTAGATCCGCCCCTGAGAAGGTGTGATCATCACATACGACCTTTGTCTGTGATATTTAGATAAACTTTACTTTCTAAAAATCAAATTATATGGTCAAGTAATCTTCATTCAATGATTGTTATTTGATATTTCAATTGAGTTTTTCTACCTCATTTTCTATATCTACGACTAATTTCTCCATGTTAGTTTGTTTTTTTCTTTAAAGTATATGTACAAGGTCTACAATAAAGTATAAATAACTAGGATGACTTTTTTTTATTGATTTTTTTTTTTTTTTTTTTTTTTTTTTTTTTTTTTTGCCGTTGATAAATATTACAAAAAAGAAATTACAATAAAAGAAAATCCTGGCCGGAGCAAGAAGAAGACAGGTTGTCTTATCACCGAGCCCCGTCACACAAAAATTTACATGCACAATAAATGATAAAAGACAAAAAGACAGTATAAATACAAAAGCAAAAACAAAAATACTTCAGCAATAAAATAATTTGTTGCTAACAATCTTCCAGCAGAATAATTTTAAAAACAAAAAAGTAAAAACGACAGAAAGTTTCAAATCATGAAAGTTATAAAAACACACAAAAAAAAAAATGCGTTGTTTAATTAAAAAAAAAGCAATATATGTAAACATAAGTATTTGGGCTAATTATTTAATATCATCAAAAATATGAACGAAAAAGACAATTTTATTTTCGTTATCTTTTATACTAATGGTTTGAAACCATTTTAATAAAAGCTAAAAGAAAGTGTTAAAGATTTAATTTATTTTTAAGTGATTTAGTTTAAACCTTTAAGTTGTTTTCAAAAAAGATATTTGAAATATAATATATCGAATTCCATGTTTAGTAAATGCCGTTTTGAATCATCCTTAAAACTTTGCAAAGTGCAGTTTAAAACGAAGTTTTGTTTTTTAATAAAAATTGTAAGAAATTTTTTTCAAACTAAAGGTCCCCGATATTGAATTTGGTACGTGCCTAATATAAGAAGGTTTATGGGAACCACAAAGTTATTTACTGAAAATTTGGTTATATATTTATGGGAGATTTCATCAAAGTAGGATTGAAATGTTTCTGGAGAAAACCCAAGTTTTGCTTTAAACATAAATAACATTACTTGATCAATATTAAGCTTATAAATATTTAAAGCTCCAAGCTGACGTAAGAAAGGTTCGCATTGTGTTTTTCTATTTGCCCCAAGTTATTGAGTATTGATCCTTATTGTATTGATAAATATTGATTAAGAGTTTGTCTGACACGATGGTCGTCCCGCACTCAGGCTCTTGAGCCCTACGTTCTCGTTATTTGATGTAAATAAAATATTGATATTTATTTTTAAATGGAAAAAATCATAATGAGCAACGTGAAGCTAAAAATTTGATTAATTATTTTGAACAATTTTCAACAGTTGTTTTGATAGTACAAAGTATGTTACTAGAACCCATAAATATAGTCTCAAAAATAATGCAAGACCCTCGTGAAAGCATAGAAAAGTCTGTTGAGATGCTTTCATCCCTCCTAACAATATTCCAGACTAGAACGAATAACTGGGAGTCTGTTAAAAGCAATGCTAATGCGTTGTCAGCTACGTGGAATATTGAATCATCTTTTTTTTAAAAAAAAGATTTCACCGTACAAAAAATTCTTTGATGAATTACAAATAGATGAGCGAATTGAAAAAAGCGAACAACGTTTCAAAGCTGAGCTGTATTATAAAGTAATGGACATAATAGTTAATCAATCAACTATTAGATTTGAATCCATTTGACAATTATGATAGGTGATAGACACTTTTCATGTGCCTATCACCTATCTATCTTATGGTTTCATCTGATAAAACTCTGGAAGAATTGGAGGTGTTACAATTGGAATACCCCTCCGACATTTCACCTAGTTTTGGACCTCAACTGCCCTTGATTTAAATATTGTTTCTATGATCAATTAAAAAAATTTGCTACGTTAAACCAAATTGCTGAATACTTTTAATTCAAACCGCAGCCTCAAGTAGTTACCGACATTATTGCAGCATGCCTCATTTTTTTAACTTTACCGATGACGATATGTAACTACGTCACTAGTAGATAGTCACCGTCTGTTCGTCATCCATAAAAAATAATCAGGCTGAATCCAGTATAATTATAGAAAAAGATGAAATTCAATTTTTAAATGGTATAAATAATTTTAACCTTGTAGGGTATTAACTTAAAATATATAATGACAAATAGATACTTAAGGTAGAAATTAACCAACCTTTTGGTATTTTAGAAGTTACAGAAACAATTGTAGTTGATGAACTTCTGCATGTTTCATTGTTCTCTAAATTATTTTATGTTCTATTGCTTCCGTGGTTTGAAAATATTAGCTATGTATTGCACACAAAAAAATGTGTATTGGAGAATTTTCCAGCCTATATAAAAAATTACGTAGAAGAAAATAGTTTGTCAAACAATTTAATAACTGAACTCAATAAAATAAAATACCAAAAACCAGTTAATTTGCCAAAGTTTTCATTAAATCTTTTACAATATTCTCACAGCAAAATCCAAGATTCTTGTTTTAAGCAAAAAAAGTCTTAAAACAAAAAAAAAAATGACTTGTCCGCCACGTAAGAATATTTTTTCTTGTTTCAAGAATTTTTATTATTAAAACAAGAATTTTTTTTTTAATATAAGAATTTCTTTTCTTATTTTAAGAATTTTTTTTAATAAAACAAGAACTTCTTTTCTACGTTTCAAGAACTTATATTCTTAAAATTATGTATTTTTTTCTTGTTTCAAGAATTTATATTCCTTAAAAAAAATCATTTTTTACTTGTTTCATTGTTATTTTTATTTAAAATAAGATTCTATTTTTTTTTTCAATAATATTTCCCCTGAACTATAAAACAATATTACAAAAGTACTTTTTCTATGGAAAAAATGAAACATTATTTTGAAATTAGGATGATATATAATAAGAATATTCAACAAGCATTTACACATTTAAACAACAAATCTAATTGTTGAAATAACAAATTATTTTTTGGAATGTTTTATTATTGTTTATGCTTGCAGCGGCAATACTCCTTCTATGTCTAAAAAAAGTGTACTCCAATAAGTTCCATCACGAAGTCAGAAAATGAAAAACTTCATAAAATAATCTTTTGCCGCACATAATAATCTCCATTGTCTGTTACGTACAGATAAGGATTTCTTATACCTGAAAATAAATTTTGCAAACTCAAAATTTAACAATAATATATTTTCATATCTTAAAATGTCGACAATTTATAACTCATTTTAGTTTTACTAATTTTGAGGGTTGTGTATGCATGCATACCTACCTGTATTTGGGTGGCGGTGGGCGAGGAACTGCCAACTTGTGTATTCCATAATGCAAAAGTGTATCAATATCTTCATTCTTGCTGAGTCAACTGTGACAGAAGACTTTAATACATGTGCCATGTCGCTAACAGTCTGAATTAAATAATAATAAAAAAAAAAAGCATACAACTTTAAAAAGCAGAGAAAACTTATAGAATAACCCATTAGAGGACATAGCAGTTTTGAAAATACCTTCTCATTTAAAAAAGGATTTGTGATTTCCAAACACTATTTCATTTTATCCAATAAATATATGAAATCACAAATAAATAAAAAAATAATAATTTTACCAACAGCACATTAGGTACACATTGATATTTCTCTAAAAATGCTGCAACTCTATCAACTCTCTCAATTGGAAATTTATTTACCCAGGTTAATAAATTAAAATTCTATACTTAGTTCAATTAAAATGCACCAGAACAAAGTTCTAGTGCATTTTAATTGATCATGTTATAAAAATAAGGATAAAAAATGTAAAAAATTAAAATTAATTAATAATACGAAATTTACTAATTGAAAAGTATTGTTTTCTTTACTTACTTTACTTAGCATGTATTTGGAAACTTGCAATTGCTTAAAAGAAAACACACACATATATGTCATATATGTGTATGTATGCAACATAAACATGGATATTTAGAAATAGTACTAATACTAATCTTAAGTAAAAACCAATTGTATAATAATAGCAATAATAATATTAAAACAATTATAACGAGGTAACTAATGTTAACAATTATATTTATATCAATATAATAATAATAATAGTAATAATAATAATAATAGTAACAATAGTATTACTAAATATTAAATTTAATATTAAACAATAACAATAAGTAATAGTGATATGAATAGAAGTAAAATAACTTTGATATTTATATTACATATATTCATACCAAGAGCAATAATAATGACCCACAATGAGTCCAATATTTTACGAACAGTAATTACATTTCTCCAAAATAAAAAGACATA
>NC_061156.1:42917493-42949993 GCF_022113875.1 Hydra vulgaris | reverse complement strand
ACGGCGTAATTTGTCATCATATTATGATGACAAGTTATTTTTTAATGAAATGTACAAGATGAAGGTGTATAATTTAAAATAAGTATCAACCATGTTCTTTAGAGGAAGTTGGAGACGACCTAAAAAGATTAAATTACTTTAATCAAAGAATGATTGGAATCATTAGGGAAAAAATTAAAAAGCTTTCTAGTGGCAGACAATTAAGCTGCGATATAGAATTAGTTTATTAGCTAATTCTGTTTAATTTATTAGTCATTCTTATAAACAAACACAAATGTAGTTATTAAACGCAGCATATACGATAACTCATCAGTAAAGAACTTTAAAAACTCAGTTTCTGTTTCTTTTTTACTTTTTTTATTGAAATATGGCAGCCCTATTCTTAATTTAAAAATTCTTCGGCCAACATTCACTGAGGCGCTTTACATGATATATGATATTTCACTAAAAATATGATATTTGTTTGATATCAGATATTTCACTAAATGAAATATTACAGTGTTTTTTCTGGAACAAGTAGTTTCATAGCTGTTCATATTTTATACCATTTGAAATAATTATTATTTCTAAAGGAGAACAGTTTGGCAATTTGTTTGGTGTCACATGTTATAGACAAATATAGAAATACAGCGCCAGCTTACTACTAGTAACGTTACCTCTTATATCCAAATTTCTATTTGCTGTATTAGTTATTTTCTTCGAGGTAGTTTATAAGTTATGTGTTTACTACCCAATCTAAGTTCTTTGACATTATAGATAAAGCTAATATGCGGAATTCCTAACCTAATCTTTGAAAAATCCCTTTTGGATGGCGTAACCTGTAAGAAGTATTTGATGTTGTGACTTAATGGTTTTTGTGTTACCAAAGCCAATCTCCATGTTAATGTTTTTTAGTTACTTTTTTTAACAAAAAATTTGCAGTGATGTAAAAAAAAGGTATTTTTCAAACGAAGTTCTTTAATTTTGTAAAGGTCTTCTTCCGATTGTGAGCTAATGAAGTGAAATATTCACAAAACTTATATCATTTAATCTAACAATCTAATTTTGAAGTTTTAAAAAGTAAAAAACATGGCTGGTCTGAATAGAGTAAAGGTAAAGATTAGATTGTTCTAATTTGTTTAAAGCTAAATCCATAAACAAATATTACTTTTTTATCTATATTACATCATTAAATATATCAACCCATGTTCAGACGTATTTGTGACGAGCGCAAAAAAGCAAATAAACATTTTTATTTTATGCAGCTAAACTGAAGAATTGACGTAGTTATTTTACTTACATTATCAATTTTATTCAAAAAGAGAAACGGCGTGTGTAAAAATATGGTTTGAAAATATTATGTTCAAGTTGAAACATTTTTTTTCATTTATAACTTGTCAATCAATTTTTTATATATTGCGGTATTGCGTAAGGGAGATCGGGGCAAGGTGTCATCAGGGGTAAGTTGACAAATTGCGTTTATCTGCAAGGCCTTTAATCAGAAAGTGCCAATAATCTCAGGAAACCTTCTAAGTTGACTACAGGATTTGCGCATGCGCATAAAAGATATTGTGATTTATGTGTTTTTTCCATATTTTTTGTAACTTTTACAACTCCTTTATTTTTTTGATTTTTAAAAGTAAATGCATCGAGTGCACATAAACTTGATTTGAGTTATATCTTGCATGGTTCAGTGAAATCTGTCAAACTATCCATTTTTTTATGATTTACCTTTTTCAAGGATCGGTAGGGGAGTTTGTGACCAAATAGCTGACGGGGTTAGTTGGCAAAATATTGGCGGGGCAAGATGACCTTATATTTCAACTAAACCCAATTGCGATAGAACGTAAACTTCAAGAGTTTTCAAATTTTAATTTTATAATTTTTTGAAATATTTTATTAAAATCGATTAGACAGATAGTCAGATATTATAGTTAGATAGACAGATATTATAGTTTCGCAAATGATCTATGTGATCTATCGATCACATAGATCACATGCGAAACAAAGAAAAACAGAGATGGCTATAACTCCTCAAAATGTAATAAAAAATGCTGTTGATGCTGTCTTATTGAAAGGAAAATCTATACAAAAAACAGCCAAAGGCTTTAATATTTTGATGGAAAAAGTTTGTCCCGATACTGCAAAAAGCAACAACATCATGGTCAGCAAATATCAGGTTACATAAAATCTAGACAGGTCAGTCTATATATATATATATTATAACTGTGTTTTGTTTGTGTGTGCATATGTGTGTGCATATATATAGTGTTTTTTATTTTAATATTGATGTTGTTCATTTAGGTATTTACTGATTTACAAGAAGATTTCTTGAAACAATGCGTGACTAATGCTTCTGATATTTATCACGGACTTTCTCCTAAGGAAGTGAGGAAACTAGCTTATCTGTAAGGAAAAGCAAATAGCATAAAAATGCCTCATAGTTGGAGTGCAAATAAAGCAGCTGGAGAGGACTGGTTCAGTTCTTACTTTATTGAAAGTACAATAAAGTACGAAAGAACAACCCGTTTTGCTGCTAATAGACAATCATGACTCTCATCTTTCAGCAGAGGCTTTAGATTACTTTAAAGAAATTGAGGTATTGGTTTGTTTTTATTTCCTCCTAATTGCAGCCACAATCTTCAACCTCTAGATCGAAGTGTATTTGGACCTTTTAAAAAATACACAAACATGCTTGCAATGCATGAACAACAATTCACCCTGGTTCCACAATGTACAGTATACCAGGTATTGTCGGTAACTCATTTCCATTAGCATGTACCCCTAATAATATCAAGGCTTGTTTTGCAAAAACAGGATTTTTCCTGCTAAATGTTAACATTTTTAGTGAACGCAATTTTATGCCAGCCTATACCACAAGTAGACCAACTTCGAAACAAAACTGTACTGTGGAAAGTACAGCGCTAAATATAAGTAATATAACAGACTTTACAATATCAAAGAATAACATTTTTCAGGGTGTTTTGAATAAATTTGACATAATTATAACTGAATATATTTTCCGCAGGTTAGAGGGTATAACACATATTACTCATCATTTAACGTTTGGACCCTTCTTTATTCATATACAGATGTCAGAGAGGATGGATGACTAGAACCCAGCTGAACCATGGAAAAGAATAACTTGCATCATGATGAATCGTGCCGGCTATTAAAGTAAGGATGTTATAACTGCTGCCAATGCTCCCTGAACACAGTAAAAACAATCAGACATGAACTAGAGACTTGTAATAGTGACTAAGAGGCTTTAGCAAGAAGAAAGATCCATAGCAAACAATCTGATTGCGTTCGTACAGCAGAATTCCTCAAAGATTTGCACGAAAAGATGTTGAAGAACTCTGGCATTGGAATTCGGGCTTTGTCACGAGAAAATAATTTTTCATTCTCCTTTAAGAAGCTTGCACTCAATGAAGACCTTCGCTACTACTCATACAAGCGCCGCAAAAGTTGTTTGCTCACAGAAAAAACCTGTGAAAATTGTTCGATAAAAGCGAAGAAACTTTTGAGCAAAGTGAAGCATCCTGCTGAACCACAAATAATCTGGTTTTTTTTCTGATGAGAAAAACCTTTGCAAGGATCAAGAACACAACATACAGAATAACAGATGGCTTGCATACTGTTCAAAGGACATTCCTCATGTAATGCAGACTAAATTTTCCCAAACTGCTATGGTTTTCGGATGCGTGTCCTCTTTGGGCGATGTAATGCCACCACATTTTTTCAGAGAGGACCTCAGGTTGAATTCAAATGGAGTTGCTAAAGGCTGTAGTCAAGCCCTGGATAACAAGGTTAGCGAATAGTAGGCCATATGTATAGCAGCAGGATTCGGCCCCTTGCCACATCTCTAGAAAAAGTCAAAAACGGTTGTCTGAAAATTTTTACGACTTTACCAGTCCAAATGTTTGGCCTCCCCAAACCTTAACCCCATGGATTATTTTGTATGAGGCGCAGTTAAAAAAGAAACCAATTGCTGTGCCAGTAATACAAAAACCCAGTTAATGGATAAAATTAAGAGTGTGTTTGAGGCCCTTCCCAGGGAGTCTGTAGCATCAGCTTGTTTCAGTTTTCGAAGCAGGATTGAAGCTATGATTGATGCTAATGGTGGTTATATTGAGTAAAACTTGTAGAAAGTATTTTAATTTCTGTTTTTTTAATTTTTTTTAACCTGTAGAAACTGGTTGCTCAAAAGATACAGAACCACGCATTTAAGCATAACAGTGTACACAGCGCATCTACAGAGTAAACTGTAGTTCTATCGTCTGAAGATTTAAAACCATTCAAAAAAGCAGAACCAAGAAAAAGAGTTAATAAAAAAATAAACCACATCAATTCTTTCAGATTCACCAAATAAAAATGTTTTAAAAATAGAAAAAGAATCAGCTAAAAAGAAAAAGTTAGCAATTGAAGAGAGAAAGCAAGCAACAAAGTTAAATAAAAATAATATTAAGATAGGTAAAATATCAACTAATAAAGTATACACTTAATGGAAAAAATTTTGAATCGTCCAAATAGCTCTGTAGAAAAGGAGTGTTTTTGTTTGATTTGTGTTAAAGTTTTAGTGTTTTTTAACTAATTTTTTATCAGAAATAATAATTTATCTCAAAAAATGCTAAGTTGGCACTACCCCTACCCCTTTAATTTAAATTTTTGTATAATCTGTTGAAAAATATTAATGCAAATTTAATCTAGTTGGTACAAATATCAATAAAAAAAAATATAGCAGCATTGAAATCTGTTTTAAAATGAACAAATTGCAAGAGTTAAAATCAAAACTTTGTGGCTTTGTGGTATACATATTAATAGACTTAAACTTGTTTGTATTTTGAATTATATTATTTTAAGTTTAAGTCATTTTGTTTAAAAAGTTATTAGATAAAAAATCAACAAATATATTTATATCTTCAGTTTAATATCAATTAAGCTTACTGAATTTGACTCGTTTAGAATTTTATAAATAATAGCTATTGCTATTTCTGAAAATATAACAGGTTGTATACTGATAATTGCTAAGGCGTGGCTCCGATAAATTAACATTTTCACAAAAAACATTAGTTCAGAAGAGTTGGCAAAGATCTGCATCTGGAGAAAAATAAACTTCAAAAAATGTGCTATGCTGCATACAATTCAAGGCTGGTAAGGAATCTTTGCTTGAAGAGTGTGTAAAAGAATAACCCTTTTAATAAGTTTCCAATAAAAACAATGTCAAATTAAACAGTTTGTGCTCTTCGTAGGTATTTATATACAAACCAAAAAAAACTCTTTTTTTCAAAATTGTTTTTTATCTTGTAACAGTGTTCATATTATTCTACATTTTTAAAATGTGAACATACTTGATATTAAAAACTATTACAGCTAAAAATGACTGAAAAATATTTTTATAAGTTTTCCATGCATTACTGGGTACATTTTACCATTTCATGAAACTTATTGTACATGTGAAAGCTGGTGTTTTTAATTGGTCTGTTCTCCTTTCAGTACTTCAAATAGTTTTCTGAAACAAGCAGAGATTTCATTACAAATATATATTTTACTACCCTGATACAATTGAAAAAAGAGGTACAACAACAACGGTTATATAGATAGAGAACTATTGAAAAAAAAATCAAACAGGGATTTAATTATTGTACAGATGCCTGTTTAATATCATGCAACATTTCAAAAGTTCGAATCGGTGCTCTCAGTAATTTTTTGAGCATTTTCTTTAAAAAGAAAAACTGGATCAATATAAAAGTTATAGTACAGATTTTTATTTATTTTTATTTCTATTATTTATTTTTATTTAACGACTTTCCACCTGTTACAAAAATAAATTTACCTGGACCATCAGTATAACACCATTACTTCACAAACTGATTGGTCATTCTTAAGAGGAAATTTTAAATAATGAGGTAAGTGGTTTGGGAAGTCTTTATGATCCTGGGTTAAAAGGGAATAACAAAATATTAAGATTGGTACATACTAGACTCTCAAGAAAAAAATCCGAAATTGTGAATTTAACAGACACCATTAACTTAATGTGGATATCATCTGATCTATTTTTTTTGACAAGAAATACAACTCAAAACCATTCTGCAAATTTTGGTATGAATGAGGACATTCCGATAAATATTTTCATAAAAAATTGTTTCTAATAACATTTTATCTGAAGATGACACATATTTTAAAATGTTAACATATGAATAAATTATGTTTTTTAAAACTTCTTGTGCACAAATACTTGTCTACAAGAATGAAAACATGCAATCACATGGATAGCTCTAGAAAGACTCTCATCAAGCTGATATAGACCTAGTAAATATTCTTTTGGTAACATCAGATCTTGACATCTCAGTATTAACTCACTCTGAGAACTGTCAAGTTAATAAAATAGGGGAGAGTGGGGAAAAGTAACACAGCCTGAAAATTCCAACTATAAGAGGTCCTTAAACAATATATATATATATATATATATATATATATATATATATATATATATATATATATATATATATATATATATATATATATATATATATATATATATATATATACATATATATATATATATATATATATATATATATATATATATATATATATATATATATATATGTATATATGTATATATCTTATACTGCTGAGTTAGGTGAGCATGATGATGTCATACTCACCTAACTTTAAATAGCCTGCTGCCGGGGGCTTCAGTACATACATCAACTGACAAATAGCCTGACTCGCAGTGGAGTGCTGCGAGTCAGGCTATATATATATATATATATATATATATATATATATATATATATATATATATATATATATATATATATATATATATATATATATATATATATATATATATATATATATATATATATATATATATATATTCGTCTTATTTTAAGAACTATTTTTGTTAAAAATATAATATTCTTTTATATTCTTAACAAATATAAGAATATAATATTCTTTTATAAATATAAAAGTTGTTTCTATTGCTTTAAACTATTTGTACCTTAATTGTAGTTAGCAAACATTTTAAATTTTATTTTATTTTTATGATTGTTATTTTATGATGGTATTTTTTTTTGAACTTTTTTGTTACGTAACTTTATTTATTACGCAACATTCCCTTAAGCTTTTTACGTAACTTTGTTTATTACGCAACATTCCCTAAAGCTTTTTATGTAACTTTATTTATTACGCAACATTTCCCAAAATAATCTTATAATCCGTAATTATTCAATAGAACATATTGCAAAATATTTTGTTGATAACGTCAATAACAATCAAAATGTTTTTTGCCCACTTAGCTTGTGAACAATTTACTGTGCGGCACACAGTGGGGCAGAATTGCTTCAAAACTGGACATTTGACAAAAATGAAAAATAGCGTTGTGAAACATTTTTTGGTGGTAATATATAAAGTTTGTGGTCTATTTTATCCACGTGTTTTTTTCAGGATAGGACTGACCTTTAACCCTGTAGAACCTATAATCTAGTTCAACTCTTTTGTTTAAAAAATAACTCGCATGCGCGAGTTATTAGTAGTACTTTGTTTTTATAGTGTTTAAAGCTGAAGCTTATTAAAAGTTCCAAATTTTATTTAGGGATTCTTTAACTTTAGGTTTGCCGCTATCTATTGCCAATGAAAAAATAGTTTTAAAGCGCTTAAAATAAACATTAATAGGTCTTAAAATATTTAAATAATTATTCGCAAATATTGTATTGTCCGGCACTCACAAAACAAATCTACTAAAACCCTGCAAAACCAAGCTTGCAACATTATTAAGTTAAAAGTGCATTTAAAATATTTTATTTTTATTTAATTTTTTAAAACAATGCGCTTTTTGTTTATGTCCTCACTTAGAATACAGTTTCAAACTTTTTTTATAATATACGTTTAATATTATTTTTTCATGCAAGCTTTTTATTTTTTTTTTTTTTCTAATATCACTTACCAATTTTATAAAAAATCTTTCTCGGGTTTACTCAAAAATACATAAAAAACGTCTGACAATTGTAAATAAATGTTTAAAAATCTATGGAGTAATTTTTCCTAAGTCTGACAAGTGCCCCTTAAAATTATTATTTAACTAAAAAATTCCAAACAAAAAAAAAATAATTTTGTCTAGTTTTAATGCTATTCTGCCCCATTATGCGGCGTGGGATTTAATATTCATTATTAAAGGATTATAAAAAAGCACTTAAGCATTATTCACATCAATTGTGTTATACAAAAGTCTATGGTACCCCCTGTTTCTTGTGTGACAAATAGATGAACTTTGAAAGTAACTAAAAAATCGATTTCATTAATCTTGGGATAAAGATTACCCCACATTGTCTTTCAGTAACGCTGGGTTCCATCAAAAAAGTATTACTAAAAAATTTCGTTAAAATGACATTTTTCATTTCCAAAATAAAAGTATTAAACACTTAAAAATGCTTTTTAAGTGTTTAATACTTTTATTTTGGAAATGATTAAAGATAAATTTTCATAAAATAATACACCCAAAAATTAGGTATATTTTTAAAGTTTAATTTTTTATCATAAAAAGTGTTTCTCTGTACTTTAAAATTTATAAAGTATTTACAAAATATTGTAGTTTTTTATCTGCATATATCAGTCTGCATATACCTTCTTGAACTACCAGATAGAGAACTTCGTCTATTGTTTCTTGAACTACCAGATAGAGAACTTTGTCCATTTGGAACAGTTCTTATACTTTTAAAACAGGTTCTCATACTTTTTAATATTAAATTTGAAATTCAAACTACGTAAACTTGTTCTCTTAAAAATAAATTTATGCAACTTAAAATTAAATTTAAATATTATTTTATAATTATTTTTTACATATTATAAACTATTTTTGGCCAGATTCTATTTATATCTGCAGTTAGATAAAAACTATAAATTCAAGCCTTGCAAGGAAAATATGGGAGGGGTGGGGATGTCCTCAAAAAAACGTTGGATTTAATCATACTTGCCAAAACATCAAATGTGTCAGGGAAGACGAAAGCAACTGTATTATGAAAGTAGTGTAGAGAGATTGAAAAAGGGTTGGATTTGGAGGTGTAATTTAGTCTGGTTCAGTCATAAAACTATTTTTTCTTCTTTTTTGTTTTTATGTAATATTCACCATTTAAATATTTCATGTTTGTTTATTTTATAATTTGAACTCCTGAAAAGCAGTTCTCATTTTTTAGGAAAATGCTTTGCAAGGTGCAGAAAAATACAGAATACATAAATCTGTTTCGAGTGTCATAAGTTTGTTTAAAGAAAAAAGCGCAAACAAATTGAAGTTTATTTTTAGATAATTTAATTGGCTTTTTAACGTATTCAAATCAGACTTCAATCAGAAAAAGCCAGGATAGGGATTATAAAAAAGTTCAAGAAGATTAAACCTTCCTACGAGAGACGAGAGAGAATGATGATGATTTCTGGGGTAGACATTTGAAAAAATGGGTAAAAATTTGAAAAAAGAATTTTCATGCATTTAAAATAGGCTTTTAATAATTTTAATGCTATTTTAATCATCTTTTTTTTTTCTTGCATCAGCAAACAAAGATTTGCCTGATATCACAAATAAAAAAATTAATAAAATGCTTGCTCATTAATGTTAAGCCAAAGATATTCAGAAAAGGTCCATCCACAGAAGTGTCTAATTTAGACTAGACAAATCTGGTCAGGGTTAGGGTTAGGGTTATTTTTAAATTTTTAAAAATAAGTTTAAAACTCATATCTTTTTTGCTTATCGTTTAACAAATCCATAAAATATGAGTCTAATAAAATCTTTTAATTTTGTAGTTCATACTTTGCTTCAACTCCAAAAAAGTTACAAAAAGTATCCACTCATCCCATACTCAGTGGGCACGGAACCTAAAAAAAGACGTCTTTTGAATGTTCTAAAGACGTCCAAAACTTTCAAAAGACGTTTGAAAGACGCTTTTCTTACGTCCCGTGCCCACTAGGCACTGACTTTAACAACTATCATTAAAGCTTTAATATTCATAAAACCAAGAACCTCACAGCTTATGTGACTGGTTAAAATAAAAAAAGTATTTTCTAAGATGCTAGTAAAACTGAAAATGTTTTTCATCCCCTTCAAAAAAATGGCTCTTTGAAAACTTAAAACTATTGGGGAAAAAACTTTTTCCATCAAAGTATATAAAGTATCTTGAAGTATTACTTGAAGAAAACCATCAATGGAGACTCGATGAAAACCTTGGTATAATCAGCTAAATAATCCTAATAAAAAAAACTTTTAAAAAGCAAACACTATGCTTTTTCTAATTTGTTACTATGTTCCTATTCATTCCCTCTAGATTGATTTATTATTTATTGTTCTATTCTCATCTTAGCTATTGTTGTATTATTTAGAGACACAAAAGTAATTTTTATCCCATATCACATTACTAGTTAATAATTTCACCAATGCGATTCAATAATCTGAAAATCCAAAACTCTGCAATCTTGTCAAGTATTATTATTGTTTTTAAATTTTTATTTTTTCTTAAATAAATCATCATAATCCTGTTAAACATTGCACCTGAAGGGATGGAAAAACTGGTATGTTATGCTCTTTTTAAAACAATTAAATTTGGTAAGTGTAACAATAATGTATTCTTTTCTAGTCCTTAGAAGTCTAGCAGACGTCCATTGGATTAGACGTTTAACAGATGTCTATTGAATTTGAGCTTCTTAGACGTCTAACAGATGTCCCCACGACGTCCGTCAAACGTCTTAGGACGTCTAATGCCCACTGAGATTGAACCAGTATATTTCTTTAATGAAAAAAAAACGATCTAAAGAGAATATAATTTTATCAATGCTTAACAAAATCAAATTTCAATATTTTTTTTATTAGAGTGTGTTGCTTTAGAGTTTCTCTCGCTGGGGCGGATCCAGCATTTTTTGGTCGTTGAGATAGCTAACTTCGAGACATGGAGCAAACTCCAAACATTTATATGTTTATACTTATGTCAAATAAGGATGCTTTGCAAAAAATTGCGATGATTGGAAGCTGGGAACAAAAAAGCCCCAAAATTTATGCCCCCTGCCCCAAACGTGAGAGTAACAAGTTGATGAAATATTTTTTGTACTATTCTCAACTAGACTTATATTCATCGATAAATTTTATATTTTATAGTAAAATATTTTAGCGTTCGAAAATTATGACCATATAAAGTTTAAACCCCCCTCAATTTGAGGGGGCTGCAAATTTTATATGATCACAATTTTTGAATTTTTGAGAGATAATACTATGAAACTTAAAATTTATCGATGAATATAAGTCTAGTTAAGAATAGTACAAAAAATATTTCATCAACAAATATAAACATATAAATGTTTGGAGTTAGCTCCATGTCTGGAAGTTAGCTATCTCAAAGAGCAAAAAAAGCTGGATCCGCCCCTGTCTCTCCGTACTATAATTAAACCCGTCGTTTAAAAAAGGACACAACTTTTAACAGTTAGTTAATAAACTTTAATAAAAAATATCTGTATGTAATATTTTTTGCTTATAATAAAAAAAACTTACAAAAGTTACATATGTTTTTTTTATTTATCTACTCCTATGTTTAGTTTCTTTAGTATCATAGATATTTTTTTGTTTATTTTAAAAAGTTTTAATAACTGGACTTGTGAACTTTTCGAATGAGAGGTTTAATCGCAGTTATAAGTACATAACGCATAAGTGGTTTGTTTTGTGTTATGTATTCCAATGTCAGGAATGCTTTTTTTTTTACTGCTATCGATTTTTCCTATTTATTGTAAAGTTAATGTTTATTTTGATAATAATGCTGGTGGTCATAGAAATTATCGCTGCTAATATTAGTACTGCTCTCATTTTTTTACTGTTGCTATAACTACTAATATTTATGTTAATTTAGCTCATTTATTACCAATACGTATTGTTTCAATTTTTTATGTTGTAGTTTGTTGTTTTTTAATTTAAGATGAATTTTTTATATTATTATGCATGCAACTTATATAGATGTTTTTATTAATAACAAATACCAATTATTTTTTAATTTTGTTAATTTTGTTTGTTTGTGCATTTTTTTTTTTTTTAGATGGTACTCCATAGATTAATTTGTAACTATATAAGTGGAACCTTATCAAAATCTGGCTACCTATAAAAAAAACTTTAATCTTTGTGTACTTTAGCAGGCGGGAAAGTGTTTTTTTACTACTTAAAGTACATAAAAGGTAGAAAAGTTGTTTGTAATGTTTGTTACTTGTTAGATCACTTGCTAGACACCTTTTACATCACTTTAGTGGTACTCATTTCAATAAAGCTAAAACTGAGCAACACTACTTCAAATTCAAGAGGAGCCGTGGTTAGTGTTATGGCTCAGAACCAAGATGTCTGAGGTTCGACGTAGGCTCTAGCCCAATAAGCAACATTGGTAAGGAAGGAAGCGTGAACTTCTACTTGAATGCTCTCCCGCGGTGCTCCGTCATAAGACCGTAAGGGCTTCTGGGAGCACCTAAATAACTTAATAAAAATAAATAATAATAATAATAAAAAAAGGTTTGAGTTTTGTAGATTATTGGCGGCACACATTAAATTTTACATCAAATCCTTCTACATAAAAATGTTTCACGAACTGGACATGGCACACTAGATAAAAGTAATTAATTTTAAAAATAGACTTCATGATTAAGTTCCCCATCTGTAATTTTTTATAATCTCCTTAGAATTATATTTAGCAAAGTAAAGATGATCAAATATTATTTTTATTTATCATATAAAATGTGTTTTTTTTAATGCCAAAATGTCATATTCTCTTGGTTCTTAATCCTTCTATCTCTATTTATTTTAAATTATTATATTTTAAATCTTGATTGCTGTTAAATGATTATCTTGGTAAAAAACCTTTTGCCTTTTTTTTTTTTTTTTCAATGTTGAAAGTTTTTCTTTCTTTTTCAATGTTAAGAAGATAACACAGCAATTAAAAACTGAAATTTATGTAAACTTGAAAGTTATATGTATACAAAACTTATAACCTCTCGTATTGAGGAGGTAGCATCGTAAAAACATACGAGTAATTAGAGATATTTAGATGAAATTAAAAACCTCTTAATGAATATAAATTTACTATGGTCTTCTAAAAAAATTTTGAAGAAAATGTGTAACGTTCTTTCTCAGAAACAACTCTATATATTTGTATACCTTTCGTGGTAAAAAGTTTATCAAATAAATATTCTTTTTTTTAGGTGAATTTCTGTTCGAATGAAATCATTAAAGATAAAGTTATCTAAATGTCATTTTTTTATCTTTTCCATACAAAATTGTTATATTTCTGCTTATTTAATAAACTCAGCAATAGCGTGATACCCTATTTGCATATCATTCTAAAAGAAGAAAGAGTTGAGAGTAAGTATCAAATTTCTGTTGACTGGTCTACCTACTCTTTTTCATCTAATAGGCTGACGTAGATTTGCAATCGTTTTACATTGTTTCCTGCCTAAGATGATAAACGCTAAGTCTTCTTGATTCTAGTCATAATTTTTTTGCTTGTGCCTCTTTTCAATTGCTTAAGAACAACTCTTTTTATTACTTTCTAATAAGGGTAGGTGTAGTTGATTAGCAGGAATGAGGGAACCCATTTCTTATTTGTTAGAGTGTTATACATTATCTATGATTATAAGTTAAGTGATACAATTATTAAAAACATGAGAACCTAAAAAGTATTGTTTAAAAGAACCATTATTATCATCATACTATTTCAACATATCTTAAGCAAATATTTGTTGTCTTTGAATCTAATTGTCATCCTTTGGGTGTTAACTTTAGCAAAACTCGCCAAACCTATTTGCTTTTTGTTTAACTAAGCGTTAATCTTTTGATTTACTCAAATAGTTACATACTCACATGGCTCCAATAGTTACAAGTTTACAAAGCTCCAATAGTTACATCTATCCTGTGCATATAATTGCATATCATTTCAGCTATTTGTTTTAAAATCAGGTTTGAACCCTCTAATCATTCATTTACTAGCTATTGGTTAGCTTGGCTTCAATTTATACACCAAATGGAAACTATTGCGAACGTCGGCTGCTATTTCTTATGCAAATTAAACGCTGATCAAATGTCGTTTAATTAGCAATGATATCAATAAAAAAATTAATACCGATGTAACTAAAAACAACTCACGCAGATAAATTGATCCAATGTATGTGAAAATATAACAAAAATTGATTGTTTTTACAATCTACACCTATATTTGATCCAATGTATATATGCCAACGTTGATTCAATAGATATGGATCAAAGTTAATCTTATGCATACAATTCATTATTGCAAGTGCAAAATTGTATAACTTCATTATATTATATAAATAAGATCTACCGTAAATATTAAAATACAGTCAAATCAAACAACTAAATTAATGTCTATATAATCAATGAAATATATAGTTTTTTTTAATTGCTTTTTTTTTCTATTTCTCATTTTTTCATCGTCTAAATGCATATGAAGAGCGTATTTTAAAAAAAAAAATTTCCAAAATTGAGTTTTTTTGAACATTCGGATTCTTTTTAAAAAAAGGTACCAATCTAACTATGTTTGTATAAATATAAAAAGTTGTAATCTTTATTTACGATTACAAAATTATTGATATTCAAAAAGTATTTCTCCGAATATTTAACTTTTTTCTATTTTTTTCAAAACAACAAAAATGTGACTTAGTACCGTTTAGAAAAACGTTCTTCAATTGTGTATAAATGCATTTAAATCTAACATTTCATTTTTTAACATTCCATTTTTCAACGTTCCATTTTTCAACATTCCATCTTTTAACATTCCATCTCTCAACATTCCATCTTTTAACATTCCATTTTTCAAGATTCCATTTTTCATAATTCCATCTTGCAACGTTCCATCTTGCAACGTTCCATCTTGCAACATTCCATCTTTCATATAGGAAGAGGTATTAATCCGCATTTCATGCATTTTATCATAATATCTCTCCCAAGAGTAAAGTAGAACTATTTGAAAAAACTTTTCCTCAAATTATCTTGTCACTCTAAAACTTTAATCGCCAAAAAGCCTCTATTAATTTAAATGTTATATCCACATTTTTCCTTTTATCTCGAAGAAACAGGTTGATCGATTGTTAGACATCTAAATCCCTCTTTATTATCGAGTCATTCCGTTTAACGAGCATTAAAGTTACCAATAACCTTTTAAATAGTTATGAAATAAAGAGAAAAGTCTAGGGTCAAAAGAGAAAAACGAGAAAAACACTCTGATTTCTTCAGCTACGGTCCAGTCGTCTCTCTAATTTTTAGCATAGTCATTGAATCAACAAATTTCCAATACTTTCTTTGGTTCTTAACAACATATTGACAATCATCTTGCGATTAGATTATCTCGCTTGACGGCTGATTTGTTTAGCGTCACAATACATAGTTTTCATCGTACATCAGATCGAGGCAAGACAATGATTATTGTTCTGGACATATAAAAAGTCTTGTAATGCTGGATTTCTCCTTAAGCTTTATTTCATATTTCTTTCATCTTTATTAACTTTTTTACTGATAATCATTTTTTTTAAATTAGCTTGTGATACAACTGTAAACTCTTATTTTGACAAAAAAATCATCTTTTTTTGATCACATGGCATAGGCAGCCAACCTTGAACTTGATCTCTTTTTGTGACATTTTGGGGCTTGCAGTGGCTTGTGAATTTTAACTTGAAAAAAAATCTGTTGCTTACTACCATCACAATATCATTAATATTTCTATATTGGTGAACAACGACCTCTTACTGAATCTTCTACTCAAATTCTACTAATTCCTCTACTAATTCTCCTATTTTCTCGGATTATTCTTCACTAGAGACCTGAAATTAAATAATAAAATCAATTGCAAAGTTAGCATTTGCTAAGGTTACATCGATTTATAATGCTTACTATTATTTTACTGCCGACTCCATAAAACACTACTTTAGTTTGATTTATTATTGAAAATTCTATCTATTGTTTAACAAATATTTTATAGTTTTGAACGTTAAACGTCAAACACGTTTTCTTTTTGCTCATAGTTGCGGGTCATGACGCGCTATCTCCACTTGTGTTCTGTGGATTTTGGAATGTGGTTTGTGTGAGGCAACTAATTGTAGAAATTTTTGTTGGATAAGCGGTAGTTCCTAAATTTTTTGTAGCATTAAATGCTCAGTTAAATTAAATGTGGTTTATTATAACTATAATTATATAATTCATCAATAAATTTTAAATGTCATACAATAAATTTTTAGCGTTCAAAAATTAAAACTTTATAAAACTTGTAACCCTACAAATTGAGGGGGGTTCAAACTGTACGGTCATGATTTTTGAACGCTAAGAGATTTTTGTACGAAATATAAAACTTATTGATGATAATAGATTTAGTTAAAATATAGTATAAAAATATATTTTTTCAACTTGTTGCTGACACGTTTGGAGCAGGTGTAACTAAAAATTTTAGGCTAATTTGTTCCCAGGCTCCAATCTTATAAAGGCTTACAATCGGCAAAAAATATGAAAATGTGATGAAGGTTCCATAACTTACGATCGGTAAAAATAAAAATATATATAAATAAAAATAAAAAGATTAAAAATATGTATTTTAAAAACCATAGAGTTGAATATTTACAGGAATCAACTTTCAATAATTTAACAAAAAAAGTTAAATTATTTGATAACTACATCCTTTTTTTTTTGTTGATTAAGGTGCCCCAAGAAGTCCTTACGGTCTTATCACAGAGCACCGCGGAAGAGCATTTAATGGGAAGTTCACGCCTCCTTCCCAACTGATGTCGCAAAACATGCCCAGAGGTGGGGTTTGAACCACGGATCTTACGTTTTCTGAGACAAGTGCGCTACCACTGCGCCACGGCTGCTATTTTTACTCCATTATTACAACCTTAAGATGAATTATTAATACTCAGCGCTAACACTGCGCCACGGCTGCTATTATTACTCCATTATTACAACCTTAACATGAAACATTAACACCCAAAAAAAGTTTATCATTAAAAATGTTTAATCGCAATCTTAACGGATATCTGCGATAAGGCCTTGCAGGCCATGCCGTAATGCAGTGGTTAGAGCGCTTGCTTAATAAGCAGGAGATCCAGGTTCGAAACGAACTTTGGATATAATTCGCGTCACGGTAAGGAAAGAGGTGTGAACTTCCTAATTAAATACTCTTTTGCGGTGCTCTTTCATAAGGCCGTTAGGTCTTCTTGGGGCACCTAAATAATAATTAAAAAAAAAAAAAAAACCCTCACGATCTTGTTTGAGTTTCCCTACTTAATTTTATTGATATATTCATTTGTATTTTTTTATTCATTTTATATATTGTATAAAGGTAAATAATAAATGTAAATTAAAGAAAAAAAAAAAGATTATTTATATATTTCCTAGCAAACCTAAAAGAAAAAAAGACTTTTAATCGGAATGATAGTGATAACAAAAAAAAAAAAAAAAACTCGGACCATTGGGCTATAAAATTTTAAACCTTTCTTAATACTATTTTTTCTTCTCTTCAAGATTCTCATTTTTTTAATTTTCTTCTTTTTTATGCCAAAATAGCTCATAAAGTCTCCTTAATATTATTGTAGCATAAAGCGTTTCGTTTTTGTTACATAAAATAGCTTAAAGAAAAAGGTTTGAGCTCCTGATTTTTTAAACTTTTATCAAATTTTTTCTGAGTGGGAAAAAGACTCTTTCTGGGTAGAAAAGAGCCTCAAACTTTTTCTGGCTGGAAAATGAGGCTCAAATGTAAAAATTTGGTGACCTAAAACTTAATCTAACTTTGAAATTTCGAAAACTATCGATTATGACGATTTTGATTTTTAACCGACAACATTTGATTTTTATATTTTCACCTTAATTAAAACATGTACTTCAAATTTTCCAACCTAATGAATCGTCAACCTACTGTACTTTTGTCTTAGTGAGTTTTCAACCAACTGAATTTTACTGTATTTTCAAACTACTGTATTTTCAAACGATTCTTTTGTCGATCGACTTTATATCTAAGGCTTTTCCGGTAGGTATTTTGTATACATTTTTAAAGATTTTAGTAAAAACCGGCCGAGGGTTGTTGTTTTCTTTCGCTAAAAAGTAGGGGCTGGGGGGTGAAAAAAGAGGATAAAATTTTATCTAACGTATTTGTTTCACATTATGATAAAATATTTTATTATAATAGTGATTCGCTATACGCTGATATAATGTCATGTAGAAATCCCCATAATATATATGTTTTTCTTCATTTATAAAGTACTTTTAGGGCTGAACTGCATAAGCAAATAATTATTATTGTACTTTTACAACTATAACGTTGTTACGGCATAAATTTATAACTGTTACACTGTTATTTATTTCTACGCAATTGCGTAAGTTTGTAGTTTAGGTAACGAAAGCTTTACTATTATTTAAACCAACTTTTTAATATGAATTCATTTTGGAAATGAGGTTTCATATAGTTATTATTCAGTATTATATTATCTTTTCAACGGTGTATTTGAATTATTTTTAAATCAAATTCTCCCCTATATGCCCACTTTATGCCCAAATATGGACATTTCTGTGACCCATGGGAAATAGATTGATTTTTTTTTTTTCATTTTAGGTCACTCTAGATATAATTCTGAACAACTGTATTAAAGAGCTTTGTTATATTTTTTTATGAATTTAAATAATTTTTTACCCTATTCCACTGTACTAGTTTGCAAAAAAAAATTATAAACGCAATTAAAAAACGTTAAAAACACAGACTAGTAGGTTGAAATGAATAGCTGACACGAAAATGTTTATAGCAAAAATCAAAAATTTAGTTTAATTTAAAAAAATAGAATTCCTGATTATGTGATTGTCTTCATAAGTGTTAACAACTGAATGACGTTAGTAATTTGCGCAAAACTCCTAGGATCTTATATTTAAGTGGCTCAGAAAAAATTAGTTTGTAGAGTATGAAAGATGAATAATGATGCACCTCATATTTACAATAATTTTACTGCTCATTATTGTGTCCTTAATTGTCCATTATTTTAGTTATTGTTAATTGAACCTATTGTTGCTTTCTCCTGTATAACCTTTATATTGTAAAATATCATAAAAAGAACCTATATGTTATTTCAGTTGAAAGTTAGTCAGTACTTTGTTTAAAAATGAGCCTATATTTAGTCAAAAAAATGAGCCAATGATTGTTTAAAAAAAGGAAAAGAAATTTTTTTTTTCTAATAAGATATATTAAAAATGAAATAAATTTTCTGAGCCCGGAAGGTTGGAACGATAAAGTAAATAAAATTGAATTTGTCTTAAGCATATTTCATTCCATTAGACACATTTGTCTACTATCAAAATTTTATAAATAAAAATTTCCCCCTGAGTAAGATGTGTGACATAAACAAGTTAAAATTTTAAACTGCAATCTTAAAAGCCTAGAAAAATATCTTTAATATCAGATATTTTAAAGTGTTGATATCAATTTTGTTTATCTCAATCTACTTACATACAGTCACACTTTCTAAAACAAACATTTCACCGTTTTTCAATGATATTTGATCTAAAATGCCAACATTTGATTTCGTCACATGTAGTTTATGAAAAATTAGTAAAAAAAATGTTTTAAAATATTTTCAGTTTACATACATCGTATTATTGCAAAGTTTTATTCAAATTTTTTCTTATTAATGTTTCGCATAAAAATTTTGTCGGCATTTACTGCTTATAAATATTAACTCCTGAATTAATTAAAAATCTGTATTAATTCCTAAGTATTCAAAATTTAAATATATTTAGTAATTAATACTGAAAAACATATTTTTTAAATATAAAGTTGCAAATATTCATTTAAAAATTAGTTAGAATATTAATTAGATTTAGTTTATTTGTTTTAAAGGTATTTATGTCGTACATAAACAAAGCAATTCCAACAGGAAATTAAAATTCCGATATTTGTTTAAAATGGCGATAACATAAATAATGATAGTCTTAATCATCTATTTAAAAGCGCTATAAAAAACATCATTAGGTAATCAACTTTTTAATTAAATTAAAAAATTGAAAAAGTTTTACAAAGCAAAACCTTAAATTTATACACATCAGCTTCTAATTTAAATATAATTTGCAACAATATGACAAAACCTGTTTCATGGGGTTTTTTCATATTGTTGCAAATTTGTGAAATGAAGCATTATTATTGTCCGAATATTGTTGTTGCGTAGAATTTTATTGACATCGGGCCAATAATGGCATAATTTACTTTTTCACTTTATTAATATCAATGGGAAAATCATTATCATCATAAACTAATTCATCATAAATTATTTAACAAATCATTAACTATTATTATTTATTAAATTATAAACATAAAGCATCACGAAGTATGCATTTACTAAACGAGTTGTTTATTTTAATAATATTCACCAATCAATGCAAAATCCAATTAAAACAATACTTTTTCGTATTATTGCAGTAGAAAAATATAGTTAATTTATTTGGTTTTTCATTCTACCTGCTCAGTTTTCTTAAGTATTTTATTAGTTTTAAAAAAATTCATTAAATCTAAATAAACAACCACTTTAATTATTGAAAGAATAAATTTTCTAATACAATTTAAATTTATATAAACTGAGCTTATTTATGTTATAAAAATTTTACAATGTAATTTCCACCAGGTAAAATAACCTCGAGTTAAAAAAAGTGTTTTGGATTTCACAAAAGAATTTAAAAAGTACTCAACTGGTATCAAAAAATTTCAATAATGGTCTTAAAGTAAAACTTAAGTATGAGATTTAGGTTATGCAAGGTTGCACGTTTTTCATTTTCAGGAAGATTAGTTTCATAAATATTTAAAATCTCTGAAAACTTTACGATGTATATATATATATATATATATATATATATATATATATATATATATATATATATATATATATATATATATATATATATATATATATATATATATATATATATATATATATATATATATATATATATATAAAATAAATAAGGTTATAATCTTTTATTTAAATTCCTAATGCTATGACATATTTGTTTTATTTATTTTGCATTTTCCTTGACCTTTTTTTGTTTTGTTACTTTTTAAGTTTATAAAGTGTTTTTTATTTCTTAATGTTAACTTATAATATTGCTTTCACTAACAGTCAATCGCCGAGTTACTTAAAGAAACAATCACTAAAAATATCTCTAAAAATTTATGATCACCATTTATGGAAATAATGAAACAGTTCTGAGTTATATTTAGACATTTATTTCTGCATTTTTCATTAAACATGCGATATCACAATACAGTTTGACAACATTTTAACGTATTCTATTTGTTTTAATATTATTTATAGTATTTGAATCAGTAAAAAAAACACTATGCTCAAAGTGTTAAAAAAAAAAATGTTTTGCAAATCTTTGAGAATTTATAATATCGTTTTATTTGGTCTTATATCAGTTTCATGTCACCGAAAAGGTCTCTATGAACATAATTTTTATTTTAACACCAAAAAAAGTTTTTTTTTTTTTAATTTTTGTTACTAAAATAGTGATTTTTTATTTTCATTTCGTTTTTGTTTTTTTAAACAAGTTTTTATATAAAACTATTTCTAACTCGCATTTATTTTCCAAAACAAAAAATTGAATTAAAAGTGTTACCTTTAAAACTTATTATGACATAAAGTATTATTTAAATCTCAGTTATTTTTAAATTTTTATTAAAATTGGTATTATTCGCTTATTTAAATATCATAATCCTCGAAAACATTTTATATTGATTTAAAACCACGAATGTTGTCGGGAAATGATTCGGCAAATTATGAACACGAATCAAATCTACCACACCCTTGCGCATGCGTTAAAGCCCTTTATTATTTTATTCGGCCGGCTGTTGCTGAGTGGGCCTAAACTATGTAGTGGAGTTTTCAATTCTCTAAGTTGACCTCTAGATTTTGATGTAGAGAACTTTATTCAAGACGGGGATTAGTCCTCGAAGCCGCCCCTTAGGCGTGATGGGATGTTTTAGTAATAGAGAAGATGAAGCCAAAAAAATTAGTAAAAAAATTGATATGAATATATCAAAAGATAAAGTTTCTTATAGAGCAACGCATCGATTATTATTACTCGGTAATAAAATTAAATTTGGTTGTGTTTCACATATTAAGAAATTTAATGAATTTTTTTTGAGATCTGGTTTCTTATTTGCAAACACTTCTTTACTTTATTAAAGGAGCTGGTGAAAGTGGTAAAAGTACTATAGTTAAACAGATGCGAATTCTCCACGTAGATGGTTTCAATGAAACGTTAGTGTTTTATTCCGTGCTTGTACTTATTCTATTTAAATTATCACATACATTTTTGAAAAAGTGTTTATGTATTTCGTGAATTATTTTGGTAATTTTTAGCGAGAAAAAGGAGAAGATAGAAGATATTAAAAAAAATATCAAAGAAGGAATCTTAGTAAGTTCCGTGTCTGTTTACAGTTTAGTGCGCATTATAGTTACTTTCGGTTAAGATATTGTCACGTGATAATAAGTATTTGAATCGATATTTGAAAGGGTCTTTATTTAAGTTATAGTCACGTGTTATTTTTATCACGAGGCAAATTTGATCAAAACAAAGCTTTCGTTTTCGGAAATACTGGAATCTATAAACTGAACATGTCAAAATGTTTAGTTTTTTTTTAGATTAAATGTCGTGAAATTATTTGACATTTTCTTTTCGATTTTTCCCTCTGACTTTACAAAAGTGTATTTTATTTAAAAAGTAATCAATGACAAATTTTAAAATCTAAGTAGAAAAACTAACTGTAAACATTCATTTAAACCTAAAGATTATTACAAACATAAATAATTATTTGATTTAAGATATTGAATTTTTTACTTTTTAAAATATGAATATGATACATATATATAGTATATATATATATGTATCATAATCAGAATTAATGGTTGTTTTTTAGTCTGATTTGTTTGCTGCCACATGTTTTAACTAAGCAATAAAATAGTACTTAGCTGAATACAATCTAGAAATGTTATTTAAATATATATATATATATATATATATATATATATATATATATATATATATATATATATATATATATATATATATATATATATATATATATATATATAAAAAGATAATATTAATAAAAATTATTTTAACCGAAACTAAATTGATTAATTAACAAAAATTTGTCTGTTTTATCTGTAATCTATGTAACTTTTGTATATAAAAAAGTTATTAAAGGGTTATGCTATATTTTTATCAGGTTAAATTATAACTACTTGTTGTTATTTAGACAATAACAGGTGCTATGAAAACTATTGTTCCTCCAGTTAAATTAGAAAACCCTGCAAACCAATGGAGAATCGATTGGTTGCATGACAATGCTACTGTGGATGATAACGATTTTACATACCCTGAGGTTTATACTTAACTAATCTCAATGTTCTATATATTTTTATTTCATCAAATAATATGTATATATATATATATATATATATAATAATAATTATTATTATTATTATTATTATTATTATTCTAAGTCATTTTTTATATAAGTCATTTTACACAATGTTTCATAAAGAAAAACTTATCAGTTATATTTGTCATTTCTGATAAGTTTTTATTGATGAAACGCTGTGTAAAATGAAAATATTAATAAGTGATTTTCTACTAATTTATTATTTCTCTGTTCTTTTAAGATCATTATATATATATTTATATATCTATATATATATAATATATATATATATATATATATATATATATATATATATATATATATATATATATATATATATATATATATATATATATATATATATATATATGTGTGTGTGTGTGTTTGTATATATAAATATATATAGATTTATATAGATTTATATATATATATATAATATATATATATATATATATATATATATATATATATATATATATGAAATATGAAATGAGTCAAATATTCATTATTTCTACCCTTGAGATTGATGCTAAGAAATATGTTCAGGAACTTCTGAATTTCAGGACTTCAAGTATTTTTCTATTTTAAACTTCTCTCTATAATAGTCTCTATAATATTGTTTATCAAGAACTCTAGATTGAAACTAAAAAATTCTTCTATTTTATTACATAGTGTTTAGATGTTTCTAAAAAGGACTATAATTGTAGTAAATGTAAGCAACAGTATATATTTGTATGTACTGCCTGCCAAATATAAACCCTAAGTATACATGTGTTTTTGTATATGTACATATATATATATATATATACATATATATATATATATATATATATATATATATATATATATATATATATATATATATATATATATATATATATACATTTATATATATATATATATATATATATATATATATATATATACACACATTTATATTATATATATAAATACAGGGAGGGCTATGCTCATGCCTATTTTATTAAAATATCTTTTTATGATCTTTTACTAAAATAGCATATATATATATATATATATATATATATATATATATATATATATATATATATATATATATATATATATATATATTAGCATAAACTTCAGTTAATAGTATAATTATGGAAAATAACTTCAAGTGTGCTAAACTGTTCATTCAAAAATATACAATAAGATGCTAACTAGTCTATTGTGCAATATCTGTTCTTCTAATTTATATTGTGCAATATCTGTGACTTTTAAAATCATTTAAATAAATTCCAATCATTACAACCAGTTGTAAATAGAAAAAGATAAGGATATAAATTAGGATTAAGTATTTTATATTAAATGATTATGTTTTTGTTTTTTTTTTTTGTTTTGTTTTGTTTTTTGTTGTATAATGTGTTACCAATAATCCTTTTTACTGTTAAAACTATGCCATTTTTGTTGTTTATAGTATAAATAATAAAGGTGGTTTATGTAGTAGTATAAGTAATTATATAAATACATTGCATTTGTCTATTATTTATTTGTTTTTTTTAATTTAGTTTATACAATTATTTTTTTAATTAAACAATTTTTTTTTCTTATATTTTTTAACAAGTTTAAATCATTTACAAAAAAAATTGAATTATTAATCTGTAAGTTTTTTTAAAATGCAAGATTTTATAAACATAGTGAAAATATATAAATATAGTGAAGTAGTGATAAAGTGGTTGCATATAGAGATAATATAATATAAATATAATGAAGTTTAAAATTTAAATATAGACAAGATGTAATGAAAAGTTCGTATTTATAATAGATATTTTTACATATAATTAATGATATTTTGTTTCTCATTTACTCTAAAAATTTTAAATTGTTAACGAAATAATAAGTTGTTTGAAGTAAAATATAAATAATATATTGTTTAAGTAAGATATTTAAAAAGGATGATAAAATGATCATTATTTTGATTTGCTGTTACTGGATAAGTGTGCTCATTATTTTGGCTTTCATTTTATTGAGATCACCTAATTTTCGCAAATGATAATTTTTTATTTTGGTTTTTCAAAGGAATTTTACAACCATGTTGAAGTTCTGTGGAAAGATAAAGGTGTTCAAGAATGCTTTGAAAGATCAAATGAGTACCAGCTAATTGATTGTGCTCAATAGTAAGTACATTTTATCCTATTTGTTGTAATTTAATAGTTCATATGAAATTTTTTTTTTGATTTTTAAATTCTGTTTTGTTTTTACCATTTGAATGAAGTAGTTCTATTAACCTGAGAAGGTAAAAGAAGGCACAGACAAAAAAAAAACTTTAAATTAAATTCAAAATATGTACTCAAATTGAACAAAAAGTGTTTTTAGAAAAAAATGGAAGAAAAATTTGTGCTGAGTATTTACAGTTTTTTATATTTTATTAATATAAAACACAAACACCACCGCATTTCTTGCTACAGTTTGAACACGATCTTTGAGCTTTTTTTTCTTTATTAGTGTTTTTTTAAAGCATTTTATTTAAAAATGTTTTCTTTTTAATTAACTTTGTCTGATATTTTTTCAAATTGTATATAAAAAGTCTAAAATTTATAAATTTAAAAGTCTAAAATAAGTTAATTAGATATTTTAAAACATTTATATGTGAATGCATTTAGATATATTATACATGTATATATATATATATTTTTTTAAAACTGTTTTTTTTTTCTTTGATCATTTCTTTTTTGTGTCTGCAAAAAAAAAAAAAGATATTACTAATTCATAGAAGCATGGTGAGGATTTTACAGCTGTATTTGTTTTTATTTCTAACAATCATTTATTTTTAGCTTGTTTTGATGAGAAACACAAATAAACCATTTAATCTATTTGTCCAACATTCTATTTATATTTGCTTTTATGTTTACAGCTGTTGCTTTACTTTTAGTGCTGGGAAAAGAAATATAAAAAGTTTTTATTATTTTTTCTAATGATGTTGTTCTTAAATGTTATGAGTTATTTTATATATATATATATATATATATATATATATATATATATATATATATATATATATATATATATATATATATATATATATATATATATATATATATATATATTATTTTAAAATGATTTTTTTTCGTTTATATTTTTAAATGATGTTTCTTTTATTTAATATTATTGTTTTTGTTTTTTTTAATTGGCTTCTAAACAATATTGATTGCTCATTCTTAAATGACATTTAATTTAAATTTGATTGGTTTTATTTTTAAATAATTCCTTCTAAATACTTAATTTGTATTGCATGATATAAGTTATGTTCATACTGATGATTAAAATTAATTTCATTGTGGCAAATTGTTTAGGAAAAGAAAATATGCAATATACAACACACAAATACTGTAATCTTTATGATACTGATGCTCAATAAAAATATTAAGCAATAAAGAATTTGATTCCTCGTATTTTCTGCTTTATGTTGAGGCAAAAGTCATAATTTTCTAATTGTTAAAAGTTAGACAAATTTTATTAAATGCATCCAGCATTTTTATCATTCCTATCATTTTTAAAGTTGATATAATGTCTTCAGGCAATGGTAGAAGATAAATAGAATATTTTTTTAGTTCTATTATGATTTTGCTTGTTTTATTTTGAAAAAAGTTAAAAATAAGAATAAAATTATTTTGAAAATAATTGAGTTTATCAAGTCTCTACTTGAATTTTTTTTTAAACAATTACTTGATATTAACATTTTATCATTGCCTGATGTTATATCATCTCTAAACATTTCATTGGAATGTGGAATACATCTATAGTTCAGGTGTTGCTGTTTTTTTATTTAAATTTCATTTTATATAAATTTCATTTTTATGTTATATTTTATATAAATAAATTTTATTTTTATTTAAATTCCATTTAATTAAATTAAAAAAAAAAAAAAAATTAAAATGTCAAGTGTATATATTTTTTTCAATATATATTTTATTGTGTTATATATTTATCATATTTATGCAGAGAAAAGTCATTTTTTTCTTTAAGTTATGCCAATCACATTGTGCAACCTAATTTTATTTTATATTTATTTTTTATAATTTTTTTTAATTTCATAATATTTTTTTGTGAATCTTCTTCTCTGTAAGTGTAAAGTATTCTTTGTCAGTTTTTTAGATAGAACAGCAGATGTTCGTAAACCAATTTATAGTCCTAGTAATCAGGTAAATGTTCAAGCATGTTTTTAAATAAAGTTATTATAAAAATGATAAATAATATAGAAATAAAGTAAATATATATAATTTAAAAATTTTTATGCTTTTTAATATCCATTTCAGGATTTATTACGATGTCGTGTTTTAACACGTGGAATTATTGAAACTCGGTTTCAAGTTGATAGGGTTAATTTTCAGTGAGTAATCTTATGTGATTATTTTAGTTTTTTTGTTTTTTTTCAACCTTGCAGCTTTTTTATTTTTTTTATTTTGTTATTATATTTCTTTGAAATATATATTGCAAATATATAGAAAAAAGAACATTTATAATAAAATTCTCCAATGAAAAAGGGTTTCATTAAAATCAGAGAACTTATCTTTTTCACCTCAAACTTTATTTAACACTTCTGTAACCTGTTAACTCATTAAAAAAAGCTTACCTAACTCAGAAATACAAACCAGGTTTTTTTTTTTTTTAACAAACCGATTTTAAAAAATGAAAAATAATTTTTTGTCTAAACTAAATTCCTCAGATTATGTATGTTAAACCCCTGCTTGTGGCTATTTTAGTTTAATATCATTAATGATATTTCATGTCATAAAACGTCTACTGATTATGCCATTATACCATAATGGTTTTAATTCATACAGACAACTGATGGTTAGGGTTTAGGCAAGCATTATCTATGTATGATGAAAATATATTACAGCAAAAAATTTTTTTTGCTGTAATATATATTTTTTAAAAAAAACCTGTTTATAAAAAATTGCACTTTTCAAAAATGCACAAAGGTGTTTCCATTAAAAGTAAACAGTAACAAAAGAATATTAACATTATTATACTTTCTTTGAAAAATTTTAATGTTAAAAATATATCATGCATAACTTGTTTTTTAAAGCATTCACTAAAGTGTAAAGTTTGTTTTTATTAGTATGTTTGATGTTGGAGGTCAGCGTGATGAACGAAGAAAGTGGATTCAATGTTTTAACGGTATTTTTATTATTTTTTTTTATATTTTGTTTATTTTTTTTTTTTCAAAATACTCTTTTAAGTATAAAGGTAACAAGTTAATAAATTTTTTTTTTGATATTTTATTAAATATCATTCAATTTATATCTAGTAAAACTTAATTGTTTTTAAAATATTTTCAGTTTATGTAAATTAACAATAAAGGGGAAATTACTTTTTGGTTATTACTAGTTTCAAGATAAAATTTTGTTTTATGGTTTTTATTTATTTTTGTAGTTTGTATTAACAAAATTTCAAACTTTTGCTTTAGTGCTACTTTAGTGGTCCTCACAAACTTTGGTGGTCCTCACAAACTTTAGTGGTCCTCACAAACTTTAGTGGTCCTCACAAACTTTAGTGGTCCTCACAAACTTTAGTGATACTTATAAACTTTATTGGTACTCTTAAACTTTAGTGATACTTAAAAACTTTATTGGTACTTAAAAACTTTATTGGTACTCATAAACATTAGTGGTACTCATAAATATTAGTGGTACTCATAAACATTAGTGGTACTCATAAACATTAGTGGTACTCATAAACATTAGTAGTACTAATAAACATTAGTGGTACTCATAAACATTAGTGGTACTCATAAACATTAGTGGTACTCATAAACATTAGTGGTACTCATAAACATTAGTGGTACTCTTAAACTTGCGTACAGAATAACTATATGAACTATTTGATTTTTTTTTTGTTTTTTTTTTTTTTGTTTTTTTTTTTTTGTTTTTTTTTTTCATTTATCTTTTTTAATTCTTTGCTTAACTACCTAGTACTTTTCAATAACTTTCGATTCTAGGTTGTTCGGAGCATTAGCTGTTTTAGACGTTAACATCATTTTTTTAATATATACTATTCCAAGCCAGTTACTTAAATGAATTGAAGCCAAATCAGGCTAGAACATTATTTTGTGATTTAATGAGAGGTAAAAGACATTTTTGTAAACGCTCTTGAACATATATTTGACCAGAAAGTTAATGAAAAATGTTAACCATGTTATGAGAATATCTGTAGGCTTAATCAGAAAAATGTTGTCTGTGTTAATGTTTTATATCTTGAAATTTTTTTTTTTTTTTTTTTTTTTTTTTTTTCACCTCCAGGTTTGCATTTGATTGGTTTTGTTTGAGAAAAATGCTGAATAACACAACTAATTGTTTAAGGATGTGTTTGTGAATCTTTTACTATATTATGCATATTTATACTTTTCTTTGTAGCATATTTTTTTCTCATTTTTTTTAAATTAATTTTAAGTTAAATGCGAAAAGTAAAACAGGTCTTCAACCATCTTTTTAATTTATTTTTTACTTATTTTTAATATTTGTTATTTCATGTTATAATTTAGTAAGTTTATTATTTTTTTAATCCTTTCTTAGGTTTATTTATTTTAGTTTTTTTTTTTTTTTTGCCATTTTTTTGGTGGCCTATAACTAAACCTAATTTTGAAATTTCGTAAATCATACATTATGTTTTTGATTTTCAACCGACAATTTTTGATTTTTATATTTACAATTAAAACATCTACTACTAATTTTCCAACCTAAATTTTTCAAACTACTGTATTTCAATTTTTTAACTACGTCTTTCTGATATGTATTTTGTATATTTTGGTGTTAAGTTAAATACACGCCAAATTTAATCAGCCTTGGCGCAGTGGTTGAAGCGCTGTCTCCAGAATCAAGGGGTATCAGGTTCGATAAATGCTTGGAAAACTTATTGATTGTTAGTTTAAAAAGAAAAAATCTTTGTAGTTTAAAAAAAAACAAGGTTAAAAATCAGGGTAGGCAAAAACCCGGGTTTTTTTAAAAAAACCCGGCCCAGTGGGTTTTTTTGGGTTTTATTGGGTAAATTCAGGTTTTTTTGGCTTTAATTTTTATTTTGTCTCTGTAAAAAAAATTTTTGTGTTTTTGTTTAATGATTTTGAAAATTTGTTTTTTTCTACTTTAACTTTATTTAAAATATATTTAATATATTGTTGTTTAATTATTTATAACAAGAATTTTTCAAATTATTTTGAAAAAGTTTTTTAAATATAATTTAAAACTGTAATAGAAAAAAAAAAATTCACGCTTAATCTATATGTATTGATTTATTTTAAATTTAAAAGTATTATTTTATATAATTAAAAATGTCAATGAGAAAATGTGAAAAAGAAGGCTTGAGAACGGGAGGTAGTAACTGAAGTTTCAATTAAACTTTGAACTTGAAATTCAAATGAACAAACTTGTTCCTCTGCGCAGCGGCCTTGTTTATAAAGATTCGTGTTTAGGAGTTAAAGAGTTTTTTTTCTTCTTTAAATCAATTCACCTCCTCAAAGCTTATGGTCACTACAGGCGAGGAGGCTACTTATTTGTGGTTATAACCCTCTCTCAACTCTATAACTCCGAAACATGAACCTTGACGAACAAGGTCGCTGCGCGGAGAAAGGAGTTGAGCGCTGTACTGCCAGGGATGTGGTAGGGATCAAACTCGGAACCTCTCACTTATGAAGTGAGCGCTCTACCACAACACCACTACCGCAAAAGAGTTGAGAGAGGGTTGTAACCACAACAAGGTAGCCTCCTCGACTGTTGTGTTGGCTTCTCTGGTCACTACTAATTTAAATTCAACTTGGGAGGTGAGCAACATAAAGTAATAAAAATCTCAATCAATAAAAATATTTGAATAAAAAATGTAATAATGTATTTCCAAATAATGATTCAAATAATAGTAAACCTGCTCTGATAGCTGTTATTGTTGGTTATAATAGTTAATAATAATTAAGTTAATAAAAATAATTAATAATTATTTTAGTAAATAATATTATAGTTATAATGTTAAAGTTGGTTATAATAGTTCATAAACTTATTAAATATCTTTAAAAAAACCCAATAAAACCCAGATTTTCCAGGGTTTTATTGGGTTTTTTTAGGCGGGTTTTTTTGGGTTTTATTGGGCGGGTTTTTTAATGCCAACCCTGTTAAAAATACAGACCAGATAATCTTGAAAATTATCTGGTCTGTATTTTTAATCTCAAATCGATTGAAAATGAAAATCTATAAAAATCGAAAAATCTATAAAAAGTCGAAAAATAAATCAGTTGAAAACATCATAAATCGGTTGAAAATAAATAAAACTATAATCATTTGAAAACAATTTAAGCCTCAGTAGGTCATCTAAAAATTAATTCCACTTTCTACTAAGTTGTTCTACAACAAGAATATCTATTCTTGTTGTAGAACAACTTAGTAGGTCAAGATTTTTGCAGGTATAACTATCTGACACAATTTTTTTGTTTTTATTTGTGGTTATTTTTTATAAATCTTTAACATACCAATAAAGTTAAATTTTTTGTGAATCTAACATTTTAACTACTATAATTATAACACTTTTTTTTGTAACCAAAACCTTTAATGTAAAATTTTTGTTTCCAGATGTAACTGCAATAATTTTTGTTGTGGCATGCAGCAGTTATAATCTAGTATTACGAGAAGATCCGACAACAAATAGGTTACGCGAGAGTTTAACGCTGTTTACAGGAATTTGGAATAATAGGTTTGTTACAATTAAATTATTTTTAAAATGATTCTGATGCAGGGTCAACTGCAAAAAAAATAATTTTTTTTTCAAATTTTTAGAGAATTTTTAAAGATAAATAATAAATATTAAATTTAGGGAAAGTTTAAGAAAACTTGTTCAGTCAATAACATTTTTCAAATTACAAAACTGTTATTTAAAAATTTAAAGGGAACATCTTGGTGTAATAATAATTTACTTTTATTTTGAGGGTTATTTGTATTTTTTATTATTTTTTTTTTTTTATTATTTTTTTATCTTTTTTGAAAGAGCAAATAAATCAGATTCTTTTTACAAATATGTAAGGAACATCAAATGTACCAACCAAT
>NC_061156.1:42874993-42912493 GCF_022113875.1 Hydra vulgaris | reverse complement strand
TATTTATCGTCGAGTATCTCGAATATAAAATCGTCTCTGAAGCAAACCTAAAAATATAAACACACTGTAAAAGCCTTGAGCACACATTAGATTAACATCCTGTAACCACTGATTACCTGTTCACTTCATTTTGCATTCATGCAATAAACATAACCGTTGCTACAATATTCGATACCTATGGACATAAAACAATTGCACTAGCGGGTAATGTATCATATTAAACATCATTTGTATATGAAAAACATATTAAATTTTGCTTCAACTTAGAGTACATGATTGTAAGCTCTCATATAAAAAATGGTAAAGGGTACAATACCTTTCTCCATTTTTCTGTGGTCCAATCTTCCAGTGGTCCAATCTTCCAACATACCTATAAAATTACCAAATCTTATAATTAATAATACTTATATTAAAAGGGAAACAAACGTAAACTTTTTAGGAGTAAAACTGGATGTAAATTTACTGTGGTATTCTCATATAAATAGTATTGAAACAACACTCTTAAAAAATATCGCAATGATTTATAAGGCTAAACCTTTTCTAAATGTAGCATCCCTGAAAAAATTGTATTTTGCCTTTATTCACAGCTATTTGTCTTACTGTAATATTGTGTGGGCTAGTACTGGCTATACAAAACTTAAGAAAATCTACAACAAACAAAAACATGCATGCAGAATAGTGTTTGGAGCCTGCAGAAATACTCCTTGCGAACCACCTTTACGTGCACTCGGTGCTTTAAATGTGTATAAACTCAATTTACATCAAGTTTTATTGTTTATGTTTAAAACAAAAATGGGGTTGTCCCCAATAATTTTTCAAACCTATTTTAATAAAATTAATCATAAATATTCAACAAAGTTTTCTGATAACAACTTTGTTCTTCTCAAGTATAATTTAAAATTAACCTTCTATTCAATTAAATATCGCGGACCTTATCTGTGGAAAAAATTCCCAGAGATTGTCAACAAAAACAAGACTACATTAGAACAATTTAAAAATGAATCAAAACAATTATTACTATTCAGGGATCTTAATTTATCTGACTTCAAATGTTTCTCTTAAAATTTAATGAAACAAAAACAAATTTATTTATATCAATCAAATTTAAGTAATGATGTTAAAAATTCATCTTGTGATAATGTTAATTATGAAATTTTATTCTTATTTAAAACTTTTTGTTTAAATGATTTTAAAACATTTTACCGGTTGCTAGCATTTCGACAATTCTTAGTTATTTGCTATTTTGAATTTCTTAATTTTCTCAGTTACTTTCTGTTTTAATTCTTACCTATATTTTATATATTTATAATATATACATTTGTATGTTACGATTATGTAGAGTTTTTTTATGTAGAGTTTTTTGATGGTAAAAACTGCTGTTTTACTTAGTCCGTATTTCTTAGTAATTTCCCGTTGTGAAAATGTTTCCAACTTTAATGATGCTTCGACTTTGCCTGGCTTTCTAAGACTAGGGTAATCAACTTTACCTACATTTTAAAAATATAATATAATCTGACAACAAAAAATTTTTAAATAATCAAAATTACATATTTAAAATCAGAAAAATATTAAGCTGTATCACTATCAACAGCAGTAATCTAACAAATATTCACTAAAAGGTTGTTTGAACCATTCTTATTTATTTTCCACAACATTTCACAAGGCAAAATATACCAAAAATTTTACTAAAACACATAATTCTACAATAAAAGTTAGCAGATTCAAGTTCAAATCAATAATTTCAATACTCAGCCACACCCACAGGATGTTGATGATAAAATAAAGCAGTGCTGCCACTTTTTTAAAATCTAAAAAGTGGTATCTAATAAAAGAAGCTTTTATCTCGGTGGTCTTAATATTTTTCACAACGCTGTATATTAAAATAATCTAAATGAAAAAATACAACTTTATCATGGAACTTAAAGTTTCATGCGATTCGGCAATCATCAACCATATTATTCAAATATAAAATAAAAACCGTTATAAAAATTAAGTTTAGCGTTGCAACGGCATCTGATGTCAAGTATAAGTGATCCGATATTTGCTAATCGCAAATCTTGGATCACTTATACTTGGCAAAAAAAATTTTCTTATGCCTACAAGCAGAAACCAATTCACTTTTTTTGTTAAGTAGTTATCGACTATCAAAAGTCATAATAAAATATTTTTTATTGATGCAAAGGTTACACTTTTTTGTTGATAGGTTAGAAGATTGGCATTTTTTAATTATGTTTCACTTAATTATAGGCATGTTACCTGCGTCTTTATGTTTCCAGATTTCCTTGAAAAGTTTTGTATCATTCCTATACCTGGTTACATTAAAAGGTTTAAGGTAGTTTGCAAAGCTTGAATGTATTTTCACTAATACCTATGTAAGATTGGGATTACTTGATGCTAAAGTGGCTTTATGTACAATATTTTTTGATATTTAACGGTTATTTTTGATATTTAACGGTTAACGTTGGTTATTTAACGGGCATGTGGTTTTCTTAATGCAGTTGCAATTAATATCATCAGAGGTGAGTTAGTTGCGCAAAATTTGTCGGCGGTGTGAATCAATAATTGATCGAGTATTTGGCATACTGCTGTAACTAATTTTTATTGTGTTTCTGTTAAAAAAAGTTTTGGAGCTTATGATGTAATCAAAAGTGTAAGTTGATTAAGTTTAAGAAAAGGTTTCCAATTTTGGTTACAACGTTTTAACTGAAAGGAGGATTAAGACATATAGTATTTCTTTTTCGTTAGTATTAGAAGGATTTAGATTTGAATGATATTGGAGATTGGTGTAAAATCCAGACTTTTCTAATGCTTCCTTATAAACTTTGATATAAGACGTCCATTATTACTTTGCCTTGAGATTTTTTACTCTGAGAAAACTTTCCTTAACTACTCTACTTTTATCAGCACTAGAGTAGACAAATCGGAGAACTAAGGTGATTTGCTCAGTTAACTAAAATGGAATTGTAAATGGCCGTTTGAGCCTTTTTAACGATGTTACCGTGGACAATTCCTCCGCACTCCTCACAGTGTAAATAAAAGCTTTTATTGTTTTTTTCTGTCTTTAGAGTCAGAATATTTTTTTCTTGAAAATTGAAACATTTGTTGTTTTACACGTAGTCAATAAACACAAATCAATAATTTTTAGAATACTCTATTATCATAAAAGAAGAACTCAATAATAATGCATGCAAGTTTATAGTATTGTATATTTTATACTATTAAGACAAATTTTACTTAATTTTTTGATTAATTCAAAAAATTATATATATAACAATTATTGAACTCGAATGTAAGAAACTTATATCACTACTCGGTGTAATTTTTTAGGTGAAAACAATATGATCTCTTCTGATCGTTAATTGGCAATTTTTCTTAATTATAAGCTCTTTCTTGGTCGGAGTTCTAGTATTTTTTGTGAAAATTGATAGAAATACTGTATTTTGAAAACTATATATAGTTAATATACGTCAGATTAGAACTAGGATCAATAGTAAATTAAGAAACTTTTTCAAAAGATTTTAACTAAATTCACATTAACATTTGAGCGAAATTTTGAGCGGAATTGATTTAAAGACTCCAAAATGGTGTTCTTTAGATTCGAATTACGGGAAGTAAAAAGGTTTTGAAAATTATATATATATATAAAAAAATCTTTGGAACAAGCGTGGTTTTATCAGCGTGTTATGTTTTGACATAATACGCTGATAAAACCATGATAATTCCTAATTAAAGAATTCGAATAATTTGTAAATCGCCTAAATTACACTGAATAGCATGATATTTAGCAAATAAAAAAAAAATTTAATTCCCGAATAAATAAAAATATTTCCCGATAATTCCCAAACCTCCAAGGGATCAAGTAATAATGTTCGACTAAATCGAATCTTTGTGAAGTCGAACTTTGGCTGATTTGAGGTATAAGCTCGAGTAAAGACAATTTTTCTTTATTCAATGTTTAATTAAAATTTATTCGCGGTAGAGTGCTCGCTTCACAAGTGAGAGGTTTTGAGTTTGACCACGTCCCTGGTAGTACCGCGCTCAACTTGTTTCTGCGCACAGCGGCATTTTTCGTCAAAGTTCTTGTTTTGGAGTTATAGAGTTGATAGAGGGCTTAAACCACAATTAAGTAGCCCTCTCGTCTATGGTGGCCTTGGGGAGGTGAGTTAAAATGAATTAAAAAAACGAAAGTATAAACATTATTTTATATATTTATGTCACACAAAAGTATTCCTACTCTATTTCATTACGTGAACATTGAGTTAATCAAAATATCTGACTGGTTTAAGACCAACAAATTATCTCTTAACATTGATAAAACTAAATGGATTCTTTTTCACTCTCTCATCAAAAAGCATAAACTGCCAATTAACATTTTTTTTTTTTTAACATTATATTTTGCCGTTTAATAAGTATTACAGTTTACAAATATTTACAATTAAGTTAATGGCCAGAGCAAGAAGAAGGCATTAATTTGCCTAATCGTTGAGCACCGTGTTACAATTTATAATTTTTTACAAAGTTATTGAAGAATATATAGTATATAAGAAAAATTGAATAAATGTTTACAAGAAATAAAATAAGATATCGTTTAATACATAATATCATAAATAGACAAAATAAAAGTAAAAATGAATATATATAAATTTATATTCACATTCGCATACTTACACATATAAGCGAACATATACCCATATATATGAATACACACAAACACACATACATAAATACATATATATACATACACACACACACACACACATACGCACATACACATATACACATACATATATATATATATATATATATATATATATATATATATATATATATATATATACGCACATACACATATACACATACATATATATATATATATATATATATATATATATATATATATATATATATATATATATATATATATATATATATATATATATATATATATATATATATATATATATATATATATATATATATATATATATATACACATTATATCACTAATTTATTCATTGTCACATAAACTATGCAAACATTGCTTGGGGTAGTACAAATAAAAATAAACTTAAATCTCTTTATTGTCAGCAGAAGCATGTAGCACGTCTCTATATTTTAAAGACCGTTATACTCATGCCAAGCCTTTATTATTTGAAATGAAAGTTTTTAATATATATGAGATTAATATTTTTAATATTCTTTGTTTTATGTTTAAATGTAAAACTAATTTATCCCCGATCTCTTTCCATAATTTGTATTCATCAAAAGATAAAAATAAATACATTTTACGCAATAATTTTATTAAGCCGCCCATTTTTCAAACAAATCTTTTAAATTTTGTATTGATTATCGCGGACCATTCTTATGGAGAAAAAATAGTTTTAAAAAATTTTACTGAGGATTTTATGCATCAAAGTAACTATTTTTCTTTTAAACGAAAGCTTAAAGAACTCATTTTTACAATCGAAGATTTAACAATATACTTTTGATATTTTTTTAGTGATCTTTCTTTTTACCCTCTATTTAAACATGAATTTATAAAAATTATATATGTAATATTGTATCTTGTATTTGTAAGGAATATTTTAAGTTTCTTACTTTGTTACTTATTTTTTTTTATCTTGTAAATATCTTATAAATTTTTACACGAACATTTCTTAGCGGTACTCGATGACAAGACCGTATAGTCTTATATATTTTTTTAATTATTATTTATTTGTATTTTAATTATTGGAGCAAAATTCTTATTTAAAATGTAATGAAAAGAAAAAAAAAAAAAAAAAAACATTAAATAAACTCCATTATAGCAACAAAAACGTGAAAAATGTTTCAGTAAAAGAAATTAAGTATTGTAATCACAATGCATACTCAAATAAGAACTTTGAAAAAAGTTCAGCAACACTATGAATTCCTTATTATTTTGTAATAAAATTGCGTCTTTAAGCTAGCGATTTTTTATTAATTAATTTATTGAAACTTTAAAATAATTGCTCTTTTAACGTTATTTTATTTATATTGATTTTGTAACAGTTTTATTATAGTACTATTTTAGGTTTGATAACGATCTATTTACATCTAATTACTTTTCTATTTGATTTAAATAGAATGAAAAAATATAGAAAATGTTAGGTTACTGTTGCTTACGTTTTATATGGAATGACTTCTAAAAAAATGTTAATCAAGTTATTTTTAATTTTTTAATTTCCCAAACAAAAAGCTTGAGTTAACCGAAGAAACACTCTGAAAGTGGACAAAAAAATGGTTCGAGGTTCAACTTAACCAGAGATACCAATAAGACAATTTCAATTGACCAATTAATTAGATAGTTTCAAGGGACTAAACGAAACAATTTGAGATAACCAAAAGTTCATGTTAACCGGTATTTAACTTACCAGGAATTAACTGTTTATGAAACATTTTAGTCTCTGTGTACAGGGCCGCCGAGAGCTTCTAGTAGACGCTCCTTTAAGCATGCATAATTTTTAAAAGAATTTAAATTAAAATTATATGTAATCATGCATATGTATGATTAAGTACGCCTTTAAAATAATTTAATTTTTAATGATGCATACAGATGGGAAAATAGGCTATAAGATCCTTTGAATGTATTTGGCTCGAGGATTAAAAAGCGAAGACTTCTTCAAACGATTAAGATGCATAATTTCTTCCATAAATATCTTCTTGTCCTCTTGTCTTCTTTTACATCATTAGCGTAGATATGCACCAATTCACGAGATTTTATCTCTAACGAGTACTATTTTTTCAAACAGGTGATTGAGAATTTTGAAAAAACAGTTTTTAGAATGTCAAATCTTGATTAAATTTTTGAAATAAAATGATCAAGGGCGTAGCGATAAGGTAAATATTGTCTTCATTAAGCCCCGGTTATGTAGATTTTATTTATATAACACGGCATTGTATTCTTTTTTTTTTTAATGACAAAATAAAAAATAAAATTAATAAATAAAATAAAGGACAACGTTGGAGATATTTACCTCAAATATTTTCTCAGAGCTTTCACAGCAGAACGCTGCATTTTCAGGTTCATTGCAAAATCATTGCAAAATCATTGCGAAATTATTTTGCTCTCTTCTTTTGTTATGTCAAAAGTTCAGTTTCAAAGTCGAGAGGACCTGCAACAGCTCTGGCTTGAGCCAAAATATCAATCCATAATGAGAGGATGTGGCCGAGGTCACTAATTAGTTGTTGAATAAAAATAACATCGTCATCAATAGTTAGTGAAGTTGACTGAAACAAACGAGTTTTGTAACAAAAGGCTAAAGTATTTTAATGCATGACCAAGGACAAGGTAATCTATTGTAAAACCAATGTCATACTTTTCAATGAAAAGTACACATCTTTCAAGATTAAGACTTTGCAAGATTGTCTTGGTCTTCAAAGTAAAAAATAAATTTGAAGAACGAAATTGCGGTTCACAGAAGATTTTAAGTCTTCTGTCAAACGCAATTTCTGTCTCGTAAAGTCTTCCTAACAAGAACAAATAAAAAATTTACAGAGTTAGAGTATGAAATCAGAAGTTAGTAAACACTACAAGCACAAAAAAAAAGAGGTAGGTTAAGGAAATGTTAACTTGATTAAATGGTTTCTTTAAAATATTAGAAATAAAAGACAGATCAAGAAACGTAAAGAAGAGTATTCAGTAAGATTGCTGCCATTAATAAATATAGAAATATTAATAGTTGAAAAATAGATAAAAATATTACAATAGTTATTAGCAGAAAATGAATTTTTTTGGGTTACCCCCTAACTAACCACACTAAACACTAACCAGTCATTACGCATTCAAAGTTATCAAATAATTAAATTTTCTAAATAATTAAAAGTGATGACTTTTTTTCAAGGCTAGAGTATATAATTTTGTCATCAGAAAATAAAGAATTGCTTTAAAAGTTGTTAAGAAGATCATTAATAATAAGACTATTGATCAAACAATGAGGAACAATACAAAGCCAAGGAACCTTGTGTTACCTCAGAGCTTGTTGGAAATGGTTAAAAATATTTCATAATATCACTAACGACAACTTTTTTAATACAATTAGAAAAAAAAAATTTACTAACTTGAAAACTTTCCTTGAAATCCCTTTTAGAAGTTTATTAATTAGAACTAAATAAGTTTTTAATGGATATTTTAGAAGTTTATTAATAAGAACTAAAAAAGTTTTTATTAGTTTAAATAATGAGTTTATAATAGTAAGAAGACTGAGATCAAGTAATTTTGAGAGTTTTCGAAAATTGGAACTGCAATGCATTTTTCTAGTAGACAGAAAAAGATTCAGCTAAGCACTTCTTAAATAGTTTAGAAAGTATTGAATTAAGTTCTGGAGAACATTTTTGTCAGACTGTGTTAACTTGCTTCTTGGGGATGTCAGAAAACGTGTGAACTCAAAAGATAAACGAAAAGAAGGTTATTTGCAAAGAGCCCTTATTTTTGGCAATATAATCAGAATCATTTAATGGAAGTGAAATGTTAGACTTGCTTTTGTTAACCATGCTAATAAATGTTTTAAAAATATATAGAACTTCTGAGATAAAGTACAAGACTTAGTAACCTATGAATAATGGATCTTCGTATTAGTATACTTTTACATTAATTTTTTGCATCATTACTTACATCATTACATCATTAGCAATGGTAAAAAGAAGTTTATATTTAAGAGAGTTAGTCTGATGAAAAAGATAAAAATACTTTGTGTTTTTTGCTTGTTGCACACGCAAAAAACACAAAGTAGAAAAACACAAAGTATAGTGAAACTTGAACCTTAAAACTTTCCATGTCTGCTTGAATCCATCAAATTACACAGGAGACACAATATAAAGCAGTAAGACAAAAGATTTTCATTTAGATGACTACGAAGCATTGCATAAAAAATCACATAAGAAAAAATTACATTGCATAAAAAATCACAAAAAGATTCTCAGTCAGCTTTAAGAAGGTGAGAAAAGTTTTTCAAGTAGTAAGAAGTGTGAGGATGAATTTGTTGTTGAAGAAGCATGCGTTTTTTTAGTGAGATAATATTTTAGTGAGATAATAGCATGATCTAAACAAACTAAGAGAGAATGAGGAGAAACTGAGCAAAATCTATGGTTAAGAAAAAGATGTCAATTTAGGAGTAAAGATATTTGTTTTGGTTATTGCAAAGTTAGTCAACTGTGTAGGAAATTAAGAAAGAAAAACTTTGAGCTTCATTGTTAACAGGGTCAGTGGTACTAGAGCTAAGATATTTAGTAAGATAAGCAAAGTTACCAATTACAAAAATATTGATAAATAAATAAAAAGAAAGGGATTTATTAATAAAAATAAATTTGATTTAAAAAGAAATAACATCAAAAAATTACAGTGTTGAGAAAAAGGAGAACATAACAAAACGAAAAGAAAGACAATCGAAAAAAAAAACACATAAAAGTTAGAGAGCTGTGTGTGTCAGACAGCTGTGACTTTTAGAGTTAGAGAATCAAGGAGGTAATACAATCAAGACTGGAAGTAACAAGGTGATAATACTAATCAACACTGAAATTCGAATATGAAACGGCCAATCAACACTGAGATTCGAAGATAAAACAGCCAATCAACACTGAAATTCGAAGATGAAATAGCCAATCAACACTGAGATTCGAAGATGAAACAGTCAAGTTTTAATTAATTACAAAGTAAGAAAATAGATCTGATTTATTTTAGAAAAAAAAAGATTGTTCAGATGAAAAAATATTTTAAACTTTTATTTGTAAGTGATAGATTAAAACAATTTGATGTTAATGATAATTAAATACAAAAATATAATATAACATAAATATAATATTTTGTATTAAAATATAAAACCTAAAATTAATTTTTACTATAGAAATACAAATAGCTCATTTAAAAAGTAGATCAGTTTTTAATTTATTTTTTATATTCACTTTTTTTTGTGAAAAGTTTTTTTAACCCGCGTTTAAAATCTGGATTCTTGGAAAAATAAATCATCGGATTAATAGTTGAGTTTATTTGCATGCAAAGCATGGCGATGGCGTATGCAATTTCGAAATCATAAACTTTCCGAGTTGATTGCAACATATCTAATGTAATCCATATATTCATAGGTGTAATACAGCATACGTAACAAATAATTAAAACTGTGACAGATTTCGCTAGAGCAATGCTTGTCCTCTCTTTTCTTATAATTGAACTGTTTGTTTTTTGTTTAATAGATATGTCATCTTTACTAGCAAAGTCAGTTGTATTTTCTGATATTGTCTGCGATGAAATTGTTACACTTATTTCAACGACATTTTTAATCTGATACCACAATATTTTCTCTTTTTCATGTACTGCTTTAATTATGAAGTAGTAATAAATGCCAAGCACTGCCAAAGGTGCAACAAAGAGCAAAAATATGTTAACCAAATAAATATTTGCATTAATTTGTCTAATAAATGGTATAAAAGCAGGTAAAATCCAGCATAATGATATTAATAACAAAATTTTTTTTTCTGTTATGTATTTATTGTAATTTGTTAGTTTAGATAACAAAATATAGCGGTCATACGATATCACTGCTAACGTCATTACTGAAGAACCAACCAATAAGACAACAAAGTAAGCTCTCACGTGATCAATGATACAACTACTTAATATTGGAAAATCTATTTGTTGCCAGCTAGTTAATGGACCTAAGATTATCCCTACTAAAAAATCAGAAAGAGCAAGAGATGAAATTATTAGATTGGATAGTGGGCGCTTCTTTTTCATTTTTCTAACAACAATTAAAACAAGGCTGTTTCCAAGCGTGGCTGTTACACTGGTAACAAAGAATAAGATTCCTAATATTGTTGTTAAAGGAGGCTTTAAAAGCTCCATGCGAGAACAATCTTTTTTAACAGCAATCATCATGCTTTTGTGCATTCTAGCTTTTGAATTTTTTATTTACTAATTTTTATTGGTTGAACTACAACTCTTTCTTATCAATACTCATTAAAAAAAGGAATATAATGTATAAATATATTTTTTGTGCTTATTAACATAGACTCAAGAAATAAAAAACATTAGTTTTATTTGATCGTCTTTATTATAACTTAACTTTAATTTATTCCAAAAGTAAACTAAAGGATAGGCATTCAGGCTTTTACATCCGTTTTTATTATTATTATTTTACAATAAAGATCAATAAAAACTGTAAACAAATTAATATAAGCTAAAGATTGAAAATTAAAATGTCGAAATTTCGCAATAAAGATGTAATGCGAATTAAAACTTATTTTAGTAGAATAAACTAAACTCTATTTTAAAATAAATATTCTAATCGCAGTCATCAACATTTAAAAAAAAAAAGAATACAAACAGAGCTGTATCCAAGGGCGGCGCAAGCTGCTGTGGCGTCCCATGCAAACCTAAAATTTGCACCCCCTTAAAATAAGGTATGCCTTTTGAAAAAACTATCAATACATGTATTATATAGTTTTAAATCAAGTAATTATCAATAACAATTATATTTATAACATAAATCGAAATATTATTTATTCCTAAGAGCCGTTTTTTCTAAGAATCAGGCAAATTCTAAAAACTATGGAAGTGATCCCTCCAAATTGCTTGAATTTTTTATATATTGATCAGAATATAGAGAAAACCTGTTTGGGAAAAAAAAAATTTCAAAAATGTTTCGTTCACTTGGAATCTGGGCCTAAATTTTTGAGATTTTTTTAAAAATATTTAGAAATTTAAGTTTTGGCACCTTTGAACCCATTTTTTTGGCAAGGCAAAGAGTTGCTCATAGCTTTTGTTGTTAATATCAGACGTAACCCAAAAGTTCTCTCCAAAAAATATAAAAAAGTTGCGTGACACTGAGCGGTTGGCTAATCATCATAGCTCAAAAGTACAAAAACAATCAGTTTTGTCAATTTTTAATGGGAGTTATTTCTAGCGGCGAAGTGTTGCACACAATTTTTTTTTAGGATTTGAATGTATCAAAGGTATTGAGTTTAAAAATGCAAAAAAAGTTATGTAATACCTAGGCCTATTCATATATTAAGGCTTGAAATTGAAAAAAAATGTTATAGTATACTTACAAAATGAGCCATTACGGCAGAGGCGCTAAGTTTTGTAAAAATTTAATTGTGTTAAATGGTCAATATAACATGATCCTAACATAATTAAAAAAACACTCATTTGATCTTTAGATATTAAGTTAAAATTAAAGGTAAAAAGTGTTAAAAATGATTAAGTACAAAAAAATATTTTTTCGGACACACAGTTGAGGGATTCGGATCAGTTTTCGCTTACAATAAAATTTCTATCATCCAAAATTAGCAATTAGCATTGCAGAAAACATTGCACGTAATGTTATGAAAAAATTTAAGCGTTTCTGACTATGATATAGAAATCATAACAATTGAAATAAATAATAATAAAGAACAATGTATGACCAGAATCTTAAATGATTGCCGACGTTAATGTGATCATGGACAAACTAATGAGTGATCTATGTAAAACAAAACCTATTCTGAATTGAACTCTCTAATTGGTTTTCTTGTGAATGGATATTTTGAGATTGCATGCAGCATGGATATTTTGAGATTACCTGCAGCGCACAAAAACTTGTTGACCGATATTCTACTGATCTTAACTTTCACTTATTGAACGAATGTCTTCATTTTAGAGCTTTTTTTCAGGAATATCTTTCAGATCTTTCTGTTGTTCAAATGGAAAACCGGGTATTAGATGCCATTGATCTAAAAGATATCATACTAATTGCTGCGTGTTTTTAATAATAAATAACGCAAGATGCTTGTTTAAATACAAAAGAAAATAAATTATAAAGCCATAGCGCAACAAATATAAAAATTATTTTAAATTGCTGTTAAATTTGAATACAAGGAAACCAACAGGGGCAGAAGGCCTAAAGTGCCGGGAGGCCAAGAAGTACTTAACCCGGCCATGTATAACTAGATACAGGTCCTGGCAGTATCTAGGTATTTCTCTCAGAAAAGAAAGACTTTCAAAAAAGAAAAACATTGTTTAATTTAGTATAAAATATCAAAATCATGTTTTTCATATTTTATACTTTATTTAATAGAACAACATTATTAACTAAAACAAAAATTGAAACTTTAATGTAAACGAAAACTTTTAAATTTTTTTTGTTTTGTTTAGCTTTATAAAAAGACATTAATAAATGATTAATATATAGTCTCAAAACCTTTTAAATGTGACAATGCTTTTTTTACCAGCGTGGTTATTATATTTTATTTGTGTCTTTAGTGTTTAGTTCTAGTGTTGGTCTATATAAATGTATAAAAATATATACATAGCTGTTATTATATATAAACATAATCATTAAAAAACAAAGCTAGATTGTATTTAAGTGTAAAATGATGGTCAGTGTTAACTATTTTAAATGCAAGTTTAAATTTTGTTTTGAACTTGTTGACTTTAGTAGCATTTACAAAATTTTCGGCTATACCGTTGTTTAAAAAGTTACAGATAATTTGGCATTTGTTATCAGTTTCAAAATGACTCAGACGCATCGCCCTGAAAAGTACAGATAGAAAAGGACAGGGTAATTGAACCAATATACCAACTATATTGTTCTCAATAATATTGTGGGCAAAACTTGAATATTAAATATCGTTTAAATATCGTTTAAATATCGTAAATATCGTGTGCAAAGTCTAAAGTAATTAGAAGTTTTAAAAGGTTTTAAAAATTTTAGTTCCTGGAATTTGTTATTGGTCTTTTTAGTACCCAATAATGTCTTTTAAAAAGCCGACAAATCAATAAGTTAATTATTTAATCAAGTACAACTCCATTTTCATATGATATCATAAAAATATAGAAGTTAAACTAAATTATTTTTGATCAACAAGTGTCACGTGTCTTTTATGGAAAGTATTGCTGAATCTATGGAAAAGTGAATATTAAAGAACTACTAAATCTGTGAGCTAGTGATTAGAAAATACTTTTGAACAAAAACTCTGATGATCCATCTCAACTTTTGCATACTTTACAACCAGTTGCTACGTGTGTCAAAAAATTAATAAAACATATGTGGGTCTTGCACAATGCGGATCATGTATATTTGCTTAATTGCAACTATAACACTATTTTCAATTAAAAAATAAAAATTAATCCTGCTTACAGAAAATGTCACATTAGTTTCATGTCACATTAGTGTCACTATATCATTAGATATACTATTAGATATACTACGTGTGTCAAAAATTAATAAAACATATGTGGGTCTTGCACAATGCGGATCATGTATATTTGCTTAATTGCAACTATAACACTATTTTCAATTAAAAAATAAAAATTAATCCTGCTTACAGAAAATGTCACATTAGTTTCATGTCACATTAGTGTCACTACATCATTAGATATACTATTTCTAGACCATCAGATAATGCTATAGCTAGACCACCGGGTAGTGCTATTGTTAGACCATCAAATAATGCTATTGCTAGACTATAAGATAACTAAACATGCAAAAAGAACAAAATAAGACATTAGTAATCAGAAACAATAATCATTTTTCTTATTTAAAGTAAATTTGTTATTTACCCTTTGAATATAGATTTTACCCCACATAAACTAGAATAAATTATTTTATGTACAAAGGTATCTTTTATAAACAATTTTATCAAAGTCATTGACTGTTTATAACGTTTTTTGTTATGAAATTATTTTCGGTGAGCCGTGTAAATTTTATTTTTCTTTAATTGCTAGTATTGCTAATATATTATTTAATTGCTAGTATTGCTTAACTGCAATAACACCCCCTCCCTTGGAGCTCTTGGTTGAGTAAAGGCTAGAGATGGTGTCTTGATATAAATGCTCATCTTGGGCAAGCGAAAAATGCATCCGGCTACTGTCTTATAGATGGCCTCCTGGACAAAGACTTAAGGAGTAAACAGATTCTATCTGTCGAGATCACATTTGTTACAGCTTAGGGTTTATTAATAGTAATGAGGCAATTGTTTCGACTATTAAAAAGTGTGCTGAGTACTATCTGTGCTTTGAGTCAAGTGCTTTAGTAAATTTAAAAATGACTAAAGTATCAAAAACTATAAAACACAAAAACCATTTTTATCACCAAGTTCTCTAAATCTATCATTCACTAATATTCGTGGTCTTCAAGTAATTTTTCTTCTGCTTATCTCGTGCAAAGATCACCAGATCTTTGTGAGACTAATTTAAGTTCAGCTGTCTCATTTTGTGATTTTAGTGTTGAATGTTATCTTCCTTTAATTTGTAAAGACTTCAACAGCTACATGCTTGGCCTGGGTATTTACATTCGTAAGAGTTCACCCATTTCTAGGGAAACTAGGTTTCAATCCACAGACTTAAGGAATCTTTGATGTGCTTTTTTTAGCAACACTTTACTCTATTGCTTTTCTCTTTGTCTCTCTCTTTCTATATTGCTTTCCCTTCATCTCAAAACTGCACTCTTTTCGATCTTATTTCTGATCAAATCCTTTAAACCAATCCTTCAGCCAATATTGTTGTTGTTGGTTTTTAATGGACTTTAATGCTAATTACACTGAATGGCTTGGCTCTAGTTTCAGTGACTCTGCAAGTGTTAAGGTGTACAACTTTTGTCTTTCTTAATCTTTAACACAAATAGTCAACTTTCCAACTCGCAACTTGCTTTCCAGATAATCCAAATCATTTACCTCTCTACTCGACTTCTATCTTGTTTCTGATACTAGTCAGTGCTCAGTTTCTCCACATTTACCCTTAGGTGCTTCTGATCACTGTTTGATCTCTCTAATACATAATGTTTAAATTTTTAATCTCATTTTACTTTATCATCAGAATCCTTCTATAATTGCACTTCTTAAAACTACCTTGGAGCTGACTGAGACTCATTCCATAATTTTCTTCAAGATGACCCTTGGGTAGCAATCTTTCTTCTTTTAGTTGAAAAATGCGCTTCTTACGTAACTTCTTGGATTCATGCTGGCATGGAGTCTTTTATTTCCTCTCGACAATTCCATGTCAGACCTTACTTTTCTTCATGGTTTTTATCTCATTGTGCTTCTGCAATTTCCAATTGTAAGCATTTCTTTCATTTTTATCACCAAAAAATTTCACTAGAAAACAAGCATCTGTTTACTATGGCTAGAAGCCATTGTAAAAATGTTTTATCTAACGCTATATCCCGGTATTCTCAGGTCACAAAATCTCGTATATCATCTCAAAAATTAGACTCTTGTGACTTCTGAAGAAACTTTAACAATATCTATAATAGGGGCAAATCTGTTATTCCACCTCTTTTGTATGGTTCAGATTTTGTCACCTCACCTAAAGACAAAGCTGAATTTTTCATCTCTTATATCAGAATCATCTCTTAGTTCCACTAGTCGTGATCTACTTTGTTTAGCCAACAAACAGGTTGATTCATTGCCTGGCGTTCGTATAACTGCAGCTTCTGTATCTAAAGTGATTTCCTGCTTAGACTCTTTTACAACTTGTGGTCTGGACAACATATCTGCTATGGTCTTGCAGAAGTGTTCTCCTGAGCTGTTGTCTATACTTTCAAAACAATTTAACGATTGCTTATTAGAATCTTGTTTTCCAGCCTGCTGGAAAGTAACATTAGTTATCCCTATTTTTGTAAATTCTTGAGAGCAATATCACTCCTCTAACTACCATACCATTAGCCTGCTTACTATCGTAAGCTAGGTTTTTGTGTCTTTTATTAATAAACATTTGATCTCTCATCTTGAATCTTATAATTTGCTTTCTGATCATCAATATGGATTTCGATCAACTTGTTCTACTGCTGATTTGTTAACAGTAATAACTGATAGGTTTTATCATACATTAGATAGATGTGGAGAGGTTAAGGTTATCTCTATTGACATTTCCAAAGCCTTAGATAAGTTGGTCTTTTTCATAAGCTTTCTTCTTACAGTGTATCAGGTAACATCTTTAACATTTTTGTATCCTTCCTATCCGATCATATAATAAAAGTTGTCCTCGATGGACAGCACTCCTCTTCATATCCTGTAACTTCAGGTGTTCCTCAAGGTTCTATCCTTAGCCCTTTACTCTTTTTAATTTACATTAACAATCTCCCAGAAATTATCACATCTAAGGTGGGATTGTTTGCTGATGATATTATCATTTATTCTTGTCTTGATAAGAAGCCAAAACTTTCTGATTGCTTGGAGGGGACTTTTGATTTTGAAAAATATCACACTTCTGCTACAGCATGGGACACTCAGTAGCTGGTGAACTTTAACTCAAATAAAACTCAATTTTTTTCAGCTAATTATTATTGCAATAATCTAGATCTTTCTGTATTTATAAACGGTAATGTACTCAATGAGTCATCTACCCCCATCTTCTAGGGTTAACTCTTTCAATCTTTCTTGGAAACCATATATCAAATCAGTTGCAAAATCAGCATCTGCTAAGATTGCATTTCTTTATTTTTGTTTGCCTTGAATCCTTATTCAAGATTCTGTTTTTTATCTCTTTAAATCTCAAATCTGTTCTTGTATGGAATGCTGTTGTCATATCTGGGGCGGATCTACCAATAAGACCCTTTTTATTTTAGACAAGGTCCAAAACGCATTGTAAACATAGTTTGACCTGCTCTTGCAGCTAACCTCCAAACATTATCACATCGCCGTAATGTTGCTTCTCTTTCTCTTTTTACAATTAATGGGCACTGCTCTACTAAAATTGATACTCGTGTTACTCCTCATTCAAATAAGTCTCATCCTTTTAATACAGCTGTTTTAAGTGCTCCAAAAAGTTTTTTTAATTCAAATTCTTTTAAACATCTAGTTTTTTCCCTCGAACACCAGTTTTTTGGAGTTCTCTCCCTTCATCATGCAATCTTTTAAGTCGTCTGTTACTTGCTTTAAAAATTTTATCATTTCTTTTCCAGTAACTTTCAACTCTAATAGTGGTTAATTGTAGTCTTGTTGGAAGTAAAGATAATGGAAAAAAATATATATAAATAAGGTGAAAGTTGCAAAGGTTTTGTGCTGTTCTGTAAATTTGCTATGTGAGTTGTTCTGTAAATTTGTTCTGTAAATTTGTTTGCTATTTGAGTTGTTCTATACATTTGTTCTGTAAATTTGCTATATCAATTTTTGGTTTCGAACTATTGCAATTATAATTGTACAAATCAAATACAATAAAACAATACAATACATTACATTTTGTATTATAATATCAGAGAAATAATAAAAACGCTGTTTATTGATTTACAGAAATACAATATTTCTGTGATGAAAAACAATTAATTTAATTATTTTATTGTTTTGATTTGTAACAATTAAAATAGCTATTGTAAAGTTAAAACGCTATTCTATTTTAATGAATTTAAATTCTTTATTATTTAGGTACTAATTAATTTAGATTAATATTTTTTAATTGACCGCTATAAACACCTGTATATATAGCAGTCATCTAAATATATAAATTTTATTTTCTTTGAGAAGTGAAGTGAAGCCAGGGAAGCTAAAGAAATATATATATATATATATATATATATATATATATATATATATATATATATATATATATATATATATATATATATTTAGGTACTAATTAATTTAGATTAATATTTTTTAATTGACTGCTATAAACACCTGTATATATAGCAGTCATCTAAATATATAAATTTTATTTATTTTGAGAAGTGAAGTGAAGCCAGGGAAGCTAAAGAAATATATATATATATATATATATATATATATATATATATATATATATATATATATATATATATATATATATATATATATATATATATATATGAATGCGTTTTCACTATTACCTATGTAAGATTTTTCCGTAAGACTGGGATTAGGTGATGTTAAAGTGGTTTTTTATACAACATTTTTTGATATTTTTTGATAGACATTGGTTATTTAACGGATATGCGGTTTTCTTTATGCAGTTGCAGTTTGTATCATTAGTATTTTTGCGCAAAAATTTGTTAATTGTGTGAATTAATAATTGATCAAATTTTTGGCATGCAGTTTTTAATAACTTTTATTGTATTTCTTTTAAATTTTGTGGAGCTTATGATGCAATGGAAAGTGTAAGTTGATTAAGTTTAAGAAAAGGTTTCCAATTTTGGTTACAACGTTTTAACTGAAAGGAGGATTAAGACATATAGTATTTCTTTTTCGTTTATTAGTTGTTGAATTTTTTTTTTTTTTTTTTGATTCAGACAACAAGTACAGTACAAGGTCCGTCGTTAAGATTACAAAAAAAAATTATTAATTTAAAGTTCTGTTTAATCAATACGCAGCTGCGTTGCTGCTGACATAGGTAATTAACTGATTTATAAGTTTAAGTCTGTAGTTACGTATTAAAGTATCCAGCTTAGGCAAGCCTAGTACCATAAACATATTGGTAGCGCTTAAGTACTTGTGATATCCAAAAAACATTTTAGTACATTTATTGTAACAAGAATCTAGCATTAACATAGTATTTTTACTAAAATTAGTCCATAGAGCACATTACAAAAACAGAGGCAGTAGGTCTTAAATAGCTGCATTTTTACTTTAATCGAGCATTTCTTGAATCGTCTGATTAATATATTTGTACGCATTTAAAGAAATTTAATCTCTGGATTTATATCAGCATTATCAAACAAACTATTTTCTATTATGTGACCCAGATACTTGAATTTGTCAATCAAAACTAATTCACATCCAGCTAAGGTAAACAGTGGAAAATATACAATCTTACATCTCTGCTTTGGGTTGAATACCCACGTCTATTAAACGTCTTATACACGTTTTAGACGTCTTATGAACGTCTTTCGAACGTTTTGGACATCAATTGAACCTTGAAAAGACGTCTTTTTTTTGGTCCGGTTATTTAAACAAATATATATATATATATATATATATATATATATATATATATATATATATATATATATATATTTGTTTGGGTACAGTGGATCGGATTTTTTTATTTATTATTTATAAATTTATAAATTGAGAAGAAGAAAAAATATGTTTTTTATTTTTTTCAAAGCTAATTAATTGAGATATATGTCCTTCATAATAAGAAATCACTGAAACCAAAATATTTATTATATAACGGCTCACAGATAGGTTTAAAGTGAGTTGTGTTACGTGATTCACTGTACTCCAGTACTGGGGCACAGTGAATCACGTAACACAACTCACTTTAAACCTATTTTATTGAGAATAAAAAAAAAAATTTATTGATAACAAAACTTATAAAAATAATAAAAAGTTAAAAATTTATTCAAATATTATTATTTATAATTTGAAACTAATAAATTCATTTTCATGTAGTTTGTTTGTTAAAATTCTTTAAGATCATTAATGGGCCAGAATGAATCAATCTATTCACTGTACCCCGGTTCACTGTGCCTCACCACAACAAATTAAGTTAAAGTCTAATTACTTGGGACATGAGTGTTGTTAAAGGAAAAGCTAAACTACTGAAAGGAAGCATAAATACCAACAATCTGAATAAAAAAATTTTAAAATTATTTCAAGCATGATCTCTATAACAAACATAAGGAAGGTAAGAAAATTTACTTTAGTTAGCTAAAGACAAAAATTACCTATCAAAAACCGGTAGTCAAAAATTATGTCAAAAATTATGTAACAAGTATGAATAAAGATTGCTGATATATAAGCACATAAAATGATTGCATTATCAAGATGAAAAAAATTTTAATTTTTGAGAAAATGCCTCTTTTCTGACCCTTTTTTGATTTCACGTTGTGTAAAATAGTTTTATTTTTTATACACCACAATTATTTTCTCTAACGAAATTGTCTGGAAATAAGACAATTTTAATGCCGAAATAATGCGACGTTAGAGTTATAATGTCACGATATTGCGGGTCAAATGGAGACATTTAGCTTATATTTGTTTTTGCCGAAATCTAATATGTTTTTGTATTGCCAATATGTAATATTTACTATAATTAATTATTATCCTACGTATTAAAATGTTTAATACAATGTTTATTTATATTTATTACATTTGCTGAATATGTTAAATTTTTATCTAGGAAGATTATATTTGCATATATTTTTGTTTTAATTTTAACAATCTAGTAATGTAAATATTATACACAGTGAGTGGAAATTTTTTAATCTAACACTTAAAAAAAAAATTTATTATTGTAAAATGTATAGTTTTATTTCATTTTTTTCATTTTTTTTAAATCAAATTATAGCTTGTTTTATTGAATACATTAGGTGTACTATACATTAATAAAATCCTTTTTAAAATCTTATTTTTTTTACTTTAGATTAGCATTTTAAAAACAATCTATCTAATTTTTAAGGGCTAAATGAGACAATGTTGTCAATAAATTTCTAGAAACTTTCAAACTAAACTGCCAATGATCTCTAGAAATCTAACGATTACAGTTTTGCTACTTTTTGTTTATAGTAGGATGTTGGAAGACTTCAAAAAAAAGTTTTGTTTTCTTTACAAAACTTGTTACATTATGGCCGTGTTAGATAAACTAGTGATTAAGTGTTTTATTATGCCCCTCATTACCATACATTTGCCCCTCATTACCCTAATTAATTATTTTATTTATTATGTACAGTTTTATAGGGCTCTATGAGTATATTAAGTACCGGTAATATCTAAAAAAATTATGATAAATTTCAGTCAACTTTTACAAATTTAGTTAATACAAAATTTGGTCAAGATGTCAGACAAAATCACAGACAAAAAAAAATAAGGTGAAAAGGAAGTGAAACATATAAAAAAAAAGAGCAATGGAAAAAAAAATTAGGCCATTCAACATAGCCTACAACTTCAGTAGATTTCAATGATTGTTTGTTTTCTTTATGTCCGGAAAAGTCTGAGGAGAGTATGCGACAGTGTTGTAAATACAATGTTTGGTATTATGAACTATACATTGGAAGTTTAAAGATTATGAAGATAATTACAATGTTTGGTATTATGAACTATACATTGGAAGTTTAAAGATTATGAAGATAATTATGAAGATGACGAAGAACTTGTAAGTGAAAATTGTTAGATTTACTTTTTTTTCAATTTAAAAAAATGTTTTATTTTTGGGTGAAATAAATAATTTAAATCTTTCTTTTTTTTTGCCAAAATATGTTCGAGGTAAATTTAGATTAATTATATTACCGGCAGGACTTCTAGAAAATCGCACGATCTTATCATAAAGCCTTTTATAATCTATATTTAGTCAATATTATAATCTGTATTATCAAATTATTTTAAAAACAATATTTTAATATTCTTTACAATCTATTTAATAATCAAAATAAAGTACAAATCAAAAAAAACTAAAGTACTAAAAATAGAAATATAAAAATAGATAAAAATATTTTATGTTGAAAAGATAAACTCTTTTATTTTACGTTTAAAAGAAGAATTAAAAAACCATTTAATAAAAGCAAATTAGGTAAAACTATTATATTCCAAAGAAAAAGACCACGATAAGAAACGATAATAAATAATTCATTTTTAGTTTTGCAAAATGGCTTTTAGGTATTTTTAAACAACACGAAGATCATATTTATTTTTAGGTTTCAACTTATAAAGATTTATTAATACACTAAGCGATATATTTTCTTTACTTTTAACATTAAAACATAAAACATTCAAAACATTTTGTTCGAAAATATTTAAAACTTTCATTTAAATCATATCAAATGCAACTATATTTGTATAATTTGAATGGCAACTAATAAATGAAAAATAAAGTTGCGTTAGTTGTTGTTTATTTAATGGGTGAGTCTTTTCGCACGCACGTGTGAATAGACTATATCTATAGTCTATTCGCACGTTTACTCATTCTATTCGCACGCACGTGTGAATAGACTATATCTATAGTCTATTCGCACGTTTACTCATTCTATTAACTAATTGAGTTAGATTTTTAATATGAAATTTCTCACAAACAAAAAATGTTTATAACTTAAGTCATTTATTTTGAAAGCAATTTATTTTTTATTTTTTTTATCAATTGTAATAAAAATAAATAAAATTACTTAAACATAATTAAATTTTTATTCAAAAAAACAAACAAAAACGTGCCAATAGGTAAAATAAAAATTAGGAATTACTTCTTTTTTTTAATTAAAAGATTGATTGCCCAAGCCAAAACCCTCGTCATTGTATTTATACTACACTCTCCATATCCCTAGATAAGCAGTCAATATGTATATGCACTACGGTGCGTATATCCTTTAATAGTCAGCCAACGTAAGCACAGCGTTAGTACTCCACTGCGCTAGTTTAATTTTAAAGTTAAAAACCAATAATAATAAATCTAATTTTTTTAAATTGCCTTTAAATTTAATGATCTTTATCTTTTTTTTAATTAATCGTGCAAATAGACTATAATTATATATAGTCTATTCGCACGTGAAAAACGTGTGAATAGACACTCCGCTATTTAATATATGTCTAACTTTATATAGAATTTTCATGGAAATATCATCAATTTGTCGTCCCCGAGATAAATTTTTATCTCGGAGACAACAATTTTCTCTTTCATACTATAGCTTTTCAGCTATTTCAATAGAATATGGTGATTAACAGTGTCAAAAGCTTTTGACAAATGAATGTTTAGTGTAAATTGAGAATTTTAAAGGAATTGGCAATACTGCGCGTTACTTGGAGAATAGCGCGTTCAGTTAAACTTTTTCTCTGAAAACCAAATTGATTTAAAAAAAAAATTATTATCAATTAGATAAGTGTACATTCTGTTATACATTATTCTTTCTAATATTTTTAAAAAGAATAGTAGAATAGTAGAACTGAGATAGGACCATTGTTTATTACGGACCATCGTTTATTACGTTAGTAGGATAACCTTTTTTAGAGATTGGTATTTTCAGACTATTTGCTTTTTTTTTTTTTTTTTTTGCTATATCAAACTATTTTCAAACTTATTCTATTTTCAAACTATCTGGGAAAGATGAAGTAATAGATGCTTTAAAAACTTTATAAAAAATATCTTAAATCAAAAGACTCAATTATATTATTCCCATTTATAACATCGGGCCCAGTTTCTTTATTTCTTTAAAAAAAAAAAAGAATATTAAATGAAATTTAAAAGTTGGTGATGAATTAAAATTTAGAACTATTTGCTAAAAATATATACTTTAATATATTTTTTTTACTTGATATCTTTTTTTTTACCTTTATCGACAAATACTTGCCCCAGACTTTATAAAAAAAAATGTTATCATGGAAATAGATAAAATGATTTTTATGGTTTTAAAAAATGATATATATATCATCATGCGCATTTCTATACAATTTCCTGAAAGAAGTTTCTTCGCCGTATAGTGAGAAATAGCTGTTACATTAAACTAAACTATGCATCAGTTTAATGGAGATTTTTCTTTTAGAAGGTGCATAATAAACTGTAGCGTTATTTAATTATATCAATGAGGTATAATACTCTAAAGGAAGAACGATGTTAAAATACGTCATTTCTCAAGGAACAGTCTTAGTAGTAAAATAATTTTCTATTAAACACCACGTAGACATAATAATTTTAAGTTAACTAATCATATTACACTTTTAACAAAAATTATCCATTGATATTTTTCAAATCGTCATTTGCAATTGAAACATTGCAAATAAAAGATAGAAGTTTAAAAAATTCCTTAACAATAGATTTAGATTTAGTTTATTGTTATTTTTTTTATGTTGTGCTTCCCGTACACAGTGGCGTCGCTAGGGAGTACGGGGGGTGCGGACCGCACCGGGTGACATTATCACAGCTTGATACAGAGAGGTGATACATAAATGAAAAAAAAATTCCATTTTTGTGTGAAGAAACAAGTCATTGCTAGTCAGTAGTCAAGGCTTTCTGATTTGGCTCTATTGTCAATTGAGAGTGATATGGGGGAAGATATTGATTTTGATAGTGTGATTGACAGATTTGCAGCTGTGAAAACCAGGAAAGAAAACTTATAAATAAAACTTAAGTTCAATGTTTAATAACAATAATTTAGTTCTTAATTTTTATTTTATCTGAAGTAGTAAAGTAAAGTTAAATTACTTAAATTCTTGTGTCCTTAGTAACTTCTTATGTCCTTACTAACTTCTTATGTCCTTAGTAACTTCTTATGTCCTTAGTAACTTCTTATGTCCTTAGTAACTTATGCACTTATTCTAAAGATTACCATAAGCGTATTAAGCGATTATCGAAATCGGATTATGTATATGGTCTAGTACAGGAAAACTCTGAAGAGATCTATAGTGAAAGTCTAGAGGGGTGACACCCTGAGTTCACCCTGAGTTTTATTGTGATTACTACTTGATAGTTGAACAGTTGTTAAAAACTTACCCAGTCAGCTTTTAAGAGAGTAATCCATTTTGAATACAGCTTTACAAAGGTTACAAACTACATTTCTCAATTTTCCTTTTTCAACGCAAAGGCGCCATTTTGACTTGCCGCTGGAATAATTATACAACAAAGACTGTTCAACAATTTTAAACAATTTTCTGTTTCGCTTTACTGCCATTTTATTATATCTCTTTGGTTTAATTTAATAAACGTTAAACACCGATAATAAGATATTATGTAATAAAAAAAAATAATTTTTGTAATTGTATAATAAAATTTAAATAAATAAGAAAATTTAAGTATCTAAAATAAATGTAAAAACGCAGCAGACGAACCACAAACGTTCGTCGTAAAAAAAAATTCTTTAAATAACTAGCGGTAGTTATTGCTAAGGGATAAAGTCGTAAGGCAATTATTGACTTTGTCTCAAAAACCACCTCAGTCAAAAATGTCATAATTTGAATCATCATTTAAAATTCACTCTTTCTAATTTAAAATAAAAAAATTTTAAATAAAGAATATTTTTCCATTTTGGCATATTTGATCTAAACTGTGTAACACAACTTTCAAGATTTATAAATTTAAAAAAAAACATTTTTAGTACATATTTATAAAACTTGTGGTCTATCAATTTCAAAATTATTTATATTTATTATATTACAGCGATAAAATTAAAGTAAAAAAAATGTTCATATCAATAACGATTAAAAATAACATATCAGCAATAACTAAAAAGTTATCTCATACTTGTTTATAGATTTTGCTTGTGTCATATAGTTAGACCTATAAAAATCTCGACCTACTAAGTTGTTCTACAAAATGAACTTCTACTAAAAAGTGTAACTAATTTCCAGATAACCTACTGAAGCCTAAATTGTTTCCAACCGATTTGATTATAATAGTCTTTTTTTATCTTCAACTGATTTATGACGTTTAAAATTGTTTTCGACCGTTTTATTTTTCGACCTATTTTATAGATTTTCATTTTTAGCCGAATTGAGATAAAATTAATTTTCAACCGATTATCTAGTCTGTGTTTTTAACGTTATTTTTTTTTAAATATGAATTTTTTTTTTTAATCAAATTAACAATTAAAAAGTTTTCTAAGCATTTATCGAACCTTATACCTCCCGATTCTGAAGACAGCGCTTTAACCGCTGCGTCAAGGCTGGCTCGTTTCAAATCAACAACAAAATACATACCGGAAGGACGTAATTAAAAATTGAAAATACAGTAACTAGAATATTCAGTTAAAAATTCGATTACTTCCCCCCCCCCCCCACCTATACAAAGAAGCTACGCTACAAACTCAGCCTAATTTTACGTTATTTAAGCAATGAAACTCAAAAAAAAAAAATATTGTTGACATCAACTTTAGTTGACCTCCGCCCTCACCCTTGTCAACAATTGTCAAAAAAGTTTAGACCCCCTCCCCCCCTATTTTGTTGACGTAATTAATGGACAACTCCTTACGAGGTTTCAAAATTAGGTCAAGTTACGGACTACCATTTTGCTTACTTATCAGAGCCGACGACACCTAGGGGGCCTGGGAGCACGTACCACTCCCCCTCCTTCTCTAGTTTTTTTCTAAATGCCTTTTTTTTTTTCTAAAGAAAATTTTAGATATAGAGGACTTTTTTTAAAATTGACGATTGTGCCCCTCCACTTTAAAATCCGTTTTGTCGGTCCTGCTTATATCACATTGTGTAACTGTAAACTTCATGGGTTTCAATATGGGTGAATAAATATGTCGGTAATCATTTTTTTTAAATAATATAAAATTAGTTTTTAAAAATTAAATAATGTTGTAGCGAATATCATGACGTTAGAATATTAAATTATAAAGGAGAATTATAAGATTAAAAATTAAACACCATGGATTTAACTAAAATAACATTTTAATTAAAAATAGAATTGTTACTACAGTAATCTTTCGTGTCAAAAAATGTAGCCTTTTTAAAATTTCATCTATCTTGCGCTCCTCCGAAAATTAAAGTAAAAAACTTTGAAGTACACTCATTTAGCGGGTTTGTTTGAAAAAGTTAAAAGATTTTATCAAAATACAAAATACTGTAAAATGATTAAAATCATTTTATTTTAATAGAATAGTTTTTTAATTTTTCTTTATCACTTTTGAACTTCAAAAACTTAAATACTTTTTAAAAACTTTGAAAAAAGTTATTAGCCTCGTTGGGGGTCTAGTGTAAAAAATTATTAAAACTAAGATTTTTACGATGTTTTCTGATATAAAAAGGCATTGATCATTCAAAGAATCACAAAAAAAAAAAAAAAAAAAAATGATTTTGATGATTTTTTTTTTTTTTAAATTTGATTGACATAAACATGAATGTGTGAGTTTTTAAGACGTTTATTATGACGTTTTGTACTTTTTGAGTTTTGATGCTTCAATTGAAACTTTTTTACGCTAAGTTGTCAATAAAAAATTCAACTATTAATTTGGTGATATAACAAGCCAGGTGAATAAAAATGAGTAATTGCTTCAACTCAGTAATTGGTCAGCTTTACGTGAGTAAAAACTTTAGCAGTTTTTCTCAAATTTTTATTCACGTAAAGTTAAGCAAGTTACTCAGATTTACGTGAATAAAAACTTAAGCAAAATTGTTGAAGTTTTTACTCACGTAAAGCTGACCAATTGCTGAGTATAAGCAATTACTTATTTTTATTCACCCGGCCTAAAGTCTGGATAACATGTTTTTCAAGATTTATGAAATGTTTTTTACCCCCTCATTATAATATAAAACGAAAGTTTTAAATATTTGTTACTCCTCGTCATCATCTTTGAAAATTTTATTATTTGATGCAATAGTAACAATAACAATAAAAAATTGGATGCAATATTACTTTCACAACAAATTAAATATTAAAAAATATTAGGTTTCAGAGGTGTTAATATAAACAAAAATTAAGAAGTAGTAATTGTTTGTTTGCTATGTAGTCCTTTTGAATAAGTAAATTTCGGTTTATTGACAGTTTAAGTTACGCTTGTTTTAAGTGTCAGCTTAAATAATATTTAAATCCAGAATAGCATGTGAATAATAAAAAACATAATTTTTTTATAACGTACCAGCATTTTTCTTTGTATATTCAACGTGACAAATCTTGGTCAATTATTAATTTTTTTTAAAAAATTTGTTTTTGTTATTGATGTTGTTTCACTTGCCTGAAATATTCAGTTTACAATTATTAATACGTCAAAATGTGAATGACTTAAAATAGTTATAAAAACACGAATAAGAATGTCTCTGACGTTGATGTGGCTTCTTGTTGCTGGTTCAATTTTCTTAGCTTTGGATTTTCTTATTTTTGTTGCGTACATAATTTGGAGACAGAAAAAGCAAAAGAATAAAGAAATTAAAACTGAAGATGAATTTGAGAACTTATTAGATATTAACCCAAATGAAATGACAAAGAAAAACATGTGGATAAATATGTCAGATTCTGACGGTTTTCTTATTCCTTGCAAAACGATAGAAATAAAAGGAGACAAAAGAAGGCTTCGGCCCAAGAAAATTCCATTTACAAAAGAAAAGGAAGATGGTTATCTTGATGCAACCCAATATGATTTTAGGACAAGAAAACGTCAGAGTGGATTACCAATGGTTTCGTTTGAACTTTTTTACCGAATTGGTGAACTAAAAGTCATTATAAGAAAAGGAAAACAGCTGATTGGTGATCGATTCTCAATAAGTGTTATGCTATCTAATTCTACTTTGAGTTATAACACAAGCCATGTCAACGGACCTGACCCAGTTTTTAATGAAACTTTCCGTTTTCCATTACAAATAGAAGACATCTCAGCAGACCCTCCAGTTCAATTAAAACTAAATATTTGGTCACTTGAAAAATTATCAGAAGAAAAAAAACCTTTTGGTTTAGTTAAAGCCTCTGTTGAAGAAATACTTATTAAATACGGTTTAATGCCCGCTCAAGGTAACGTAGAATTTTAAATAAATGTGTATGCGTGTGTATGTATATATATGTATATATATATATATATACATAAATATATATATATATATATATATATATATATATATATATATATATATATATATATATATATATATATATATATATATATATATATATATATATATATATATATATATATATATATATATATATATATATGTATATATATATTCATATATACATATATATATATATATATATATATATATATATATATATATATATATATATATATATATATATATATATATATATATATATATATATATATATATATATATATATATATATATATATATATATATATATTTGTGATTTTCGTGTATGACCTCTTGTTTTTGCATATTTAATTGTTCTAAGAGGATGGTTCCATTGAACTTTATCCATGTTTTTACTTATTCTATAATATTAAATCATATCACATTTTGCTCTTCTTGTTTTTAAAATAGTCAAGATAAATCTTTTCAGTCTATCTTGATAGCAAGCACTCTTTAAACTTGTATTGCATTGTATTTTTTCAAGTTTATCAATGTTCTTTTGGTAATAAAGGTTCCATATAGGTGCCGCAAGCTCTAAGTGTAGAAGAATCAACGACTTGTACAATAATTTGATTGAAACTATTGAATACATCATTCGGTATCATAACACCAAAATCTCTCTCTAACATTATCTGAATTTAAAAAGACTTAATTTAAAAAAACAATTTTTAAATTAATTTTTTTAATTGTCTTAATAAAAAAAATTTATTAAAAAAAACTAACCTTAATTTAAAAAAACAATTTTCAAATTAGCATTTAGCTCCTGAGATATTGAACGTTTCGTTTAACTGGGTAAACTTAAATATTATAGCAACGGTTTTTTTTTATAAAAATTGCAGGTATTTTAATAGTTTTAATATCCAATACACATTTAAAACAATAGGTAAATCATGCGAAGTAAAACAAAAATAGATTTGAAAAGTCCGAAATTCAAAACCAGTTCGTTAATTGACGTAACTCAGTTTCTCTTGTTAATTTTTTTAAAAATTATCCTATTTTATATAGGATATTATTAAATCAATTTATATTTGGGGTCGTTCATAAACTATGTCACGCAATTTTTGACCGTTTTTGACCCCCTCCCTTCCGTTACAAAATCGTAACAATTAAGGTACTTTTCTAAGATCTTAGAATTTGTAATTAAGGTGTTCTTAAGAACACCTTAATTACAAATATAGTTAACATAAATTGCAAATATAGGTTGAATGAAGAAAAAATAAAATAATTTTTTTTTATTTCAATCCTAATAAAAAGTTGGTTTTGGTCCCAAAAAGGGGCTGAACCGTTTACACTATTGTTTACCATAGGATGTCTGTTAAACTTTGAAATTTGTAATATTGTTTATAACAATGTAAACTACAATCTGTGCCACTTTCACGTTCTTACAACTTCACAACTTGCAAATATATAGTCATTTTCATCAGAATTGGTGATTTTCACAGTTTTACTCCCCTATTTAAAATTTCATAAGTACAAATCTGAACAAGCGAGACTCTTTAATGAGGGTCATTTTGTAGCTATATTAGTAACAAACATTTGTGGAAAATTTCAAGAAGTTTTATAAAATAATATTAAAGATATTATGTAAACGGTATATCCAAAACAACAATAAACACATTCTGTGAAAAAACAGTTTTAAAAATCAGATATTATTTTTTAACATAAAGCAAACAGAACTAACTCAAGGGATCCAGGACTATAAGGATCGCATTCTTTAATGTTTTTTTTAAACTTTTTTCTTAGACTTCTTTACTTTTCCCTGTGTTTTTAAAATAAGAGATGACTATTTACAATGAAATAAAGCTTCAAAATGGCAACTTTTTAATGCATTTCTTTCAAAAAACTTTCACGTGGAATACTAAAACAATAAAAACATTTCCAATACAATTAATACCATCATTGAAACTTACGATAGCAGAACACCAATTGTAAGTACTTTTCAGCTACAATAAGTAGATTTGGGATAACGTGTCCAAACAATTTCAATTAAACACTCATTCACATTTTGCATTTGGTAATGTAGCCGTTACTCTAACGAAAGTCTTGAATTAATTCCTGACAAAAAAATTTTTTTTTCAATTATGCCAAGTGCATAAAAAATACTTGAAAACAAATTGAGATGGAATTACACAAGAACTTAAAAAAAAGTGCATTTAACTCTGGTTAAATGCACTTCCACGGTGCTCTGTGACAAGACCGTTGATCTTCTTGGGGTACCTAAATAACAAAAAATATATATATATTTTAATATAAATTTAACTATAATTTTTTTCATTTTAATTCATGTCTATTTCATATAATTCATTTCGTATAATTCATTTTAATTCATTTCAGTTTAATTCATGTCTAGATGATTGTTGATATTAAGTATGATATTATAAATAATAATATTATAAATTAGTTAATAATTCTAATGACATTATATTCAGGGCCATTCCAAGGGGTTGGTGGTGTTAACCCCTCTACGAATTTTTTTAGTCGGCAAATTGGAAACTACAGTCGGCAAAATTGGCTTTATAGTTGGCAGTCGGCAAATGTCGGAAAACTTTAGTTAGCAAAAAAAAATTTTTGGCCAGTCGGCCAAAAACAGACACGACACCCCCCCCCCCCCTCCTTTTAAATCTCTTCGGGACGGCCCTGATTAGATTTCAAGTTTTATTTATATATAAACTTTTTAAATTTATATATAATGATTTTATTTATATATAAACCAAACTAACTTAAATGGTTATTAAATGGTTAACTGATTATTTAAATAACAAACAACAATGTGTTATAATAGACGGTATCACTAATACAAAGTTATTAAAAATAAAATGTGGTGTCCCCCAGAGATCTATTCTTGCACCTTTATTATTTATTATCTACATTAACAATCTCCCTAAAGTCTCTACAAATCTCGATTGTATAATGTTTGCCGATGATAATAATCCTTTTTACTCATCTACCTCTATTAATGACCTTTTTGATAAAATCAATATTGAGCTTCAAAAACTTAAAACATGGTTCAGTGCTAACATTTTATCATTAAACGCCCAAAAAACTAAATATATTTTATTTCACTCAAAGAAACAGAAAAAGAAAACTACCATCAGTTCTACCCTCACTAAGTATCGAACACAAAAAAATTGAAAGAACTCAAACAATTAAATTTCTTGGTGTGATTATTGGCGAAAATGTTTCATGGACAGCCCATATAAATGTCATCAACACTAAAATATCTAAAAGTATTGGTATATTTTATAAAGCTAGACCATTTTTATCGCAAAAAAACCTAAAACTTCTTTATTTTTCCTTTATACATAGTTATCTCACATATGCCAACATTGTTTGGGGAAGCAGACACAATACAAAGTTAATGTCCCTTTATCGACGACAAAAACATGCCTCTAGAATAATACATCATAAAAACAAACTGACCCACGCTAAACCCCTATTAAATGAAATGAAAGCGCTAAACATTTACCAAATTAATATCTATGCTAATATATTGTTCATGCTAAAATACTAATTAGGATTAGTTCCAAACTGATTCACAGAAAATTTCTTTCAATCTAATGTCAACAAATTTAACACAAGATCAACTGGTAACTTTATTGTACCCCGGAAAAGACAAAAAAATTCTCAATTCTCTATTTCTTACCGCGGGCCTTATTTATATAACAAATTAATTCCGAATTATACCTCAATTTCTCTTGCTGACAATATAACCTCTTTAAAGTCAAAACTAAAAAATCATGTTCTCAATACAGATAATTACTTAGAAATGTTTTAGTTCCAATGATAAATCAATATTTACGCTCACATTCAAATAATCAGCAATCAATAAAAAATGAAAATGAATTTTTTTTTTTAATTAAAAAATAAAGATAATATTATTATTATAAACCACAACACTAACACCATACATAGTATAATAAAAAGAAAAAAAAGGTCTACTTCAATAACATTTAAAATATTTGTTTTATGAGAATCATAATGTTTATATGTGTACTTTACGCAACACCCCAATGTTCTCGATGATAAGACTAAACTCAGTCTTCTACGAGTTCCCTACAACAGTCAATATCCATATCAAGTCATAGCATATTTAATTATTGCTTCCTATGTTTATGTTAACGGTATTTTGTAAAATATTAATTTTTTTGTATTGGAAGTTTATTTTGTTTATGTTATCGCAGTGTAAAAAATTTTTGTAATTAATATGTAGTTGTAAAAATTTAAATTTAAACAAAAAAAAAAATTTAAATATTATAAGTCTTTATATTAAGCAAAAAAAAATTCTATAATTTTTACTTAAAATCTTTTTTTTGCGTTACGTAAAGGGGTTGTCCATAAATTACGTCACGCAGTTTTGACAAATTTTGACCCCCTTCCGCGTAACGCATCCTCACACATAATTGAACTCCCCCCCCCCCCAATTTAACGCATCAATTTTGTTGCGTAATATTGGGGAGGGGAATTTTTTCTAGCGAAGCAGGGGGAGTACAAAATTTTACAAATTACGAAACGACTTTAAATATAATAATGTCTATTATTTTCTGAGCTTCTATAAGTTAATTAGTTAGTACTTTTCAGGTCTGTTTAATGTTTTTTTTTTCACCCCGACGGTTCCGTGTAAAATTGTATAAATTAACATCGCTATCCTAAACGTGATACCATTTTTAAAAAGCTATTTTTCCGATATATAATGCATGCAAAATATTATCTATCTATATATATATATATATATATATATATATATATATATATATATATATATATATATATATATATATATATATATATATATATATATATATATATATATATATATATATATATATATATATATATATATTATATATATATATATATATATATAATACATATTAATACATGTTAATACATTATACACGCAAAAATATTATTTTGAAATCATAATTTTCTTTTGACTTTTTCTGCACATTTTTGTACACCAATTAAATAAAGTTCTGCACTTGGACCATATAAAATCAAAGCGCAGAAAGTGCACTGAACATAGGCTGTAACAGCCGTAACATACCGTTAACAGGCTGTAACTACTCCGTTAACGGAGTGTACACATCGACTAAGTAACATTTAGGCGTAGTTGATTTTACAATCAACATGGAGATACATGAACTGAGGGTTTTGGTTTGGTCAGGTACTCTTTTAATTAAAAAGAAAGTCTTCTCTAGATTTAAAACTAAAAAAAAAAAATGTTGCATCACAAAACCAAGACCCCCTCCCCCTCGAAACAAATCGTCACAAAATCACCTACCCCTCTCCCCCCCCCCCCTTGAAAGCGTTACGTAATTTGTGGACGATCCCAAAGACTTATATAAATGATTATGATATATACTTTCTTAAAACTTTTTAATGTGACATTTATTCCCGTGGGGTCTTCAGGCGGTAATACTGGTTTTTGACAGTTAAAAAAAGTTTTAATCGCTATTAGTTAATAATAAATACAATTTCTTTTTAAAAAAATTTGAACTGTTTATATGCCCATATATGGGCATAATTGTTTACAGGTAAAGGAATAGTATGGGAAAATGTTGAACGATGTACCACACTTACTGAGAATCAGCAAGGTAATTTATCGACTGAAGTATTTATTCATTTGGGTTATTTGTCAGCAGCGCGACGTATAGTTGTTTTGTTAAGTGAAGTAAAGAATCTAATTTTAAAACCAAACGATAAATTAATAGTTGGCGTTATCTCTTTAATTTATCGAGACAGCGAAAAAAAAACTTTTACAAGTACTGGTATAAAAGCTGAAAGTAATATAAAATTTAGAGAAGAATTTGTTTTTCATCTATCTGAGTTTCCTAACCTTGGAATCGATGGATTGGCAATTTGTATTGAGCTTCAAGCAGTTCAAAATAAACTTTTATCAAAACCACGCAACCTTGGCAGCGTGACTGTTGGAAATTCGGAAAAAGCAGAAAGGACTGGAAGAGAACATTGGGCTAGAATGTTAACATCTGGGTCATCGGTTTCGAAATGGCATACAATTCAAGAGCCTTATGTATTAGTAAATAATTAATGTAAAAAAATTAAAAAATATTTATTATTCGAAAGATAATTTTAAAATTTCTTTTTTTTTATATAATTTATAAGAATTTAAAAAATATTTTAAATCAGGTGAATATGTATTATATAATATATAACAATAAAAAGCGCGATTTTTTTTTTTTTAATTCTTTGAATTTTTTTTTACTTTTAAAAAAAATCAATTTTAAGTGTTAGTTTGAATATATTGATGAGAATGATTGAACTGTAAAAAATGCGATTTTATAACGAGAGCTTTTAATAATCAATCAATACCATATATATGGATTTGAAATTTGAAACCGCCGTTCTTACATTTTTTTCTTTATTATTATGCTTTGTGCATTTCTTTTATGTTTTATTTGGTTATTTATTATTGGAGTATTTAGAATTAAATTAGCGAAATTCTTAATCTATTTTTAGTTTTTTCAAAATGTTTTTTTATACTCCTAAAAGCGAATTATTTGAATAAGTGTTAAGCTTATTTTGGATAGGTTAGTTTGCCAACAATATGCGCGAAATTTTTTTTTTCTATCTAAGTGGTGAAATAAATTGCTCCTTAGGGATCGTCCATAAATTGCGTAACGCACAACTTATTATAAAAATATAAGTAGGAGATCATTTTGCTCTTTTGCGCGGCGGTTTTGCTAGACTTTAAAGCTTGTTTATATACTTGGTTTAATTAATGACTCTGCGAGGGAAAACCTTTAATGTTTTGTCTTTTGTCTATAAGTTTAATTTCGCGTTACGTAATTTATGGACGGTCCCTTATATGACTTTCCGAATTAACTAAACAGTTTGAAACATCTCCTTTGTTTTTTTAACAATATTAAAACTAATGTCACCTTTTATTATCTTCAAACCATTTTGACAATAAAATCAGACGATTTACTTTTCCAATTCCAGGCTGAAAAATTGTGCGTTAGAAAGCAAAAATAGGATTTTATTTACATTATTGAGAGTTTTACTTACATTATTAAGAGGTTTTACATTATTGAGAGTTTTACTTACATTATTAAGAGATTTTACATTATTGAGAGTTTTACTTACATTATTAATAGGTTTTACATTATTGAGACAATATTAAGAGGTTTTACATTATTGAGAGTTTTACTTACATTATTAAGAGGTTTTACATTAAGAGGTTACATTAGACTTACATTATTAAGATTATTGAAAAACTTTTCCAATTTAAATCTTGAAAATATTTTTTTTTACGGATATATTTTTTAATAAAAAAATTTGTAATTCAAATATATTATTTTTTATTTGTCTTCGTAAGAGGGGGGTTTTCAGGATTAAAAAAGTCTAGTTTTTTTTTGTGTGATTATTATGGTCCTCCATGGAGATGTGGTTATTGAGGTCCTCCATGGAGATGTGGTTATTAAGGTCCTCCATGGAGGTGTGGTTATTTAGGTGCTCAAAAGTCCTTAAGGTTTTACCTCAGAGTACCGTGGAAGAGCATTTAATTTCGAAGTTCACGCCTCCTTCTTTACCAATGTCGTTTATCTCGGATTCCTTGCTTCTGCACCAGACCTCTAACGACTGCGCCAGGTTTCGCTAAGTTTTTAAATTGCATTTAATAATAGTTAAAACTTTCGCATTAATTTTATATGTTATAAGATACAATCATGACCAGTTAGATAAAAACTAAGCAACAAACGAATCACCTCTGCATCATTACTTTTTGGTGTTCGTAAAGATTTAATGCAGAATATTACCTCAGAGGTCGCCAGTTTTTTTAGTTGTTACAAAATCCCATTTTATAAAGAAACAGAACTCTTTTCCTCTATAAAATGTCAACTTGTAGCAGAAAGACTTGCAAGTTTTCTCACGAGACAAAAGTTGTCTTGTGAAAAAAGCTACGAGACTTTTTTTCTCGAGAGTTTATTTACTGAAAGTAGCTTTTTCAATACCACCAATAAACCAAAAAGTTAAAACTGAAAAACTAGAAATGAGTGTACTGTTCCTTTATAAAATGTCAATTTGTAGCAGAAAATTTGTAACAACTAAAAAACTAACAACCTCTGAGGCAATATGCTCCATTCAATTTGTATAATATACTTATTGGTGCAGTAAAATTATTGCCGCCATATTTTT
>NC_061156.1:42847493-42872493 GCF_022113875.1 Hydra vulgaris | reverse complement strand
CTAATAGAAGAATTAAACTTTATTAAAAAGTGTTATTGTGAAAAAGAAGAAAAGCTTAATAATATTGAAAACAAATTAGAGCTATTAAAGTCAACAAAAGAATCATTTAATGTTAGAAATTTGAATAAAAAAATAAAATATCGTGATACTCAGCTGGAAATAAAAAAGAATAAAATAAATTCGTTAAAAAATGAAGAAAAAAAAATAAGATTGCAATTAAAAAATAAAATAACAGATATTAATTCAATTCTTGAAAACTTAGATATAAACATTTCTGAATTAAAAAAAGAAAAAATAAAGCTGCAAAAAAAAGTGAGTAATTAAAAATTATTTTGCAAAATAAAACCAACTATATTAATGACAACAATATGAAAGATGTTATAAGTTTAGAGAAGGAAGTTGTTTCGTTATATAGTAAGACAAACATTTTAAAAGAGGAGAATCTAGAACTTCAAAAATTGGTTTCTTTGCTGGATGATGACGAAGTAATAATATTTGAAGATGGCAGATGCAGTGATGACATTCGAGAAACAATAATGAAACTTCTTTCAATGAACGTGAGTATGAATAGTGTCAATGAAGTCATAAAAGTAGTTTTATACAAACTAGCCAAAAAGAACATATCTAGACTGCCATCAGCCGCTGTAAAATGTAGGTTAATGCAGGAAGCTTCAATTTTAGGTCAATTTCAAGTTGCAGAAGCAATGCTTGAAAATAATTTGATAAATAAAAACTCTAAAATAGGCAATTGTTTGCATGGTGATGGTACTCAGAAATACCATAAGCATTATCAAAACTTTCAAATTACTACAACTAGTGGGAAAACTTTATCTTTTGGTCTGTCAGAAGTGGTTGGCAAAGATGCAGCAACTGTTTTGCAAAACTTTACTAATATAGTAGATGACATTTGTGACGTTGTTAGCAACTCAGCCACTGAAAAAGAAATAAATTTTGCTAAACTAATAACATCAATAAAATCAACAATGTCTGATCTTTCTTCGGTTAATACTCTTTTTAAAACCAAACATTAGAATGGCTTAATGGTAAATCAGATGAAGAAAGAAAACAATTGCTTGAATATTCAAGAACTAAAGTAACATTAATGAAAAGCAAATATGATGAAAGAAAAGAAGCTCTTAAAAAAGATAAAGCTATGCACCTTCAAGCCATGCAAGAAGAAAAAAATTGAGAAGAAATTAAACTACAACATAAAAAAGGTTGCAGCTTGTAATGATTTGATAAATTTAAATGTAAGGGCTTGGATATCATTAGAGGAAACAGAGAAAACAGTTTTTAATATAGAAGAGCCATTGAAATCAAAAGTACTCCTAGCTCAACTTAATTTTTATCGCATAATCTTAGGTGTCGAATGTGACAAAAAATTTTTTTGTAAAACAAAGGTAGAAGGAAGCAAAAGAATAAACTTGCCTTCAGAGGAATTATATCAAAATCTTCTTATTGTTATTCAAACAAATTTAACACCAAACAAACAATCTTTAAGTAATAATATAAGTAATAATTTAAAGCCTCGTACAATGCGTGATGCAGCTGTTGAAAACAAAAAAAAAGAATTAATGGAAAAAGTTCAGGATGCAAGACTAAACAAATTAATAGAGCAACAAAAAAAGCACTCTTTATCAAAATTTTTTAACAATCCATCTGATTTTGTAGGTTTTTCTATACAACATCGTCTTAGAGAAGAAGATGCTCATGAAGTATCTTGGGAACGTGCGCAAGAGGTTCAAATTGATCAATTAAATGGTAGAAGAACTACATACCTTGTTAAGTATGATAATGAACCTGATGAATTATGGTCATTTCCTTTATTAATAGATTTTGAAAAAGGTGATCTTATTCTTTGTAGCTAGGATTGCGAGGTTTTATTTAATGTAAATTTAGAATTATGTTACAGTATATATTAATCTTATTTCTTTTATTGTTATGTTCCAATAGTTTTTTTTACTACATTTGAGTTCAGTGGTTTTTATTTTTGTAAATAGTATGAATCATATCTGATATGTTTATCTGCACCAATTTTGTTTATTTGTTGTTGTTTATTTGCAGCTTAACTGCACATTATTATTATTATTATTAAAAAAAAAAAAAAAAAAGCTTATGCAAAAATACTATTACTTTTACATGAACTGCCTATCAAGTAAAGGAAAGTATCCAGAAATGGAGGGCTAACCTTAGGCTAATTTACTATTACTTTTACATGAACTGCCTTTCAAGTAAAGGAAAGAATCCAGAAATGAAGGGCTAACCTTAGGCAACATGACAGCTCACGGATGGAGTGCAAAGTCCTATGGCATACCTTCTCGTTGGTGCACTTCGTTAAGTAAGTTAGACAATTTTGTCTAATTTATGAACGAAATAGCCAAGGCAAATTATGTATAAAATTGTTTGTTAACAATACACACACAACTTACTCTGAAGTTTGAATTGAAATTCGATAATTAAAATATTTTTTCAGTGATTTACCGATATGAAGTATGCTAAGTTTTAAATGAATTTTGAAAAGTGAAATTTCTGAGTTTGCAACATATAGTCAAATTTGGGTACATTAATAGTGCGATAATTTATTTCAAAGACAAAACGATTTAAGACATCTATTAAAAAGTTTAAGACAAATAGATAGATAAGATAATCCGTATAAGAATTTCCATGACTGTTAATTTCCATGACTGTTAATCTATGCTAATTCCGTATCTGTTAATCTATGTAATCTCAATTTCTTAATGCAAGAGGGATGGGGTTAATAAAAGTGGATGGAGGAGTTTAGTCAAGATTTAATGAACCGGGGGAGGGGAGGGTCAGAATTTACACTGAAAGTTTTATTACTTATCAGTAACTAGTATGTATTTTTTGATTTTTAAAGCTGATTTTCACTAATTTTTTTTTAGTTTTTAGATATAATTTTTTTGTTAAAACAAGTAAAAATTAATAAACGGGAGGGGGGTCTTAATAAGCTTAGTGTGGGCGGCAAAGTTTCCCCAAAATTAATAAACGCTCCCCCCCCCCCCCATCCATAGAATTAAGGACTCGAGAGTACACAATCAAATAAAGCCAAACACAATGAAATAGAACAATTCAACGAGTTTTTCATTCACTGTTTTCAAAATTTTAAAAAAAGTTAAAAACCTTAACCCCATTAAAAAATAGAACATTTTTTATATTATGATAGGTGCTGAAAACAATAAATTAGTCGAATCAGTAGACTATAAGTGGTTAAATCTTTTTTTAAATCTATAACAATACTGAAATTATTAACAAGTCTTTGACTAATTTCTTTATTTGTTTGTGTAAAAATAAATTTTAGATTTATGTTTATTTTGTACATATTTTGACGTTTTCGGCGTGTTTTATTTGGGTCCACGTTGTTCAATTGATAATTTATTAAAGAAAAATAAAATTAATTTAAGTTAATATTTATCATCAAAGTTTTGTTACGCTCAACGTATTATAAATTAAAACATTTGAAAATTTATTTTGTGTCAAAAAAGTTTAAAACATATTTAAACATATTATACAGTTATTTGACTATTTCATGGTACGTCTGCATTAACCCCCCAAAAAATTCTACTTATGAATTGTTCAAATAATTTAGATTTACAATTTATTTTCTAATAAAATTTTATTATAAGTTAGTTTACGCAACTTTTTACGCAAAAAAAAAAAAAAAAAAAAAAAAAAAAAAAAGTTTATTTTTTCGGTGCCAAAAATTGAACGAGATACCTTAAGAAAATATTTTATAAAAAGTCTATGAATTGAAAATATTAAAACATGTATATCTTTGGAACTAAATAAGCTACAGAGGTGGTTGAAAACATTTTGAAAATGAAATATATTAAGTAATATAATGCATTTAATATAAAAAATATTTACATTTGCTATAAATATTGCCTAAACTGCCTATTTTAAGGCATTTTTTGGCTCTTGAGCTTATTTACTCAAAACTTGAAAATAAACTACTGTACAATCTTGAATTGACTTGAGAAAAAATAATTGTTATATAATTATGCATTGTACCAAACCTTTAAATTTAAGGGTTTGACACTAGTTAGTTTAATAAAACCTCTTTGGTGTATATACTAATCATCAACCCCCCACCTATCGGTGACACTGTCTGTGGTGTATACACTAATCATTGACCCCCTTTCCCTCCTCTCAGTGGCACTGCCTGTGGTGTATACACTTAACTTTATTTTTTTTTCCTATTCAACATACTAAAAAACATCCAGAGCCAAAATCAGCGATCGATTGAGAGAAAAGAACAAAAAAATGCGGAATCTCATGCTTGAGTTTGCATATTTTTTATGTTTACATTTTTACATGTTTTTATGTTTACATTTTTTGAGTTTACATGTTTTTTTGAGTTTACACGAGTATTTACTATTTTGTGGATGGGGCACAATTGTCAATTTCTAAAAGAAAGTCTTCCAGGTTTTATATCTAGGTAAAAAGTCCTATATCTAAAATTTTCTAATAAATAAAAAAAAGGTCCTTAAGAACTCCCGGGTGTCGTTGGACCTGTAAAGTCTATTCTCGGAAGGTAATAAAAATATACTGAAAAAGAGCGTTTACAGAGTAAAAAAGTTTTAGGGGAATCAGCTTTTCATAAATTTTCTTGTTATCCTAGAAAAAACATCTAAACATTTGTTGTTTTTGCAAATGTCTAAATGTGATTTGTTTCTTTAATGACCGGTCTATTAATATTTCTTTATGCTATAATTCTAACACGACTATTTCATCAGGGCTAACGGCACGGGTTTTGAAGTGGGGAGGAGGGGTGCACAATCATCAACTTGTGAAAAAAGTCCTCTATTTCAAGATTTTTCTTTAAAAGTTTCTTTCCAAAAAAGTGTGTGAGGGGGGAGAGGGGGGGGAGAGCACGTTCCTCCCCCCCCCTACTCTCCGATGTCGTCGATTGTCGTGTATGTGGGCAAGTTGGAAAAGGGTAAACCACTACCAAGTATGCATGCTTGGAAATGGAGGCTAACAATCCCTGATTTCTATTATTTTCCACTTAGGCTTTTGTCTTTAAGGAATTTTGTTATAAGCGATTATTTAAATGAATTTTCCAGGGTGTGTTTAAAAAGTAATTGTACTTTTTAAATTAGATTAAAATTTAAAAGTTTGGTTTGAAAAAAAACCGAACACAAATCAATTACGACTCAATCATGATTTACAATAAAAAAATTACATAAGAAAAAGTATTAATGATTTTAACTTAAAATATTTACTCATTCGGAAAATAAATGTATAGTTCTTGTTAGAGTACTTCTTAAAAAATAAAATATTAAAAGTAGCTTTTTTTATTGCTTGTTTTAGTTAATAGAAAAAAATAAAATAAGAAAATGCGATTTCGCTTTTGTGGGGATTTGGATTGTCCTGATTGGGTTTTAGCAGAAATAAGTATACTTTCACGAATTAGTTCAGTAAAATTAAAGTTATTTTGCCAGCAAGTAATGCTCCACCTGTTAGGAGGGTCTATTGACTATAATAAAGTAAACAAGTTTACTGCTGATGCAAAGTTGGAAATTAATGATATTAAAGCAGCTATTGCAGCTGTTGATTTTATATTTACTAATTCAGCAAAGTACCAAGTTAACAGTGAAATTCTTTCAAACGAATTACAACAGTTGGGCTTACCAAAAGAACTGGCTATTTCAATGTGTAAAGTTTTAGATGAAAATGGAGAGAAACTGTACAGTAATTTAAAGCAGAATAGTTTGCGTTTGTCAAGAATGGAAAGATTTGACTGGCGTGTCGATTATGTTTTAAGTTCAAGTCACCAGGATGAAATAAATGAAGCTGAAATCCAAATTTTAATAAAAAAACAATCTACTGAGTCTCTTTCAGAAACTGTTACATTCTCTTGCACTAATGAAAAACTGCGATGTTTATTAGCAGATTTAAAATATGCTTACAAGTTGATTGAAGATCTTTCTTTATAAGTAAAATTTATATATTTATGTGCAGTTTGAAATAGTTAAGATTTTTTTAATATAATAATATTTTTTGTATTTTAATGTTAATTTTTTATTTTTTATTCACTAACATATTTGCTGTATACAAATTATTAATAGTAAGCATTAAATTAACTAAATCAGTACGCTGCTAAACTAAGAGAACACAACTAAGAGAACCAAGGGGACTCAGTGGGTAATGTGAGATGCAAAAAAATTTAATTTGATATATGTCAAATCAAATTTTGTATTATCTGTATTTTTATTATAGTATTATAGAATATAACACAGTATAGAATAAAAATTATATATATATATATATATATATATATATATATATATATATATATATATACATATATATATATATATATATATTTATATACATATATATATATATATATATATATATATATATATATATATATATATATATATATATATATATATATATATATATATATATATATATATATATATATATATATATATATATATATGCACATATATATAAAGTTTAAGAATAATAAAAATTATATATATGTATATATATATATATATATATATATATATATATATATATATATATATATATATATATATATATATATATATATATATATATATATATATGTTATGCTATTAGTTAAATTTTTTTAATTTTATTTAATTTCGTAGTTTTTTTTAAAAAGGACAAACTTTACATCAGATATGAAAAAGTAAAAAAAAAAAAATTAAAAGAGACTTTTTTAAGTTAATTCACTGTCTGTCCAAAAGTCTCAGTTGAAAGATGTATATTAACTGTGTCTATCCCCATAAAATAGGTCAATGTATGTATACTCTTTAGCAACCATCCCTAGATAATTAATTTCATTAATAATTATTTAAATGCGTTAAAATAAAACATATTTGAAAGATAACAAAAATGATTGAAATGAAAAAAAGTACAAAAAATAACCATACATTGACTGATGGTTTGTACTTTTTTTTTTGACTAAAAAAGTCTAAACTTATGAGTACAGTACCAACCTAGATTTGCAGGAAAATATAGGTAGTGGCACTCCTTGCATGTTCTCCATAATTAAGTAAGTTGATGTATTGACACACCTTGCATTTTTTCCCTATTTAAATCAATCTATGTATTCAAACTCTGTTATGCTAAACCCTAAATAATCAGCCAATAAAAAAAACAAATAAAATTGAATAATCAATTCAGTTTAGGTTTTCCTTTTTTTAATATGTTAGGTATGTAAAATGTTTTTCTTCAAATAACTTAAATTGATAACTTGCTAGTTTGCTATTATTAATAAATTTTATATTCTATGGAAGATCTTATTAAACCAGTTGTGTAACGCAGTGGTGGTTAAAAACAAATCGCTCTAATAAAATTTAAAAACCTAAAAAAATATTTTCAGAGTTAAGTGAAAAATATACAAATTATTTGGTGAAAACAAAATTTTTTTTATAAAGTTGAGTTACATTTTCCAATCAAAGTTTTATCATCTAACAACTGAAATGCTTCATACACTGAAATGCGTAAACATAAATAAAAAGTTTTATTTTAATTGCAAATTAAAAAAGAGAAAACCGAAATTCATACGTAAATTAAATCATTTAAAATACCCTTGTCAGTGAACACTCCATTAAACAAACTAGTAAATAAACTAGATATTTTTGTTAAAAAAAAAGTTAAGAAGAATCATAAGTTTAATATAAGGCTTAAAAAATTAAGCTTAAATTTTAATAAATTTTAAAAAATTAATTAAAAAATTAGTTTTTAGTTATAAGTAATTAAGTTAAAAATTAGTTATTAGTCTTAGAAAAAAAAAAAATAAGATAGCAAATTTACAAAAAAGCTGAAAAAAGTTTTTTGTTAATATTTCAATAAATAATTTATTTTAGTAAGTTTAAATAACTCTAAACTTATTTTATTTGAGATATAAACACAAATTATCTTGTAACTTGGAATAAGATATAAACACAACTTGTCTTGTTACTTGAGACAAGATATAAACACAACTTGTCTTTGTAGTTGGGGATCCCTTTGAAAAAACAAGTAAAAACATTGTTATCATTAAGTTTGTGTTTGTTTTTTTTAATTTAGTTGAATTTCTCAATTATTTTAATGGTTTTTACATGTTTACTTAATTTTGTAAACTTTATATACAAAGAATCATTTTTTAAATCATAAGTGGCAAGCATTAAACATTTACTATAGGAATATATAATTATATATATGTCTATATATCCAAAAATAAAAGATTAAGGTCAGCATTTTTGAATATTTTTGAGTGTTGATCTTATATTTTCAGGAAAAGTAAAATAATGAACAAAATAATTGTTTATATTGCTATTGTTTTTTTATTTTACTGCCTACCCAAATCCAAAGTTGATGTCCCAAATCCAAAGTTGATTTTGTGTTGAAGATTTATGTTTTTTAATTAAATTTCTATTATTTTGACATTTTAGTTTTAAATTTGTAAGTGAAATGAAAGTAGATAGTAACGAAGATGTTGACAGTAAAAAAGTAGATGTGGCTGTGCGATTCCTCAGTAATCCAAATGTCAAAAGTACAAATAAGGAAAGCAAAGAAGCTTTTTTGAAAAGTAAAGGTTTAAATGATATGGAAATTTTGAATGCTATGCAAAAAGCAAGTTCTGAATGCGAAATTGCAGAATCAAATAAATGGAGCATTTTTACCTATTTTAAAGGTATAGTTATTGGTGCTGGAATTTTATCTGCCGCGAACTATGCATATAAGGCTTATATATTGCCATATGTAGCACATGAAATCAAAGATGACGGAAGAATAGAACGTCTTGGAGAGTCTGTGCAAGCAATGAAGGATGATATTAAACAGCACACTTATGAATTAAGCAGTACACTTAAAGATATTCAAACGGTTCTAGAAAAGCAGCATAAAGTTATTGTTCTTTTGCAGGAATCAATACAAAATTCACCATTCGATCACACTACTCTTGCTGATATAAAAGCAGAACTCTCAAATGTTAAAACAATGATGCTAAGTAGAAAACAATTTCCTAAAGCTCCATTCACCCAACAATCAAATGAAATTCCTGCTTGGCAACGTGTTGATAATAAAAAAGTAACAGATGTGTCAACTGATGACACAAGTTCTTCTGAAACAATTTAGATTAAAAATTTTATTTTTATTTTTTTTACGATATATTATTTCAAAGGAAATATAAAAAAAAAAAGAAGAGTGAAAAGTTTTTTTCAATTTTTAATGTTATTTAAATTTATTTAAGATTTAGTTAATCAATTTTGTGAAATAAATTACTTTAAAATTGCATTTTCTTATTCCAATAATTTAAATATACTTGAAACTTATTTTTTAAATCCATTTTTTTTTTTTTAAATTTAAGATTATTAGTTAACAATGTGCTCTTTAAAAATAAGTTATTTAAAAATAAGTATGCCAGGTTTTAAAAAGTGTTTTTACTTTTATTAAGTTGTTGTTGGATAAAAAATGGTAAGTAGGTAAGTTGTAGTGAATTGTAAGTCGTTGTAAGTTTTTTTATTCTGAGTAGGTTTTTAGCCTGCTATTGTGTGTGGTAAAAATTTTAGTGTATTTTTTGTGTGGTACCAAGTATTAGTTTCATAAGAAATATAAACTGCTTTTTTTTTTGTTCTATAAAAAAAAAATAACTTTAGTTATGGTATAGTAGTTGATATGGTGTAATAAATAGATTTTATTTAAAATAATAATAATAATGACTACAACTCTGTTTACACCTCTGCAGCTTTATTTACACTTAAACAGCTTTGTTTTCGCCTTACTAGCTTTGCTTACACTTCTGCAGCTCTGACTGATTAGGTTAACTATGTTATGCAAATATGTCAGCAGAGATTCATTTAGACCTCATTTAGTTTCCTCCATCTTCTATAGCGTATTTAGATACTTGCTCACTAGTTTTGCTTATCTTTATAGCATACAGCATTTTTAGAAAAATAATAAAAAAAACGAATTATTATGGAAAAAGGAAAAGATTGCTGCCCCATCCCAAACCCTCAGTCGATGTAGCAGTATTTCACTGCATGTCAGGCTATTTGTCAGTCAATGTATGTACTGATGCCCCTGGCAGCAGGCTTTTTCAGTGTGATGTCAGAGTACTCATTAAGTTTTATATATATAATATATATATATATATATATATATATATATACGGTCATTTTTAATTTTTACTATAAAATGTAATATTTATGTTTTGCTTATTTTGAATTAATTTCAGACCTGAAAAAGAATAAAATTTTATAGTCTGTGTAACAGCACTTTTTGCATGTTCTAATTATTTATAAGTCAATATATGTACACAGTAAAAAAAGTAAAAATAAAATAATTCAGTTTTTAAATCGGTACAAATAATTAACTTCACTTATGATGGACTTATATCACAACTGGGACTATTAGATAATAAAATTTAATGAGTTATGTAGATTTTTAACTTAACACAATAGATTAGGTAAATTATTATATGACATAATTAATTTAAGTAGACATTTTAGATTTTAGAAAAAAACTATGCTTAATCTTTTAAGAACAGAGGGGGCATAAAAAGATTTTAAATAAATGATTTTTTTGTTTGCTTTCCTTTAATTGCATTAAACCTTTAAGTACTGTAAGAGTTACACTTATAATTAACTGAAGGCTGCAAGTTGCTTTTTTTAAAGCAACTTGCAACCAAATTTTTTTCAATAAAAAGTGTGAAACATGAAAGCTCAATTTTTTATTTATATGTATTATAGAGCAAATTATTAAATAAATGTGACCATTTTAATTAACAATTAAACATAAAAAACCTATAAATGTTTTGAGATTCATTTATCAGAGTCAACAATACTTACATGTAAATATTTGAATTTTAATAAATGAAAAAAAGCAACAGACTTTATTTATGCATAACTCCATTGAATGTTTACACTTTTTATAGGTCAAATACTATATTTGACCTATAAAATGTGTAAACATTCAATGGAGTTATGCATAAATTCAAGTGATAAAACTATAATATTTTTCAGTAAATTAATATTCTAAATGAATGTAAATGTTTTTATCCAAAGCAAACTTTCTTACTTCAAGCATCTTATTTCGACCAAGTTTGTGTGGCATTAAGGTGCTGATAACAAAAAGTTATTCTAGCAATAAAGGGACAACAAATGTTTTTGATGAAAAAACCAAAGTTCACCAGAAGAGGATTGCTGCAAAATTTCAAGATGAAGATGTTTATGATTATCTTAAAAATGAAGTATGAAGTACTTTTTGAATAATTAAAATCAAAAATATATTTTTAATTATGTTTTTTCTGAAATTTTAATTTGAGGTAGCAGAAAGAGTTGCAGATAGATTAGCTGATATCTTGAAGTAAGCTTTATTTTTTACAATTTAATATTTTTAATGTACTATGATTCCCTGTGAAAGCTTAAGTTTTTTATTTAGGTATTTTCCAAAGGCTTTAGACTTTGGTGCAGGAAAGGGTTATTTAGCAAAGTACCTAAATAAGGTAAAAGATTTTTGTCAGCTTTTACATTTTTCAATAAAATTAGCATGATTCATAAAATTCTTCTGAGACTACAGTAAAGTTTAGCTTCTGAAACTGTAAAAATTTAGTTTGGTATTTTTTTAGTATTTTTTTTACTTATTATTTTTTTGGCTAGTTATTTTTGTGTATAGTCATATGTTTTGAGTAGTTTTTGAAATCCTTATTAACTTTTAAACATTGAATACACAGATTTGTTGAAAAAAAAGTTTATAAAAAGTATTTTATGAATATATCATAAATGCAAGATTGTAAATAATATCACTATTCAGGGTTGGCAAAAACCCGGTTTTTTTTAAAAAAACCCAGCCCAGTGGGTTTTTTTGGGTAATTTTTGGTTTTATTGGGTAAATTTGGGTTTTTTTGGGTTTTATTTTTATTTCGTCTCTAAAAAAATTTTTTGTTTTTTTGTGTAATGATATTGAAAATTAGTTTCATTTTCTACTTTAACTTTATTTAAAATATATTTTATATATTGTTATTTAATAATTTATAACAAGAATTTTTCAAATTATTTTGAAAAAGATTTTTAATTATAAAACTGTAAGAAAAAAAATTTTTCACATTAAATCTATATGTATTGATTTATTTTAAATTTAAAGTATTAATCTATATAATTAAAAATGTCAATGAGAAATGGGAAAAAGAAGGCTAGAGAGTGGGAGGTAGTAACTGAAGTTTCAATTAAACTTTGAACTTGAAATTCAAATGAACAAACTTGTTTCTCCACACAGCGGCCTTGTTTATAAAGATTTGTGTTTAGGAGTTTAGGAGTTGAGAGAGAGAGTTGAAACCACAATAACGTAGCCTCCTCGACTGTAGTGGGCTTCTCTGGCCACTACTACTCATTCACCTTAGGAGGTGAATAACATAAAAGATTAAAAAATCTCAATCGATAAAGATATTTGCATAAAAATTGTAATAATGTATTTCCAAATAATGATTCAAATATTAGTAAACCTGTTCTGATAGCTGTTATTGTTGGTTATAATAGTTAATAATAATTTAGTTAATAATAATAGTTAATAATTATTTTAGTTAATAATATTATAGTTATAATGTTAAAGTTGGTTAAAATAGTTCATAAAGTTATTAAGTATCTTAAAAAAACCCAATAAAACCCAGATTTCCCCGGGTTTTATTGGGTTTTTTTAGGAGGGTTTTATTGGGCGGGTTTTTTAATGCCAACCCTGTCACTATTAAAGCAAATATTTATCAAAAGTTCGTATCTAGTTGTCAAAAATAAAAATTTATGAAAAACATGAGCAATCCAAATTCATATTCTAAAAACTTAGAGAAGCATATGATTTTAATAAAAAATTGACGAAAAATAGTACAAATATGTTATAATAGAAATTTAGTATATGCTATAAATAGAAAGTTAGTACAAATATGTACTATACTAAAAGTATAAATAAAAGGTATTAAATCTATTAATCTTCTGTAATTGGATTAAACTACTTTAAAAAAATCAAATCATTTTATATCCTGTATATAATTAATAGAAAGAAAATCAACTTGAAAGATAAATGAAAATCTCAAATACTCTATGCTATGCAAATAACTATGCAAAAGAAAGTTTCTTTGCAACAATTTTTGACAAAACTTAGAGAAGAAAGTATTTAGAATCTTAAATCAGAATAAAATGCTGCATAGTCAGATTTTATGTTAAAACTAAATCATTTCAGAAAATAAAGAGATAAGTAGTTTTATTTGTAAAAAAATTCAGATTTAATTTTTTTTAGACAATCAAAGAGTGAAGGTTAGAATATTTATTGTACTGTTGTTTGTTTTTGTTAATCTGTAATGAGAAATAATACTTTTTTTAAACAAGAACTTATTTTGGTATGTTTAAGTGTAAAAGTTGTGTGCAAATAAATTTAATAATTTTCATTATGAGGAAAACTCATGTTGTATAATGTTTAACAACTTTTGTATTTTGAATACTTGGGGTATTTAGCTGGGATTAGCAGTAACTGGGTTATATTTACTGAAATGGTAAGCAATATTAAAAGAAAAAAATATATATTAATACTACCTATATTCAATGTATTTTAATTAGCTGATGGCCAGCATCAAAGATGGTGGCTGGCATCAAATATCTAGCCTCTAGCTATATCAAAGTAGTGTGTGACACAAATAAGCTTATGCGTTACTAAAAAAAAGAAATATTCGATTCAAATATTTGTATTTTTTAATACTATTTTTAGTAAGAAGACATGTGTATTAAGGAATACATATGTATTAAGGAACTTATGGTAAGGAATAATGGTATGTAGTAAGGAACTTATGGTAAGGAATAATGTAGGTATTAAGGAACTTACCCAAATATTTGTTAATTTTTCAAAATAAGTTTTGAATAGAATGTGAAATGGCAAGAATTTCTTTATCAAATCTTTTATAAAAATAAATAGACCAAATGTTTGTCTTATATTTTATTTTATAAAAAAGTAAAACTTTTTTATTGTATAAAGATAATGAAATAAAAAGCATAAATTGTGATTTTATTTTGACAATAAGTATCTTTGGGCAACTCATCATAAACAATGTGCATGGGGTTAGAGGTTTCATTTTCTGTTTTTTTACAACTACCACTCAAACAACAGTGAATGTGAGTAGTTTTCCCAATTAAAGAAAATGGTCATAAGATTTATATCTTCGTTTAGATGCTGATGGTATAATTTGATAGTGTCGATGTGAAAATGAAAGTGAAAGTATCTTTCATAAATGTTGTTTTAAAGAAAATGCAACAGTTAATTTAAATTAAAATGTTTTTAAGTTTATTGCAATTTCAATAGGAAGAAATTGGTAAATTGTACCAGCTTGAATCAACTAAAGAGATGTTGGTTAGTATTGTTTATTTTTTAATTTATTTTTTATTGAAAAATCTGTTTAACTATTTAAACTATTATTATTTTAAACATGCAAATTATTGAAAATATTACTTTAGGATTTATGTAAACACACTGATCTTGATGTTGAAAGTATAGTTTATCAAGATGGAAAGTTTCCGTTTGAAGAGAACTCTCTTGATTTGATTCTCAGTAGCTTAAGGTAGATTATTTGATTATTTGATATATATATATATATATATATATATATATATATATATATATATATATATATATATATATATATATATATATATATATATATATATATATATATATATATATATATATATATATAAAAGAATGGAAAATTAAAAAATTAGAAATTTTTTGTTTAAGTTTTTTATGTTTCTTTTTTTTTAATAGAAATATACATTAATTATAAAATATACATAACAAATGCAAATATCTAAAGAAGAAAAATATTTATCACATGCATGCATCTTTAAGATTATTGAATCCTTCTTTTCCAATCGTAGTATAAAAGTTGTCCTTGATGGACAGCACTCTTCTTCTTATTCTGTAACCTCAGGGGTTCCTCAAGGTTCAATCCTTGGCCCTATACTCTTTTTAATTTACATTAACGATCTTCCAGATATTCTCACATCTAAGGTGGCATTGTTCGCCGATGATACTACCATTTATTCTTGTCACGATAAGAAGCCAACTCCCTCTGATTGCTTGCAGGGGGCATTTGAGCTTGAAAAAGATCTCACTTCTGCTACAGCATGGGGCTCACAGTGGCTGGTGAATTTTAACTCAGATAAAACTCAATATAAAAGATAAAAGCAATAATTTAGACCTTCCTATATTTATGAACGGTAATGTACTCGATGAGTCATCTACCCTTCATCTTCTAGGATTAACTCTTACTTCTGATCTTTCTTGGAAAACTTATATCAAATCCGTTGCAAAATTAGCATTTGCTAAAGTTGCATCTCTTTATTGGGCTCAACACTTTCTTATTCTGGATTCTATTCTCTATCTCTATAAATCTCAAATCCGGCCTTGTATGGAATACTGTTGCCATATCTGGGGTGGATTTTCTAATGATGCCCTTTCTCTTTTAGACAAGGTGCAAAAACAGGTTGTAAACATAGTTGGACCTGCTCTTGCAGCCAACCTTCAACCTTTTTCACATTGCCGTAATGTTGCTTCTCTTTCTCTTTTCTACAAATACTATAATGGGCACTGCTCTAGAGAGCTAGCGTCTCTTGTGCCATCTACTAAAATTCATTCTCATGTTACTCGTCATTCAATTAAGTCTCATCCTTTTTCTGTTACTGTTCCTAAGCCCTCCAAAAACTCCTGTTCGTCTTGTTTTTTTCCTCGAACATTAGTTCTTTGGAATTTGCTTTCTTCATCTTGGTTTCCTGATTCATATAATTTGCAATCTTTTAAGTCGTCTGTCAATCGTTATCTTGATCTACAATCTTCATCTTTTCTCTTCCAGTAACTTCCAACACTAATTAGTGATTGCTTGCAGCCTTGTTGGAAGCGAAGATGTTAAAAAAAATATATATATATACTTTAAAATATATATAATAAATGCAAATATCTGAAGAAAATAATATATAATTTTTTTCAATTATATAAAATTTTAAAATTTTTAAAATTACATTTTACAATTACAAGTTCAATTTTTCTTGTCTTTAAATAATATATACTATGCTTTTGAATGGTAACTACCGTAACTATCTTATTAAATTGTAAGTTAAATGTAGGTGAATTCATTAAAATTATGAGTTTAAAATTAGTCAGCATTACGACAACTTATCAAATTGCAAAATAAAATTCCTCCTTCACCTGCCCAAATCTATATTACCTAATTTTAAAACAGTGGAACCAACTATTGCTGTTATATGCAAAAAATCTACCTCGTTCTGAATAGTATAGTATAGTTCTGAATAGACCCAGGCCCCGGCCCTGGCTTAATATAGAGCTTTTATAACCCCAGTCCTAAACAAAGAAAGTTAACAAAAAAATAGCTCGGGTTATAATGTTTATTTTGTTCATGTTATTATCTGAGATTGAGTATTTCATTATAGTTTGAATTAGGTGGTATGAAGTCATTATGAGGGCGTAGCATGGATTTGAACCTTAATTACAGATTTTGATTCAGAATTTTTTTTTTTTTTTTTTTTTATTATACTTCACTTCCTCAAGGTCGAGAAGGCCAGATGAGGAGGCTACTTATTTTGTGGCTATAACCCTCTCTCAACTCTATAACTCCGAAACAGGAATCTTGACATACAAGGCCGCTGCGCAGAGAAACAAGTTGAATGAGCTCTAAAGTTGTATTTTGAAATTAAAAGTGACTTTATATTCTTCATAGTACATCTAATGTTCTCTGTTTGAATTAATTTTGAAACTTTAAAACTTGCTTATTTTTGAGCTTGAGAACAACAATGAGCTTGAGGGTGAACATAAATGTACTTGTGCCAAGTTTGCTAGCATTGATAACTCGTTTTGGTATACATAGATTCTCAATCAATTTTTTTTTGTAGTGCTTGAGATTATATTTTAACTTTACAAATGGCTAACAACTTATCGACTTAATAATATAAGTTATTTTATACTACAACAATTGTTTTGTCGGAATTAGGGTTGGTATTTGGCAATACTGACCTAACTGCCAACCTTAAAGTGTTTGAGGTTGGCAAAAAATTGCCAACCTCGTTTTGATATTTTATGGTAAGTCCTTTGTATTAAATTTTTTTTTGTCGACCTTTAAAAGATTGAGTTCAGCAAATACTTGCTGACCTCATTTTTCCTAATTCCGAGGGTTGTATGTATATATAGAGATATATTGGTTAACTTTATATACACTATAGTAAATACATATATTTACTATATAAATACATATATATTAATGTATACACACTATTGTGAATACATATATACTAATGTATACCCACACACATTTACTATAGCTTACATTGGATTAATGATCTACCAGCTATTTTTTCACAATTATATCACTGTTTAAAAGAAGATGGTGTATTTCTAGCTGCAATGTTTGGAAAGGATACTTTATTTGAGCTTAGGTGTGCTTTACAGCTGGCAGAAATTGAAAGAGAAGGGGTGAGAAATTTTTTTTAAATGCTTTAAAATTTTTGTTCATATTAAACATGGTTTTTAAATGTATAGAGGGGTGTTTTGGGGTGTTCAAGTAAGTTTTGGGGTGTTCAAGTACATTTTTTAACAAAACTTCTTCTAATACCTGATAATAAACAATGAGGTGTTCTATTTCATGATCAACAATGAGATATGCTATTTCACTATCAACAGGTGTTCTATTTGACAACCTTAAAGACTAAAAGTATTTTAAAAAACTATGCAATTTTTTTTTTTTTTTATGAAAAAGCCTTATATTATGGTTTAAGTCTTTATTATGGTTTTACTGTTGTTTTTATTATTTAAATTTTTAATTTTTTTTTATGCGCATTGAAGTATTCATTTAATTAACTGAAGGAATAAGCATTAATTTATTAATTATTTAGAAATAAGCGTATATATAAATGTAACTATACAAGCCTTCCCAGGAAGTGCATGCTATCAACAGGTGTTCTATTTGACAACCTTAAAGACTAAAAGTTAAGTAAAATACGCCTGGATTCTTTACAGTAGCTTTGGCATTAAGTTTTTGACTTTATTACACAATGAAATATAATTTTATGTTAAATTAAAACATGCCACTATTATTACAATTTATTACTTTTGTAAATATTTATTTTATTACATTCAAATTGCAAATGCCATTCAAACCATCACCATTCATCCCCTGTGTTTATATTTAAACTGTATGTTTTTGTTTTAAAGTATTTTTCATTTTATATTTTTATTTTTAACATTTTTTTACTTTAGGAATTAGTTTTATAAATAATTAAGTTTAAAAAAAAATTAGTTTTAATCAAATCAACTAGAAGTCTAGGATTTTCTTGTAAATTTTATTTTTTCAGATTTTCAAATCTCGATATAAAAGTTATTGTATTAGATATTATTGCATTAAAAGTATGTTTTTTTACCATATAAAAAATTATTTTTTTAGTTGTTGTTGAGATGTTTTTATAAAATATAGTTATTATTTTTGTAATTTTTATACAATTTTGCTACTTTTGAGACCCAACATAACAAACTTTTAAAGAACCTCTTTTTTTTAAAAACTTTTTTGGGACTTGTCTGATCCTTTGCTATTAAGGAGCAGAGTTTAAATATTTCATTTTTTTTTGGATTTAATACTTTTGTGTCATACTGCTTCACATGAAATCCCTAAAATTGCAATTTTCAAGAATAAAATTTGTTATGATACTTTAATAACTATGCTCTCACTGAGTTCTCTTCTTTACGTCTTGGATTATCGTTTACAACTGATCTTTTATGGAAACCATATATACAATTGGTTGCTTCTCTTTATTGTGCTCTCCATTTTCTCTCTCCTGATTTTCTCTCCATTCTCTACCTCTACAAATCTCTTATTCGTCCCTGTATGGAATACTGTTGTCATATTTGGGCTGGTTCTTCTAATGATGCTCTTTCTTTTCTAGAGAAGATCCAAAATGGCATTGTAAACGTAGTTGGAGCCACTCTGTCTGCTAAGCTTGAGCCTTTTTCTCATCGTCGTAAAGTTGCATCTCTTTCTCTTTTCTACAAATACTATTATGGTCGCTGCTCAAGAGAGCTATCATTTCTAGTTCCATCAACTAAAACTCATTCTCGCTTTACTCGTTGTTTAAAAACAAGTAAAGTTTCATTATTTTACTGTATCTGTCCCTGCATGCTCTAAAATCTTTTATTCATTTAGTTTTTTTCCCGCACCTAAATTCTTTGGAACTCTCTCCCATCTTTATGTTTTCCTCATACAACCTTTAACTTTTTAAGTCTTCAGTCAACTGTTTACTTGCTCTATAACTTTATTCTTTTTTTCTAGTAACTCCCAACTTAAAATGCTCACTGGAGTAATGTTTAGCCATCTTAATTTTTAGTTAGAGACCAGATTTAACAAGTTTATTACACATTTAATTGTCTTTTCAGGTAATGACTATGTCTAAAAGTGAGGGAATTGACTTGAAAATGACATGAACCCTGCACAAAACACATGAAATAAACAGAACTTTTAGGTTAAAAAAAAATACAAATTATTAATGATGTAGAAAAAGCAGACCTTTTGTTTCATCACAAATAAATCCACACTAGATTTACTTCAAATTCAATTCATTAAAACCAGTACTATAAAAAATGGCTGGTTATAAATGTTTATTATACTATTTGTTATTATATAAAAAATAGTATAATAAACATTTTCTGAAAATTGTGCTTGTCAAGATTTCATCTTTAGAATTTCTGCTTTTCAAGATATCATGTTTACAATCAGACAATGTTTTGCAAAAAATGTTTTTTTTAGTTAGTTAATTTAATGAAAAATTAAAAAATAAGTTGAGAACTAACTTTTTATATTATTAATCTACATTAAAATTTTTACAATTTTAAGATAATAATTGGTAATAATAACCTTAACCTTTTCTCTGATGGAGCTGGCGCAATACATCCAAAACATTATTGTTTTTGTAATATATTGTTAGCAGTAACAGAATCAGAATAAAATTGAGTCTATTTTTTATTTTGTTACAAAAGGTACACCTAATGAATTAGAGCCAATGACACTGGGGGGGGGGGGGGGCACTGAAGGGACAGCCCCCTCTCGGCTTTTTTTCTAAAAGCCATTTTTTTTTACCACACACACACACACACACACACTTTGAAACCTGTGTTGTCAGACCTGTGAATTAAAATAAAAGTTGTAATAATTCAAGAGAAAATTTTGTCATTTTAAAAAAAAACTTATTTTATATATATATATTTTGTGAATGTAATTTTGTTTACTTCATCCGATATATTTTTCTAAAGGACAATAGTTAATCATGTGACTTACGCTTTTATTACCATTAGTTTAGTTATAAATAACTTGGATAACTGTTTTTTACCCGGTAAACATTGGACAACAGTGGTTATTTCAAAGTTGCCCCTTTTTTTTACTGACCATAGAACCTTAAAACATAGTTTTTTTGTTAAAAATTTTTAAATTAAAATATCTTAAATATACTAAAATATCATAAAAATATATAAAAAATTTAAAAAATTTTTGAAAATTGGACATCTGTGGTTTTACCGGTGTGGTCTTATTGGACATCTGTGGTTTTACCGGTGTGGTACACACATACATATACATTAAAGTGAAAATCTTTTTTAGAGTGGAATCTTTTATGGTGCGCAGACACTTGTTTTATATAGAAGATTTTTTTTTTTTAATTTAAAAAAAGTTTAAGGGTGGCACATGGCCCCAAAGTACTTTTTTTAACCCTTTCTTGACATTTTTTGACCCCATGCGTGCCACCCTTAAACATTATTTAATTAAGTTATTTTTTTTATATCTATTCCCAGAATGATTAATATTAAAAAAAATACTAGGTACTCTTACTATACTTTTTTTTTTTCTTAACACTGAAAAAGTTATAGAAAAAGTAATAAAGTATATAAAAAATATATATATATTTTCTACTTCTATGATTTGTTACAAATTTCACTTAAATCAAATTATAAATAAGGTATTAAAATATGCTATATTATTTTAGATATCAAACTTAGTGAAGTATCTAAAGTAAGGTAGATCAGCTCTCCCCTATTAACATACCTTTCTTTCAAGTTGCAGGAGGATGAGTGATAAGAACAAAATTAACACAATATGAGACTTTTATTAAGTTATTAACAAGCTATTGTTTTAAAATACTATTATTTGCATTTGATGTGAAATCTGTTTTCTTTGCTCCTTATTTACCTCTTTTGTAAACACGGTTAAGCAAGAACAAATCCTGTCTTTTCTTCTCTTTGGTTGATTTTCCAATCAGTTCTTTAACTAGTTTAATGGCCCTCTCTGATAAGTCATTGACCATATCAAGGGATTTAATAATTATTTCAAACTCAAGATAAAAATCATTGAATTTCCAGAACTGTGAAGGAACCTTATACCACTGCAACTCACTCTTTCCATGTCTAATCTTATCAAAGAATAGTCAAGATTTCTCAGTTACTAGAGCGCAAAGATATAGAGGCTAATCTTGCACAAAATCTAGAGAGGGAAGAAGCTCTTTATTGACTATAACACATTCAAGTGGACATACGATTGGTTTTACAGGAAGTGTACTATATAACGCTTTGGCAATATCTTCTCTGTTTATACAATTTTCATCTGCTAAAGCCAGCACTGCTAAGGTAGGATTAAGATAACAGCTGTGCCTGTCAAATGATTTTAGTGCTGAAGTAGCTCCATGAAGATTTATATCCATGAACCTCTTCATCTGCCTCAGCATTTTTATGTCTTACACAATATTTTAACAAAATTAGATTAATTCATCAATTAAACAAATTATTAATCATTTTAAATCTGTTTTCATATTTATTATTATTATTTTTAACATGAAACGAAGCAGCAGATGCTGATACTACTCTAAGGAACCACTTATTGTAAAAAATACCAACAAACATAGCCATATCACGAATCTCTTTAACATTTTCTTCTGATAAGTTTGGGATGATTTCTAACAGTAAATACATTTTAAGGTAATACAATGCTTTTGTCATAAATGTTGCATCATGTAACAGATTAGGAATACAAAATTTGAACCTCTTTTTTTTGAGAAACTGCTGTTAATGATAGTTCAGCTAACTCCAGATAATCTTTTCTTGATTTACCACCCTAAAATTAAAAGATTTAGTTTTACATATTTTGATTGTACAAAATTGTTAAAATTAGTTTTATCATTAGTACAAATTATGCAGTTGTTCTTAGCCTTTTTGTAGATCCTATTATCTATTACATCTCTGCAGAACTGTTCAGCCTCAAGATGTTGTTTATTTACTCATGCTCTTGCATGAGTTTGAATCCTTATTAATGGAACTTTGTCTTTTTCAAGATCATTCCAGACTGATGTTAGGTGTTTAAAATTTTGTGGCTGAAACATTATCTGTATACTTTTTAAATAACTTTCCATCAAAATGAACAGAAATCAGCTTACATGTGGAATTTGTCAAGTCTTTAATATACTGTCTAATTTTTTGAGCTTCTGAACTTATCACTTTATCTACAGCTCGAAGAGATGATGATTTAGATATAAAAAATCCATTTATTTCTCCTCCTGAGATAGCTATAACACTGCTTATGCAGTGTGTTGTTTGACAGAAAGCTGTTCTCCAAAAGCAGTTATCGCTGTACGCTTTAGAAAATCTTTAGGCAGTATTATGCTTTGTCCTTCTTCTTAGGTATTATCATTTAACTTACAATTAACATAGTTGTTGCATTCTGAGCTTAAATTGTCAGTGACTACATTTTTTGAGCTATAAGATATATCTTCTTTTTCTGAGGATTTAAATTTTTTTTTTTTTGCAAATTTTTTGTGATCTCTCACCAGCCTTTTTAAAGCTAATATCAGAGCTTCCTAGATAACCTTATCTTTTTTCTTTCTTCATTTTCAAAAAAACGTCCATACATTTATTTTCTTTTGTTCTTTTTCTATTCATTGTTATTTCATCAATTTTTATGTCATGTCCCAACCAAAATACCTTTTTAGATTCTATTAAAAATATCTCTCTATCCTTTATTGCTCCTGGTGTCAATCTGTTATTATAAATTGCAGCTTTTTATATTTCATTATTAGAGCTTTAACTTATTTCCTAAAAACAATATTAGTTAGATAACTATATAACTTATTTTTGAAATTTAAACACATTATATGTTATGAGTTCTGTATCCTCCAAGTTCCCAGGGAGCCTTCAGCTTGGATATAATGCAGTAGTTCTCTTCCACTTCTAAACAACTTGTTGTAAAAGTAGAACCATTGTTTAGACAACAAATTAAGCGGTAAAAACCACATAGTTTGTTGTCCATTGGAAAACATGCTTTAGTGGTGTAGTGGTAGAGCGCTTGCTTCATAAATGAGAGGTTCCGAGTTCGATTCCAACCACATCCCTGGTAGTACAGTGCTCAACTCATTTCTCCGTGCAGTGCCCTTGTTTGTCAAGGTTTTGGAGTAATAGAGTTGAGAGAGGGTTATAACCACAAATAAGTAGCCTCCTTGTCTGTAGTGGCCTTCTCGGCCTTGAGAAGGTGTAACAAAAAAACAAAAAAAAAACCTAAGTTTTTGAGAGAAACGGGTGGTTTGGACTCTTGTAGGTAAAGATAATACTGAATAATTTCTTCAACAGTTGTAAACTGAATAGATAATAGTGTCTTTCTAATTTTTAACTAAGAATTTTTTCTTTGCCTCGATTTCTTGTTTTTCCATGAATCTTTTGCAGAACTTTTTATTTTACTTTTTATTTCATGTAAATGAACTATAATAACATTTAGATATCTTTTTAATTTCTAAAAACATATTTCATTAAATATTATGCAAGAACCAATAATATATTAAACACTGCAAATTTAAAGTTACAAAATCAACATTTTACACAAAGTTAAAAGTCTGTTAAACATTAATATAGAAGATGTTGAAAATTGAGTAAAACTTGTCTTTATTTGTAGTAACATCAATGTTGTCTTTATGAGCTTAACAATTTTTTCAAGCACACAAATATTTGTGAAATCTAAAGAATTGAGGACCTTAATGTTGGCTCTCATTTGGTTTCATGGATATTCTTTCTTCACATTTTTCAACAGCTAGGGCTGATGGAAATTGTGAAGATAAACACAATATTGTGCAATAACACAAAAAGACAAGGGTACAGAAACCATGCGCGAACAGCATAGAATGATTTTGATTTAAAATAAGCATGCAATGATCTTGATGATGAAAATGTAGGGTTTTATATAATTGGTTATCATTTTTGTAAAACACTTTTTTTCTCTAATATATATATATACAATATATATATATATACATATATATATATATACATATATATATATATACATATATATATATATATATACATATATATATATATATACATATATATATATATACATATATATATATATACATATATATATATATATATATATATATATATATATATATATATATATATATATATATATATATATATATATATATATATATATATATATATATATATATATATATTTCCCCACTTTTATGTCCAAATTTCTTTTAATATTTGTATAAAACAGCTTAGTTTGATTAGTCACAGAAAATTCGTGGCTTTTATATATATATGAATATATATATATATATATATATATATATATATATATATATATATATATATATATATATATATATATATATATATATATATCCTTATAGTGTAGTTGAAAGAGTCTTTTGATGTAAAAAAAGTCTCTTTCGACTACATTTTTAATTACCTCGTCTCTTAAGCTGTATTTGATTGTCGTCGAAATGTCAAAGCAATTAAATTAATGCGGAAGTACATTAAATTTTATTGTTTTTTAAAAAATTTTTAAAAAACCGCAATAATAACGACTAGAAAGTTTTTTTTAATTAGCAATGTTTTTGTTTTTGTTTTATTAAAAAACATTTTTAAAACATGCATAAATGTTGCTACA
>NC_061156.1:42842493-42844993 GCF_022113875.1 Hydra vulgaris | reverse complement strand
TCCATTATTTATTTTTTTTTTTTCACTTATAACCTTTATATCTTTAACCTAAGTTATATAAGTATTTTTTATTTATAGTTTAATCTAGAAGTTATATTAGTATTTTTTATAATCTTATAATTTTATGAAATTTAAATTTAATTTATTTTTATATAAAGTTAATATTTTTTTAATTACTTTTAACTATTTTTTTTTTAGGATCAAGATGAAATTATTATCAGTTATCCTTCAATGTTTGAACTTATGCATGATTTGAAAGGTCAGTTTAGCCACTGTTATGCCCAGAGCTCTTGTCAGTTATTTTAGGTTCTCTTATATTTTTGTTGGTTATAGTTAAGTCTCTTATATTTTTGTTAGAAAAATAAGTGAGTATTAGGTTAAACATAACAAGTCTAGCAAGTCTTAATGTCTTTTATTTATGTAGGAATGGGTGAAAACAATGCAACATGGACAAGAAAAAATATCTTGCATAGAGATTCTATGTTAGCTGCTGCCGCCATATATAATGGTAATGACATTTTTTTATTTAGTCAGAAGCAAAAAAATTAGTCATGAGAGGACATTTTTTAAATTAATGTTTAATTTTTTGAATTAATATATTAATTTAAAAAATTATTATATTATTATTATTAATATATTAATTTTTTTAAATTAAAATTAATGATGAAAATTTGAAGGTAGTGAGTAAGATTTCTTATAATCTTTGAGATTATAAGATTTTTGTAAACCTGATTTGAAAGTTGATATTTATGCAAAAAGAGACTTTAAATGAGCTCAAAAAAACAAGATTTTTTATATATTGATAAAAAATCTAGTTTCAAATATAATCAACTCTAAAGAGTTTTTTTAAGAATAAGAAGTTGTTATTTGAAAACTCAAAAAACATCAAAAAAAGTTCTTGAAGATAAAAGGAAATAATTATTTTATGGAATTTTAATTATAAAATTCTTTATGAATTTACATTTATTTTGAAGTTATTAGTTATTCTACCACTTTGATGCATGACTATTTTTTTTTCATTGTTTTAGTGTTATATACCACTTTGCCGCATAACTATTAGGGTGTCAATTCTTTTCTTTCTTTTTAACTGTTTTTTAAATTCACATAATTACTATGTAAAAAGATGCTCTATGTTTCCTTAAAAGCTCACAAAAAATTTTTTAGTTCAAAAGTCTAAGAGAAAGAGTTTTTTGTGAAATTTGGTTTAGGACAACTCAATAAGTGCAAACTTCGTAAGTGTGAATGACCTAAGTGCGAACTGTTATGATTGCAAACTGTCCTATGTGCCTACTGGTATAAGTGCGAAGCGGTTGCAAAAACTGACATAAATACAAACTGGCATAAGTGCACCAAAGGAATTTGTAAACATTGGCATAAGTGCAAATTTTGCACTGGTCTTTGAAGTAACTTTTCTTCTGTTGAGTCTTATTTTTTGCAAAGTTCACCTAATTGCTCTTTGTGAGAATAATTTGAGTTCAACTTTCTCATCTTATGATATTAGTGTTGATGGTTATCTTCCTTTAATTCGTAAAGACTCCAATAGTCACATGCTTAGCTTGGACATTTTATTTGTAAGACTTCACCTATTTGTCAGAAAACTAGGATTGAAGCCACAGACTATTCTTTTATGTGTTTTCCCTTATATGTGCACCACTTCACTCTGTCACTTTTTTCTTTGTTTTATATCGCTCTCCTTCATCTCAAGACTGCACTCTTTTTCGAATACTCCAGCTTCTGTATCTAAAGTGATTTCTTGCTTCAGATTTTTCTACAGCTTGTGGTCCAGACAACATACCTGTTATAGTCTTGCAGAAGTGTTCTCCGGAGCTGTCGTCTATCCTTTCAAAACTATTCAACAAGTGCTTATTAGAGTCTTGTTTTTCAGCCTGCTGGAAAGCAGCATCTGTTATCCCTATTTTTAAAAATTCTCGAGAGCGATCTGATTCATCTAACTATCGTCCCATTAGTCTTCTTCCTATCATAAACAAGGTTTTTGAATCTTTAATTAACAAACACTTAATCTCTCATCTCAAATCTCATAACCTACTTTCTGATCATCAATATGAATTTCAATCTTCTCGTTCTATAGCCGATTTGCTAACAGTAATAACTGATAGGTTTTATTGTGCATTAGATAGAGATGGAGAGGTTAAGGCTATTGCTCTTGACATTTCTAAAGCTCTGATAAAGTTTAGCATGCTGTTCTTCTTTATAAGCTTTCTTCATACAGTGTATCAGGTAACATCTTTAAGAGTATTGTATCCTTCCTAACTGATCGCAGAATAAAAGCTGTCCTGATAGGCAGCACTTTTCTTCATATCCTGTAACTTCAGGGGTTCCTCAAGGTTACTATATTTAAGAACGGTAATGTATTCGATAAGTCATCTACCCTTTATCTTTTAGAATTAACTCTTACTTCTTATCTTTCTTGGAAACCATATATCAAGTCCATTTCAAAATTAGTATCTGCAAAGGTATCTCTTTATCATGCTTGCCAATT
>NC_061156.1:42772493-42839993 GCF_022113875.1 Hydra vulgaris | reverse complement strand
TCAGGTAACAAAAAAAAAAACTGTTTAAACTAAGATGAGTTAAATATATTTATTACTTCAATTTTAACAAATGTTTCAAATTTTTCTCTAACGCAGAAGGCCTTTTATATAAAGTCTTCAGCTGTGTATAAGATTTACAAAACTGTAAAAAACTTTTTATATTGATCTTCCTATAAAAAGTTTAAAAAGGAAGTAATTAAGGTTCATATAAAAAAAAACTTTAATTAACAAAAATAATGATTCTTGAAAAATATAGTAACTTGATCCTTGTTTGTAAGAAAATTTTAAAAGTAATGTGAAAATAATTGCTTTCTGTTTATATGTTCATTGTATCATTTCCCTGTTTATGTAGGTGAGCTTCATAAATAAGAAGTAAATTCTCATTTGAGAGTTTCAACATTGGAAATAATTTAAAAAAAGGTTCATTTTTATGGCAATTAAAAACATACTGATCAAATTTATCTGAACCAATATCTGCTCTGCAGGTGTAGATGTGTAGATCTATATGGGGTTCTTAACCTTAGGTTATTAGTTTTACCAATGTATGTTGTTTTTCCATCACATCCATTGCATGAAAAATAAATAATATTTTTTGAATTATATGACACTGAAATTTTAATGTTCCATACTTTACCAGATGATGTGGTAAAATGGTTAACAAACTGAAGGTACAGTTTTAAAATATCATGTAAAGTAGTTAACAAATATTCAAAATTAATATTTGCAAAATTTGTAGTTACAAAAGGTATATTTCTGTTATCTTTTCTTTTTTAAGGTGCTAGTCCCTGTAGTCAAGCTTTAAAAATTTCATAATTACTGATTTTTACTGGGTAATTGCATTGAACTAAAAATTGTTTTGTTAAAGTCTGATTTCAATTTTTGTTGGATTAGACTCAAAACAAATGATCCATTTAGCTAATTTAAAAGGTACATTTTCTTTTGTATGTTTAGAGTGATGGCTATTGTAATTTAAATAATCATGGGAATTTGTAGGTTTATAAAAAATATCTGTTTCAATAATGTTGTTATCATGTAGAATAACTGTTATGTCTAAAAAGTTTATAAATTAGTTTTTGTATATGAAATTTTAGATTGTTTTTCTGTATATCTAATATCATGGTGTAAAGAATTACTACACTTTAACAGCAAATTAACATTAATTGATTTTAATAAAGTAACAAAACCATCATCCATGTATCTTTTGAAAGTGTTTTGAATATTCTTACATTCATTTTAATTGAAGAAAATATTTTCACTTCTTCAAGATATCCTACTACTAAACAAGCATATGGTGGAGCAAATTTTGTTCCCCTTATTGTTCTGATTAGGTGATTGAAAGACTCATTATTGAAAGTAAAATTATTGTTCTTTAAAATAAAATTCATGCTTTCTAAAATAAAAGTTTCCAAAAATCTGATAGGTATATCATCATGTAGTTTACATATCCAAAATTTAACTGATTCTAAACCTAGTTCATGAGAAATACAAGCATAAAGATTAGAAATATCAACACTGTATAAAGTTAACTCAATTTTTATCAGCCAATCATTTTTGCAATAAAAACTCATAAAACTCAATTTTTTTCAGCCAATCATTTTTGCAATAATTTATATCTTTCTATATTTATGAATGGTAATGTACTCGATAAATCATCTACTCTCTATCTTCTAGGATTAACTCTTACTTCCAATCTTTCTTGGAAACCATATATCAAATCCGTTGCAAAATTAGCATCTGCTAAGGTTGCATCTCTTTATCGAGCTCTACACTTTCTTACTCCTGATTCTATTCTCTATCTCTATAAATCTCAAATCCGGCCTTGTATGGAATACTGTTGGTATATCTGGGGTGGATCAAGATGCAAAAATGCATTGTAAACAGTTGGACCTGCACTTGCAGCCAACCTCCAACCATTATCACATCGTCGTAATGATTTGTTGGAAACAAAGATGTTAAAAAAAAAATAATTTTTAAATGGTTAGGTTGTTGCCCAGATAATCATTCAATATATTCTCTATTAGATTCTTTTATGGCATAAACATTCAATATCTTCTCTATTAAATTCTTTTATAAAATTTTCTATTGCATTAGATTTGTGAATTTTTGGTGACACATAAAAATTGCTAGTTTTCCATTCATAGTTTTTGAGATAAGTAGTTTCTTTTTTTGTTAAACATTCTTTCTAAAATTCTAAACAAACTTATCCACGAGATTTTTAAGTTTCTTAAAACATATTTCATCTGTGTTACCATAGGCACCCGCAGGATTTTTTGATGTTTCAGATAGGACACTTCCACACATTGTGCAAACTCAAAATTTAAGTATGTTCATACCAAATGAAAAGGGCTCGCAAAAATTTGGGATGGTAGACTAAATTTAAATTTATCAACAGATTTTAAATTTTGTAGAAAAATATTGTATATTACAAAAGTTATGACCATGCATATTTTCCGACCCCTCCCCTCAACCAAAATGAGGGGGGGGGGGAGTGTAAATTTTGCATGCTTATAACTTTTGTAATAAAGAATAATTTTCTACGAAATTTAAAATTTGTTGATAAATTTAAATTTAGTTTAAGATAGTAAAGTTGAAAATAAATACATCAGTGCCCTCATATTTGGGCAAATGGGCAAGCATTTTAAGGCTTTTTTTGTTCCCAGGCCTCTGTCATCCTAAATATTGCAAGGCTTCCTCATTTGGCATAGGTATGAACATACTTAAGTTTGGAGTTTGTACAATGTGTGAAAGTGCCCTATCAGAAACATCAAAAAATCCTGCGGGCGCTCATGTGTGTTACTATCAACTTTTTTATGTTTCTGTTAATACGTTTATAGTTTATCTCTATAGTATAGTTGTAGTAAAATATAAATCTTAATTACTTCCTTTTTAAACTTTATATAGAAAGTTTAATATAAAGAGTTTTTTATAGTTTTATAAATCTCATACGCAGCTGATTTTAAATGAAAGGCCTTCTGTGTTAGAAAAAAATTTAAAATATTTGTTAAAATTTAACTAATAAATATATTTTACTCATCTTAGTTTGAATAGTTTTACCTGGAGCTTTTACTCACACACACACACACACACACACACACACACACACACACACACACACACACACACACACACACACACACACACACACAGATATATATATATATATATATATATATATATATATATACACACATATATATATATATATATATATATATATATATATATATATATATATATATATATATATATATATAAACAGGGCCGGCGCGAGTAGGTGTCACGTGGGTGGGGGGGGTGCCATTTAATTTCGCCGACTTAAAAAAAAAAAGGTCCTCGTTTTTCAAAATTCGCCGACTGCCATGACGGCATTTGCCGACTGTCTAGATTACCGACTAACCAATAACGAAAGGGTCGACATTTGCCGACTAACTAGTCTAAAAGGGTCCAATTTGCCGACTAAGGGTCTAATTTGCCGAATAAAAATCATTGATGGGTGTGACACCCCCCACCTCTCCCCCCCTCCACACACCCCTATCGCGCCGGCCTTGTATATATATATATATATATATATATATATATATATATATATATATATATATATATATATATATATATATATATATATATATATATATATATATATATATATATATATATATATTGCTTGTTTTAGCCAAAGCCTTTAGAAAGAGGAAGTGCTACAGCAAGTTTTAAAGATTTGGAAAAAATAGCTTCGCAAGTTAATAAAAAATAAATATACTTTTTTAAAATGAAAACTGTTCTTTTTTTTTTAAGTTTATTTTTTTTTTTGAGATTTTATATTTTCCATTCCACTTTTACCAGAAAATATTTTACAAATGTATTAAGTGACGTATTTTGAGATTTTATATTTCCCATTCCACTTTTACCAGAAAATATTTTACAAATGTATTAAGTGACGCCAAAAATTTTTATATGATTCTTGTGTTTAATAAAATTTTATAATAATGTAACGTCGTGGTTCGTTGATAACATAGTAGTTTTATTTCGCCATTATGGTTCTACCAAATTTTATGGTATAATTTATGACAGTAATGTTGTCAGGGTGATTTTCAACAATGTTTGGTAATTTGGATTTTCAACAATGGTGGTCAACAAGGTTTTCCTTGTGGTATATTAAGATATATGATGTCATAAAATATAATTGTTCAATTTTATCTTTGCTTACTCGATATTTCTGGTTATTTTTATTCAAAGGTTTAACTTAGCTAAACCTAATTTATTTTTATGAGGGTTAAATTTTTTAATTTGTCCTCATTTTACCCTGACAGAAGTTTGACAGAAGCTAGAACTTTGCGAGTAAAACACTATCATTGTAATGTAAAATACACCATCACTGTAATGTAAAATACACCATCATTGTAATTTAAAACACACCATCATTGTAATGTAAAACACATCATTGTAACACAACCTGACAAAACAAACATTTTTAGGCGGCAAAAGGTTTATATTTTGATTATTATTAACTTCATTAATTCATTTTCACGCTAATAGTTATGGTTTTTTTTAAAACTATACTATTGATGTGAAAGTTTTGTGAAAGTATTATTAGGAACCTTAATATCCCGATAAAATGTATATTGTAAAAGAAACAAACGAATGTATTAACATCATGTTTGATGTTAATACATTCGTTTGTTTCTATAATAATCTTCTAGATCCAGTAGAAATTATCATAAGGAATCCAAATGAAGATAAAACTTAAAAAATTATATTTGGTAAAGGCCTATATGGATTCAATAGTATTTTATATGTAGTTTTTATAAATAATCTAAAACAACTATTGATTAGTTCTTCTTAGAAACTCACATATATATACAGGATATGCAGTAAAAATTCTTGTATGATTACTAAATCAATTTTATCATAATCTTTGAATTTACAGCAAAAAAAAAAAAAATTATATATATATATATATATATAAATATTTATAGTCTATCTTATTTTATAGTCCAGTAAGACTTAACAGTGCAGTAACTTTATTCACGGAGTATTGTCCATTTTAATTTCTCTAGTTGTCCTCTAGGTTCTTCAAATTGATAATGAACTTATGAGTCCAGGAAAAATCAGTATCTTACTGTACTAAAAAAAAATGAACATAGCTATTGAAAATCAAATTGTTGTTATGAATGGTTTAAGAAATTATTAGTACAAGTTTTTTAAAATAAATAATTTTTTTTTCCAACAACATTTTAAATTACCAACTTAACATCGTTAAGATATTTTCTACACGATATTAGTTTTTTCCTGCAGTAGTCCTACTAATTTTGTGGGACTACTGTAGGAAAAAAATAATAAATCTTGTAATTCTTATAGGAGTTAACTATTAATTCTATAGCTATGGACAAAAAGATCCGACCACTCATAATTTATAGATAACTACTATATAAATTAAAACTATGCACGTTTGGCAACATAATTTTTTGTTTTGTTTTTTATTCCAATATTTAATACAAATATATCAATAAGAAAAATTACATGCAAAGAAACCGTTAAAAAATAAAGAATAGAGATAAAGAACGCGGATACTCAAAGAAGACCATACAGGTCTTGTCACCGAGAACCGCTGTTGAAGAACTTTGAACTTAATTTAGATTTTAGAAAAAACCAAAATAAATACAAATTTTAAACTTTTCTTTAGTTATGGTCTTTATGGCTTGAATTAAAATACTAATTCTTCTGAATCGCATGACTCAAGCGAAAACAATAGTATCATCATATTCTTGATAAACGAATTTGTCTCGCATCTTACTTGCATCTATACAATCACTGAATATTGTTACTCAAATGTATCTTACAATTACACTAATCTTAGTTGTTAATTAACTAATAAATAAGCGAAAATAAAAAGAATATGACTGCACTAGGTACATCCAAATGAAAGCCAATCGATGGTGTCTTTGTGTGTGAAGCCAAAATTATCAAATGTAAAAAAATTAGACAATGAAAATTGACTTTTTTATATGTTTCAAAATAAAATAAAATAAAACAATTGTATAATCTCTTTATTGATACTTCTTGCCCTGGTTAACCTTTTTAATGATTGATTAAAAAGGTATTTAAGGATAAGTAACGTTATTTTGATAGCGCCAAAGCGCAGAATATCTAAAATATCCACAACAAAAACAAAATAAATAAGGATTCGATTTTTAAAAATTTTTGAATCGTATCTCAAATCCTTTTTTTGATTCGATTTGATTTGACTTCGAAGCTTCGCAGGATCCTAATATATATATATATATATATATATATATATATATATATATATATATATATATATATATATATATATATATATATATATATATATATATATATATATATATATATATATATATATATATATATATATATATGTATATATATATATATATATATATATATATATATATATATATATATATATATATATATATATATATATATATATATATAATTTTAAAATGACCCAAAATTAATTTTTAAAGGCCAACTTTATCGAAGCGCTAATGGCTATTTTAAAACATTTAAATTTATTATCGAAATAAACTACACCCATCATTAAAAAAATGTCAACTGTTAACAAAAAAAATGTACGTCATTTATCAAGCTTTGTTATCAAATTACTTCGAGTGAAAGAGATTTTTTTTAGCACTACATTATGGATATTTACATAATTTACACTGCATTGGATAAGTGAGTAATAAAGTTGAATTTTGGCATGTCTATTTACGAAACTTCTCGCTTTGTATAATGTTTTAATATTTGTTGAAACTGTGCAATAGTTTTAAAAAAATCCGTAGTAAAGTAGTTAGAGTTCTGGTTTCTTAAAGTCCGTGGTTCAATGACGGCTCTGGCCATACATGCATTATTGGTGAACCTTTTGGTTAATTGCTATTCCACGGTACTCTGTGATAAGACCATTAGGACTTCTTGGAGCACCTAAACAACTAATTAAAAAAAAAAAATGCTTAGATATAATTTTTTTATGTGAGATTTTCATCAATGAAAAAACACCAAGCATTATCTTTAATTTTTTAATTTAAGTATTGTCAATATAAATTAGATGCACATCATTTGGCAAAAGATTTTTATAGAATTTCGAATGAAATAGAATCCATATAGTCTTTTATGTTAATTTATAGTTTAATTGATTTGAGCCAATTTTAAATTTTAATTAGCTCCGTGTTTATGCCATGAAAACGTGTTATTATATTATTACTAAACAGAACAATTTTGTGTCATCAACAAACATTATTGTCATGAAGTTTGAGCCATTATAAAGATCATTAATATAAATGAAAAAAAGCAGTGGTCCTAGTATAGACCCTCGGGGACACTACTTGTTATATTTAGTAAATTTGTAAAGGAGGATTACACAAACTGTTTACGGTTGCTTAAACAGCTTTTTAGTTATTTTAAAAAATTACCATAACTTTCAAGTTTTTTTTTTTAATTATCTGTTTTTGATCTATTGTATCAAAATGCTTTCGATAGATTAGTGAAAACTTCAAGACTTTGATTTCTCAAACGAATCTGCAATATTTATAGCAAGACAAAGTACTGTATGTTTAGTGGAATTATTATTATTATTCAAATCCATATTGGTATTTAATAAGATGTTCTTATATTTTTAAGAATGCTTTTGAAAAATCTTCAAAAAATTAGAATGTGCAGAAATGGGATGATAATTAGGTATATTTCATATTTACCCAGGTGAAACCTTAGTTTCTTTTAGTTGGTCAGAAAATATTCTTTGCTTTATTGAATAACTAAACACCTGGAAAAGTATAATTCTTATGATCTTGTAAAAACCAACTATGTTCCCATTTATTTTATCTGGCGCTCTCGCTTTATTCGTTTTTAATATTTTATGAGCACATTGAAATTCTTTAAAACTTTAAAATTACTTAGTATAGAATTTACGGGAAGTGTAAAATCATTTATTGCCTTAGTTATAATTGGAGTATCTTTTCTTACATTAAAACTAACATTTACAAAGAAGTTATTCATTGGATTTACTCTCTTTAAAGTATTAATAACTATCGGTTGCGTGTTTCAATCTTATGCTAGTAATTTCTTTTAAAACTTGCTATATGCATTCTGTTTAAACTTCTCTAGCAAGTTTGAATATTACTTGCTATGTGCGTTTATCGTTTTGTTTAAACTTCTCTAGTAAGTTTGAATATCCTTTTTTTTTCTTTGAGTTTTAAAATGCTTAACGTGATTTTCATAAACCGTCTTATTTTTATCTGCTTTTGACCTTAAATACTTAATATACAATTTTTGTCTAGGTTTGGAAGATTTCCATGTTGACTTACTTTTTTAAAGTTTACTTTGTATTGTGGGAAGTTTGCGTCGTATATTTCAAACAATGTTTTATAGAACGAATTATAAACCACTATTTATGAAACAAACCAAATTTTTTAAAATAATGATTAAAAAATAATAACATACACAAAAAAAAGAATAAGTTTTTTCATTTGTTATTACTCAACTTTTTCGTGTTCTTCCTTGTTTTGCGACCTATGAATGAGTACTAATCCAGAGCAAATAAAAAATAAACCAACCACCCAAGTTATTGAAAAAGCTTCGCGAAAAAAAGCCATTCCAAATAAGCCCTAAAAAACATATTATATTATTCAAATAAAAATATAAACTATGTTGGTTAATTAAAATATACATACTGTTAGTCAAGACAACCTACCCACCTATTCAGGCCCGTGATAACTAACCCATAAACTCATGTATAATCTATTAGTTTCAAAAGGCATTAAGTAGTAAATGTTATAGTCTTTATGTCTAACAAGCAAATTGTATTTGTTGTCTATCAATAAATGCAATTTGCTTAACAGAAAATATTTAGAACTACTATAACTGTTATTGGCAAATAATTTTTAGCGTTTATTTAATACTAAATAAACGCTAAAAATTATTGCCACTAAAAATATAAATAATATGTATAAATACTATGTAGTTTAAATACAAAAAATAAGAAATAATTTTTTTTTTAATTAATACGAGTTATGGCATATAAGTTAAAAATTATATTTTGAACCTTTTTTTGAAAGTTTTGTGAATTTTTTTGAAAGCCTCATCTTTTTAAAATCCTTTGATTCAAACGCGTCAGCTTTTAAATTCCATTATTCTCAACAAAACCTGGTTGATTGCCCCAAAACAAAATAAACAAAATCATTAAGCAATAATATTGTTGAATTAAAAAAAACACTTCACTGAAGTTATGAAATTAGCAGATGAGTTTATAACAGTAACTTCAACAGTAGAATTTGACATTGATAGCGAAAACATAAACAATGCCCACATTACCAAGTTGCATAGCAATACAAACCCAAACATTAAAACCCTGAACGGAACATCAATCTACAAAAATAAAAAATCAATTGTACTAAATTGAACATTAACATAATACTTATTTTATCAAATAAGTAAAAATAAATTAATTTTCATTGTCCAACCCGTTATATTAAAGAAAATTCTTAGGTGGAAAAATTTGTTCAGGTCTAACTTTCAGGTCTAGTTTTGGTAAGCATGATATATTTATTTCGCTTTGAAAATAGGACACAAAACGTTAAGAATATGCTTAAAACCGATAAAATTCTGGGAGTTTATAATATTATAACTCGGCATTTTTAAGGTGATACGTTTAGATTTCGGAAAAAACCACTCAGGCCTTATCTGATCAAGAAATATTCATTTTACTGTTTTACTTGTAAGTTACAAATTTAAAAAATTAATAAAAGGAATATTTGTCTGTTCTAAATGTTTTTGTTTGAAAGTAAAAATATTTTCTATAAAAATTCAAGTAAATTTTTATAACATTCGGAACATTAAAACTCAGCAAACATTGTTTCAGTGGACCTTTGTAAGCATTTTTAAGCGGTTCATTGGAGTTTTTAATCGGTTACTTAGTGGACCATTAGTGGCAGCTGCTATAAATGCCGAGCTGATAATTTTCTGATATTTTAATAGTGGCTTGTTATCGGCTAGCCACTTTTAACAGCTGCCACTAATGGTCCACTAAGTAACCGATGAGCAAAACTACAGCGATCCACTCAAAAGGCCTATATAGGGGTCCACTGAAAATCCACTATAGAATGTTTGCCGATGTGAATATATATATATATATATATATATATATATATATATATATATATATATATATATATATATATATATATATATATATATATATATAATATTTTATCTATGTTTTTTAAATAATACCGTTAAACTACAATTAATACTTTTTGAAACCAATTATTAAAAATTAATGAAAAAGAACAAAACTTTTGTTTGTCAAAATTATGAAACTTACAGTGATACAATTTAAATTAAAAAATCCAACAAATCTTTCAATAAGTTCCACCCTGCAAAGCACTTCAGCTATCTCATACTCACCAAACGTTAATTTGCTAAAAACCGATACTAATGATGCGCAAACTCCAGATAGAAATGAAAGTATGTAACCTAATTTAACCATCCTTGATACCATAAGATTATATAAGATATTAGGTATTTATATATTTTTATAAATTTTTATAATTTATTTCTATAAAAAAAATTAAAAAAATACAGCTACACAAAACAATGGTTAAACAATCTATAAACCTGCTATGACAACTTGCTACGAATTACCACAACTACTAGCTGCTATCATAACTTGCTACGAATTACTATTACCACAACTACTACACAAATAAACTTTGGATCTTTATATCTTATCTTATAGCAATTAAACCGTCTATTGTGAGCAACTTTTAGCATTTTATATAGTATATCTCTGAAACCAATTAATTTAAAATTTTATACTTTCACCCTTGATTAAAGTCTCTGTAAAATTAAAAAACATTTGCAAAATAAAATATACAAAATATCTCTAGGTAAAAAGTATAAATGATCCTCATTTAACAAATATCTCTTAGTAAAATGTGGGATTTGATCTATAGATCAAATGCCATTTAACAAATAAAGAGAATCACCAACACATTTAAACACTATAATTGCATAACAACGATATACAAATTAGTTTATATAATACATTTTATGCATCTATATACCAATATTTTGTAATAATTTTAATTAAAAAAACTTTAATACAAAACAACATATTTTAAAGACATGCTAATCGAACAAGTAAAACAAATACAACGTTTTTTGAACACAAAATAAAACTTCAAATTTATAATATATTCACAGTTTTAAATAAAACATTATAAAATTGTATATATTTGATTTATACTCGAAAAGATCTTAATTTATTAAAAAAAAAAAATACTGAAATCAGAAGAAAAAAAAAAGAATTCAAAGGTATCTTTAAATCAATTACAATCTTTGATTGACATTTGGTTTTTGATCGGCTACGATTTTATATCGACTTTAACTGACTAAAACACAACATTCAATTTTAAGTTAACTGTCACCGGCTTATTAACCATTTGATTTGAAGTCAAACGTTTGAAGGGATATCGATTTGTTTTTCAAATTTCTGATGTTATTAAAAAATGTTCATTGAATTATCATACCCCGAATTAAAGTTTACATCTTCAACACCTCTATTTTTATGATAAATAAAATAAAACCTGCTTCGAAATAAAATCTAAGTTCAAACTTAGAATTCGACTTTAGAATATTTCTAGATTCCCTCGGACTTTATGATTCCAACAGATTCAGGAGATTCGAGCTTTGGCTTACGTTCATAATTCACGAGAACTTTTCCAATCAAATACCTACAAAAAATAACAATACAATACAAACAATATTTATAAATACTTATATAATAAACATATGTAATACCATAAAATTGAAGTTTTTTGAATTTTGAAAACCTTATTCACTGATGAGTTTTGAAAATTTTAAAATTTTAAGTGAACATTGATTTTGACATTAAAAATAATTTTCTCCAAACAGACAATAAATTCCTTATGCATTTAACATATTTACTTTTAACCTTTTTACTTGCTTATTACTCAGCTTATTACCAGCTGCTGAAATTTTTCATTATTAATTCTCACAGGTTCTTTGAACATAAACATCTTTTCTATTTAAACACGAGAAACTAGGCAAAGTTTTTTTTTTCTCTCATATAACCTGTCATTTAAAGGTAAATTTCTAATTTTATAAAAAAGGTAACCTGATAGTTAACATTCAAATCTGGCACTGATAAAGTTGTTTGCATAATTGATAAATTCTTGTTTTTTTCATTCTTCATCTTTTTACCTAGTTCTGCTAAAAATCTTTTTTTGCTTTATACACACGGTTCTGTGTTGTAAGTATACACAACTTCATAAATAAAGTCTTTTAATGCTTGTAAAAGTATAAATACTTATTCATTGCTCTTGTAACATTTTTTTTAGGTTGTTTCCAGGCTTCTTCACACACATTTTTAAACTATATATATATATTTAATATATATATATATTTTTAATATATATATTTTTTTAATATATATATATTTTTTTAATATATATATATATATATATATATATATATATATATATATATATATATATATATATATATATATATATATATATATATATATATATATGAGTTGTGACAAACAAATCGTACATTCAATGCATTCGCACACTGTGTAGAAAAGATAGCGCAGAATCTATAAAATCAGATTTTAAGAATAATATGCATGAAATTGTGACCGTTCACTGGGATGGGAAATTATTACCTGGAACGGACGTAAGAGGTTTTAAAGGAGAAAATCTGGCAAATCTAATTTTACTTAGAGAAAAAAAACCACTGCTGGCTGTACCTAAACAGGATAGCTGAAGCTGTGATAAATGCACTTTATAATTGGAGCCTTGATGACAAAGTACAAATAATATGCAGTGACACAACAGCGTCTAATACAGAGCCATTAAAAGGAGCTTGTATAATTTTGGAACAAAAACTAGACGGGGAATTACTACTTTTTACTTGCCGCCATCACGTTTACGAACAGGTTTTATGTGGTTTGAAACCAAAATCCACAAAGTTACAAGTAGCCCTGATATCCCAAAAAAAAGTTTAAAAAGTTTAGAGAAAACTGGAAAACTATAAATGCTATTGAAACATACCCTAATATTGTTAAACAACATTTTAGTAATACAACATTTGAAGAATTTTTGACATTTTATAATTAAGAACTGCAAAAAGCTATTGTACGTAATGATTATCGAGAAACTGATTGAACTATCTATTTTTTTCTTAGGAGGTGATAATGAGAAAAAAACTAAAATTCCCGTAGAGCAATGCATCAGGCGAGGTGGATGGCTAGAGGTGGATGGCTAGAGCTATTTACTTGTTAAAGATATGTTTGTTGCAATCCCATATCAAAATTAGCAACAAGAATAAACTAGCACTTTGATTTTATGTCTGTCAAGAGTAGAAATTTATTTTCTTGATTAAAAACTAATGAGAACTTCCTCCAGTGACCCGTTTGGATGTGGGATAAAGATGTTGTCTATATAGAGGCAAAAAGAAAATTTTTTGCCTTAAGTGCAGTTAATGATGCAGCTAAAAGAGCAGTAAAACTTATTAAAGATTTTCATTGTTTGATGACTGCAAAGGAAGAACAAAAGCAATTTTTGCTACGCTAGTTTTTGTTACGCTATTTTTAATTTTTAATTTTGTTACGCTATTTTACGTTATTTGGTCAATAAAGAAAAATATCCTACTTTATCTGTAATTTTAAATTCTTTATTAAATATTTTATAAAATATAAGCGTTTCAATTAATATCGTAAAATATAAGTATTTCAATTCGATATCGTAAAAAAAAATTCACTCGTATAAGGGACACTCTAATATATATATATATATATATATATATATATATATATATATATATATATATATATATATATATATATATATATATATATATATATATATATATATATATATATACATATATGTATATATAATAATTTAAGCACATACTTTTCATTCTTTATTTTTTCATACAATGATCGAAATTGCTTTCCTTGCAGTATTATTATTCCAGTAAATAATACTAAGAGCATTAGTGTTGGATACATCCTTCTTAAGCACATGGTAACAAAATCAGGACCAAAACCTAAATAGTATAGAATATTATAACTTTAATAAATAATATATTAAATGGTATAAATATTTTTATATATTTTGAATTATTTGAAACTGTTAATAAGTATTTAATTTAGAAATTCATCCACTTTTCCAAGACTCAATAAAAAATTAAATACTAATTCCATTGGATTCAACTTGATTAAAAGTTTAATTAAAATAAAACTAATTAGTGATTTCAAAACAATAACATATCTACAACAGCAACAACATACCTAATAATGGCAAAACACCTTTAGCCGCAAAGTATGGTGCAGTAATCGCAAGTAAAAGTGTCACACATACAGGAGCTATTATATTTTTCAAAATAAAGCTTAAATTAATATTCATAAAGCCGTTGCGGTAGACCTAAAAAGAAAACAACAGATTAAATTAGGCATTGTAGGAGAAAATACCCTTAAATAATGAAAGTCACTAGTTGAATTGGAATAAAGATAACAATACTAAAATGTTATCAAAATTATAAAATACTTATAAAAGTCAGTTTTAGAACAATTTTGGAAAATTCAAAAGCTTAAAGCTTAATTTAAAAATGCTCCACCAAAATTTTTGCTCCACCAAAACAGCCAGTCATTGAATTTAAATTAGATATTCTTATCCCATGCCAACAGATTAGCCCATTCCATTTTAACCAACATGAACAAAACTTAATACAGGAAGTGTCTCAAAATGTTCCCAAGGAATTGTTTCCTTTACAAAAATTTATTTATTTAGAGTACTATACTCATTCTTGCGCAACTTTTTAAAGTTTAATATTTTTACATTTTTTGAGTTTTAATGGGCATTTTTGAACAATTGGCAAAAATACAAATTAACAAATCATTAACTATATACTTTATCATTACAAAGAATGGAAGGTTTTTTTTATCTATACCAATTGTGTGCATTTTTATTATTATTACATTGGTTACTTGATCATATTTTAAAAATGCACAAATTTGTTATAAATAAAAATGTAAATAAAATTTGATGTAAATTAATTTGATATAAATAAATATAAAACAAAATTTGATATAAATTATAATAAGATTATAGTGTGATTTTGAAATATGGTAGTAGTGAGGCCCAATACACAACAATACATTATTTTTTTAATTCTTTTGATCTTAGACAGTTTACCCACTTCAAAGAATGGCTATTTAAAAGAAAATATGTGCAAGGTTAGCTAAGTTTCATGGCTAAACATTATTCTTGTTAACCTGCTGCTATTATGTCAGAGAGGTGTAAATAAAACTGTTAGGTAGGATCAACTATTTAAATCTAGGAAGCAGAGCACATAAACAAAAGTTATAAGTTTTTAATTAAATTTTGAAATAATTTACATTTAGACTTTTACATTTAGAATATTGTGAACTATTGAAAATAACTTTCAATTAAGTTTCATAAAAAAAAATCAAACAATCAAAAATTAATACAAATGGAGGCATTTTGCAAACCAGGTAATGACATTGCCAAAAACGTCAGGTGTTTGGCAATGTCATTTTGCTACATAAAATTCAGGTTGCTTTTCTCCAAAATCAAGCAGGTTCTTATTCCGAGTGATAAAATAGTCAAAGAAATCAATAGAATGGCTGACCACAGCCATCCTAAAGGCTGACTACATTTCTCTCTTTAAAGCATCGTGGTTTTTGACCTGGGAGTTTTTTTTGATTCTTCAGCTTCTAAAGTAAAACTTAATATTTTGTTGATAAATTATAATTGAATCATACATTTCTTAAGACTCTTGGTAGGCTCCTTTCACTAGAGTCCTGGTTTTGATAAACTAGGTTGTTTGAAAAAATGTCTATCCATGAAACTCCATTAGATTTTTTGGATACAATGAGTTTGAAAGCTTGTAAAATCTTTCAAAGTTGTAAACAACTTATCAGAACTCACAACAAAATTGTAAATCTATTGACTATAGTTTAAGAAACTGATTTCTTAAAACATGAAATATATTTCTCATTTTGAAAAATAAATTGCAGGGTGGGATATTTGCTTTTTAAAGAAGACATATTTTTTGCTTTAAAAAAAATATTTCCAAATAAGAAATTCAATTTTGCTGTGATTTCTGTAAAATTAATTCAAGATAATGTAGTGTGTGTGTGATGAGAAAAAAGAAGTTTCAGAACTTACTCCAAATAAAGAATTCTTGTAAAAAAGCAAAAAGCAAAAAGAAGAGTAGATACAAACAACTTGCAAATGCTAGTTGCTTTATCCACTTTTCTTCTTTTATAGGAACAGCAAATGCTCCTTCACTATTGACTATGAGTTAATAACTCAAAACACTTGAGATGATTTCAATCATTTGAATTTTGATCTTATACCTAACTGTTGAGTCTAAATCATGAAAATTTATTTACTTATACATATATATGTATGTATTTATATATATATACATACATATAAATACACACAGATATGTATATATATATATATATATATACATATATATATATATATAAATATATATATATATAAATATATATATATAAATATATATATATATAAATATATATATATATATATAATATATATATATATATATATATATATATATATATATATATATATATATATATATATACATATATATTAGGGCCCTGCAAAGCTTTGAAATTTCGAATCAAATCAAAAATATGATTCAAGATACAATTCAAAAATTTTCAAAAATCGAATCCTTACTTCTTTTTTTTTGTTGTGGGTATTTTATATATATTATGCGCTTTTGCGCTATCAAAATAATGTTACTTATCCTTAAATACCTTTTTAATCAGTCATTAAAAAGGTATACCAGGTCAAGAAGCATCAATAAAGAGATTATACATTTGTTTTATTTTATTTTATTTTGAAATATATATTATTAAAAAAAAAAAGAAGCTTTAATTTAGACTTCAAAATGTTGATTCGAAACGTGATTGGAATTGTGAATAAAGATTCGATTTGAAAATAAAAACTGACGATTCGCAGAGCCCTAATATATATATATATATATATATATATATATATATATATATATATATATATATATATATATATATATATATATATATATGCACACACATTTAAAGCAGCCATTAAGTAATGGTTACAGTGATTGCTTTAGATTCATAAGATCTGTGGTTTAATGCCTGCTCTAGCTGTATGTGCAACAAAAAGCATAAATGAACTTCCTAGTTAAATCCACTTCCACGGTGCTCTGTGATAAGACCATTAGGTCTTATCACAGTGCACCTAAAATAACCATACAAAAAATATGTACATATTTTTTGAAATACTACTTTTAAATATATATATTTATGCTCTTTGAAATAAATTTTAATACATTTAAAAATATATTTTGATCTAGTTTAATCTACCACAAAAGATTTGAAGTCCTTTAGGGTAACCATATTGGATTTGATAATCTTTTAGGGTAACCGTTTTGGATTTGAATTTGTTTGATCCAAAGTTCCAATAATGTATTTTTTTCAAAACATCATTTGATACCAAAATGAAGTAAAAATGTTTACAACATGACTGTAAATAGATTCTCATAGATCAACAAAAAATCATTTTAATTTGCAATCAGAGAGAGGTGGATACTTCCATATATTTCTTAAATTAAAAAGCATAGTGTTTTTTTTGGTACAGGAACACATAAAAATAATTGTTGAAAAAACTGACAGTCAAAAATCGCAAAAAGTGTAACTCTGAACAAATAAGAACTTCTAACAAGAAAAAATTAAAAAATTTTCATATAAATATGATCTCTATGCCACTTATTAGCTACTCTACATAAAAATCGTCTAAAAAAAATTATAGGATTAGCGGCAAGAGATGCATTTTCGTACAATAGCATCTATTGCTAGCTGCTAGACCTGATTTTATAAAAAGCTTATTTTCTATGCATTACTAAGAACTGATGCTTTTTATAATATTTTTGTAATTGCAATTTTTGAATCCAATGAGAAAAATAAATATACTGCATGAATATACAGGTATATCCTAGGTATCATGAATATACAGGTATATCCTAGGGTTGTTAACTGTAGGATGACATGCAATTTCAGAAAAACAACATTTTTTTGTAAAAAGATTGAGAACGAGGAACTACATTTTTTCGTACTGAATATTACAAAACATTTAAAATTGTCGATGTTCATTTTGCAAATGCTACTTCCAAAATTTAGCGTTTCGCAAGTTGACATAGGAAATAAAACTATTTTGCAACATACGAAAGTAGCGGTTTTGGAAGTAGCACTTGCGAAACAAGCATTTTTGCCAAACAACGTTTTGAAGTCTATACAGAAAATTTGTTTGCTAGACTGATTTTAATTAACATATAAAAATTAATATCTTTAAATCCCAAAATGTTTATAATGAATATTTATTTTCAGTATAATAACATATTAAATTTTTATGGTTTTATTTTTAGAAATATTGATAACAAACAAAATTTCTTTCGAAACGAAAGTATTTTGCATCACAACACACAAAAGAGTTCTTAACGGAAACAAACTTACGAAATAAATTTATATAATGATGTTTTTTGAACTGATTACGTATAGTAAAAGTAAGAATGATGGGGAGGAATAACATGTTTTTTTTTTAAAGCATATGAAATTTTTGAAACAGGTTCAAATATGCTTAAGCAAAAAGTAACAAGAGGCTCAAAAATAGGCTTAAGCTTAAGCATACTTTTAATAAAATATACCTATTTCAATTATTTCTAAAAGTGTGCCCAGTACTAAAGGTTAATGGGTATAAGAAAAATAAAAAGTTGACTTATGCTCTGTATTTTTGTGTTGGTTTTAATGTAGCTGAATTAATGTTGTCATAAACTTTGGTTTTTGTTGGTTTAAATTTAGAAATATATATATTTAAAAATTTTAATTCAATAAAAATAAAATTTTTTAAAATTGTTTATAGAGGCTCAGGAATATGCTTACATATGCTTATTTTTTTTCCAAATCTGGGCCTATAAGCGTTATATTTATAAAAAAAAAACAGAGCATATACAGTAGAATTCCTTTGTCTTGGTCCCTGGATAAGTAGATTTATGGGGCTATCCATAAATGATGTCAGTAAATATAATGGGGAAGACCAAAATAATGTCCATTTAAGAAAAAAAAATTCAAGTTTATTAACCAAATTCACGTCAGAAACCTGGATCTATTTGTAGGGAAAAAAATAAAAAAAGTAGCTTTGTTTAAACCTTTTTAGTGTATCTTAAACCTGTTCTGTTTGTGTTTTTTATTCAGAAAAAAGTTTAATTATTAGCCTTAGCTATCCTAGATTTTAAAAACACAAATGGGAAACCAATAGGGTTTTATCGCCTTCCACGCATAGAAGCTATTCAGAACGAATACAAAAAACAGTTGGAATGTATTGAGATCATGTTCACATTTGGTCACAATACGACTTTAAACTAAAGTCAATATTTTTACTGAAAAAGATTTGAAATTTATATAAACAAAACTATCTATATACAAAAATAGGCTTTATACGGTTTTGTTGTTATTTATAACGCTACCATTTTTATTTTTTTTCCCTACAAACTGCGTTATATGAATTTGGCTAATACGAGCAGATTTTAAGATATTTACATCTACAATGTAGTATAGAAATAGCATATTTGCTTTGTGGGGAATTCAATGTAAGTTTTCAGGAGACATGATATAAATTAAAAACTTACCAACATTTTCTATTGTATTACAATTTGACTGAAAATCTAATTGTTTACAAATATCAACAACTTGTATATAAATGTATTACAAATATCAATAATTTGTATATAAATTTGTATATAACAAGCATTATTCGATCCCAGCAGATTTTAAAATGCCCTTTAAAGCAAACACATAAAGTCATTTGTCATTATTATCGAAGAACACTTCAACAACTCATGGGAAGACGATGAGCGATTGAATTTATATTATAGATATAGAACAAAATTTTCAATAGTTTGTTTACTATTTGATGAGGTATCAACTGTTCTATAATACAATATGCTGAGATATAAATGTATAATTTAACCAGAAAAAATCAATGGAGCTTACACATATTTTTAATGTTACTTTAGGGTTGGGGGGGGGGGGTACAAAATCTGACATCATATAAGGGGACATCATATATAAAGTTTTGCTAAAAATTGACAGTTTGACAAAGAGGGAAGGGGTTTAAAAATTAAAAAAAATCACAGTCCAATTATGGATAACCCCTTTTACTAAGTTGGAAAGTTTTTCAATTTTCCTTGAATGTTCTATAAATACAAGATCTACGCTTAACTCGGACATTCTCTAAGTTGTACTATTTATCTGTTCCCATTAAGAGTCCAACTTAACGGAATTTTACTGTATATATATGTGTGTGTATATATATATATATATATATATATATATATATATATATATATATATATATATATATATATGTATATATATATTATATATATATGTATATATTAGATATAAACACTTGAAGAATCATTTAACAACATTTTTTTATTATTTATTATTTAAACTGTTAACAGTTATATCGTAACGTAAAATCTTTTGCGTCTTTTTCGTAACTGCACATTCCAGAATGCTCCTTCCGTAAGGAACTATTTTGTAAGTATTCTTACAAAATTATTTGTTTTGCAAGTTTCCTTTTGCAATGCTTTATTACGGAATTTTATTTATTTATATTTTTGTATTGTGCGTTACGGAATGTGCATTTTTGCATGTGCAACTTCCGGAATAACAATTCTATTATGTTAGATAAAGATGCAAAATTTTTGCAAGTTTTGTTTTTCGGCGAACAACCTTAGTATATTCCTAGAAATATTAAAAAAAAAAAAAAAATTAAAACTAATTAAAAATAATAATATATAATAGGGTTTGGATGTTTTAATTCACATTCTAAACATTAATATTTTATCATCAATCTTTTTCTCCAAAAAAACAGAATGGAAAACAAGTACTTTCCAACAGAATAGAAAACTTTAAATTTTTATTACTTAACATGACACAATAGCAGGAATTTATATTTAAATGTATATACACTAATTTATACATAAATGTATTTACATATTTGATGTTGTTTTAGCACATTCAATAGTGTTCAGCACTCTCCAAAAAAAATAATTATCAAAAAAACCTACTCTATCAATTGCATCCTTTAGCCACCAGTCTGGTCCAACCATTATTATGGCACAGATAATTTTCAGGTGTAAGATACCAAGTGCCCAATCCTAAATAAACCATAAAATTTTAAAATTTAAAATAAAAAATAAAAAATTTTTCCTCTTATAATTGAAATATTTTACTTACCTGCCACAGATAAAGTAAAGGGGTTTGATCGAGCGGAACACGTAATGGGATAACAACTACAAGCTCAAAAAAAGTGCCCAACAATAGTGGTACAAACCCAAATAATGCAATTGTAGTAACAAATGTTTTGATAATCTATAAGAAAATAAAAATATTTATTAGTAATTCTATTTATTATCTATTACTTTTATTATTATCTATTTACTATCTATTATTATTATCATTACTATTATTATTATTATTATTATTATTATTATTATTATTACTATTATTATGATTAACACTAGAATGTTAATAGTTAGAAATTCTGTGACAAGAACGATTTTAGATCTGGCACCACTGAAAGCAGCATCTGTTATTCCTATTTTCAAAAATTCAGAGGAGCAATCTGACTCGTTTAACTACCAACCCATTAGTCATCTTCCTATCATAAGCAAGGTTTTTGAGCCTTAAATTAACAAACACTTACTTTCTAATCATCAATATGGATTTCAGTCTTCTCATTCTAGTGCTGATTTGTTAACGGTAATAACTGATAGATTTTAATGTGCATTAGATAGATGTGGAGAGGTTAAGGTTATTGCTCTTGAAATTTCTAAAACTTTTTCTAAAATTTGGCATGTTGGTTTTCTCCATAAGCTCTCTTCTTACAGTGGATCAGGTAACATCTTTAGGATTATTGAATACTTCTTTACTAATTGTAGTATAAAAGTTGTCCCCAATGGAAAGCACTCTTTCATATGCTGCAACTTCAGATGTTCTACAAGGTTGTATCCTTAGCCGTATACTTTTTAATCTACATTAATGATTTCTCAGAAATTCTCACTACTGTTGGTTTCTTATCAAGACAAGAATAAATGATACTACCATTTATACTTGTCTTGATAAGAAACCAACACTCTCTGATTGCTGATCTAACTTCTGCTACACCATGGGGTTCTCAGTGGCTGGTAAACTTTAAAAAGAGATAAAACTCAATTTTTTCAGCTAATCATTATCGCAATAAACTAGATTTTTCTATATTTATGAACGGTAATGTACTCTATGAGTCATCTATCCTTTGTCTTTTAGGATTAAATCTTACTTCTGGTCTTTCATGGAAAACATATATTAAACCTGCTAAGGTTGCATTTCTTTATCATGCTCGGCACTTCCTTACTCCAGATTCTATTCTTTATCTCTACAAATCTCAAATCCATCATTGTATGTATTACTGTAGCCATATCTGGGGCGGATCTTTTAATAATGCCGTTCCTTTTGTATAGACAAAATAAAAAAATGCATTGTAAACATAGTTAGACATGCACTTGCTGCCAACCTTTAACCATTGTCACATCATTGTAATGTTTCTTCTATAAATACTAAAATGGGCGCTGCTCTAAAGAGCTAGCACCTCTTGTGCCATCTAACAAAATCCATTCTCGTATTATTCATCATTCAATTATATCATATTATATATGTGTTATATATTTAAATATGCAGCTGTAATTCAAAACAATTCAAAAGTCTTATTTTTTTACTGTGACTGTTTCTAAGTGGCCCAAAAATCTTATTCATCTAGGTTTTTTCCTTGAACATCAGTTCTTCGGAATTGACTCACTTCATCTTGTTTTCCTGATTCATATAATTTACAAATCATTTGTTAATCATTATCTTGCTCTCCAAATCTTTCCTCTTTCCTTTCAACTCTTATAGTGGTTGCTTGCAGCCTTGTTAAAAATAGTAATAAAAAAAATAAAAAAAGAAACAACAGCAAGTTCTACATTGTGATGGGTGATGCATTTATAAGGAAGGTAAAAAAAACCCTATATGCTTAGACATAATGGTATTTAGAAACTATCATCATTTTCCTGAATATTAATTAAAAAAAGACAGTGCAATTAATCAAATTACATATATATATGTATATATATATATATATATATATATATATATATATATATATATATATATATATATATATATATATATATATATATATATATATATATATATATATATATATACACCAGAAAAAAAGTATTTTAAGAAACACCAGAAAAATAGTATTTTATTTTAAGAAACATATATATATATATATATATATATATATATATATATATATATATATATATATATATATATATATATATATATATATATAACTATATAACTATCTGATCAGCTAGTTTAAATAATAAATTTTGCAACAAGTTAAAACTACCTGCAAACACAAACCCAAAAATCTACAAGCTAAAATGATCATGCAGTTGTGCAAATACCGGTGAGACCAAAAAGAAAGTTATACCCAGAGTTATATTCAGCACAAGAAAAATAGTATTTTAAGAAAATGGGCTGGCTTAAATGCTTTTGATCATTCCAAAATATGCTATCTTTCTTTTGATTTGTTACATCACAAGACCTAATCTGTAACACCAGATTATCAAATTAAAAAAATAAGGAAATCACTAGAAATAAGCAGAGAAAAAGTACGGCAAAAATATATAAAAATACAAAATATCCTTGCTATGCTTAAAATTGCATTATGTTAAAAAAAAGTTTATGGGCAGTTATATTCATTGAATTCAATCCATATAAATGTATGCACCTAGGTAAATCCACATAAATGCATGTATATATACATTGACATATGTATTACATTTTATACATTATACTTCACACTTATGTTATTCACAGGGAAAAGATTAAAAGGCAATAATGTTTATCTGACAGGATAAACTAGGTATGGGTAATATTTGTTTTGTTTTTGGAAATTAATACTTGTTTTATAATGTAGTTCATTAAAATATAATGAAGATTAATAGGTAATATATGTAGTATTTAATGAAGATTTATGCGTAATATATGTAGCCAATGTGTTTTGTCTGTTTTAGCATCTTTATATTTGTTTTAACAATACTTTAGCAATAAATTAAATTTTTTTCTTTTTGAAATATATCTTTGTTCAACTGCTTATTTTTCTTTGTTTTTATTACCTCCTTTAGCAGAAATTCCTTTTTGTGAGCAGTTCATATTTATGCGGTCTTTTATTTCTCAGTTTAGTATAAACAACAAATTAAATTAAATTTATCAACAAAATGAATAAAATTATTCTTAATACATAAAAAATGTAAAGAAAACTTTTCAAAAAGAATTTTTTTTTGGTTTTATTATTTTTTTTAATTATTGAAGGAAATGCAGACATTCAAAAATTGTTTTTTTTTTTTTTTTTGTAATTCACCTCCTCAAGGCCAAGAAGGCCACTACAGTTGAAAAGGCTACTTACTCATGGTTACAACCCTCTCTCAACCTATAACTCCAAAACATGAACCTCAACGAGCAAGGTCTCTGCATGGGCAATTAAGTTGAGCGTGGTACTACTAGTTTATTTAAAAACTATTCATAAACATTTATTTAATCATTCCAAATAAATCAAAAATGTTCTTATCATTACAAAAAGTGTTAGGCATACAACCATTATTGTTTTATCATATCTTACTTATTGTTACAAAGCTCAAAGTTTAATTATTTAACAATTATTAACAAATTAAGATTAAAATACACAGTTTAAAATAAACTTGTTTATGTTGCTTTATTTAAAAAACTAAAACAAACTGTAATAAAAAAGTATACCACAAGGCTAAGAGTTTTCATTTTTTTCAGCACACCCTGATACCCAGCAGGATATGCATAAATTGTGGTTAGTGCACGCAAAAATAACCATATTAAATAAAATCCAGCAGCTGCAGTATAAAGCTCGTGAATCACTGTATTGTCAAAAAAGAGAGATAACACAAATCGCCCAACCAGAACTAAAGTAGAGAAAAAGAACGTGTTTAATATTACATAAAGGATTTTTTTAATAAAAATTTATGAAACAAAAACATACCAGGAATTGTAAAACAGCAAAATGATGCAAGTACAAAAGACACAATACAACAGCTTATTAAAATTGTCAACTAAAACATTAAAAAATAATTTAATTTTTATTTAAGTTTTCATTTTATGATTAAACATTCAATTTTTATATCATTTTTATTGAAACTTTTATTGAAATTTTTTTAAACATTATTTGCTATAAATATTTTTAGGATTTATATTGTTATAACAAACTTTTAATTTACAATTATACTACTTTAATTTCATTGGTCATACTACAAACTTTAATTTCATTGGTCATACTACAAACTACAATCATACTATAAACATTTTTACAATTTATTACAAACACACACACACACAGACACACTGTATGTATGAAAACCATACTGAAAGAGTTAACATTTTGTTTGAAGGTTTTGGGAAACATTTCTTAAAAAATGACTTAGAGAAGATTTTTCCCACCCATTACTTTTATGTTTAGTCCTTTCTCTAAGTTAATTTTTTTTTCTTCTCTTCTTTATGTATATTTTTAAATATAAGCTTTCTCATTGTCTATTTTTTGTTGTTATTATATTTATTTTTCTTATCTTTTGTCTCTTTGTTGACAGAAAAGGAAAAACCAATAAAGTTGGTAGTCTATTAAAATTCAACATCTGAAATTTTTAACTGAAGTATATTAAATTGTATTTACATTAAACATAATTTATCTTTTTTTAATTAAAGCTCAAAAAAATAAATAATACATTTCAATCATCTAAAAATAGCAGCACAACAACTAAATTCTAAAAGAAAAATTTGTGGCTTCGAAAATAAAAAAACTCACGGTAATGCAATCATTGTAATGTTTGTTTAAAAAAAAAATTATTAGCGAATCAGATACTGATACTTCAGTAGAAGAAATAGCTTAGATTAGTAGATTTAATGTCAGGTTAGATTGTGACCACCATTATGTCAGGGTGTCATAGTGTTAGCAAAACTTGTAAATTTCCGAAATAACAATAACATTGGTTTAACCTTAGATCAGGCAGTTGCTGGCGCAGATAAACAAGGTCTTCAAATTTAGTAGTGAAAAAATCAGATGATTACTCAATGAAAAGCTTGGAATGTTCAAGAATGAACATTTTAATAACTTGGAATGTTCAAGAATGAACATTTTAATGACTTGAGCATTACTCAACAGATCCATATTTATTTCAGAATGTTCTCTTATTACCCAGGTTGATTACAGCTATTATTAAAGCTGGATGATGCTAACTTGTTTTGACACAAATGAGTACCGATTTTCAAATTAGGATTAAAAAATATGTTCTGTAAAAGAAAAGTCATGATCTATTCAAAATAAAAAAAAAATAAAAAAAAAAAAACTAGTTCATTCAAGTAGATTTAAAAGTATATCAAAAAGTATACATCTAAAATGTTTAGTTTTAGATGTTTACTTCTTTATGACAGAAAAAATAGCTTTTGTATGTCGATGTTTGGTCCAATGAATCAACAGTTTTGAAAGGGATTGGAAAAAAGCTCATATCACAAAATATCACATTTTCGCAGACAATGTAAAAACCGATTACTAACGCTAAAAGTCATAAGTTATATATTTATAAAGTCATGTGTTATGTATTTAAAAATGCAGCTTAATTCAAAAACAAATTAAAATTTAAGCAAAAATGAATAGATAAAAATAGATAAATAATAGATAAATAGTCAGAAAACTTATTGATGTGGCTCTACTTTTAGCTACACCATCTAAATGAAGCACTATTTAGCATATATCTTTTAAAAGCATATATCTTTAACTATATCTATTTAAATAGATATTATTTAACAGATATTTAATAGCTGGCCTACAATGTTGGCTTACAATGGTACTTTTACATAATTGTAGTCTATACCTTTAATACTGGCCTACAATCGTGCTTTTAAATAATGGTAATTTGTAAACAAAAGTTTAAAATGTATCTCCCAATGTTCATTACATTTATTGTACAGCTAATGTTGATATTTCAAATACAAAAACTTAACAATTTCATTAGTGACATTGTAGATATGAGAAATGATTCAATATTTAAAAAAAACACACAAGAAGCTATAAATATTTCAAATATTTGTGGTGGTCCAGAGGTTTTTTAAAGGCCAGAAAACATTACAAAAAAAAATTCAATTTTTTTCTTTTTGATAAAATGATAAATAACAGTTGTTGAGAATGCTAGAGAATGTTTTAAAAGTAAAAAATTTTATGTTATGCTAAGTGAATCCACAAATCAGATCCTTTAAAAAATAAGATTAGTATATAAACATTTTACCAAAAAAGTTAAAAAACAAGCATAGATACCTTAATGCCAAAATTGGGTGAACGAGCATATGCACGCACTGTAGGAGAGCCAACACCCTCTAATGCATTTTCAGGAGCTAATAAGATAAACATGAGAAAACAGTAAAAAAAATATTTTTCTCAATTTTCAGTTTAAACAATAAATTTACCAGAGTAGCTTCAAAAAAGCTAAAAAATAACAGAACTGCATTCCCTTTTATCAATTTTACTAAACTTTTTTTAAATTTTGTATTTTACCTATTGAATAGGTAAAATACAAAAATAAAAGGTCCGAACATGTTCTTGTTCGGACATTTTATTTTCTATATTTTAAATGTTGTATTTATTTATGGTTTTGACAAGGTCTGGTTAATCTTAATTCCAAAAACTAATTTTTATATATTTTTACATGTGATACTTGATAAAAAAAAATTTTTTAATGTAGATATGTGTGCATTTATATATTGAACCAGTATATGAGGGATCCAGAGGGATCAGTATTATACTATTTCATGCTTACTCAAAAACTTTATTTGCAATACAATAAATATGTATGCAATATAAACTCAAGGGCTTTATTTGCAACACAATAACTATATATGTATGTTATGTAAATCATTAATTAAAAAAGTTAAGAGCAAATTATTACAAAAGTTTTACAAAATATAAATTATTTTAATACTAATAATGTATATATGCATATATATTAGGGTGCATCAAATATGCTGATGTCAAGGAAACACATTCTACCTAGTCTAAAAATGTTTTATTGCTCATCAATGCTGCCTAGAAAAAATTTCATGGATTCATTGCATTATTTCATAATGCAAATCATTTAGGAAGTCCACCACAAGTTTGATAAATATTACAGTGAACAGTTTGACAGAATGGGGTTTTCGCAAGCTAGAAATTCTTAAGCCTATCTTTCGTTGATAAGATATATCTTTCATCCTTAACTGATAAGCTGATTTCTATACAGTTTATATATTCTTTGCTTGTTTGCATTAGTTGCCATCTTGTATTTCTGAAATATTATGTTTAAAATTTTTAAAAAAGTGTAACAAATTTACAAACTCTTATGGTTATTGCCAATTGATTTGTTTATATTCCCTGTGTTTTTTTTGTTGTCAAAGGAATAATAACAACAAACCAGCAGACTTTGAAACTCTGCCACTTTGTTAATTATGACACATTTGTCTTTATTTCATGGTGAATGTTTTGCATATCTGTGAAAGTTCCACGACATCATGACCTAAAGTTTTACCAGGCAATGCTGTCATATGTAAAACATTTTAACTCAACATAAAAATAATGATTTTTTTATATTTTGTTTTTTTTCAAGAGGAAAGCAAAAATGTAAATTGCTATCTGTTTGTAAAACATATTTGTATAATTTTAATGTAACAAGTATATATTGTCTGTATATGAACATATCAATGTAATGCATGCGTATATGTTTATATACACTTATATGTTAGTCTGTTCATGTATGCGTATACACTTATATGTTAGTTTGTTCATGTATGCGTATACACTTATATGTTAGTTTGTTCATGTATGCGTATACACTTATATGTTAGTTTGTTCATGTATGCGTATACACTTATATGTTAGTTTGTTCATGTATGCGTATACACTTATATGTTAGTTTGTTCATGTATGCGTATACACTTATATGTTAGTTTGTTCATGTATGCGTATACACTTATATGTTAGTTTGTTCATGTATACGTATACACTTATATGTTAGTTTGTTCATGTATGCGTACATACTTATATGTTAGTTTGTTCATGTATGCATATACACTTATATGTTAGTTTGATCATGTATGCATACATACTTATATGTTAGTTTGTTCATGTATGCGTATACACTTATATACAGCATAGGCTTTACTGTTCACTTTTTTAATTATATTTGTTTGCTCATTGGTTAACGCACGCTTAGCTTATTTAGATAAGGCGTTTACTTAAAACACAGAATGTTTGTGGCTTGAACCCCACCAATATCCAATCTTTTATTGTTGTGTTTTTTTAAATCCTGCTGTTAATAAATTTTTTAACGATTTATTTTCTATTTTTTGAATATAAAAAATCTTTTTGTTGTATGTTTTTGAATGATATACATTTCTTCACATTCAGATTTCTTACACCATTTAAGCCTCTTAGTGTATTTTCTAAGTAAAGCGCACACACAGTTTTTGAGCTTCAATTATGCCCTCTACACATTTTTTACATAGCCTTAATTGTTTCATGTTATCTTTCTATTCCTGTACATTTTTTAACTCCAATCTTTTAGCGCTTTGTAATTTTGAATAGCATTTGCTTTTTAACATTCAACTCAGTGCGCTTAGTTCTACCTGTTCTATCCCTTTTGGTCTACTATGTTACTGGTGAAATATAAGTAAACAATAATTAATGGTAAATCTTTGCTTGAATTTTGGGCTTTTATACTGGACATCTGTCCAACACCTATTAATCATTTTTAGCTAACTCTTATATAATCTAATACAATCTTTTATATTTTTTTAACTTTAATATAATCTTTTCTCCTTCTTCCCTGAGGCTCCTACAGCTGTATGTGTGTATATATATATATATATATATATATATATATATATATATATATATATATATATATATATATATATATATATATTTTCTTCTTTCTTGAGTCTAAGTAACTGGTTTGGGAATGATAAATGTTAACTTAACAAGTATATGTATTGCAAAAAAAAAAAAAAATACAATTGTCAAAAAGACAATTTAGAAATTTCTGAAGATTTCTAAATAGATCTTATTGATAAAACATCATGTAAAATAAAAAAATGATAAGTAATATCTACTAATTTATTATTGCTGTTAAGAACAGAGCAATAATAATTTTTTTCTTTTTAGAACAAACAATAAATTCTTCTTTTAAGAACATTGGACATTCTTTTTTTGTAGAATACATATAAAATTATACATATATACATATATGTATATATGTAAAACATACATTGTATATTAATCTAACTGTCATTTAACTTACAAATGCCTTTAGGAACTGGCCCCCTCTGCCATTTCCCTTGATTATCAACATGAATAATCTGAAAAAATAAAAAAATATTTTGCATATAAAACTTTGCATTTTAAATTTACCATTAGTAAATCTAAGTCTGGTAAAAAATTTTTAAATGACTCACTCTTTCTGGAGGACAATCCTTCAAATCAACATCGCCCAATAGGTACGATTGCAAGTCTCTAAATGAAACATTTTAAATATAAACATTTAAAACATTATTTTAGCTTGTTTTTTAGAGCAAAATTTTTAAGCATATCTTTCAAAAAAAAATTGCTTTTAAGGTTTACTTTTAGCATTAACTAAAAATCCAAACTTCATGGATTTTACACGGAATTTTATTAAAAGCATAATTACTGAAACACTAGTTGGTTGTAGTTTTGCAATACACCTATTAGTTGTTTGTTTTTTGCAGATTAAAACACTAAACTCTGTTTTCTCTCACTTTTTTTTTTAATTTTCATTTATTTTTCAATATGCTGCTTATTAAGTTTCACATTTTTTTACAACTTAAAAAAAAAGTTTTATAAAAATTGACACATTCTTTTATCCTTTTTTTCACTTTTCTTCTCTGGCTTCTTTAATTTCAGATCTACTGTAGAGCTGTATAATTACCAAACTGCTAATCTGTTGGTTGTAGAGCTTTGCAACTTTAATTATCATCAAGACTTATAAAATTTTTTTAACTATATTTAAATCTTCTAAGCATATGTACTAATTTTTCTAAAATAAATTTCTATAAATAACTTAAGGAGATTGCTCAAGTTTCTTCTTCTTTTTCAAATAGTATAAAAACATGCTGTGTCATGTTATTTGACCCAAATTAAAAAAACTTACAAATAAATATTACAATAAAAATTTGAAACATACAACACACTGGCTGCAACATGAACCCAAAACTGAATGAAAACCTTTAACCATTTTCGAGCATGCCCTTGTTCAAGAAAAGCCGGAAGAATAACTTGAAGCAGCAACAACTCCAGCGACATCTCACTTATAGGAGCATCACTAGTTACAATAAAATAATAAAATAAAATCATATTTTAATGAATATAATATTTTGTGAGCAAAAAACAAGCTGCAAAACATACCCACTCAAGGACATATTGTAGGGAGTAAGACTTTTACAAGTATACTTTATTACTTTAACAGGAATCCAAACCAAAACTAAAATGGTTGTTCCAAAAACAACCTAGAGTATCAAAAATAATAATATGAAAAAATCAACAATGAAAATTTTAAAAGTTTCAATTTTTAAGTAACATTTTACACAAAAATTTACCAAAGAAAGCAAAAACCTTCTGGAATGTCCCAAGACACTAAGTCGAATCATCTTTAAAAAATATGAAAATAATAATAATTATTAAAAAAAAAAAAAAAAAAAAAAAAAAAAACAGGATTCAATAAACTAAACAGAACTCTAAAACAATAAACAACCTCTTTAACTGGATGGAATTGAGGATCATTGATATTACGAATAAACCACAATACACCTGGTCGTAATATCTAATTTATAAAATTATAATTAATAAATAGACTTTGAAGTGATATAATTTTAGGTGGACATAAGTGTTTTTGGAAAATGACAAACCGTTTTTGAAAAAAAAAACTATTTAACAACATATTGAACTAAAAACTTTACAATTTACGATTATTATAAAACAAACTTAGGAAAATCAACAAGTTTTAAATAAATAAATAATTTTCTGTGAAAAAAAAAAAACAACAACTTCTATTTACCTCTCTTACTAACATAACAAATGCAGCAAAGTAAAACACATAGAGCATTCCAGCTAGCCAATGTAAAAAAGTTGTAGTGCCTAATAAATGAAATCTTAATGTTAAAGCCTGAAGTTTATTATGAAAAAGTATTACAAAATCATATAGGGCGGTTTTTGTCACACGCCAAGGAGGGGGCTAAAAAGGTCTAAAAAAAAGAAAAAAAAGAAAAAAGAATATAATTATAACTTCCTTTTTTATTTTTTTGTACTTTAGTGTAATAATCAAGTTCATATACGTATAATTACATATAATAGTCAATTTCATTCTTCAGTATAATAGTCCAATTCTGTATAATAGTCAAGATTCTGTATAATCCCAAGATGGGGGCAGAGCTACTACCCCCATGCCCCCCCCCAAAAAAAAAAAATCTGTCACTGATATATATATATATATATATATATATATATATATATATATATATATATATATATATATATATATGTATATATATATATATATATATATATATATATATATATATATATATATATATATATATATATATATATATATATATATATATATATATATATATATATATATATATATATATATATATATATATATATATATATACATGGATGACTTTTAACAAAAATGAACCAAGTACAAAAATTTTTAACTGTGATAGATGACATAAAAAATAGTCATAACAAATTTGGGTTCTATGATATTTTAAAACTGTAATATATCACATATGCAGAGGATATTGCAGTTGGCTTTTTTTTGATAAATATTAAAAAACAATTCAATCACAATAAAATTTTATTTTATGCAAAACTGTTGATCTGCTCTTTTTTGTTGAATGTTGCCCATAAATCTACTATAGCTTATATTAAGCCTTGCTTTACATTGCATACTTAACCTTGCATAATATGTTGATGATGTTATACTAAAATAGGGAGCTGTGAGGGCATTTATAAGTATTTATTAAGTACATTTATTGACTGAGGACTTGTCCTTATCTAAAAGCATAACAAATTTCAGTTACCCAATTTATAAAAAGTATTGGAACTGAAATTTCGGTATCAAATCAAGTGATTTTACCAAGTAGCGAAGTATGACAAGTTTTGTTGCAATTTATAATTTTTATACACAAGTTTATGAAACAGAGGAGACTTTTTAGCTGGGATGAAAGTAAATTACTTACTAAGATGAAAGTAAATTACTTACTAAGATGAAAGTAAATTACTTACTAAGATGAAAGTAAATTACTTACTAAGATGAAAGTAAATTACTTACTAAGATGAAAGTAAATTACTTACTAAGATGAAAGTAAATTACTTACTAAGATGAAAGTAAATTACTTACTAAGATGAAAGTAAATTACTTACTAAGATGAAAGTAAATTACTTACTAAGATGAAAGTAAATTACTTACTAAGATGAAAGTAAATTACTTACTAAGATGAAAGTAAATTACTTACTAAGATGAAAGTAAATTACTTACTAAGATGAAAGTAAATTACTTACTAAGATGAAAGTTACTTAGGAGAAAGAAAATTGTTAAAAGATTTTGCTTATTATAGTTGTGATTTAAATTTCTATTAGAAAAAACAAAAAACTTTTTACAGACATTTTTATCTACATAAATAACAAACAACATTGTTATTGCTATCAGAATTGTTAAATAAAACTGCTAGAGGTCTAAGATTAGAGGTTACAATCAAAAATTTGACCAGTTAAACTTGCTGTTTGAATAAAAATGTTTTTTTTAAAGCCTTTTCAAGGAAACCATATATAGGATAGCGTCTAAAAAAAAAACAAAAAAAAAACAAAATAAAAAACAAAAAAAAAAAACAACAAAAAAAACAAAAAAAAAAGAAATTTGTTATACACATTTAATAACTAAATTTCAAAAAGGGTTTGCGCAAAACCTTTTACCAAGGCAGCAAACAACAAGTAGTTGTTTAAATCTACGATCTACAATTGCTTGATTGTTGAAATACTCAATTATTATTGCTATTGTTAAACACAACTACAAAATGTTTCTTAGCAACAGCTGATTGGCAATCTAATATTAGAAAGATTAGAAACAATTGCACTTTCTCATATTAGAAAGATTAGAAACAATTGCACATTAAATTTCATTTGAGCATGAAGTGTCACATTTTAGGTTTATTTAAAAAAAATTATAACTCATTCAGCAAATAAATAAATTTATTTATTAATAATAAAATAAATTAATATTTTTTATACTACAATATTATTTATTTTAATCTATTTAATTAACACAATTTAAAAGCTTTTATTAAACTACACTTTAGACCAAAAGATTTTTTCATTTTTATGTTGTTTTTTTTGTTTAAATTATTTATGCTTTTTAACTTGAAAATAAACTGTCAAGAAAAACATATTTATATCATATAAAATTAGTTATTATTTACTTTTTTTTCTCAGTCCAAGGTTAAACTAAAAACACAAATATTAGGGGCAGAAAGTAATTTTAAGTAAGAAATTAAAAAATAAAAAACAGAATATTTTATTAATTATTTATTCATGACGAAGAAAGAAGCAAGTTTCTGGATTTTAACTTAAGTGCAAACTCAAAAAAAAAAAAAAGAAAAAATTGCTTACAGTCAATTTTTCACTCAGAAAAGTTTTCTCAGGAAAAAAAAAAGAAAACCTAATAATCCTAGGGATAAGCACACTGATCAAAAAATAAAAAATAATCACAAATCAATTTTAATAATCATAAATAATCAATTTACAAAACTTAATGTTTAAGTATGACAAAATTCATATTTTAAAACTTTTGTTTAGTCTAATTGTAAAAAAAATTAATCACTCACTAAACAGATAAGTGCTCTTATAAGTGCATTTACACTACATATTAGTGCATCTACATTAAGAAGATGCTCATAAAACTACAAAGATAAGTGCTCTACTGCATCATAATCCAAATTGGGAATGTATATCTCACAGTAATAATAAAAAATTAAAAGAAAAAAATAACTCATTTACTTACCTGGAGCATATATGAAACTCTCTTTACGGTCTTTTAAAGTAATTGCAAACAATGGCTAAAAATATTTCAATAGTCTTATAAACATATATGCCAAATTCAAAAAATCAAAATTCATGAATCAAAGAAAAGAAATTTTTATTTAAACAGATACAAAAAAAAAAAAAAAAAAATTTTGAAGTTAAAATTTTTTTTAAGTTTAGTTAAAAAGGCACAAAAAAATTTGATATTTTGTCCAAAGAAAATATGTACCAATGAGCATATATCCAACCACCAGCCACATATTAGCGGAAAAAGTCCTATTTCTAAAACCATCAGTAAGGAAACCTACGCATATAAATAAAAATACTTGTGCATATATATATATATATATATATATATATATATATATATATATATATATATATATATATATATATATACATATATATATATATACATATATATATATATATATTTTTTTTTTATATTAATTCACCTCCTCAAGGCCGAGAAGGCCACTACAGACGAGGAGGCTACTTATTTGTGGTTATAACCCTCTCTCAACTCTATAACTCCGAAACACAAACCTTGACGAGCAAGGCCGCTGCGCGGAGAAACGAGTTGAGCGCGGTACTACCAGGGATGTGGTGGGGATCGAACTCGGAACCACTCGTTTATGAAGCGAGCGCTCTACCACTACACCACTACCGCATTTATATATATATATATATATATATATATATATATATATATATATATATATATATATATATATATATATATATATATATATATATATATATATATATATATATATATATATATGTATATATATATATATATATATATATACACATACATACAGTAAGGGACCATCAGTAAGGAAACCTACGCATATAAATAAAAATACTTGTGCATATATATATATATATATATATATATATATATATATATATACACATACATACATACATACATACATACATACATACATACATACATACATACATACATACATACATGCATCCATCCATACATACATACATACATACATACATACATACATACATACATACATACATACATACACATATATATAGAGAGAGATTTTCAGTAAAATGTTGTAAGATGTCAATTGTAGGATCCACTTAACTATGAACATAGGTTTACAGCCTTTTTATTTTATTTTGCATTATCGCTCATGTCTAAACTGAGCAACACGTTAATGGGATTTGAGATATTACCATAGTCATCGCAATAAACCACAGCAAAAACACAAAACCACAGCAATTTTTAATAAATTACAGTTATACCACGGTAATGGTAACAACAGTAATAACTCCAGTAGTAATAACAAATGTTAAATATGATAGTTAAAAAACTAAAATTTAGCTACCATTATGAAGTTATTTCTGCATGGTTTGAAATATGTTGTTTCTCAAAGAATAGGTATGCGTAACAATAATTGAACCATGAACAGTTTCAATTTATAAATTTATAAAAAAATGGTTCAAATAAGATTTTTATATATGAGTTATTATGGTTTTTGAAATTTGCTTTATTGATGTGGATAGGGTGGAGACAAACTGGATGGAGATGGGTGGGGATGCAAACAAATTTAATGGGAATGGAGTGGGGGTGAAAAAATTTATATGGGAAAAGAGATGGTTTCTGTACTCATGTCACTCTCTAGTCTAAAATAAATAAAAAATAATTTACTTGGATATAAAGTCTCATGCTTAAAGTCTACAAAGATATTTGTGTGTGTGTATATATATATATATATATATATATATATATATATATATATATATATATATATATATATATATATATATATATATATATATATATATATATATATATATATATATATATATATATATATATATATACACATACAAACATATATAAATTGTTTCTTTTAATCCCTTACCCATACAGTTAACTTATTGATTTTTTCAGAAAACCTAAATGGGTTAATGTTTTTCATCCTCTACTGAAAACTGTGTGAATAAATCTCTTTGATTTAAAAATAGAAATTTTTATTTCTTGTCAATTTGAAGTCAAATTTCACCCTAACCATGATTTTGCATAACCCATAATTACCCATGATCCTTCTTGTGCAAATACTATTTCTAACTGTAATCTTGTTTTTAATTTTTTTTTAACCAGAATAACTCTTTAAAAAACAAATATCTTTTTTTAATTTGAAAAAATGCAAAAAATTGTCTGCCGAGTTCATTACTCTCTGATTACTCAATCTTGTATATTGCATTTTCTCAGATTTTTTGGAATAAGTAACTTAATGTTGTTAGGTGCAGCCTTACAGGAAGTTAATTTGTTTATAAAAAAAAAACTAATATTAAATCAACTCATTTTAGAAGAAGCTTTCCATAACTTTCACTTGAAAAAAAAAATTTTTAACTTCAGAATATTAATAGATATACAAATTTTTGTGCACATAGCCTTGCACTAAACACTCATCAAATGATATTTTGATGACATTACTTAAAGTGCCAAAGTAGGCTATTATACTGCAAAGTAGGTTGAGAGACCCAAAATTATAACAGTAGTTGGATATCAATTTTAAAAAATTATAAAAAACAACTTCAAATCAAAACTGTCATTTAATAGCATATATATATATATATATATATATATATATATATATATATATATATATATACATATAGATATACATGTATACATGTATATATATATATATATATATATATATATATATATATATATATATATATATATATATATATATATATACATATATATATATATATATATATATATATATATATATATATATATATATATATATATATATATACATATAGATATACATGTATACATAATTACGCTATTAAATATATATTAAATATAACACAAGCACACACACACAAGTGATTTGATAAGTGATTATCTACTAATTTATACAGACACACACACATATATATATAACATGTATATTGCTTTATTGATTTCATCAAAAATTGAATAAATACTCAGTTTTACCAACCTACCTTTAATATTACGTAGCACAATCCAATTGTTTTACGAACTCTAAAAATTATATACATAACAATAATATTAAAAATAACAATTCCTAAGTAAAATCAAATATAATCATATCAATATTAAAATATTAGATTAAAGTGAGAGTTGTAATAACAACTTTTCATAATAAATTCATATATGGTTTCATTCTTTGAATTAAATTCAAAATTAAAGAAAGCTCAGAGCAGCTTTAAAAGTTAGAGCAGGTATTTAAAAACAAACACCCCACCAGACATCTTGTTTTCTATAAATAAAAAAAAACTGAGAACGTTTATAACAACACCAACACTTTTCACATCTAGACTTGGAGTATTAATATTTTGTAAATTGAGTTTTGCTTTTTCTTAAATAAATTGCTAAGTGAGGCCACAACGAGGTAGTAAGGCTAGAAAAACTAGTGAGTCTACTGTACTCCAAGGATCTATTTTAAAACTGATTTTATATTTATATTTTAGCATCTGATAATTCATACAGTTTCTGATACTATGTATACTTACTAATACTACTATTCCTAATATTTTATATAACTCTTGGAAATTTTTGTAGTTTTGATCTGCATATGTTTATAATGATTCCTATAGTTTATATTGTTTGTTTTATGTATACAGTTTATTTTACTTATATTGTTTTTTTTTATTTATATTGTTTTTTTTTATTTATTTGTTTTTTTTTATTTATATTGTTTATTTTATTTAAATTGTTTATTTTATTTATAGAGTTTATTATTTGATGCGTTATATGAATAATTATATTGTTTAGAAACATAAAGTTAATGGAATTTTGTAAATTTTTGTTTGCAATTATATATTACTAATATTTTAAAGTTCGCAATATTTTGTGAAGTTATTGACATTGGTTGTAATTTCTAATAATTTGTGTAGTTCTTGATGCTTTATACAGTTCTCATTGTTTCACATAACTCCTAATGTTATATATAGTTGCAAATACTTTACTTTAGAAATACAGTAAAAGGATAAGACTTTTCTGAATAACATGTCAAGTGAGAATGAGTTTTGGTTGATGGAACTAGAGATACATATACTATCATGGTCACTGCTTATTTAAGCAGTGACCATGATAGTATTTGTAGAAAAGAAAAAGAGAAGCAACTCTATGGCAATAGGAGAGAGGCTCAAGCTTAGAAGATAAAACAGGTCCAACTAATATTTGCAATGCATTTTTGGACGTCTAAAAATGCATTGTAAATGAAGTTGGATCTGTAATATAAGGTTGTCAGGAAGATGTAATGTAGATAAAAACAGGATCAAGAATAGAACCTTGAGGTACCCCAGATTTTAATGGAAATGAAAAAGAGTGCTAGCATGACCTTTAAAGCAATCAATAGATAATTAATAAAAAAAGAAACCTTACTAATAATAGAAAGAAGACAGATCGGACAATGGTTTGAGAGGTCAGAATGTTCTGCATAGTTTTTAAAAATTGGAACCACAGATACTATTTTACGGCAGGCAGGAAAACAAGATTTAGTCAAGCACTTATCAAATAGTTTAGAGAGAATTGAAGAGAGTTCTGGACACTTTTGTAAGACTGAATGACAGGAATATTGTCCAAATCACAAGCTGTAAAAGAGTTTAATTGAGGTTTGAACAATTGAGGTAAGACTTGAACAATGGAAGCAGGAGTGATTTGAATGTCTAACAATGAGTTAACCTATTTAGCTGGAAAGATAGGAAGAGTATGGCCATAAGATTTAAGAGTTGAATTAGAAGAAAAGATCTTTGCAAATAGTTCTGCCTTATCCTTGGGAGAGGTAATAAGATTGATCTCATGAAATAGAAATGAAATGTTATCTTTGCTAACGACACTCTTGAAGATTTTCCTTGAAGTCTCTGGACCTTCTAAGACAGCTAGCCTACCTTCTGACACAAGATTTATCAAACTGGGATTAATGCTTAACATCAGACAGCACCATTTTACATTGATATCTTGCAATAATAAATAGGTATTTGTTCTCAAGAAAGTTGTTCTTATAAACAAATAAAAAATGATTACAATTAGATGTAGCAGTTGCAGAAGAAGCTGAAAACCATAGAGTAGAATGAGGCTTGACTTGGAACCAATAATAAGGAACAAAAACTTCTGATATCTGCCCGGATCCAGGTTACATAGGAGGCATATTTTTTGCATCAAAGAAAATCACAAAAAGAATCCAAAGAAAAAGTACGAGATGAAAGATTAATAGAGATCATTGCATGGTCAGAAGTACCTAAAGGAGAACAAGGAGAAACTGAACACAAACAAGGGTCAGAGATAAGACACAAACCAACAATCAAAGGTAACTGGTTAAGATCAGAAAAAGGAATAGCAGAAATTAAATTAGTCTTAGTAAGAGCAAACAAGTTGGCTGATTTTGCAAGAGATAAGATTTAACAGATGGAAAGTTACTTTGAAGACCACAAATATATTGTGAAAGATATATTGAAACAGTTAGATTGTGGAAATTGTTAAACAGTTAGATTGTGAATGAATATATATATATATATATATATATATATATATATATATATATATATATATATATATATATATATATATATATATATATATATATATATATATGATAAAATAATTTAAATGAAAAAAATACAACTTTATGATGGAACTAATAGTTTCATGCCATTCGGCAATCATCAGCCATATTATTCATGTAAAAAATAAAAACCGTTATAAAAATACAAATTTAGCGTTGCAACGGCATCTGACGTCAATTGTACGTGATCCGATATTTGCTAATCGCCGGAATCAAAGTTAGATAGTAAAAATTTTTTCCTATGCCTACAAGCAGAAACCAATTCACTTTTTTTGTTAAGTAGTATTCGGCTATCAAAAGTCATAATAAAATTCTTTTCATTGATGCAAAGGTTTCACTTTTTTGTAGATGGGTTAAAAGATTGGCATCTTTTAATTATGCTCCACTTAATTATAGGCATGTTACCCGCGTCTTTAAGTTTCCAGATTTCCTTGGAAAGTTCCGTATTATTCCTATACCTGGTTGCATTAAATGATTTAAGATGGTTTGCAAATCTGAGCTTGAATGTGTTTTCACTAATTCCGATGTAGGATTTTTCAGTAAGACTGGTATTAGGTGATTCTAAAGTGGCTTTATAAACAACTTAATTAAATTCAAATTAATTAAAAACATACAGTTTAGGATTGTTCCATGTAGCTTTCACAATAAATTAAAAAAAGACATTTCTACTATTCGAGAATCAACATATATTTACACTTATGCTGACAAAACATCAAACTTATATAAATTATCAAAAGACGAATACAATAAGTTATTAATGAACGCCACCACATCTAATTATAAAAAAACCAACCCTATAATAAAAGATCGCATTAATAAAGAAGGAAAAATTATTCTTAAAAATCATGAAGTTTTTAACAAAATCAATATAAACAGTTCTTCCAATGGTTTCATTACATTAAAAGACCATAAACCTAATTTTTTAAATAATCCTACTGTTCGTCTAATTAACCCAGCTAAGAATGAGGTTGGTAGAATAAGTAAACATATTTTATCAGGTATTAACACCAACCTTAGAAATATTTTGCGATTAAATCAGTGGAATAGTACACAAAATGTAATAAATTGGTTCAAAAACATCAATGACAAACATTTTTATAAATTCCTTATTTTCGACATCGTTGACTTTTATCCTTCTATTAATGAAAAGCTACTTATCGATTCCATAAAATTTGCAGAACAATACGTTTCCATTGATGCTGATCATAAATCTTTAATTCTCCACACGCGTAAATCTTTATTATTTACCAATGACCAAGTTTGGATTAAAAAATCAAGTGGTTTGTTTGATGTTACCATGGGTGCATTTGATGGAGCGGAGGTGTGCGAATTAGTTGGTATTTTTCTTCTTTTCCAGATTTCGCAATTTTATAATAAAACTGATTTTGGATTATATAGAGACGATGGCTTAGCCGTATTTAAAAACGCAAGCGGTCCAAAAATGGAAAAAATTAAGAAGCATTTTACTCAAATATTTAAACAAAACAACCTCAGTATTTCCATTCAATCTAATATGAAAATTGTTAATTACCTTGATGTTACATTTGATCTTAATAACAACACTTTTCAACCTTACCATAAACCTGATAGTACGTTAAATTATATCCATGCTAATTCCAACCATCCACCAAGCATTTTAAAACAATTACCAATCTCAATTGGGCATAGGTTATCTTCCAATTCTTCAAGCGAAAAAATATTCCAAAAGACTGCTCTAATTTATAATGACGCATTAGAAAAATCTGGATTTCACACCATTCTCCAATATCATTCAAATCTAAATTCTTCTATTACTAATAAACGAAAAAGAAATATATGGTTTAACCCTCCTTACAGTAAAAATGTGATAACAAAAATTGGACATATTTTCTTAAACTTAATTGACTTGCATTTTCCATTACATCATAAGCTCCACAAAATATTCAACAGAAACACAATAAAAATTAGTTACAGCTGCATGCCAAATATTCGATCAATAATTAATTCACACAACCAACAAATTTTGCGCAACAAACTTAACGATAATGATATAAACTGCAACTGCATTAATAAAACCACATGCACGTTAAATAATAAATGTCTATCAAAAAATGTTGTTTATAAAGCCACTTTAGAATCACCTAATACCAGTCTTACTGAAAAATCCTACATCGGAATTATAACACATTCAAGCACAGATTTGCAAACCATCTTAAATCATTTAATGCAACCAGGTATAGAAATGATACGGAACTTTCCAAGGAAATCTGGAAACTTAAAGACGCGGGTAACATGCCTATAATAAAGTGGAACATAATTAAAAGATGCCAATCTTTTAACCCATCTACAAAAAAGTGTAACCTTTGCATCAATGAAAAGTATTTTATTATGACTTTTGATAGCCGAATACTACTTTACAAAAAAAGTGAATTGGTTTCTGCTTGTAGGCATAGGAAAAAATTTTTACTATCTAACTTTGATTCCGGCGATTAGCAAATATCGGATCACGTACAATTGACGTCAGATGCCGTTGCAACGCTAAATTTGTATTTTTTATAACGGTTTTTATTTTTTACATGAATAATATGGCTGATGATTGCCGAATGGCATGAAACTATTAGTTCCATCATAAAGTTGTATTTTTTTCATTTAAATTATTTTATTATAATTTGATCTATTTTTTTAAAAAAAGATATTGATCACTCTTAAACAGACAAGAGTTGTATTTCCAGCAGTATACAACATTTATCAATAAATATATATATATATATATATATATATATATATATATATATATATATATATATATATATATATATATGCATGAGAATAAAAGCTTCATTGTCAATCATTTTTTCGAATGGAAAACATACCAAAATCGAATATGTATAATATACTAAAAAGAAAGGACTAGAAAATATAGGATCAAAAAGAAAAGTTAGAAGTGGCTGCAAAACAAAAAAGAAATCTAAAAATCGGATGAAGTGTCTTTAAAAAATGATTAATCAAAAGGATTATATTTCACAGTGCAATCCTTGTTTTAAATAAAAAAACTGCTAAGCTCAATAGCTCTTTGTGATTTTGATGTTATAAAATTATCTTTATTTTTTTTATTAAGGACACTAACTTTTTAAAATACTGCAATAAAATAAATTACCGCAAAACAAGTATATTTTCGTAATTAAGAAAAACAAATTTTGTAAATGTACATATTGTGGAATTTCTATTTTGTTTCAATTTTTTAATTTGAAATAATTTAATTTAGTTTTTTTTATTACCATTTAACATAAATTAATTTCTTTCTTTTCTCAACTTTGTATAAATGAATTTTAAAAAAATTTATTACTTTTTTTGATTATTTCTTAAAATTGTGGCTTTGCAAACAACAATTTTTGACTTTTGAAAAGTCATTAAAAAACAAAAAATATTTGTTGCAAAGAAAAAAACTCAAGTTAAAAACTTTACCAGCACTTATTTTTTGAATTTTTTTAATCAAAACTCTTTCTTAATTATGGAAGGAAATTTATGTTTTTACTTTATTGATATGGCACAATCTGTTATTTATACAAAGCTGATGTAACTATTATAAAATATTATTTTTCTAAACTATTATTTTTTGAAAATAAAACTTATAGATATAAACGAATACATTGCAAGAGCTTCAAGCAAAAAAAAATAATAATAGCTATATCCAAAAAAGAGGTATTTTTTTAATTATAAAAAACAAACTTTTTATAAGATGACATTTAAAGTTTGTAATGTTTTTTCATTTTTTGATAAAATGAAAAACATGTTATAAATATCATTATATCAAAACAAACAGACAAACTATTAAAAATATCAAGATTGGCGCTAGTAAAATTAAAATTTAAAGTGTACTATTTTTTAGCTAATTATTTTCTTGTTTTGTTTTTATTTATTTTTTTAATTTGGTAATTATTTTCATTATCGTTTGTTATGAGAAATTGTCTAAATAAATATTCTTGCAAGATGACGAATTAATTTTTTACAGGCCAATAAATTTTTTTTTTTTTTTACTGAACATTTTTGATGGAAAAGTTAGGTTAATAAAAATAAAATTTTCTTTGATTTTACATTTGTAAATAGCGCGAATATCAAATGTAATTGTCATGCAAACTTTTCTACATAATGGCCATTAAACTTCATAATGGCCATTAAACTTCATAATGACCATTAAACTTCATAAGTGTTTTTTATAATGTTAACTATTTATTTTATCTTACCGCTTGTTTAAATATTAAAAAATGATAAAAAAATGGCTAACATGAAATGGCTTACTGCTTACACAAAATGGCTTATAGCGTAAGTAAATGGTACGGTAGTTTACACTTTAAAACAAAGCCTCCAGTGCAGTTTTGCAAAACGATTCAATGCAACACAACCTTACATATGCAAAATTATCAATAAAAACACTAGTATTCATTGTCATAAAAAACTAAAACACCTTAAAGAACACAGGTGCAAAAAACAGCTGTTTGTTTGAAATACTGCAGATTAGTTTTAATTTTTTGGCGAAAAATAATTTTTATTGACAATTAATCATACTTTTATTTATCATACTCGAACGATGAATCATACACTTTTATTTAAACCAATTTCTGGAAACGCTGGATTCTACTTTTCTGACATAAATGGAGCACCAAATGATGTAAGGTTAAAAAAGACAGATTCTCTAAGCATTAAATAGCTCCATCGGGCCGAGCAATCAATGAAAATGCCTTGTTGAATTAGAGAAATTTATTAAAAAATATCATAAAACTGACAGCATCATTCTCTGGCCTGATCTTGCTTTGTCACATTATTCACATAAAGTACAAGATTATCTAAAATTAAAAATATTAAATTTATACCAAAAGTACATAGCCCTGCTAATGTGCGAGATTTTCGACCAATTAAAGATATTCAATCTGAACTAAAAAGATTGGTGTAAAATAAAAATTGTCAAGCTAAAAATCTAGATAAACTTAAAATACAATAGAGTTTTCAACCAAAAAAACGGACATAAAACACGTACATCGGCTAGCTGCCACAATATTAACAAGAGTGAACACTTTCATTGTCATGGTATGAAAAACTCATAAATTCATTTTATTTTATTATTCAGACTTTTTTTTTGTTATACTTTTTAAATTAATAAAATTAATCATTCCATTAAAAAGCATACAATTTTTAGTTTTGTCCAGATTTTTAGTTATCACAAATTATATATATATATATATCTCATTAATTTTTACTTTGTTGCAGATCATAAGTCACTCAACATTTTCCTCCTGGACACTAGAGAACAGGAAAAATAGAGATTAAAGCCCAAGTTCTTTTAGGACTCTACATCCCTGCATATAATATATAAGATTTTAACAGCAAAAAACAGTTTTAACATAAAAATCAATAAAATAGTAACTTACCGTTTAAAAGACGTATAGCGCAATGCAGACTAGTAATATACAGTTAAAAAAAAAACCTTTGTGAATCATAATTTTTGGCTTTCAATTATATAAACTAAAAATATTTTTAAAATATTTTAAATTTTATCTATTATATTTAATCATAAACAAACATCATAAAAAATCTAGTTTAAAAATACTATGAAGTATATATTAACACTATCTTATCATTGAAAATTACTTGTTAATTGGATATTTTTTATTACTTTTTGTACATAAGAGATTTAAGGTGAAAAGCTTTTTAGAATCTCACAAAAATAAGTTACTGAATGTTTTTGTACCAAAAATCAAATGATTTTAAATATCCATTTAGCATACATGAATTATGCGCTGAATGGAAAACTAAATTGAAATTAAATACATGAAAAGATACATAAACAAGAATTAATGAAATAGCAATAAACAGATAGCCACAAAGAAGGATTACTCCACCATCAAAATCAGTGCCAGTAATCTAGCCAAATTAAAAATGATTCTAATTAAACATAATTATAGAATATAGGTTAAATATAATTAAAATAAGATAGAACAAATTAAAAATACATAAGCTTTTTTGGTTGAATGCCACTTAAATACAAAATACAATAAAGAATTTTATATATCAGATACCTCCCCATTAATTTTTGCCCATGAAAGTAAAGCTTGCCCAACATGATAAGGACAGAAAGCTATAAAAATAAATAGTTAAAAATTATTTCTTTTTCAAACTAACTTTTTAAATTTGAGTTTATTTTTCCAAGAACTTTACAAGCAAAAATATTCACAAATAAAAAAGAATTTATATAATCCATTTAACAATATGGTTAAATTTAAACTATGGTTAAACTGGTCATAACATGAGGTCCCCTGGTAAATATCAAATTAAAAATAAGGTTTGCTTTTTTTTTTTTTACTTAGAAAATGATAACCACTATAATTCATTATTTACCACTATAACTGCTTTATTATTGCTTGCTGGGTCCGAGCACAACCTTGCTGGGTTCCATATGTTAATGAAACATTATTAGATATTATTACTAGGGATGGTAGATTAATCGGTATTTCTAATTATTCAATTAACTATTAAATTTCAAAAAATCAATCAATTAATCAGTTTTGTTTTTTTTTTGAAATTAATTCTTACAGTATAAAAAAGGTAAATACAACTACTTATGATTTTATTTCTCTTTTTTCATCAGATACGCATAAGTTATTCATCAGATACGCATAAGTTATTCATCAGATACCCATAAGTTATTCATCAGATACGCATAAGTTATTCATCAGATACACATAAGTTATTTATCAGATACGCATAAGTAATTCATCAGATACGCATAAGTTATTCATCAGATATGCATAAGTTATTAAAAGTGCCATCATTAATAATTGATTATTGATATTAGAAATTGAAAATCTTTCTCTAGTTGCTTTTTTTTTTTGCTGAAGCTTATGAGCAATTTCTAATTTAATGGGTTTGCACAGTTTATAACAGTTGCTCTATAGTATGTCGATCATCAGGGATTTTAAGTCTCAAAGCTTTCCAGCCATTTTTAATATTTTTACTGTTGGCTAAAGTTGAAATAAGAATAAGATCTACAGTAGGCAGCAACATTTGGTCAGACTTTCGCAGGAAGGCGTGCAATTTCACGTCTTTATATGACCACGCAAAAAATAATGTTTTAATGATTTGACCACCGCTTTTCAAAATTTAAAAATGCACTACAAAAGCTTACCTAAACTTATCTAAAAAAAAATTGTAAAATAAAAAAAATCCTAACAAAAGAGAAAATAAATAAAACAAAAACACAAAAAAATAAATATATATACAACCCAACTAAAACAAAACTCATTAAACTAAAATGCTTGAAAAAAAAAAGTCTATTTAATTTATGCATTAAAAAACCATTTCAATCTTTATTTTAGCATTTGTACTTTTTTTTTAAATATGTTTCAAAAGATAAACATTTCTCATAAAAAATACATAACTATATAAATAAAACAACAACACTTTAATAATACTTATTATTTTTTATTAATACTTATTTTAAAAATTAATTAGAAGTGTTTTGATACTTCATTGAAAAGCATTTCGATAATTTAAAAGCTTTCATAATATAAAAGATCAAACTTATTTAATTGTAACAACTTTCTAAAACTTTTTTTTCAACGAAATTTTATCTATCTTTTTAAATAAATTAACTTTATTTAATTATTCTTATATTAAAATTTGTTAAAAAGACTTTCGTAGTCGTAGAATGTCATCGTTTATAAAAACAAACCAATTTTTTAATTTTTAATAAAGTTTATTATAGAAATGCACACTTAAACAATTTATTTATTATAAATGAAAAAAATATATACAACTCAATTATATTAAAAAAAAAAAAAACATCAGTAAAAATTGATACTTAATTTAAAAGCGTTTTACTATTATAAAAACGTTTGTTAAGAAGTTTTGATGTAAAAAATTTCACTTTTTCAGAATATTTATTTAGCGCGTTTTTAAAGTGTTTTTTGAATTAGCCGCGGTCAAATCGTCATAGCAAAATGTAATTTCCCTGGTCATATAAAGACGTGAAAATGCACGCTTTCCTGTGAAAGCCTGCTTGGCTGCATTTCTTTAACAATTTTGGTCGGAAAATTTTACTTTTGTGCACTAATTGATATAAGAAACTTTAAATTGATGAAAAAATGCTTCAAAAAATAAAAAATGCTTCAAACATCAGAATAACTTTTTCCAAATGACATTGTAAATGGTGGATAGGCTACTGCAAAGTTAAATGTATAGGTTGTAAAAAAATAATCTAGAATAATAAAGGAGAGATGAGCTGAGATCTTTTTTCTACATTAGTGCAAATGAAAATATAATTTAGGATAACGGATGATAGCTGAAAACAAGGTAGTTGGTTAAGATAGATAAAGATATAAATTCTTTAAACTGCTTGCTGTTAAAGAGTATATCAATTCAATAAATTATTTCACATTTAAAAATAATTTTATTAAATTTTGAGGTAATTTTATTAAAAACTATTGCTTCTGTGAAGATTATATTTTGATGTTGCATTTGGTAGATTCTAAGAAAAATTAAAAGTTATTTTATTAATTTGTTAGATAAATTTAAACTATTGCATTTGATCATCTCTTATTCTGCAAACCTCGAGTAATGTAGTTTTCAGTATTAAATTTTTTCCTATGGCAGATATTTTATCTCTGGTAATGTCTTAATCATATGACATTTTCTATCATTGCAATATTTTTTTCTCTAAGCATTTTTAAAAACTTTTCGTGTTATCAAATGTCTAGTGCAATGTAATGTAACCATTTTACATTATAGAATGTTTTTTTAAAAAAAAAAAAACTTCATAAAACAAATATTAAAAATATTTTAAACTGTTTCGCCATTTATAGCAACAATATTTATTTACACTTTTACAACTTTTTTCTTTTTTAACACTGCCAGAAACTGCAGCTTATAATAATAATTTAAAGAAATTCCAAAAAATTTAAATATTTGTCTTGCTCAAAGTGATGAACACTCCTTTTTGATGATGCTTAACAAAGTAATTTTTTTAATTTCATTTATTTTTTAAATATTTTTTATTTTTCTTAGTAAACATAATTGGTTTAATACTAAATTAACCAATCTAATTCAAACATTCAAACATTTTTATGTATACTTATATTTATTATAATAAGCTATATTAAATTCTCAAATATTTATATGTACATTGTACATTGTATAAAAGTAATTTTATAGTTACACAAAAAATTTTCAAAAGCAAAAAATATTAAAACAGATTATTAGATACTATCAGCAACAGTTTTTAACATTTTTAAAATAGACATAGAAGTGTCACAGGTTCTTCTAGACCTTCTAAAAATAGTAAGAAAAAGAGAATAATAAATAGAGATTTTTAAACAATAATCTTTAAAAATGTTCAAGTTTTTTTTTTATATCAATTTAAAAATTTAAATACAAAGAACTTTTAGAAATAAAATTAGCGTTTTTTAAAAGGGTGGATTTGCTCAAAATGCTTTGAGTACATTTATCCTTTAAAAAAAAACTGGTTCAATTATCCTTAATTAAAGTTATTTTGGGGAATATGAGAAGTAAAAATATAACACCATAATAGAAAAAACTTTGGTTCACTACTAATGAAATAAAATATACCAAAGACCAAAACAAAAGTTGTATTCAAAGAAATGATCCAAAAAACATGTTCCTAAAAGAATGAAAAATGTTTCCTAAAAAAATTCAAAATTATAAACTTATATGAATAAATTTGCTAAAATTAGAATAAAAAAATAGTACATTAATAAAACAACCAACATAAGAAATTAAATAAACAAAAGAAATAAAAACACTGGTATAAACATTCCAAACTCATTTGTAACTTACCAAAAAAACAAACGATCCATCAATGCCTAAAAACTAAAAACCATTACAAAATTTAATTTAACAACTAATGAATGCTTGATGGTTTCTTTAAAAAACAAATTTACTTTTATTAAGGCTGCAAACAATTACTTAATAAGTTGGGACAGGTGGCAAAGAAAAGAGTTAAAGAACAAGGAAATTGTTAACAGAGGATTAATCGGTTAACAGGACTTAAAATACTGCAAAATATATAAGTTAGCAAAACATAAAAATGGGAAAATATTCTAAACCACTGATGATCTAAAAAAAAACTGAATAAAACTTGAGCATGAAGAAACAGATACAGTAAATGCAACCTGCTGGAAAACAAGTTATACAAGATATCTAAAAAAAGTCATTATTTTTTTGTCTGGATTGACAATAGCATCAGCAAATAGAGCTATATGATCAGCAAATAGTATCATCAACATCAAACTGTATTATCAACATCAAAGCCACTTAAAAATTAGGATTGTTGAGAAGATCATTAATAAAGAAGAAAAACATGAGACTAAAGACCTTGTGTTACCCCATAGGTTACTAAAAATGAAAAAGCTAGTTGTCCATCAAAAACAATCTAAAAATGTTTCAGATAAACGCCTGTGATAGTAACATGTTCAATGACTTTGATTATCAAGGTTCATGTTGCAGAGTTAATGAGTTAAAAAAGATTTTTAACCGCAATTAAGTTTACGATAAGCCACAATGATAGGCCTCTTTGACTGTAGTGACCCTCCTTGACTGTAGTGGCCCTATTATTGGCTTCTTCAACAAATTTTTCATACAATGAATTGACATTGACACTATTCAATAATTTCGGTAAAATTTTGTAACTATAAATTTTTGCATATTGAATAACTGATGACTTTAATGAATATTTGAAGCCATAATTATTTTGTGATGTATTTGATTTGGGGTTTTGCAAATATCTCATAAGTTATACTAAAGCTTTTTTGTATTCTTCATTGTATCGCTTTTTGAGGGAATCTAGCATCACTACACTTAAGTTAGACATTTGTTAAGAATGGTTTTTGAACAAAAACATGCGAACACCTTCACTGGTCAGAATAATTGAACTATCTTTACTTAGCTCATTAACAACCAACTCAATAGGTTTTAACATTTTTAAAATATCTTCTAAAACTTTAAAAATGACTTCATAAAATCTATTTGTTCCAATGTCCAAAACTGCTTTTTGAATGCATGGTTTCAATTTTACCAACCTTTCAATCATGGGAACTAAAGAGTTCCAACAAATTTTTATGTCAAGTTTTGCACCAGTTTTTTATTTTCTTGTTCGAAAATATGCTTTTGCAATATGAAGCTACAAAATGCTTGACAATTTAATAAACTTAATCAGTTTACGTGAACTATTCAATACAGACTTGATGTCATCTTGAAATGATCTGACAGAATACTTTGAGATGACATCAAGTCAGAAAAAGATGCAGATGAATTTGATAATGCAAACAATACCAAAGCATTTTTTTGTAATCTTTGGAAGATATGATTCACATTCTAATTATAATGATAATCTTTAGAGATTGAATCACATAGAGAAAACTGCTCATGGAAGCAGCAACAGAAGTTCTTTTTGCTGCTTCCATGAGCAGTTCTCTATGATATTTTGCAAAAACTCTATGATATTTTGCAAAAACTCTATAACTATTATGCAAAAACTTATTTGTCCATAATATATATAAAGTAAAATAAATGTAACGCAAATAAAATTATATTACTTGTATATTAATTATTAATAGATATATTAGATATAAGTAGATATATAAAATATTATAATTAAATGAATAATTTTTATAATGCTAAACAATTAGCATTATAAAAAGTTTCTTATGTTTAAACTATTATTATAAAAATTTAAGTTAATGCTACCTTCATTCATGCGGAAAAATAATGTCCAAAGGAATTGTAATTTCCAATCATTAATACTTTTCCAAAAATAATTAAACAAATTGTTCAAGGGGAATTGTAGTGTTGCAATAATTACTTTACCAAAAAGTAACTAATTAATAAAAAAAATCTAACAAACTTGTGGTACGCAAATAGCATAACAAAATAACTTCTATTTTTCATCATTTATTTACAAAATTCAAGCACAAAAAGTGCAAATTGCTATTTTTATTAAGTTAAAATTAAAAGTCAGATTAAAAACTGTAAAAAAACAGTTTCGGCATTGGAAAAATTCAGTTGAATACCGGTATTGAAAACTGTGGAAACTCTATCTAGAACCAAATTTCTGAGATTTAAAATAGATGATTTTAATTAGCTTCCATTAGGTTTGGGGTTAAGCTCATTTTATACAAAAAAAAAATTCATTTAATTAAACATTTAATTGTTACTATTGAAAATATTTTTCAACAATCATGTCTATAAATTTTTTAAACTCCAGACACATAACTCATCTAGACATATTTAAATTAGACAGCAAATACACACATTTTCCTTAACTGAGCATATTTATTTAAAATTTTCAATCAAATTTAGATATTTTAAACCAAATTTTAAGATAATCAGTTAGTACCACAATGGTTAGAGTATTTGTTTCCACAAGCATAAAGATCAATCCCTAGTACATTCTAGGTAGTATTCTGATCAACTTATTTTTCTGCAAACTAAACTTTCTTGTCAAGATTTGTATTTTAGAATTATAGGGCTGAGAGAGAGAGAGAGAGAGAGAGAGAGAGAGAAAGAGAGAGAGAAAGGGGGAAAGGAGGCAGACTATAGCCTCCTTAATAGTATTGAAGTCCCAGTTTTGAAGAAATAATTTAGAAATTTAATTGCACTCATATCGAATAAAGCCTATTTTGTTTATGAGTTAAAAATGAATCTATCATAAAATCTGCAAAACTTGCATATTTTGCTTTCTTATGCTTCTTATATATAATATACTTTCTTATGCTTCTTATATATATTATACTTTCTTGCAAATTTTTTAGTAAAACTTGACTGATTCTCATCATTTTACTGTTTTTTAGTAAATTACAAATTACATTATTTTACATACATATTTACTTGCTCTATTCATTCTAAGGTTGAATAGCGAGTCGCGGGGTAAAGCATAAGTGGCGATGACGTTTGTCTGACGGGATAAACTAGTTATAAATGCTGATCCTCATCGAAACGCCAGTAATAATAGACGCGACTCTGAGGAGATGTTCTAATCACTACACAAATTATGTTTACACATCAGGATTAATGTTTTTTTTCCATTCTGAGGCCTTTCATAGTTGTTAGCATACTTGGTTTTTTGTTTTATAAGTTTTTTGTCTGATGATGTAATTGTTGTATATCTTCGTTCATATTGGTGTTTATAAAACAATTTTTTTTTTTTATTGTTATTGTTGTTGAATACTGTTTTGGGTGTATAGTCTGTCTTATTTATTTTTAAATATTCCTCAATTAATCTTTATTTTTGTCTTGACAACTGTCAAAATAAGCTTTGTTCAATAAATAATTCTCCTTTATTCTAACGTACTTCATTTCTTTCCTTAGACGTTCACTGCTCGTGTGTGACCATTCGGCAAATTTTATATGCCAAAGTTTTTAAATAATAAAAAAAAAGCTTTTTTTAACCTGTTTTTTTAAAATTACTTTATATAGTATATATTCAAAGCGCACTTTAAAAAAAAAAAAAAAATTTCCTCTTTTACTTAACTTTTTAAATCTAAACTACAAGTCATTAAATGGAAAATAATTTGTGTTCAGTAACACCGTGTTTATATAAAGTGCTTTAAACTGAATATTAAAGAAAGGTTGAATGAATATTAGCCAAACCTAAAGCTGATACAAAGTAATAAGGAAAATCCAATAAAAAGAAACTTGAATAAAGAACTTAAAAAATGGTAACAAATACTAAATTAATACAAAATATTTTACTTTTTCCCAGGTTAAATCTTCTAAAATTGCATCAGGATTCCAGCCACCTTCTTCAAAGGCATTTCCATCATCTTCATTTGCATTGTTAATTTCCTCATTTTCATTTTGTTCTGCATGATCATTATCAATATTCTCTTGACGATGATCTATATTATTTACATGTGGTAATGCAATGTGATCCTCTTCGTGTTCTAAAGGGCCAGGATTTTCTAAAACAACAGGGTTTCTCTCGTCTTGATGGTTGACATTATTCAACTAAAACAATAATTATTATCAACAAAAATTATTTTATGTTAACTCATGTTAATTTATGTTGAGATAAATTTTCTCACTTACTCTACGAGCAATTAAATTTCTAATAAAAATGTCTATTTGTATGGCTTGAACATTATCTTGATCATTCAACCAGTCTGGCCCACCATGTATCGTAAACTGCTCTCGAAGCCATAACAACATAATAAAACTGCTAACAGTAATACCCACTACAACACCACCATAAACTATATCAAGTAATATATTTTCCCTAAAATAAAATTTAAAAATTTATATTATTTGTAACTAATATAGTTTTTTATTATTATTAATGTATATAACACCTGTTTTTCTTTTTCTTTGTATAGGTCACCATCAGATGTAAAAAATAAATTATTATATATTATCATCATTATACATTCTCTATTGTTTGATTGTTGCTATTTTAATACATTTTATTATTAATATTTCTGCTGGTATTACTATTTATTATTATAATTTTTATATTTATTATTATTATAATACATAGTAACTTTAATATTAAGTTTTATTGATTAATATAAAAGATAATGAAAAATGAAAATTACAGTGAAAGCATATCCATAGGAAGAACAATTAATGAATGAAGTGATCCAGCAAACAAACATTTATAAACTCGATCTAAAAAGGAATAAGGTTTTGCAAAATTTTAAAAATATACAACTAAAAAAAACAGTGCAGTGTATAAAAAAATCTACAAAAACAAGTGTAACAGTACAAAAAAAAAAAAACTTATTGTTTAGATTTTTAGGAAAATCTATTTTTATAAAAATAATAAAATACATGCGGTTAGTGGAACTATTCCCAACCAAGCAACAACCACTAATGTATAGTGCAACCAGTAGCGCAATGCTCGTAGAATATTTTTCCCTAAACCTTGTATTAATTCCACTAGAGGTATAGATTTAGGCATATCTGGAGAGTAAACTAAAGTAGAAATAATAACATTTGTTAAACTTGGTAAGTATTAACACTAATATATCACATGATATTTATAAACATAGAGTTGCTAAAAAACAAGTTTTTTTCTTTTGGTGTTTTTTTGTTGTTGTTTTTTTGTTTTTGTTGGTGTTTTTCAAAGCAATTTGGAATAGTTTTCTTTTATTCTAGTATACTTTTAGTGTTTGATCAATAAAAGTACAATTACATGTATAAACACTAATTTAACTTAGATTAAAATTAAATTAGCTATGAATTAGATATATTTAGGCATACTGTATGGTAATGTTGTCCTAACAACTGTGATGTTCATTATAGATAGAAACTGTATTTGTCATGTTGTCCTAACAACTGTGATATTCATTATAGATAAAAACTTTTCTTATAAGAAAGCTACCATTTTAATTTTGATAATGAAAATATATTAGTATATAATACCATACCAGTGGCAACAAACAAGAAGCAATGACTGAATAACAATATTTTATTTTATACAGTCAGTATAGAGGTGTTTTTATTGCATTTTGTGGTAAAATTTCATTGGAAAAATGCGTAGCAATGGAAAAATCAAATCAATGAAAAAATCATATGGCATAAACATATGATTATGCATTTAAATATGTATGTATGTATATATACATGTATGTATATATATATATATATATATATATATATATATATATATATATATATATATATATATATATATATATATATATATATATATATATATTTGTAATAGAGGTAGTTGAAAATGACAATCGAATAACAAATCCAGAAACTATCAAAGTTGGTTTCAAAGCAGTAGTACATAGACATTTAGATAAAAGTGATAATAGTGTGCAAATTGAGAAAAAAGTGGTTAGGATTTGGAAAAAAGTAATATCTCCTATTGTGAAGAACAAGTGTGATTTTCAAAGACGCAATAAAATAAATATTGAAAAAACAGCTACTCCTTTGTCTGTTTTTGAAAAAGTTGCAGGTTTAGATGGGCTTCTTGATTTATTGGTTACAGAATCAAATATTTATGCACAACAATCAGGTAAACAATTTACTATAGATTGAGTAGAAGTGGCTGCATTTTTATTAAGTAAATTTTGTAATGTCAATAAATGTTCTCACCAATTTGAAGTCATATAGGCCTGTGGATTCAATTAATGGTAGTACAAGAATTTAAAATATTACTACAAGAGAAAGATTTAAATCATTTCTTCAAAATTTGCATTTCAAAAATATTATTGAAAATGATAAAAATGATACGGACAGGGCAAGGACATTTTACATATTCTATTTCTTTGGTTTTACGGACAGGGCAAGTTGAATCACACACAAGTTGAGACACACGAAGTGGCTGTGTCCAATGTGCTGAGGACATGACTGAACAAAAAACATTTGTTGTGTGCTCAAGTTGTGATGCCCCATTGTGCTTGTTGAAAGAAAGAAATTGTTTCTTAAAATATTACCAGTAATTTTCTTAAATAAACTCCATCTTATAGATTTAGAGTCTATCAGACTGTACCTGTTTCAAATATATAAATCAAAAGTAATAAAAATTATTTTTTTTGCTCAAATATTTTTTATGCTGTACATTTTGTATGTGTGCTTATAACAATCTAACTATTTAGTAAGTTATGTAAAAAAAAAATGTGTAATTTTTTAAACCCTTTTTTTTACACTTACTGACCACAGGGACACCGGTGTCCCATGCCAGAAAACAGGATTGAAATTTTTTTTTTTAAAAAAAACAACTTATTTTATCATAAGGTATCTATTTCTTATAATTTAAGCATATTTGCAACAAAAAAACCCTGCTCAGTTCCTTGTGGGCTTTAAAAGGGTTAATTATTTTAATTTTAGATTATCAAATCTCAAAATCTTTGAAAGAAAATAGTATTACCAAATTTTAATCCTTCTTTTACTCGTCCTGTTTTTAAAACTAAATTTAAAAATATTTTCTTTATGGACATTATAACCATTATAAAATTCTCATAGCAATCTAAAATTCTACTAAAAACGTATATAAGATGTATTTGTTAAATCTTCAGCATTTTTTATATTAATATGTTTGTATGTTGTATCTTTGCATTATGTTAAATCTTCAATATATCCATATATTACAAATAAATGTTTAATTTTTAAGGTTCTAATGATAAGATTCTTATGATCTTCTTTCAGAAACCTAGCTTTATATTGTTAGTACGCTGAATTTTTTATTTTTTAAAAGACTTAAATGTTATTATGTATCATGACAATTATGAAAAACTGGAAAAAAAAATTAAACAACAAAAACAAATTTTTTGTCAACAAATTTGTTTATGTAATTTTGACTTTCGTATTACTTTAAATATTTAAAATCGTAGTGTATTTTACACTTTTGTGCTATAGACCCACTAGCTTTTACAGGGATCCCACTATTAAAACTAAGGTTAGAATTAAATTATTATTACTTTACACACACACACACACACACACACACACACACACACACACACACACACACACACACACACACACACACACACACACACACACATATATATATATATATATATATATACATATATATATACATATATATATATATATATATATATATACATATATATATACATATATATATATATATATATATATATATATATATATATATATATATATATATATATATATATATATATATATATATTTAACACCTAAAGTATAGCAATGGTCAGTAGAATGGATCTTTTTAAATCCATATTGATTACTGTATAACATCTTGTTTTCAGTTAGATTTTTATCAATTTTTCTGGAATATGACTTGATTTAATTGAGAGATTAAAAATATGGTGTAATGAAGGTTCAATAATATCAAAAACAGATTTAATTACATTAACACTAATTTGATCAATACCAGCGCTTTTATTTTTTTCAGGCTATTAAAAGCATCATATAGTTCACTTTTTCTTAAATTAGGTTGGTCCATATTTATATCAGTCAATATAAGATATGAATCAAATCTTTTTTGACCAATTTCAGTATATCAATTCTGTAGGTTATATTTGATTCATATGGCAATAATAAAAAAAATAATAATAAAAATAAAAATAAATTAAAAATAATAAAAATTCGCTTTTATAATAAAAAACCAATGTAAAACCGGTTATCTGGTTTTACTATTTTATAAAACCGAAAACCAGTTTTTTGAAATTTTCCTTTTCCAATTTTTTTTTGCCAAGCCCTACATCCCATACACCAATATCAGACTTCAAATGCTCAAAGAAATAAGCATACTACCAAGATTATTTCTTTGAACTTTTTCTTTGATTGTGTAGTAATTTAGTTTTACATTATTTGTTTGTTATATTTGTCAAAAAAATATATATAGCTAGTAGCCCCTTATAAAAAAAAGCCCTTATACTGAACTTAATTTCAAGAAAAATTTAAAGATTTTGAATTATTATGATTTACTGAGTTTCCCAGACCAACTTCATCTGATGATTCATAATTTATTTATTCATAATTTATTTTTTTATCTGCATTATATGATTTATTATCTATATTTGAGAAATTTTTAAACATCCTTTGTTGTTCAAGCTCAATTTTAAGAAATAATCTTATGGCAAAACGAACATTTAACTATTTCAATTGCTAATTCAGTTCAGAGGTTTAAATAAATGGGCAACTAAGGTTTTATTTCTGCCCCACTATATGGAGAGCTTAATCATAGTTGATTACCAACAAGAACAATAAAAAATCAATAAATAATTTAAAGATATTCTTTCTCTCTCTCTTTTTCTTTCTTTTTTTCTCTCTCCCTCTCTCTCTCTCTCTCTCTCTCTCTCTCTCTCTCTCTCTCTCTCTCTATATATATATATATATATATATATATATATATATATATATATATATATATATATATATATATATATATATATATATTAGGGTTATGACATTTTTTGAATCTGTTGTGGCCATACTTCTTTAACCTGAGAAATGTTGAGTAAGTGATAAAAAAAAAAATGATTTAATGGTAGTCTAGTTGCAAAAATATCTCCCCCCCCCCTTGATAATAACGTGGTTTTTCATAGATTACATGAGGACACATAAAGCTTATTTCCAACCGGTTTATGAACAGCCACAAAAATAAATACAATTAATTGTAAATTATATTTAGTATTTATAAACTACATATCATTGAAATGGATCATGAAAAGTTAGTATATTAAAGTTAATTTTTCACTTTAATTTGTTATTTTTGTATATTGACCAATAAAAATCAACTTTCTATATTTGCAAACCATCTATTAGGTTTTTTAGGTAGCCATTATAGATAAAATGTGACATTAAAAAATACTAACTTTTTACAAAAGAATGACTAGAGCTGCATATAATAAAAAAAAATAAAAGGTTCCGAGGTCAATATTGTAATCCTAAATCTGAAATTTGGTTTTTAAAATATAAAGCTTCAAAGTATGAACTTTTTTTGGCTACAGAAGTTTTTAATTTCTGAAAAAATCAGAAAGTTTAAATAACCATATCATGGTCATTTGAAATTTCTAAAATAAAGTCAAAAGGATTTATGCTGAAACTTTCAGGATTTGCTTTTCTCATTGATATAAACCAACCTACCAAGTATCATCAAAATCTTAGGCAGTCCATGTTGTAATCCTAAAATTTTGGTCCATATGGCATGGAATGACCCTATGTGGCCTCAACAATGCACACTAAAAGTATTAATAGGGACACCTTTTATGTGCAACATGGAATTGTTAACACTTTGATATTTTACAACTGTTGATGGAATTAGCCTCTCTGAAAACTATGACTGAGTTTAAGAAACCTTACTACCAGTCTTCTTCAGAAGCATTAAACTGAGTTTTAAAGCTGTACCTTTGATTAGAGATAACAGAAAGAGTTGCATAACCACTACCATTAAAGCACAAGCAACAACCCATGAGTAGAGTCAAAAAGATGTATTGCACTCTTTCTCTCTAAGTTTTCCTACTTCTATTTTTCTTGAAATTGCAGACAATGGCGATCATCTGATCTGATGATGACCATCACCTTTCATTATCAGTGATTCACTACTAGACAATAAGACTCAAAAATCAATTTAAAAATAATTTAAAAACGATTTAAAATCTTATAAAATTAGTTATTATAAGCTTATTTTTCAACCTAATGTTTTCTATTCTATTAAAAAAACTTTAAGGCTGTAATGGTGCACTTTAAGAAAGTGTTGCCTTACTATATCTTTTACTTGCCTTACTATATCTTTTAAATCATAACTGTCTAAACTTAAAAAAACAAGTTAATTACAAGTTAGTTAACAAGTTAACAATTTTATGTTTAATTATTTAAACTCAACCATTTCACTCTAAAACAAACTCAATTTTTTCAATTCTCTCAATTGCAAAAAATTTAAAGAGAAGCTCAAAAAATGTAAAGAGAAGCTCAAATAGCTTTAAAGAGAAGCTCAAAAAACATAAAGAGAAGCTCAAATAGCTTTAAAGAGAAGATCTACTAATAGATCTTTTTTTAAAGCTTTATACTTTTGCTTTATAGTTGAATAGGGTTGTTTTGGATATATTTACATGGAAGCAAGATCTATGTGGAAGCAATGGGGGAAGGAATGCTAAAATTTAATTTCTTATGTTAATCTACACCCTCTTTAGTTCAACTTAGCATAAAAACTTGCATTGAAAAAAAAAGTTTTAAAACTACATTTTGAAAATACTTGTGATATTTGCATCTCAAAACCTCACCTCATCTATGAGCAGTAAAGTCTCATATTTTATTTTGGTGCTCTTATTAGCATGTTTTATTGTATATATTTTAAATAGAAATGCTAAAATCCAATATTTTAATAGTTGCTTTTAAACTTTAATATTAATTTCTAGAATTATAAAAATTATACAAACTATTGTCAAAGTATAAAATTTTTGTACCTGGTCTAAATGTAAACTTGTGATTGCAAAGCTCACAATATCTATCAAAAAAAATTGAAAAACAAGTAAGCAAAAAAATAGAGTATAATGAACAAAAAAAAGAGATAATAAAAAATAACTATGAATTGCTGATAAAGTGTATGATATAAACTGTACTGCACTATTTATATATACAAATATAAAAATTTGCATTTTTCTGCACTATTTTTAGAAAACTTACATATTCTAAACATTATTCATAAATGTTTAAAATAATTACTCTTTTTTTTTTCTACCTTGAGTTTTATTTTAACTAAGGTTTAATTTCTTTTTCTTTTTTTTTTTTTATTTTCTTTTTAATTTTTTTTATGCTTATTTTAATTTAATTTGTTTTTTTTGAAATGATTAATATACACACTGCATATATAAATGTATGTAACATGTATATATGCAGTGGTGGGATTCGAACCACAAACATTCTGTGTATGAAGTAATTGCTTTTTTAAATGTGCCTATACTTATGAACACATAAATATAATAAAACAAGTTATACATAAAAATGTATGCATCCATTACATAGACGTTCTCATATAAGAACACTATATACTTGTTACATAAAAATTATACAAATATATTATGTAATCCAATAGCAATTTATATTTTTGCTTTTCTCTTTATAAAAAACACTAATAAAATATAGGAAAATCATTTTTTTTAATGTCGGTTAAAAACTGTATTTTTTTGATTTGCCTTGTCTAATTTTGTTACTGAAAATAACAACCACTCTAAAGAAACAAAAATGAAAACAGTACACAAATTATTATTATTATTAATTTTCTATATTTAAATTAATTTCCTATTTTATTAGTTTTGCTTTCTTTAAATTTGAAACTGTTTTTTCTGCAAGGCTTATTATAATAAAACTTGCAAATGGCAGTGACCAAGTTGTCTAAAATAAAATACTCATGCGTGGACATAAAAGACAAAAAACTGCCCACGTTTCCTGGGAAGGCTTGATATATAAAATACAAAAACTCTTGTATTTATAAGAATGCTCATTAATAAATAAATAAATAGGATTTAATTATATAATTATATATATATATATATATATATATATATATATATATATATATATATATATATATATATATATATATATATATATATATATATATATATATATATACATATATATATATATATATATATATATATATATATATATATATATATATATATATATATATATATATATATATATATATATATATATATATATATATATATATATATATATATATATATATATATAGGCCTCGGCGGGAATAAATGAGCACGAGAAATGAGAAAAGCTCTCTTAAAATGAATTTGGGGAGCTGTGGGAGCTGCTCCTCATTTAAATCTGCACCCTTTTTTTAATTTTTTTTTTTTTTTTTTTGCAGCAATAATGCTTTTTAAAAAGCATTGCAGTATATTACAGGGTTGGCAAAAAAAACCCAACCCAAAAAAATCTACCTTAAAAAAATCTAATAAAACCCAAAAAAACATAAGATATATTAGGGTTTTTTTTTAAATGTCCTATTTTACAACTGATAACTCTGATTTTAACATTTATAAATGCTTTATTATCAGCAAGTGCAACTTTTATACTGTAATTACTCTTGTAAACACTGTATTTATATACAAAATGGTATTTAGAATATATCCAAAACCGATTAACCTGTTTTTGTAGCAAGTTGGTTATTTATTATTTTTTAAAAACATATAGCAAGTTATTATAAATGTTATTGAAATATGTATTAAAACATTAAATTAGTTAAATAATTATAAAGGAAATAAAATCATTCTATTAACTAAATTTCAAGACATTACTAGTTATTTAGTATCTTTATTCTCCTCTCGAATGTCTATATTTCCTAACAAGCGTTTTATATATGTCATTTTATATTGGTATTTGATCTTTTATTTTTTAAAGCTTATCTTGTAAACTGCAAATTTCGGTACAAAGCCACAAGCAAAATACTATATATAAAAATTATTAAACTTTATTTACAGTTTAGAAATGGAGAGTTGTTAGGCAAAAAAAAATGCTACAGTTTACTAGACTTGTCCTTATTTAAAGTGCATACAACTTTAAAACATAAAAAATTAAGTTATGTGCAAGCAAGTTTGCAACATGTTTGCTCATTCAATGAGAAACTTATATACACTTCACAAGGACAAGATTTGTTGGTAAAAATGATACTCGTTCTTATCTGTCTTTCGACAGGTTTTGAATATTTTGCATCAGCTACAAGTTTACAACATGTACCACCAACAGATGTGACTATGAACAGCGTGTTGAAAATAAACATCAGTATCAAGTTGGTAAAAGGTGAAGAAACACTCACAATAGAGCTATATAATGCATTACTTTGATTTAGTTGCAAAACTGAGCCGGTAAAGCATCTTCAAGGAAAAAAAAAAATCTGGTGGTGAAGACACTGCAATGTTTCTTAACATTTTAGATATTTTAAGAACAATTAAAGCTTAGGCAAATATTCATTTGCAAAACAAATCTTCCCATAAAAAATAAAAACACTATGAATTGTCTTCTGATCTTTCTTGGAAACCATATATCAAATCCATTGCAAAATCTGCTAAGGTTGCATCTCTTTATTGTGCTTACCACTTTTTTACATCTTTAAATCTTAAATCCGACCTTGTATAGAACGCTGTTGCCAAATCTGGAAAGGGTATTTGAATGACGCTCTTTCTCTTTTAGACAAGGTGAAAAATGCATTGTAAACATAGTTGGATCTGCTCTTGCTGCCAACCTTCAACCATGGTCACATCAACGTAATATTGCTTCTCTTTTTCTTTTTTCTATAAATATTATAATGGGCGCTGCTCTAAAGAGCTGGCGTCTCTTGTGCCATCTACAAAATTTCATTCTTGTGTTCAATTAATTAAGTCTTATCTTTTTACTGTGACTGTTCTTAAGTGCTTTAAAAATTTTGTCTAGTTTTTTTCCTCAAAATCAGTTTTTTGGAATTTGACTCCTTTATCTTGCTTTCCTGATTCATATAATTTGCAATCTTTTAATTCGTCTGTTATTCATTATCTTGCTTCTTAGACTTCATCATTTGTATATATATATGTATACATATATATACATTTACTTATATACCTAGAAAAACAGGTGTTAAATATACTGTTTGTGGTAAAAGCTCTTAGCTTGTCTATAGTATTTAAACTGACAAAATTAAGGCTAGATTATTAAAAAAAAACATTAATTTAATTGAGGTAACTAATTAAATTTGATGCTTTTTTTGAAAACCAAAATAACGCAAATTAAAAGACTTGAATGTTTTAAAAACATTCTGAATATTTTTATATCACTTTTTTTTTTAAAAAAACGGAATAGCTTAAGGTAAGCACAAAAAGTGAGCAAATGCTTATCAAAACACGCTCTAGTAAGTGTATATATATATATATATATATATATATATATATATATATATATATATATATATTATATATATATATATATATATATATATATGTATATGTATATGTATATGTATATGTATATGTATATGTATATGTATATGCATATGTATATGTATATGTATATCTATACATATATACATATATACATATACATATATATATATATATATATATATATGCAAGCATTCCCAGCAAACTTGTACGGTTTTTTGTCTTGTATGCCCACGCATTATTTGTTTTTTAAAGAGGGAAGCAAAAAAATAAATTCTTATCTGTTTGCATAATATATTTGTATAATTTTAATAAAACAAGTATACAATGTCCCTATATACAATGAATGTCTATGTAATGCATGTGTATACTTTTATATATAACTTAAATTTGAAAAATGGTGGAGCTTGAATATTGCTACTCTGTGTGCAAAGTAAATGCCTTATCCAAATAAGCTAAATGTACGCATATTTATGACAAATAAATGTAATTATATAATAAGATAGGTTATACATAAGTACAGCGAGGAAAATAACGGCCAGTCAACGGTAAATAACCGCCTGGATTGACTAAAAATGCTATTTTGACCTCCCAATATGAATTTTTGACAGTCATGGTTGACCGGTTGAAAAAAAAATCAGAGATTTAAAAGCAAGGTTTGACAAATAATCATGGTGTTATTGGGAAAGTGCATGTACTAAAATTTTATAAAATTATTTAAATTTTGAAACTGCATTTAAAATAGTTTTCTTGTTTACGATACTCTACTTTAATTGCTTAGCGGGTTAAAGCGTAAAGTTTGAAAGCAAAAAGAAGTTAAAGCAAATTTTTTTTTTTATCCTTTTATTTTTCAATACTGCCTGGTTTTTACCTTGGTTTTAAAAATGCTCCAATATACTTATTTTTCATCAATATAGTTCAATAATTAAAAATTAATAATTTGATAATAATTTTATATTATTAATTCTGCTATATTATTAACTCTTATGTTAAAACAGTAAAGTTAGAACAGTACGAGTTTGAGAAAATTAATGTTTAAGTTTTAAACAATTATAGTTTGTAAACGAATCATTGATCTACGTTATGACAAGAAATAATGAAAGAAAGATGGAATGTATTATTTTTGTAGTACATAGAGAGATTGGCATAAGTTAAATGAAATTATGAAAAAAATTGCAAATAACAAAAAATGGACTAGTACTGTTCTTCCTCTCACCAACTCAATTATTGCATACTAATAGAAACCAGTAATTTTTCTGCTTTAACAGCCATGAACTCATTAATTCACTTTGTTGACAAATGCGTGTAATGTTCAAGGTAAACTATAATCATCAAGTTTTTTGCTTCACTTCTTTAAATTAATTTTATTTTATTAATGGTAAAAATCTTTTTTACTTAAATGATTGAAGTTCTTATTTTATTACTATTTTAATATAAAAATTTTATATATTATTTTATAAATAATATAACAATATATAATAAGTTATGTATTTAACTATGAACAGTTTTTCTTTTATCTGCACTTAGTCAATTTTTTTATTTTTCTCTAAACCGTTTTGTTTATTTCTCTTAAGTTTTGCAAATAATTGCAATAAAATATATACATTTATTAAAAATCTCGTTCTATGTAAATTTAATAGTTTTTATAGTGTTTTATTAAACAATTTGTTTAATGTTTCAAAACTTAATTTTTAAAATTTGTTTCATTAAACAAATTGTTCAATACTGAGAAGACGAATGTTTAAAACAATTTAAAGTATTAATTATTCTGTTTAAATAGTATCTGCAAACAAGAGTTAGTAACATTATTATTAACTAGTTAACATTAGCAGTTTTTTATATGATTTTAATGAGCAAGAGATATAAAATGCGTGAAAATTTTTTAAAAGAGATATAAAATGCGTGAAAAACTATTATATGTAATTACGAACATTATCTCAACTGTATTTTTTTTTTCATTTAATCTATTCTATTATTTTTTGCGTAGCTTTTTTCCGCCATTTGCGAAGTTATTGCAATGAAATGAATTATTTTTAAATAAATTAAAAATTATCAATTGCCTGTTTACGCTTTTTAAAAAAAGCATTGATTTTATTTAAAATTGTTATTATTTTATCTACTAAAATTTTATTCTTTACC
>NC_061156.1:42714993-42767493 GCF_022113875.1 Hydra vulgaris | reverse complement strand
AAATACTCTACCAATCTTGGTGAATGTATTTAATACTACCGGTGCATAAACAAGGATAATGAAGCGGCTTTTCATTAGTGCCTTCAGCACGACATACTCTGCAACAATCCACTTTAAGAAAAATAAAACAAATTAAATATTAAAAAAATAGTACTAATCAAATATAACAAAAGTCAGATAAGTACTTTGTGTACTTTGAGTATGCTTTGTGTATGTGTGTGTTGTGTTGTGTGTGTATTAATATTTTTAAAATACTTTAACTATTGCAGCTACAATGTTAGTCTATAAATTAAAGAAAATTCTTTTCAATTTACTTGTTAAACAAGTTCTATTATTAAAGTTTAATAAAATAAGTAAATGGAAAAAAGTAAGTAAGCTTCGCAAGTAACTGTTACCCTTTGAAGGAGTAACTGTAATTATGTACAGATATTTTCAATACTAATTTTGTAACAGTAAATGAGTTATTATAATGTGGCTTTGACAGTTTTTCAGCCAAATAAAAAAAAAAAAAAACATTTTGTCAGGAAAATTATTATTGTTTATAACTAAATGAGGGTAAATAATACCATCAGATCGATCTTCAAAATCTGCATCATCGTATATATCGTTCATTGTGTGTATTTTTTAATATTTTTTAATAAAATTAGTTCTCATTCTGCAGGAAAGTATATGTTATGTTTTATGTCTTTCTTCATCGCTCGAGGCAATGTTTTTATCCTAAAAATTAAACTTTGTTTTAAGTGACGACATTATTTTCATATCCGATTAGAAAACTGTTTATCGTAACATCGGCGTATTTACTCGGTATTTTAGCGAAGTTTTTTTTTTATGTATATATATATTTATATTATAAATATATACATAAAAAAAAAAAAAACTTCGCTAAAATATATATATATATATATATATTATATATATATATATATATATATATATATATATATATATATATATATATATATATATATATATATATATATATATATATGTATAGATATATATATATATATATATATATATATGTATATATAAACATATATATATATGCATATATTATATATATATACATATATATATATACATATATATATATATATATATATATATATATATATATGTATATATATATATATATATATACATATATATATACTACATATATATACATATATATATATATATATATATATATATATATATATATAATATATATATATATATATATATATAGTATATATATATATATATATAAATATATATATATATATATATATATATATATATATATATATATATATATATATATATATATATATATATATATATATATATATATATATATATATATATATATATATATATATATATATATATATATATATATATATATATATATATATATATATATGTATAGATTTTCGATATATAGAATATATTCGAGGTTAAGTAATTTTGATGTAATAATACGAAGTCTCTTGTACGTGTTACAGTGAAAGTAAGAGAAGTAAAAAGAAAAAGTAAAGATAATTTGATAACTTTGCGCCCTATTAAATCTTTGCGCCGGGGCAATTTCTCCTTTGTTTTCCCTACCTAGCTACCCTACTGATTAAGTCAGCGAAAAGCTATCAGTATTTGTTCAGATAAAGATTAAAGCTATTTAGCTTTAATCTTTATCTGAACATTATTGGGGCACCTAAATTAAAAAAAAATTTATTGGGGCACCTAAATTAAAAAAAAATTGTTTATTGCGCGATTCGTTTTATTATAAAAATCGCACGTACTGTATTTTATAAAAAATTTTTAAAAGTATTGTAGTTTTAAAGATATTGCTTAATTTTTCAAATGAATATAACTATATTAAATAATTATTTAATATAGAATAAAAATTGTTAGGTCTTAGTTCAATTGTAAGTTCAGTTGTAGTTGATTTTACTTCCATTATATATTACAGGGTTATGCGGAAATATAAATCAAATTATGTTTAAATAAAAACTTTTTTGATATAAATATTTTCTTAGAATAATATACTTTTTTATAATGTAAATATAAATGTTTTCATATATTATTTGCGTTAAAGTCATATTTTTATTTTGTTGTTATTTAGGTGCCCCAAGAAAACCTAACGGTCTTATCACAGAACACCGCGGAAGTGCATTTAACCAGGAAGTTCACGCCTCCTTCCTTACCGTGACGCAAAAATATGTCGAAAGCTCGTTTCGAACCTCGATCTCCTGCTTATAAAGCATGAGCCCTAACCACTGCGCCACGGCTGCACAATTTTATTTATTTAGTCTCTTATTTTAATTTTGTATTTTCTTACTTACATTTTCTTCTTTTAATTTATATTTCTCCATAAAAAAATTTGCATTTCTGCGTTTCGCCTATTTACTTATGTTTCCTAGATGCTGAAAAAGTTTTTGACAGTTGCAAAAAAACTGGAATCTTCTCTTTCATAAACTTAACTTTGATAAAAACCTACCTCTCCAAATAGTTAACACTGTATCATCTTTGTACCACAACAGTCGTGCAACTGTCCTTTACCTTGTTTTACTTCAGTTTTATTTGCTCTTAAGCGAGGTATAAGGTAAGGCTCATTTTTGTTGCCCCAATTGTATGACATATACACTCAAAACTTACTTGAAACTATAAAAGATGATAGCACATGGTAACTTAATAGGTGTTGTTGTTTATTCTAACGACATCATTCTGCTCAGCTCTACTCTGTCTGATCTTAAAAGGTTTATTACAACGTGTAATGATTACAATAACATAAACGGCATAAAACTCAATGCTGTAAAAACGGAACTTTTGTTCCGGAAAACGACAAGTAACTAACCCTGACGACCATCAAGTAATACTAAATTCATCATTCATCAAAAACTTAATCATCTGGGCTTCATGTGGGATACAGAAAAATCCAATTTAGCCTCACTAAATAGATTAAATATTAACAGTAGGGTATCAAATTTCCAAACAACAGTGCAAACTCTGGTATCCGTTTTGCACATCCATCTTCAATTATCTAATTAGATAAATCTTTAGCAGTTCTAACGCTAACACTGCAAGAATAGAGAGTTAACAATGCAAATACTTGATAAAAATAATAACTAACTTTTGAAATCATCAATTCCCAGCTTACTCGGTGGGAAATCGGCTTGCGAATAGCAAGCTATAATCGTAACAATAAAGACAGCGGTTTGGCCACGAGGATCGTTAGCTTTTTTAAGTAAGCGAAAAGCTATGGATATTTGTACAGATAAAGATTAAAGCTATTTGGTTATGAGAACAGCTATCTTAATAAAATAAAGACCCACTGGCTATTGTAGCAAGTGTCGTATCGTAATAAAATTGTTGTCTGATATGTAGCTATCAACCAGCTATAGATTTGTAGATATTTTGTAGCCAGCTACAAAGCTACGATATTTAGCTAGGGACACATTGCTACAAAATTGCAATGTTTAAAGTTAAATTATCTTCATAATTATAATAGACTCACCACTAAAAAACGAATTTTTTAAGATGTTAAAGATATTAGCAAAAAATAAAATAGGAAAAAAAAATCGCTTCAAAATCGCTATAAAGCTAGCTAATCGCTCGCTAGACGCTAGCTAATTTCCTATCGGGTAACTATTATTCAGTAAAACATTCATTTTTAGATGATATAAAGGAATTATGTAAGTTCCATAAACTAAATATGAAAAACCTAATTCAAGTTAAGAAGAAAGTCAAAGTTTCAGAAAACATAATTCCTGAAGATACCTATCAAATTTTAGTTTAAAATATAATTACAACCTAGCACAACATTGTATTTTCTTTTATTTACACAGTTTTTTTTTATTTCTCAGTCGGTGTAGCAGCACTCCGTTGCGAGTCAGGCTATAAGATAGTCGATGTAGCAACACTCCCTTGTAGCAGCAGGCTATAAGATAGTCAATGTAGCAACACTCCGCGCATGATTTAACACAGTTTTTTTTTATTTCTCAGTCGGTGTAGCAGCACTCCGTTGCGAGTCAGGCTATAAGATAGTCGATGTAGCAACATTCCCTTGTAGCAGCAGGCTATAAGATAGTCAATGTAGCAACACTCCGCGCATGATTTAACACAGTTTTTTTTTATTTCTCAGTCGGTGTAGCAGCACTCCGTTGCGAGTCAGGCTATAAGATAGTCGATGTAGCAACACTCCCTTGTAGCAGCAGGCTATAAGATAGTCGATGTAGCAACACTCCGCGCATGATTTAAAAATATATTTTAACAAAACAACAACAAAAACGCTATTAATTAAATAACACTTTCTAGTCATTAATATAGCGATTTTTTTAAAAAATAATAAAATTTAATGTACTTCCGCATTAATTTAATTGCTTTGACATTTTAACGACAATAAAATGCAGTAAGTAATAAGTCTCGACTACACTATATATATATATATATACATATATATATATATATATATATATATATATATATATATATATATATATATATATATATATATATATATATATATATATATATATATATATATATATATATATATATATATATATATATATATATTCAATGTTAATTCATGAGAATAAGAAGACCACTACCTTGAAACACAAACATGACGAACAAGGTCGCTGCGCGGAGAAACAAGTTGAGCATAATACTACCAGGGACTTGGTAGGGGATCGAACTCGAACTTTCCTAAGACGATATTTAGAATTAGAATTAGAATTATTTTTCTGTTTCAGCTTACAAAGTTAGTCGTTTTACAATACCATAAACTATTAAAATTACTTTACAAATATATATATATACAAATATATATATTTGTATATATATTTGTATATATATATTTGTATAACAGTGTAAACTAGGTTTCCAAAAGAAGATCACTAAGATCTTATCATCGGAACCTTAAAAACATTTATAAACAATATAAATTACGAATACCTTGTAAAGTATACGTTACAGTAAAGTAAAATATATATATAGAACTTAACAACAAAATTTTAGGGAAAAATAATAAAAAGTTAAATAATAGATAAATTAATTAATAGTACTATAAAATGTAATCAAGGGAAAAAATTAGGTTTTTAATTTGTTTTTAAAAAGACAAAAAGAATTTGGTCGATCAAAATCAACATTAGGTAAAACAAATTTATTCCATAGGTGCGGTGCACGATAGGCAAGACAAAATTGATTAAAATTTGTTTGACCAAAAGGTTCGTTAAAATTTTTTTAAAAAAAAAATCTTAAAAGACTGGGGGGGGGGGTAGATTGTTTTTCCACATATAAACAAAGCATAAAATTTTTAAAACGATGAGTTCAAATATATTTAAAATTTTCATCTCAATAAAATAAAGCTTACAATGAATCAGCAAAGTTAATTATGCGAATTGCTCGTTTCTGACAGCGATAAAGACAAAGTAATTTACTTTTTTCAGTACTTCCCCAGGCAATATTACTAATATTGCATACTAATATTACTAATATTGCATAATACAAAGCTCGAACTTATCTCAATAAGAAATACTTAAGGCAACTTTATTTCTCATTTATTCACTGCTACATAAACTGCGCTAATATTATTAGCGTAGTTTATGTAGCAGTGAATAAATGAGAAATAAAGTTGCCTTAAGTATTTCTTATTGAGATAAGTTCGAGCTTTGTACAAAACTCCAATGTTTTTAGAGACTTTAGTGCATATATAGTTAATATGTTGATTCCAATTAATGTTCTCATCGAGATAAACACCTAAGAATTTAATAACGGAGTCTCTTTTTATTTCAATTTCATCAATAAAGATTGGAGGCAAGTTTAAGAGTAAAAATTTTTTTTTCCTATTCGAATGAAAAAGAGTCCATTTAGTTTTGTCAGTATTTAAAGTTAATTTGTTGGATTTAAACCAGTGGGATAAAAGTTTAAGTTCTTTATTCACTGTGGCAAAAGTTCGCTAATATCGCTCTTAGAGATGAATAAATTAGTATCATCAGCGAACATGATGCTCATCAGATTAGTTGCTTTATTTAAATCGTTTCTATAAATTAAAAAAAGGAGAGGTCCGAGGATTGAACCTTGTGGAACTCCACAGGTTATACTTAAACAATTGTTGCGATAGTTGTCATTACCAACAACAAATTGTTTTCTATTTGTTAAGTAATTTCTGAACCACCTTAACGCTATTTCATTTTAGATTTCACAAGAAACAAATGATATTTAGCAAACGGATACAGATTTTCAAAAATAAGAACAGATTTCAGCGTCGCCATTGTTTTATATATATATATATATATATATATATATATATATATATATATATATATATATATATATATATATATTATATATATGTATACTCTTGTATACAAAGTTGATATTCCAATATGGCTAAACTAATCTAGGAGATACCCGTCTAGATTTATATTCGTTCCGGACCTCGTTGTTATAGCAATATTTAAAGCGCAAGGAATTGTGGTACTAAAAGCTATTCAAATTTTTGCAGCGCATGCGCTACATTCAATAAAGAATTTGTAACGCCACTCAAGTCTTTTAATGCATTGAGAGGTTCGCGTTAGTTCTTGGTGTAGCTCTCTCTCCCACAAACATATTATCGCTGGTTTTATTATTGCTTTTACCTCCTGGCCTGTAAAGTATGATTTATTTCTCGTTTATTGCTTTGTTTGTTCAGAGTAGTTTTAATTAAAAAATTTCTCAATGTATTTTTTGCAAAATTTATGTAAGCCTTACAGTTAGGTTCGATTTAAAGATTTTTCATTATTGCTTAAAGTTTTTGATACTGTATTCAATCAATTTTTTCTTTCTACTGAAGACAAAAAATCAAATATATATATATATATATATATATATATATATATATATATATATATATATATATATATATATATATATATATATATTTGATTTTTTATATATATCTTTTACTTTGTTGTAAAGTATATACAGATTTAGAGTTTTCAAAATTTACTCTGTTTTATGCACAAATCGTGTGTTTACGTATTACAATGCTAGGCGGACACGCCAACTTGTATATTAGTGTTTGCTATTTACTTACCGATTAGGTTTCTAAAATAACTTTTTAGAAATTTATTAGTGACTTGTTTATTGTTTTCCTTATACCATAAATTATGCCGTATTAATTGTGAACTTAAATTAGTTATTCATCAAAAATTGTAAAGTATTTATAGATTGTCAAGTATTTACTAGGTTAGTTAAATTTTGAGAAAATTTACAATCGATGTTGTTTTGAGTTTTTAAATTGATGTTAAAATAATTATAATGTATATTAACAAAAACCTCGATTCTACAATTATAATTGAGAAATATAAAAATAACAATTATATTAAGAATAAAAGAATTTTAAATTTAAACTTCAACGCTTTCAACTTGTTGAAAGTGTTAATTTAAATTTCGCACACACTTTTATCGTTTGCACAGGGATTCAAGTAATAAAATATATTCCAGGTACTATTAGAGCATAACTTTAAAAAAAACAAATTTTGATTGTGATTTTTAGATGATTTATATTTTAACTTGGTTATGGTGTAACTTATATAGCAAACTGCCTAATTTATAGCTATGACCTACAAGCTACACGAAAAAAGTTAAACCATTGACAATAGTGCCCTTCTCTGGACTTAATAAATGTCAATTTATAACTTTTTGAAACTTTCAATATAGTTTTTAGCAGAAACTTAAATTATTATCAAGTAGCAAAGTGAAAGTGATTGCATGTGTATCCCAGCAGTTTAAGTTCTTATAAGACTTCTATTATAGGTTCAAAAAACAATTTATTTTTACTACAAGATATATAATTTTTACAAATTACCCTTCTGTATAAATCTATTTAATATAACAAATATGCTAAATAACTTGACAAGTAAGATGTTTTAATTAAAATATTTTTAAAAACTGGCCCTAAAAAATAATTAAAATTCTTTAGATTATTTGTTACTGTAATAACTAAATGTTGTTTTTAAAATGCTAAAATCTTAAAGATATTACTCTCATGTCCTTAATACAAGGGAGTGGGATTTTGTCCAGACCAAACAGGGGGTAATAAAAGGAAAGGGTGGGCATTTTTTAAATTCTAATGTAAAAAGTTTTTATAAAATAAAACTATTAAATTTAGTGTGGCTTATGATCACATGTGCATTTTCTAACAGCTGTCTTTTTTGCAAAATAATTATTGCAATAAGATTTAATATGCTAATTTAAGTTTTATACCTAAGTAAAAATAAAAGCCTATGTTTCAACAAATCAAGATTTACTTGGTCAGCAATTTTAAATTTTGATTAAGAATTAATCAAAACTTAATCAGGCAAATTCAGTTAAAAAGTGTGTGTGTGTGTATATATATATATATATATATATATATATATATATATATATATATATATATATATATATATATATATATATATATATGAAGCAATGTAGACTAAAGTTTATTTTCTGTAGATTATTAAAGTGTGAAATGAGTGAACGAATTAAACTTTATGTCGGCTCATTGCCATTTGACACCCGTGGTCCAGATCTTGAGGAAATGTTTTCAAAGTATGGGACTCCTTATGATGGTATAGTTTTATATTTGTATTTTAAACATAGTTAATAGTCAAGAAATAAAGTTAAATTTCTTGAATTTTTATATTTTATCTAGCTCATGTTGTAATGGAAAAAGAAGATCCGAATCGTTCCAGAGGATTTGGATTTGTTGAGTTTGAAACAAAAGAAGAAGCTGATGCTGCAATTGCTGGACTTAATGAAACTCCCTTGGGTCATCGACATATTATGGTTCAGCATGCAGGACAACCTGCAAGCGGGAAACCTCCACAGCGTCGTGGCAGAGGTGGCGGCGGTGGTAGAGATGGTGGTAGAGGTGGCGGTCGTGGTGGTAGAGGAGGTGGTGGTGGTCGTGGTGGTAGATCTGGAGGTGGTAGAGGAGGTGGTGGCGGTGGTGGTAGAGGGGGACGCAGTGGTGGTGGTGGAGGAAGAGGAGGAGGTGGTGGCGGTGGACGAGGTGGTAGTAGAGGAGGAGGACGTAGTAATAGCTATGACAGTGGTGGTTTTGGTGGGGGAAGGGGTGGAAGCAGAGGCTTTGGTGGTCGTGATGGTGGCGGAAGAGATGGTGGAAGAGATAATCGTGGTGGTGGTGGTTTTGAAAGCAGAGGAGGTAATAGGGGATTTGATGATGGGCGTGGTGGTGGTCGTGGCGGTGATTATGGAAGAGGTGGAGGTAATTATGGTGATAACTCTGGTGGATATGGTCAGTATAGCCCGCCACAAGGAGGTTATAATGGAGGAGGTCGAGGTGGAGGGTATGGTGGTGGTGGATATAACCAAAGTGGGTCACATCCCGGAGGAGGTTATGGTGGTGGTGGAGGGTATGGAGGTCATCAAGGAGGTGGTGGAGGGTATGGACCAGACTCAAAACGTAAGAATGTTTAATAGCTATTATCTTTATAATTTAGCAAAATTCTATCCCTTCCCATATCCCTTTTTTTTTCCCTATTAAAGTATATTTACATTTAAAAATTTCATTTTTCTTGAATCAAACAAAAAATTTTTGGTTTTCTCATTTTTATTAATAAAATATGAGATGTTAAGTCTTTAAACATTAAATTATAGATTAATGCTTTTGAAAAATTTATTTGATTTAGTTTAGAAGTTAATTAAAATTATATTTAATGACATGGCACCAAAACTTTATAATCAATTATTCTTATAATTCTTTTGCCTGTATGCTTTTAAAGTTTAGTTAAACTTTTCATGTAAAGCTGTTTGTATACAAGTTGTTTTAATTTGATAGAAATTTTTTTTCTTTATGTCATGTTCTAAGAGGTCAGATTCATGCAAAAAAAAAGTTTGTTTAAATAAAAGGTTATTGTAAGAGAAAAAAACACTCTTTTTTACAGTTTTTACATGCATATATATATATATATTCAATTACAAATTAAAAGTCTGTTTTGTCATTTGCCAATGGTGTTTACTAAGTTTCATAAACTGAATAATTTTGTCAACAGTTGCTCATATTATTATATAAAACTGTCAAACTTTATTATTTTATAAAACTGCATAGCAGTAACAAGTTTAACTTTAAATAGCCCTTTTTTAGTGTTTGCTTTAAGTTGTAATGTTTGTATGAATGGTATTGTCCTAAAACAGTATGAGTCCTCAAAAAATTGTTTGCACAACAAATTAATACCCTTAATTCTTGTGTGATAGATTAAATCATCCATTTTACTTTGATTATTTTATCATTTGTGAGAATTTGTTTGTTAAGTTGTTTTTCCTAAGTTATCAAGGACTTAAATGTGACAACAAGAACTATATAAATGGTAGTGAGTACTTCATTCAACATTAGTTAAAGTTGTATTTATAAACTGCTAGAATCTGACCTATATAACATGTAGATAAAGTTCTTATTATTATTATGTTTTTTGACTTTGATTTACAAATCTATTGCTTGTATTGATATTAAAAATAAACCAATTGTCACACTAAACAATTGAAACTAAATCTATTTACTGTCATTAATGTCCTGAATTAAAATTTTTAAAATTTAATTTCAAAAAAAGATGTAAAAAGTTTTTTTTGCCAGTTTTAATGCTTAAATTGTAAACTTTCAAAGTTTAGTTCCTTTATTGGGAAAATTATCTTTATCATTAGCATTATATTTCAATTATATTCTGATTATATTTGTTATCTTTCATATCGATTTTCTTTTGTTAAAGGTGATTGGTATTGAGTCCTCGAATTGTTCAATATGCATGAAGTGGTCTAACAACAATTATGCCTTGGTCTATATATCTGCATTCCATTGCCTTACGAATATTGAGGTCCCTGTATATATATGTGTCGCCCAGCTGATGAACTATTTACTCTTAGCAGAGGAATATATTTCCTATAAGAGATGAACTTTTAAAATGTTTTAATGTTTATAATGCAAGTATTGTGATTGACCTGAACAATCTGTGTGTTAATTTGATTTTAATAAATGTTAAAAAAGTTAGAACCTTTTCCTAAATGTTCACATAAGTTGTCATAAACAATATATGTAATGCAATACATAAAAAAGTAAACCAGCATGCATGCCTGTTACTTTTAATCAAGTCTGTTTTACAAAGATAATTTAATCTTCACCAGAAATCATCAGGAATCAAAAAACTTGCAGCAAAATTTTTTTTTTAATTTTTTGTGTTAGAAGTGTAAATATACCGTCTTAAGGTGTGTTATCTGTATATGTATAGATGAATATATTAAAATTAATCAATTTCCTTTTCTTTTTTTTCTTATTTTTTTAATTTCTTTGCGGTCTTAATGTTTTTTATTTGCTTATTATCAACAAAAAAAACAAGGCATGAAAAATGCTTTTAGCAACTAGCATTTCATGACAACTGACTCGAATGAATTTATTTTGATCCTATGATTTAGTGGGCTTTCTTTAGACGTTTCGTAATGATAATATATGCTCTTGCTAAGTTTTCAAGGGCTAAAGATAACCTGGCGTGTCAAAGTATATTATAAACATGAAATTTCATGAGGACATAGTGGCCAACAAGACTTAAAGACCAATTTATCTAAGGTTTGTTTTCATTTTACAAAGATTAAAGAAATAATAGTAATCAGCATTAGCTAATGGTGTGATATAATGCCTTTAGTTATTAAATAAGGCACTATTTAAATTTAAATTTGTATTCTAGAAATAAATATTCATTTGTTCACATTTTAAATTATCTTATTCTAATATTTTCATTTAGATTCAACAATGTTGAGCCTGGTACAAGAATTGAATTTTAGGACATAATTTACTCAAGTGATATCTTGAGGAACTTTTCTTTAGAGAGAATATAAAGTTGATATGTAAATGTTGTTTATATTACCAGGTAAAAATTTTATGTATGATTAATTTTATGTATGATTAATTTTTATAGTTATTTTCAATAAATGTTACTGTTATTATTTCTATTATGCAGTGCTTTCTGAATGGAGGGCTATCATTAATATAAACTCTTAGTTAAATATATATTCAAAATATAATGGCGTGGAGCTATTGTTTGCATAATGAACATTTTAAAACTGAACACAACAAAGATATTATTAAATCATATCGCAACAGGCTTAGTGTTGTAACAACTCAGGTATTTAGTTTAAATATAAACTTTCTTTTTCTGAATTTTTTTTTCTTTTAGGGATCGTCCATAAAGTTACGTACGTTGGGATGGGGGAGAGGGGTCTGCAAATGGTGTATATGAAATGAGGGGTATTTTTTAGCATAAATTTCGATATTTGTTTTTTTAATTATGAATTCTGTTTGTTTTAGCATTGGTCTAATTTTTTTCGAAGTTATTAAAGCAAAAACGTGTTGGCAACAAAAAGTTAAAACAAATTAGCAATTAACTTTGAAGATAACAGTTGAAGATAAAGAGCTTTGTAACTAGTTTTACAAAATTTCTCGAATACTTCTTAGTAACAGTTATATACATTTAGCATTTAAAAGAAATACATTTATTCGATATTAGTTGTTTAACTTTTTTTTTATAAAAAACTGTCTTTAAAATTGTCGTCCAAAATATACAATTATTATTTAGGTTTGTGACGTAAAATCATTATAAATACTTTTTTGTTTAATGGTGAATAATAATAGCTAACTTATTGATTACGACTAAACTGTTTTTCTATAAGGGAAGCTCATGTGTATGTAGGAATGTGGCAAGTATGGAATGCAAAATAAAATGTTAATCCTAATTTACTATTGCTAAGTTACTGATATTCAAAATATCCCTTACCGGATAATTTGTTTTTAATTTTTTATAATAACAATTTTTACTTGTACTTAATGCAACTAAGGCTTAGTACACGTTTTTCCGAACAAAAAGTATGACATTAGGTATGTATGGAAAGATTATTTTAAGCACTTATAATATGGTAAAAATATTGCGACTAACAAATCGTCAAGCGTAGTTTTATTTATAAATGATGCAATTTTTATCATTATTGGTTACAGATAAGTATGAATATGATTTTTTCATATATGCACGTATCGATATTAGTTTTGAATGAGTGTAACTTGGCATTCTAATCCGATATTATTTTGGAAAATTATCCATGAGAAACCATTTTTTTATGAAAATGAAGTTATTATTTTCAATACTACACCTAAATGAGTATGTTTAACAATGTCACGTCAGATTTTGAAAACCTATGGTTGTGTTAATTCCTCTACCAATGTCGTTGCGTAAATAAACTTTTAGCCCCATTTAAAAAACTAAATACCGATATTTAGTATCATTTTTTGAAATACTCGGAACTTATTCGGCCATCTTGAAATAATAAGTTATTAAATTCAGAATGCGTAAACAATTACAAAACAGGTGGAAAATTTTATAAATAATTTACATTCAATACGAATTCTTTTGCCCAAATTAAATACCAAAAAATAAAACGTTTTTCGGTTTGCTACTAAAAACCAATCGGATTTGTTTTAAATTATTAGCTTTTTATTTTTACGAGTTAGTTCTATGCCTTAGCTACATCATGGAAGTATTATACAAATAATAGTTCATCGAGCCGCAAACTACAAAGCAATTTCAAATAATCTCAGGAGTATGCTTGTAACCGACAGTTAAAAAAAACAAGTTTCACTGGACAAAAAACAACAAAATTCACTGAAATGATTTTTATTAAAACATTAAAAAATGATCTATTATATCTATAATACGCTGCAAAGTTTTAACCATTAGTAATTTCAATTATTCTGCAAAAGGTTTATTAAAACTCGGTAATTAAATAGAACCACTTGATTTTAAAAGCATGTTAGTTTAAGCTTCTTTTCTTGCTTCAAGTCATAACACGACGTTTGATTAAAAAGACAACTATAACAATTTTTAAAAAATCAAAAAAATTGTTTCTTTAGCTGTATCCTAATTCCATTCATTCTTGTAGTACTCCATTCATTTAATATGAAGTTGTCATTTAAAAAAAAGTTGTTGCTTGCCGTTTTGTTGCGCCACTTTTAATGTTTTTTCTTGAATATTATTGGCGAATCTTCAAAATAATATATTATAATAAATTATTATGTACCTATTCTCGTCAACGTATTAAGATTAAGCGTTTAATTAAAGTCTTGATGTCGTTTTCTTTTTGTTTACGAAACAAAAGGTTACAAGCATAGTCCCGAAAAATTTTAACCCTTTGAGTACGGGGAGCCACGATCGTGGCTATACCGACAGAGCACGTAGAACCTATACCGTGGCTGTATCGTCAGAGCACGTGGCTTTGAAAGTGTTCTTCAGAACTATAACTTTTTCTGCAAAAATACCGCTGTTCAAAATTTAAAGATAGTACCATTAAGTAGAGCACATTTTTTTCTTTCTTTTAGTATATTGTTTGTGTATATTTTGTATTAAATATGAGTGACATTAAATAAAGTTTTAGAGAAGAAGAAAGTTGTACAAACGAAGAATATTTAATTAGCATTGATGATAATTTTGATGAAGGCACAATATTTTTTATTGAAAAGTTGTATACAATATTATATATATATATATATATATATATTATCAATATTATTGTTACAATATTATTTATATATATATTGCCAAATCTAAGCATTTTAAGTTTTTATTTTTATGTAGACTCTGGTTCTGATGATGATGCTGGTGTTGATGATGTTTTAGATTTGTGGCTTCCTGTTGTAGGAGATGACAATACCAATAATGTTTTTCCTTTTACTGGTGTACCAGGACCCAAACATACTATTTCACCAGAGTCATTGACTTTGTTGAATTATTTTTCACAATAGAATTTTTGGAAAATTTAGTAACTTATACCAACCAGTATGCTGATCCATGGATACAAAGTAACCAACAACATTTAAGACCCCATCCGTTGTCGATAGGTCATGTATGGATAAAACAAATCTTTTAGAAATAAAGGTATTCCTTGGTGTTGTTATCAATATGGGTCTCATCAATAAAGCTAGTAATAAACTATATTGGGATATTAGTCATCCTTGTGCTTCCAGTCCTTAGTTTGTTACTCACTTCAATCGTGACCGTTTTCAACTTTTGCTTAAATTTATTAAATTTACTGATATCTCTACCCCTACTCAATAACAACTAAATAAGACTTATAAAGTTCAGTATTTAGTTGAACATTTTAACAAAATATTTCTTTATTTTTATATTCCTCAAAAAGATATTTTTATAGATGAGAGCATAATTGGTTACAAGGGAAAGACACCACATCTCCGCCAATATATGCCAAACTAACGTCATTCTCGTTTTGGAATAAAATTATGGTTTGTTTCAGACAACACCAATTGTTATTTGTCTCTGTTTGAAATTTTCAAGGGAGGAAAAGATCCGGATGAAGCAGCTGTTGCCCATGGTATGACTTACAACTTGGTTTTTTTTCTTTTGCGTCAAACCGATCTCCTCCATCATCACTTAGGTATTGATAAATATTATACTTTTCCACAACTGGTATTGGATCGATATCCACATCAAACCACAGCAACAGGCGCAGTGAGAGTAAACAGAAAAGGTCTGCTTTAAAATCAGAACTTTGCCTTAAAAAAAAATTTAAAAACAAAGAAGTTAGCCAATATAGAAAAGATCCTTGCTATGTGTGGCATACCAAGATAGTTAAAAAAAACCTGTATTACTGTCTACTGTTGCCAAAGTAGGTTTTACTGAATTTCGTAACATAAGAGCTATTTTAGTTATGAAGCCAAACGTTGTTGCCCTTTATAATCAAACCATGGGAGGGGTAGATTTGGGAGATGTACAGCTCTACTTGTACCTATCAGCGTAAGACAATAAAGTGGAGGACAGCAATTGCCTTTTCTTTATTTTGCAGGGTTATTCTTAACAGCTACTTATTGTATAAGCTTAACACTATTCAATAAGTTTTATGATGGCAATTGTGGAAAGTTTAGCTGGAGGGTATCAACCAGTAAAAGTAGTTACAAAAAGACTTCTAGGGAGATGGAAGTGGCAAGAAGTACAATTGTACCATATCCACTTCCTCAACACACAGTGATTAACAATCCTTTATATGGTTATAACCTTGTCAAAATTGGTTCAGGGAAAAAAATAAAGTGTGTCGCTGGGGACCAAACTCATGTTCGCACCAGTTGGCAGTGTCAGTCTAATTCACACAACAGCTATGAATTAAATACATCGCATTTCTTAAATTCTTTTACAACAAACTACAAAAAATAAACTAAAATTCAAAATAGTTGTTTTTCAATTTTTTTTTTTTTTTAGTTTAGTTTCTCCGTACGGCGTTTAAATTTTATCACGCGCTCAAAGGGTTAATGCGGTTGAACTTCCATCTGTTTTATACTTCCATGGTTGCATTGAGTAATCAAGAAATAAAAATCAGTGAAAATCGGCCTTAAAAATTAGAAAATGATTATTTCTGTCACTGATAAAAACAATTTTTTTGGTGTAAACAGGCTTTAAAAATCACCATTAAAGTAAATCTCGATTTATCAAAAATGAGCTTTTAATTTACTTCACGTCAACGTAAAGAGTAACATGGGGTCAAATAAAGGAGGTAAGGATTTTAATTATGAATTTTTTACGGAAAAAAGATTTTTCCTTTTTTTTTTTTAAGGTGGTTCACCACTAAAAAAATTAAATTTTCTAAAATTCATAATTTCAAATTAGAAAGTATATCATAGCATAATATTCAAATAAAAAACAAAAGTGTCATTTTACAAAAACGTATTCCTAAAATTGTGAAAATATTTCATAAACGGTGCAAAATCAGTCAATTTAAATTTTGTTTTTTAAAAACAATTAATTGAAAATCATGCACATAAAATGAAGAACCTGTATTAAAATCACTGCTGCATTCTAAGTAAAAGTTGTAATTTTTGATGTTTTTTTGGAAAAAACATCAAAATTTGGAGGGTTGGCTAATGAAATCAAATGGAAAAATGTCAATACTTCGTTAAGTATTTTGTATTTGCTACAGGCCCTCCATCATAATATATTGAACATGTCCTAAAAATTTAAACGAAAAGCTGTAGCCATTAAAAAGTTATTATTTTTTAAAAATTACAAATTACGCAAAAAAACGAATGCTGAAAAACAACAAACGTTTTATAACTAAAAAAAATATAAAAAACTTCCAGATGAGTAGGGTTTATAAGTTTCAAGTTGTTCTTCATATTGCCAACCCTTAATGGCTTTTAAATGAATTCTTCTACTTTTTTTTGTTTTTATTTCTTTTTTGTTCATATTGGTAATGCGTTTTTGATCCCTATAAAATGAGGACACTGCAGATTTTCCACCATTTTCAAGGTTGAGGTGAACCATTACTTTCTGAACACCAGCAGCTCTCTCATTAAAATACAACACAGCTGAGTTCAATCCTATCTCAAACGAAGCTTTGTGAATAAAAATGTTTTATGGGCATCTAGACCATATAATCCTGTTGAGTCCCTCATTAGAATTCTGTGTTTGACCATAAGTTGTCACTTTTCATCACTTAATTCTTCAAAATCTTTCTTAATATTATCATATATCCATACTGATAAATTAACTTTTGGTGTGTAATTGCTGTTACCTGTAGAGTTTCCCTCTTTCCACTTAAACCAGCTATCAGGACCCACTAGACATAATACGTGGCGATAAAACTGATCCGGAAAATTAGTGCAATGGTATAGAACTGATCGAATTTTCTTTTTTATTTGGTATACCTTTTCATTTTCGCTTAAAGAATTATTAGCTGCAGCCTGTCTAATAGCCATACCAAAATAGTTTGTATTTTATTTACTGCACATTCTATCAATTTTCTTTTTTCATGTGATAAACCTTCCATTCAGTATAACCTGGATGGTTCTGCTTTTTTTTCCACATTCTACATCCCCTACAAAATTTGCAAAAGATTTCAAAATCAATACATTGCCCTTCTGAAATTGTGGTCACCACACCATTCAGTGAAACATGTCCGCGTTTTTACCAAGAGCCATCTGAAAAAACTCTGATTAGTTTTTACCCTGACCCGGGAAAAAAAAATTGTTAAGAAATGAAGTTTTCTCTACGGTCCGAACTAAATGAAAGTTTGAGACCATATCTAAATCGAAATTTCCGAAAAGTAAAGTTTTCTCTACGGTCCGAACTAAAAAAACTGAAAAAACTCTGATTAGTTTTTACCCTGACCCAATCCTCTTTAACGTTATGTTTAATTTTTATTGATGCTGCTTTTGTGAATTGTTCTGCTGAAAATTTATATGCTTTTTGAATAGTGTTGTTGATTTTGTTGAACGCATTGTTATTCATACAAGAAATGTTTGCAATTCGTGCAAAGTCCAGTAAAGCTTGGTGTCCTTTGCCAATTTCACGGTAAGCAATAACCATTCAAAGGTTGATATCAAAATAGTTTCTGCCTTGTTTTGGTACAGTTTTTTCACATTATCAGATGTACATGTGCAATACTGAAATTTACATTTGGTACATTTAAAATTCAACTTGTGAGAAAACCCACTTCGTTTATCATTGTCATCTATAAAAACAATACAACTGTTACATTCTGGATAACTGCCAATATTATCAGTAACTTTTTTTAAAATAGAGAAGTTTATTATAATGCTATAATTTTCTGCATTACTACTACTATCAACTTTTAGTAAAAAAACTTTGCGGGCACTAACTGAAACTTAATATTTTCGTCTTCTAGGGTAGGTGTTCTGTTCCACTGGTTGCCGCGAAATACTCTTTTTCTTTTTAAACTTATTTTATTTTTGCTTCCCATTATATATAATATTCTAAAATATATAATATAAAACTGATAAATTATACTAAAAAATATAAATAACACGAAGCTTTTCAAACAAAAATAAATTATCACAAGATAAATTATCTGATGAATCATACAGAAGTAGCAACCTCTATACACTGTTTTGTTCCAAATTTTCGTTAAACCATGCTGGCCTACTATACTAATGCGTAACTAACTAAGTTTGACAAAAAATTTAATTCTAAGGACAAGAGAGAGGGCAACCATAAACCTAAGATTGTGTTGGTAAGGGCCGTTGCTATGTTCAAGTTTTCTGATAAGGTCGAAATACAATAAAATATCTCAAAAAATACTCAAGATATGTTAAAACAGACTCCAGAAACATTTACAGCTATGTTGAATTACTATAAATCAAAAGAAATCTCAAAAACAAAATTTTATTAAAAATGTAGACTTTTTTAGTGGTAAACCACCTTAACGTTGTAAAGAATAATGAGCTATATTTAAATATATAAAAATCTAACAATTTTTTTGTAAAGTTTGAATTAAAAAATTTAAACGATTAAATGATTAAAAAAAAAATTTATTCCATTCTACACTGACATTCGGGGAGAATGAAATACGTAAATATAAATGTAATTAAAACAACACGTTTTGTAATTAAAAGCTGTAAGTAAAAGTCATTTAAATTTAGTTAGAAAAATACCGCTTTAACTCTCGAACCAAACACTAAAGTAATACCCGCAATTACAAAACAAATTATAATAGTATCCACTTCGTCTAACAACTTAGCGTTTAATCAAAAAAAGGACTACACATCAACACTTACTATTCTAGAAAAACAACACCCGTAAGCATATTGACTTCTATAAAAGTGACACCCATAAGTATAACATCACATATAGTTCGCAGAAAACTACCTGAACTTTTTTCTCAAACAACAAATCATTCATTTAATGAGAATTTTAAAAATTTTCCCGTCTTTCCTGAAATAATGAACATCTACCAGTTCCAAATAACAATATCATGAAGGGAGTATGCTCATATCAACAATTTAAATTGTTTGTGGAATCTACCTATAATGAGATTGTAAATTACCAAAGAAATATTTTCAACATTCCATCTCGAAAGGCAGGTAAAGAATTTATAGAGAAGCTAACCTTTTGGTTAAGAAAGTTTAATCCCACTTCTAGTTTAAACTCAATTGCGCTGAAAGTTACAATGATGCCGAGTCTTCTTTTGCAAAAACACTCCGCCAAATCAAAGTCCAAAGAACATACATTATGTTTAACTCGTAGGATTGACCTTTGGAAAAAAGGAGATACTGGTTTACTGTTAAAAGAGGTTTGAAATATACAAAAAAGGTTTGTAAACTTCAAAAATAAAAGATCTACGGAATATATATCTAGAATATTTGCCAAATTAATTATGGAAAGCAAAATCACTGCAGCACTGAGATTTTTAGAAAAAGAGGCATCATCCAGTATACTACTACTATCGGACAACACATTAAAAGACCTTAATAGCAAAAACCCTGAACCCTCGCGAGTAGAAGATTATAGCTTACAGTTTGGTCTGATTGATTTAATCACAAAATGTTTCTTCGATTTTATTGATGAGCAACTAGTTCTGAAAGCAGCATTTGCAACTAAAGGATCTGCTGGACCATCAGGAATGGATTCCGATATTTATCGCCGCATCTTATGTTCCAAAAACCTCATCAAAGAAGGTAAAGAACTCCGAAAAGAAATTGCTAAGATGACACAAAACTTACTAACAGAAACATATGAACCAACATTTCTAGAAGCTTTTACTACTTGTCGATTAATTCCTCTAGATAAAAATCCAGGTATTAGGCCAATTGGAGTAGGAGAAGTACTAAGACGTATCATAGGTAAAGTAATTAGCTCGAGTTTCAACAGTGAGATAAAAGAGGTAGCCGGGCCATTACAAACATATGCTGGACATGGGGCAGGAGCCGAATCTGCTGTACATGTCATGAAGGAAATATTTAACAATGTGCAAACAGATGCAATACTTTTAATTAACGCAAAGAACGCTTTTAATTGTATGAATCGACAAGTCGCCTTACACAATATCCAGATCATTTGTCCATTAATTTCAATTTACTTAATAAATACTTATCGAAATCCATTGAGGCTCTTTGTGGTAGGGGTAAACAAATATCATCCCAAGAAAGCACAACTCAAGGTGATTCCCGTGCTATGTCATGGTACTCTTGTAACACCACAATTATTATAGAACACTTACTTGTAAATTACCCACAAGTTAAGCAGGTGTGATTAGCAGACAATGCTGCAGCTAGTGGAAGCTTTGCAAACTTACATAGCTCGTATCAACACCTTATTGATAAGCTACTATGTAAACAAATCTAAATGCTGATTAATTATAAAATTCCCCTCATTAGCAGAGAATGCAGGCGTAGTATTTGGTAAATCGGTCAACATAACTATAGAGGGTCAACGACATTTGGGTTCAGTAACTGGTTCGCAAAATTTTAAGGACAAATATTCCACTGAGAAAGTAGTAAAATGGTTAACCGAGTTAAAACAACTTTGTAAAGTTGCAGAGACGCACCCACAGGCCGCTTTTATTACGCTTACAAAAGGTTTTCATTCAAAATTTACATATTTTCTAAGAACTATTCCAAAATTTGAACAATATTTAGCGCCCGTAGACGAAATACTTAGTCATTTGTTGTTGACAATTCTTTTTGGAAAAAAATACGCCCTTTGAGGATCACATTAGAAAAATTTTTACATTAACTCCTTGAGATGGAGGGTCGGGTATATCTATACTAGTTGAAGAAGCGCTTCACCAGCTTTTATCATCTGTGAAATTAAATAAAAATCTTGTACAGCAAATTATTAAAAACAAAAACTCTATCGGATCTAAAAGATCTTGAAAAAATATTATCTACTGACAGACTTGAGCATCGCAACGAAAAAATAATTGCAGTTGATTCAATGCAACTAGATTCTATTTTAAGAAACATACAGCAAACAAGAAGCGAATGTGCAAGCACCTGGTTAAACGTCTTACCGCTTGAAAACCAAGGTTTTGTTTAAACAAAGAAGAATTTCGAGATGCACTTTGCTTACGTTATAATTTTGACTTGAAAAATATCCCTTGTATTTGTGAATGCGGAGAACCTTTCGATGTAAGTCATGCATTGTCGTGTAAGAAAGGTGGCTTCATTTCAAGTCACCACATTGCTTAAAAGAGTGTGCATAAATGTTCAATCCGAACCACACCTCATACCCCTTGATAATGAGAATTTTTACTTCCATACAGCAAATAAAAGTAACAAAGCTCGTTTTGATATTAAAGCAAATGGTTTTTGGCGAAATGGACAGACAGCATTTTTGACGTAAGAGTTACGCATGTCAATTCCAAGAGCAACAAAAATCTAATTATAGCTGCTATATTTAGAAAACACGAAAAGGAAAAAAAAAAAAAGAGTATTGCAAACGAGTTCGTGAAGTCGAACATGGCAGTTTGACACCACTAGTGTTTGGTACAAATGAAGGTATGGATAAAGAATGTCATCGGTTTGTTAGAAGGCTAGCGGAGAAACTAGCGGAAAAACAAAATGAAAAATACTCAATTGTTATGACGTGGTTAAGAACAAAGTTATCTTTTGAGGTACTTCGCTCAACTATCCTTTGTTTAAGAGGTTTAAAATCACCGTGGACTAGAAAAAATGATTTTGAAATCGGTGTTGATTTTAAGATGGATGCTCTAGAAGCAAGAATCTGAGTTCTTTTAATTTATATTATAGCATTTTCTTTTACGTGTAAAACAAAATGCTATAATATAAATTAGAAGTTTTACAATTTAATTACCTACTTTTATTGTTTGTTAGAAAAATTCGTTCATTAAAATTTATACAAAAAATTTATAGTTGAAGATTTATTGGTCACTTGAGACCTAATAAAAAAAGCCGCTTTTAAAAAACAAGCTATTGCTTCATATTTATTTATTTATTAGCGTATTTCATTCAACACTCCGTTTCCGTTTTTAACTCTCAACTTTTTTTCCTAAATAGCAAATTTAATTTTGTAAAAAATTTGATCAGCGTAAAAAGTTGTAGCTATAAACATTTTAAGTTCAATAAAACCGAATTTAATTTCCAAGAGTTTTAAGTTCTCTTTTCAAGCAAATAAAAAAAATCTTATTGCGCATTCGAAAACTTATAAATATATAACAAAATTTTTTTTATTAAAAATAAAATTTTATACAATCTTACTCAGAAAAATATTCTCTACAATATAATCAAAAAATATTTGCAAAAAAATTATTTAATAGTAAATTAAGAGCGAAAGAATAAACATTGAATCACTATTTTATTCTACCCGTTATTTTATTTTTACCCTATTTTATAACCAAGGAGTTATAATAGCGTAGCTGTAGGGAGAACAAAGTTAAGATACGTGAATTCTCAAAGAACAGTCTTACTAGTAAAATAATAAAAAAATAGAAGTTTAAAAAATTCGTAAACAATATTTTAAGTCGGTTTGTTGTTACTTTTTTGTTGTGCTTTTTGAACGACAAATAAATAAATTTCTAGATTAGAATTGAATTAATAAATGTCTAGATAAGAATTGGTAGTATTTTTTCCATGTATTTTATATCTCTATATTTAGAATAAAGCAATTTGCTTTTAAATCCAGCAAAAATACTACTACAGAAAATAAAATCATGGAGGGATTTAATAAGTTCCTGGCTGAAAAAATTTGAATGAAGGTAGCTAACCTATAGCTGAACAGGTAACCAAAAATTAAGGTTCAAATAGGTAATAAAGATTGTCTAAAACTTTGATATTTATACCTATAATCAGAGATGTAGTCAAGACAGTAAAGGCCAAGACTAAGACAGTAAAGACCAAGACATTTAGGCTCAAGACCAAGACTAAGACCAAGACTGAATGCTTCAAGACAAAGACCAAAACCAAGATTTCAAAAGTTTTTACAAGACCGGGATCAAGACTTAGGTTCAAAGAAGTCCAATAAAACCCATGATTTCATATGTAAGAGGAAAAAAGGTTCTATTTGTTGACCTTCTTTATTTATTAGGCTAGCGTAGAGATAGATTTGTATTATATTATAATGTATTAACAAATTGTTTTCAGTTTAGAATGTTAAATCCTGGATCTTCTTAACTCATTGCTTGGGTTTTGCTCATGTCAAAAAAGTTACGCGTGTATGATATAATTGCAGTCTACAAAAGATATATTTAATAAAAACAGAAAACTTTCAGTAATAATAACAACAATAACAAACTAACTTTTTTTTAATGTTAAAAACAAAAAATACCAATAAAAAATGTCTACAAACAAATAGCAAACATGGTAAACCAGTAGCCACATACTATAGTCACAAAAAATAAGGTGAATGGGTCATTTCAGAAACAACATAAGTAAAAAAAACCGGGTTGAATATGGCTAAAGATAAATCTGAGATATAAGCCGCAATCCCTAGACAACTTTATTGATATTGCTTGAGACAATGATATACTATATTGTATATCTTTATCTTAAGCAGAATCAACGTAATTGTGGCTTATATTTCAGATTCATCTTTAGCCATATTCATCTTTAGCCATATTCACACCGGATTTTTTTTTACTTAAGTCATTTCTGAAATGACCCGTTCAAGTAACCTTAATATATTTTTATTTAAGTACTTTATGTAAAAGGTTAAACAGACAAGTTTACCTCTTACTACAAGTGTACTACTTGTATATATATATAAATATATATATATATATATATATATATATATATATATATATATATATATATATATATATATATATATATATATATATATATATATATATATATATATCACAGTTGTAAAAAATGACCAAAAACTACTTTGAGCTGACCCGAGAAAACCGCTTTGACAGGGTGAAACTACAATGTTTCCTGACTCCAAAAATGTAAAATTTGAAATCTAACTATTTCGTCCAAGAAAATAATTTTGATTTTTAGTTTTTAGTACTTTGCACAATAGGGCAAAATGACAGCTTTTCAAATTTTGCATTTTTACAGCATTCAAAAACTCTTCAAAATTAGCATTTATTACTCTAAAACATAACAGTCTATATAGCAAGTATAATTTGTATTTATTTTAACTCAGAAGATAAAATTTTACCTACAATTTCATGGTTGAACTATATTATAAATATTTTGTTGCATCAAAATTGTAAACAAGCTAAAAATTCCGGGAATAGGCAGTGAACATGTTTATTTTAAGTTTTGCATCAAAATTATAAACAAGCCGAAAATTCCTGGAATATGCAGTGAACATGTTTGTTTTAAGTTTTGCATCAAAATTGTAAACAAGCTAAAAATTCCGGGAATTGGCAGTGAACATGTTTATTTAAAGTGTTTCACTTATCAGTTGTGTGAGAAAAATTTCAAAATGCCAAATTTTTCAAAAAATCATGAAGTCTGGAAAAAGGAAATCTGTCTGCGTCTTGTGTCTGAAGAAGTGCTCTCGAGAGTTGACACAGTTCCTTGTTGAAAAGATCCTCTAGCATTATCATACAAGTCTTGATTTGACTGATACCAGAGTGCCAAGAGGCATTTGTGACTCATGTCGAACAATTCTTCGGAGAAAAGATGAAGGAAAAGATGTTAACCTGCCACCTTTGTTTCCTTTCTCATCTATAAAAGTTAGACCACCAACAAGAGATCAAGGTTGCAACTGTCTTATTTGTCAAGTTGGACATTTGAAGTTGAATGAGAAGAGCCCAGTGGACTATTCTAAACCTGTGGAAGATTGTACCCCTCAAAGATGTGGTGATTGTTTGAGTCTAGCTGGTAGAGGTCTGCCACATCAGTGCACTCCATTCACTTTTAGAGAGAATCTCAAGCAGCTAGCTACAGCTGATCCACTCGCTGCAGAGCAAATAGCTACTCAAGTCATCTCTACTAAACCTTCCACACCTGGTGGTTCTGTCAAAATATCGCATCCTAAAGGCGGCCCACCACTTAGAGTTAAAACAGGTGATACTTTTATATATACATATAAAGATGGCAGGTTCAGAGGGAATACCTTTAATTTTAAAACTTAAAATTACAAAAAGTGTTAATATAATTTCATTTTTAGGAAGCTCAAGTGCAAGAGCTCTTTTTCCTGAACCCAGCATCAAAACTGAAGATCTTGTACAAGTTCAGCTAAACACAGGACTGTCCAACCTTGGCATGAAGAAATTGGCATCAACCATCAACAGAGTCAGTGACACCAAGATTGTGGAGACTAGTTTTCTTGCTAAGTTTGAAGCCATTAGCAAACAGTTGTCTGAGTTTTTTACTCAAACCAGCATCCAAGTTTTATCAGAGAGTAACTCCACTGACTTTGTGGTTGTGCATTGCAAGGATCTTGCCGAGCTTTTGAATGAAGTCCTGCTTTCTCAAAGAGTTTTCCAGAATCATATTGTCAAGTTGGGAATAGATGGAGGTGGAGGATTTCTGAAAGTTTCTCTTGGCATCATGGAGTTGGATTCTCACTGTGATTCAAGGTCACCACCACAGAAAAAACTTTTCACTCAGAGGACAGCCAAAGACAGTAGTGTAAAGCGTCAAATGCTTGTGGCTTTATTAGAAGGACTACCAGAAAACTTTGAAAATGTGAGGCAGATCTTGTATTTAATCAAGTTAGACAAAGTCAACTTGTTGTCTCATGCGACATGAAACTTGCCAAGATCCTTTGAGGCCTTCAGAGCCATGCAAGTACTCACCCTTGCTCTTGGTGCAACACAGAATCAAAGCATCTTTCTCAATCAGGATCTTTGAGGACACTAGGCTCACTTGTTGTCTGTTATCAAGAGTTTGCTAAGTCTGGTGGTGATATCAAAAAGGCAAAATCTTTTGGCAATGTAGTGCATGAGCCTTTGCTATCTGGTTCTGAAAACAAACTCATCTTGGAGCTCATACCACCAATGGAACTCCATCTTTCCTTGGTGTGGTCAATCAGATGTACAAAGCCATGACAGAAGTTTGGCCCAATGTTGTCAAGTGGCCCTCAGTTCTCCACATTCAACAAGAACCATACCATGGTGGGCAGTTTGCAGGGAATGCCTGTCACAAGCTTCTCAGCAATCTTGACCTCCTTCAAAGAATTGCAGAGACTGAGTCTGCTTTTCAAGTCTTTGGAATCATTGATGCCCTTCGAAAGTTTAAGTCTGTGGTGACATCATGTTTTGGTATGGTTCTGGAGGATGACTTTTCTGAAAAAAATTGATCGCTTCAGAGACTCATATTTGGCAATCATGAACATCAGTGTGACTCCAAAAGTTCATGCTGTTTTCTTCCATGTGAAGCAATTCATTGAGATCAAAAGAGCTCCCTTGGGGATCTTTAGTGAGCAGGCAACAGAATCAATACATCATAATTTCAGCTCACATTGGCAGAGATACAAAAGAGACCCCAATCATCTTGAGTATGCAAAGAGGCTTCTTTCATGTGTTGTGGACTACAACAGCAAGCATTTGTGAAGAATAAAATATTGAGAAGAATTTATTTTATGTACCATTCGCTCTTTATGTGTTTAGAATCAAGAGGTTATTTTTGTGTTTTGGCTTAGAATAACTAAAAGAATTATTTAAGAAAGTGTTTATTATTTTCATGTTGTTAATGAAAAACTATATCAGTTGTGTCAGAATAAACTATTATTCAAGTGAATTTTAGACAGTTATGTTTTGGAGTAATAAATGTATATATATATATATATATATATATATATATATATATATATATATATATATATATATATATATATATATATATATATATACATTTATATATATATATATATATATATATATATATATATATATATATATATATATATATATATATATATATATATATATATATATATATATTTATAACGCGTATATTTTACCTTTCAACTTTTTTCATTTTAGACATTATAGTATAGTTCACCCTGAAAAACACGCAGAGTATGTGGCACAAAAACATAATAGTTTCAATCGCAAATAAATAAATATTGACACATTCTTCACAAAACAGAATTGTTCCTACGGATCGCAACATCCTTACCAAATTAAAATTACAGACTCCTTAGTTGCAAACCTTATTGTTGGATGCTCACATTCATTATCTCTTGTCAAGTATTCAAATTTTTGGAAATTTATCTGTGATATAAATAACATATACGTACTACCATCTAACATCTCAATTATCGTTGAGAGCGGGAAATAGATTTTACTTAATCATTGGTCAGCTTTAAGTCAATAAAAACTTCAGTAGTTTTCCTCAAATTTTTATTCACGTAAAGTTAAGCACTTTTTTCAGTAATTACTCAGCTTTACGTGAATAAAAACTTCATCAAGATTACTAAAGTTTTTATTCACGTAATGCGGACCAATTACTTAGTAAAAGCAATTGCTCATTTTTACCAACCCAGCCTATTGAGTTGATATTTATCGTAAGAATCAAGAAAGTATAGGACAGTAGAGGTCTAAGACCAAGACCAAGACCAATACTCTAGACTTTAAGACCAAGACTAAGATCAAGACTTTAGGCTTCAAGACCAATACCAAGACCAAGACAGCAAAATACAAGTCACGAGGTGTCTCGAGACCAAGACTTTAGTCTTGAGACCTACATCTCTGCCTACAATTGAGGTACACAAGAAACAGTTTCTTCACTTTAATCGTGATTATTGTTTTAATTAACTTCTTGATTGATCGAATAGTTGTTAAAAAATGCCCAACAAATTTTTATTTTAATAATTTATTTCGATTACAACTTTCAAAGCTTACTGATTACATTTTAAAATTTTTAATTTTTTTGTAAAAGCGCCATTTTGACTTGCTCCTGAAATAATTATACTACAAAGATTGTAACGTGATTTATATCTATTTTTGGCTTCGTTCTTACTCCAGCTAAGCTATTATACCTCCTTAGTTTACCTGCTTATAAAAATTACCGGTTGCTTTTTTAAACTTTATTTAAGTTCTGTGTTTAATTTTATTCCGTTGTTGTATTTACTGAAACCTATTTTCACTGTAACTTGTATTTACTTTTTTTGCGCTTAAAACGTACGCTAGAAAAATTATTTTTTATCATCACTCAAAAACATAAATAGCTAATGATTTTATAATTACAGAAGCAGATTAACTACAGAAAATCAATAGCAGCATGCTGAAATAATTGTAAAACACTTTGAAAGCGCTACGAAATGTATGAGTGCAGACACATCAGACATCACACCGTTTCTTGACTATCACCGTTTCTTGGGACAAATCACCGTTTCTTGGGACAAATCAACTGGAATTAAAACTGTATTTTATAAACTTGAAACTGATTTTAAATGTCATTTTCAAAAATACAAAGATATTGTTCGTCTGAAAATTGCAGACGAATAGACCATAGCATGTTTAAGGAAATTTTATATCAAGGGTACCACCGCTTTCATTTATATCGACATTCTAAATAAAAGCGGTACCCTTGATATAAAATTTGCTTGCTTGTTGTAGATGATCATTTACAACAAGCAAAAGAAATTGATCTCGTTAAAGACTCTTATTGTGATGGTCAAATCAAAAAAGAAAACAAATATGCATGGGCATATACAGCTTCTTAGACCAAATGGGTATAAATGAAAATGCTTCACTTTAGAAAACGAAATGATATGATCAATTAGATCAATTAGATAAAAGAGAAATAGGTCTGTACTTAGTACATAAAAGTTTAGAGCAGTTTTTCAATATTGGAATACAAGATAAATTTAAAACATGCGTATAAGTTCAATTTATGAAAGATATATTAAATAGTTTAGAAAGAATATTTCATAGTTAAAATCGATTAGAATGTGGCCCATTAATTTTCTCGGCTTCAAATTAAATAAAAGAGATAAAAATTCAAAAATATTTGTTGGAGATAGAGTAGACTATATAAATTTGGATAAGACTATCTAAACTTTAATAAACCCTATCCTCGCTTACTTCAAGCACCGTTTTTAAGTATTTAGTAACGACAATTGTTTGACAAAAAAAAACACAGCAGAAAAACGATTAAGAAAAAATAATACAGCAAAAAAATATATATATATATTAAACACTATGCAGTAAATTTGTATTCCAGTTCTTTAGTTTTAACAGGATTTAAATGTTTGAAAGAAATGATTGTGCAAAAATTAAATCTTAAAAAAAAAAAAATTAAAATCCTTAATTCCTCAAGATTTGCGCTCGAAGTATTTGCAGGTATCATAAACAACTACAACAATTCAATCATAAATTTTAATCATTGAATCTACTTTTCCTAGCTGTTCAACTCTCCATTTCAATAAGGTTGGTGAGAGCAGGTTTTGTTAAAACCACTTTTTAAAAAGAACAATCATGTAGTATGCATAATATTTAGTATTATTCAGCATTTTTATGGGAAGAATACAAAAACTAAAACTAGACAAAATAATGCAAAACAAAAAAAAATCAAAATTTTTGTCTTAAAAATTTTCAAAAAATTTTAAAATAAGCAATCGCGTGCTGAAACTCAAAGAAAAATTTTTCGAGGATATCCTTGAAGTTTTCGAGGATATCCTTGAAGATGTTTCGAGATGTTTTCGAGGATATCCTTGAAGGCTATATCCCCCCAAGCCTCCCTTGATCCGCCACTGAAAATAGTTACATGTTATTGATCATGTTATTTAAATACAATATTTTGCTTGTAAATAATAAACCGATTCTGGTAAGCAGAACTTCTGCCACTTCCATAGATAATATTTTTATTAACAATTGCCTAGAAAGTCATTTGAGACAGTTATATTAAAGATTGATTTTAGTGTTCTTTTCCAGATATATATTAGCATAAAAAATGTTACAGCAATTTCGGAGAATCAAACTAAAATTTTAAGCTTAAAAAAACGTAACCTTTCAACTATTAATACATACAATTTATCTCCACAAATTATTTAGAGAAAATTAGAGTGACGTTTATGAAAGTCAAAATGCAAATGAAGCGTGTAATTTAATTTTAAACAAATTTCAAGAGGTTTTCAATGAAGCCTCTCAAATGAAGTAATAAAAATAAAAACAAAAACACTTGCTAATGGATGGATAAAACACTTATAAAATGCTCTAAAACCAAACAAAAATTATACAATAAATTTCTAAAAAATAAAAACACAATTAATGGAAAAAATTATAAACCATGCAATCTTTTTAATAAAACTAAAAAAAAATATACAGCAAACAAATTACTAATTGTAAATTAGATATTAAAAAACATGGTCAGTAATAAATGATTTAATGAAAAATAAAAATAAAACTTCTTTGCTACCAAAAAGAATTAATATTAAAAATACTGATATATTATGCCCTAAAAAAATATATGAGGAGTTTAATAAATATTTTACAAATGTAGGACTTGATCTTGCTAACAAAATTATACCAAACTCGTCACCAACCTATAATACTTTCAAAAACTAATCTAAAACCATCAAACTACAAAATATTGTATACCTTTAAGTTAACATTAAAAGAATTTGAAACTTTTTCCTCCTTAAAAAATAATAAGTCACCGGGATTAAATGATAAACCCAGTAATATACTTATTGCAAATAAAAAAAGTGTTGGTAAATCGTTTTTTTAAATAGTAAATCTTTCTTTAGATCAAGGGTTATTTCCTGATGTACTAAAATTAGCAAAAGTATTTCCTATTTATAAAAATGATGATCATTCTAACGTTTCCATCTACCGGCCATATATCATTGCTTTCTGTATTTTCGAAAATATTTGAACGTGTAATTTATAATAGAATCTTTGATTATTTTACTAAAAACAATTTCTTTTATTCAAAACAATTTAGATTTCAGAAAAATCATTCAACTGAACATGCTTGTATTCAATTAGTTGAACAAATAAATAATGGCGAAAACAAATTTACTTTAGGTATATTCATCGAAAACAAATTTACTTTAGGTATATTTATCGAAAACAAATTTACTTTAGGTATATTTATCGAAAACAAGTTTACTTTAGGTACATTTATCGAAAACAAATTTATTTTATTTATCGATCTCTCAAAAGCTTTTGATGTTTCTGATCATTGTATGTTGTTAGAAAAGTTGATGCATTCTGGAGTAATTAATAAAATCTACTTTTGGATTAAAAGTTACCTCATAGATAGAAAACAAAATGTTCTAAATCAAGAATACGGAATATTTAAAATCCCGTGTGGAGTACGGCAAGGATCGATACTTGGTCCTTTCTTATTCTTAGTTTATGTAAATGACTTAAGTGATGCATCAGTAAAGTTAAACCCAATTATTTTTGCGGACGATACAAACCTATTTCTTTCCAACAACAGTATCAAACAACTTTATGTAGAAATGAATCTTGAATTAAATAAGGTAAATGACTGGTTAAAGGCGAATAAACTCTCATTAAACGTTGAAAAAACAAAGTATACCTTATTTCATAAACAAATGCAAGAAGAAAATCTTCCCCCTAAATTACTATCCCTATTTTTAAATAACATACAAATAAAAAAGCAAGACTTTATAAAGTTTTTAGAATACTTGTTGATAACAATTTATCTTGGTTTCCCCATATTGAATATTTACAATCAAAAGTTAGTAAATTCATTGGTCTGATGTACCGAATTCGTGCATATGTAAATACAGTTTGTCTAAGGTTAATACACTTTTCTTTAATCAATTATTTCATTAACTATGCTAATATTACATGGGCGAGTGCACAGCCATCAAAGCTTAAAAAAATACATAGTTTGCAAAAACATGGAGAATGGCTTACGGAAAAAAAAAAGAGAGCCAAATAAATTTTTATCAGCACCTAATTTTCATGTATAAATATATTAATAACCTAACTCCAGTTAATTTTATTTGTAAGTTTGAGAAAAATGTAAATGAAAAGTATTTCTTAAGAATAAATCAATCAAATTTTTTGAAACTGCCAAGGAAATTAAATAAATATACAGAATATTCAATAGCATATGGAGGGCCCATGTTATGGAATTCGTTACAAAAAAATAATGCAAATATGGTAAAATCATTAAGATCATTTAAGTTTCAAGCAAAAAAACACATTTTTAATTTTGCGGAATAATAATTCCAAAACAACTTTGTAAATTTATAAAAATGAATTTTACTTATTATTCTTAGTAGTTACTTATGATATACGTGTCTTTTAATTTATTAATTGTTAAACCTTTTTGGATATGTTTGTATTATTTCTTTGAATACCAAAAATTGCAATATATTTATTGCAAAACATCTTTGTAATTGTAAAAATAATTTACTTTCTTATTATATCTTTAGTTTATTTTATATACTTTTTATTTTGTCTTTAGTTTATTTTATATAGTTTTTATTTTGTCACTTTTATATCTTTAATGGGTTTTTTAACTTTTGTGAATATTTTATAATTTGAAATATCAATATTTTATAATATTAAGGAGCTCTATGAAAATATTGAGACAATATTACATCATCCATATCTTCTTTGAGCCCCCGTCTATTTTTAAAAATATTTTATTTATTCATATTTACCATGTAAAACTCATCAGTAGTTCATTTTAACAGTGTTAAAATAAACTACTTTTAATATTTTATAAAATAAAATAAATTTAAAAATAAAAGTTTTGCACTTTTTTTGTTAACTCAGTAATATCCTGAATATCAAATTTTCAATGCAAAATAATCTGGGTTGTTAAATATTCAAAATTGGTCAGATAATCTGATTATCTAAGTTCTTGGATTGCAAACCTTAAATACTCTTATTTCGCGTCCATAAATTATGCAATGCAAAATATTAAAAAAAAAATAGAAGTAGGAGATAATAAGCTCCTTCATCATTGAAATAATATTCACATCAATAACACAATTAGTAAACGTTATACTTCTTGATGGTGATAGCAAAGAGTGCGAAAAAATCTTTAAGTGGGATCCAAACGCAAGGTATCGTTTCGATACATAGAACCTTTGGGAGAACTTTTTCGTCTTTTGGAAACCTGACTTATATTTATATAGGAATTTAAAATCTATATATTATAAATGCTTCTAAAAATGTTTAACACGAAATAAAAATATACACGATCAAATTTAGCTATACTATACAAATATAGTTTATAATATAAATAGAGGAAAGCGGGGCAACATGGCGAACGTTTTGAAAGCCCTGGGTTATTGCAAAATTATCAGTTGTGAAGCAATAACACTTTCTCGGTATGTTTATGTTATTAAAATGATTCATTGCCTGTATGAATTTTCAGTTTGCAAATATAACAATTTGAAATAAATATTAAAATAAAAAGTTCATAAATTTGTCATCTGGTCACGTGACCGGGGCAAGATGACTTTTTATGGAATTTCTGCCTCCAATTTTATATAATTTTAAAAAATACCAATAACTCTAGCTAAAGTAACACAAAATAAACACAAGTCGCAAAAAACTACTTCTAAAGAAGTTAAACTTAAAGGACACCACCCATTATGAGAAACCGAAACTAAGGATTGTATTTTTAAACGCAAAAAGTAAACTTATGGATATAATATAGCGTTAATAATATTTAAAAAAACCAATTGGTGTTTTAAAATACAAGATGCAAATACAGTTTCGTTTTCACATAATTTTAAGATTTTTTTGTTGAGTTGTTATATGAAAACTCATCTTGCCTCATTCGCCATGTTGCCGCTTTACCCTTATAAATAAAAAATATATAAACAGGGCTTGCGCAAACAAATAAGGGGAGAGTGAGCGTCTTAATGGAATTTGTCTAGAAATAAAAGGTTTTCAACTTTTTTACTAATTTTCAGCTATAAATTACCATATTGTAGAGAATACTATATAATACAGAATGGACAGACAATCAAAATACAGGAATTAAGGAAAAATATCATTGTGAAACCGTAGAAAATAGTTTTGCAATTAGATAATTCTAAAAACAATCAAGGGTGCAAATTCTTTTATTTACTATGTAAATATGTCAAGAAATCTCTTTGTAAGAGTTAGTTAAGTTAAGTTATATAGTTAAGTTTAAACTAAATTTTTCTTTTGTATAACAAAAAAAAGAACTTTAAGAAATTTATCACTACTATTTCAAAAGTCTTTGTTTAATTACTCTTTTTCTATTCATTTTATCTATGAAGTCTTTTTATTAATTGTATATTTTGTATATATTATATATTTTATATTGTAAATATTATATTGTATTTATTATACTATTATCATTATCTCTTGCTATAATTAACCTTAAAAGACGAGGATTATTATTTTCATATTGGAGTCTCCCAGGAGCTCGTTTGCCCCATTTGAGAAAATTGGGTCAAAAACTATAAAAACTATGTTAAAACCGTAAAAATTATCTTTAATTTAAGAAAAAGAGCTATTTTAAACTGTCAGAATAAACCAACCCATTTACATTTATAAATATCAAGAAAATATGTAAAAATTTTATGGCTTGTTTCTCCAATTTAAGCCAATCGGGCCATGAACATTTATTTATATCAAGAAATATTACGAGAATATGTCAGAAAACACAGGATCCTTTTTCTCAATTTTTAAGAGCACAAAAAGCTCTGTTAAAACCGTAAAAATTAACTTTTATTAAAGAAAAAGAGATTTTTCAAGTTATTAGAGTAAACAAAATTATTTACATTTATAAATATCAAAAAAATATGTCTTTCCCCGAATCGGAACGATTGGGCCAGGAACGATTAAAGCTCTATAAAAATAATAAAGAATATTTTTGTAGTTAAAAAACTAGTGCTATTTCATATTGTCAGAGTAAACAAGTTCATATACATTTATAAAATTCCAAAGTATATGTAAGAACCCCAGTGCTCGTTTGGTATAATTGGGCAATTGGATTAAAAGCAATAAAATTTCTGTAAAAACCAAAAAAATAAACTTTAGTTAAAGTACAAAAACTTTTTTATATTGTAAGAGTAAAAAAATTTATATACTTTTATAAAATTCAAAATTTTCCGGAAAGAAATGACTTTGTAAACCATAGAAATGCAATTCCTTGCTTTGTTCAACCAATGTCTGAAACACTCCATGTACTTTCTTCTGGGACATTTTAAATTTCAAAACTCGAAAGATACTTTGTAGCTTTTTTTTTAAATATGAAATGTGGTGGAACAGAGTTACCCATTGCATTAACACAAACAGAGTTACCCAGTGCATTAACACAAGCTATTACTCTGATTGTTTCCCGGTTACATGATTGACTACATAGATAGATACTTAACGCCTTTTTTTAGCAACTATTTTTCCAGGACGACAATAAAACTGCATCCAAGTCTCATCCATATTTCAAATATTTTGCGGTTTCTGAAGTAGGTTGTTTTCTGTTAACACATTTTTAAGAACAGAAAAGTATTTCGACACTTTACAAACATTCATACACTGACGTCTACCTAGCTAACACACTAACGTTGGGCCAACGTATGTAAAACTATCGCAAACGTTAGCTGTTTTTTTTCAATACAAAACCAAAGTTAATTCAATGTCATTTGTTTAATGATGAAATCGATACCGACAGAACTAAAAACACCTGGCACATTTTCATTGGTCAAACGTTTGTAAAAACATCGCAAAAAGTTGGTTGTTTTTACAATGTAAAAACGTTGATCCAATGTTATTAACCCGTCATTAATTCAATGTGTATAAACCTACGTTGATTCAATGTATATACATTAAATCAACGTTGATCCATATACATTGGAACAAGGGTTGGATTTTATACAAAGAGTCAACGTTGCGCTTGCATCTAGTAAAGGCAGATATTAACTTGTATCATTTATAAGAATTATTTTTCATTTAAATATTTCAGTTGATTATGGAATTATATTTTGCTGATATATTTTCCTCTTTTTTGAGGAAATATGAAACCACTAGCAAAATAAACATAAATAATGGATTTAATCAGATGTCCAGTAATAAGTATAATCACGTGCTACAATCAATGTTAACTCATTAACTTGCCTATGACGTTTGCATCTTCTAACATCGTGTGCAATATCTGTCTGATTTCTTTATGCTATCTTTCTACTACAACTTCTTCTAACTTTTACCCTAAAATATCTTCGTTCTTCGCAAACTCACCTTACTCTTGGTTCGTAGAGCTGGTTATGACGCTCCTTGGGGAGCCGAACTTGTCTTTGCAGGCCTAAGTAATAAGGCCTCTGTATGGTAACTAGCCGGAGGAGGATAAACCACATTACTTTAACTGTATTACTTTAAATTGGCTGAATTATGTTTGTATAATTACATATATACAACTATGTAAGCGTACAAATTTTATTATTTTATGTTTATATGTATATGGTTAACATAAAACAAATAAATTCAATTCCGATAAAAGATAAATATAAAGTTGTACATACGTAAAATATAACGTTTTACCAACGTAAAATACAACGTAAAACACAACGTCGCACCAACGTAAAATACAACGTTGAATCAACATAAAACATTACGCAAAGCCGACTTAAAACACAACGTTAAACTAACATTGTTTTTTGGTTGTTGGCGACGTCGCATTTGTAACCAAAATGATATAAAAACAACGTTGGCGTTCAACGTTGGGCCAACGCAACGCACAACATTGCTCTAACATTTTATCAACGTATGTGTCCTAGCTGGATAATAGATGCTGTACCTTCTGATTGATCTAAAGTTAAATCATTGCGCCTTTTGCAGATCCCATACCACCATTTATATGTAAGAGTTCCATTCTTGAATAATTTTTTATGTGTTTAGAGCAAAATATTCAGCATATTTAGAAATTGCAATCGACAAAATCTGATTCCTAAAAGTGCATAACTATAAGCAAAATAAATTAATTTCTTTTCTTCTTCTTCATCAAAAATAGTTGATGTCCAGGTTTGGTTCCCATTTCCGTTACTCCGCAGTCAAAAAACTTGTAACAAACATCTTAGAATGTCAAAAACTTTACTTGCTGCTCGCTGTGAAACTCCATAGCAGCTTTAATTGCTGATATTATCAATTCATCATTCCATAAACTCTTTTATGCTATTACTTTTCTGTTTTTCAATTTTTATTGAATTTTCTATTTTTTTAGTTTATTATTTTTTCCAATCTAAAGTATAATGCAAAAAAAGACCATGAAACTTAAATGATTATGACTGCCTAAAAATAAGTTTCTATGTTTCTGGTACATATAGTGTATGTACCATTCCTTTTTTATTCAATTTTTTTGTATCTATATTTGATAACATTTTTTAATGACAAATTTTTAATAGCTATATTATTTACAGATTATTAGGGGCTTTACTAAAGCCCCTAGTAATCATGGTACATACACTGTATGTACCATGCATAAAAGTACATGTATATGATTGTAACGTAAGAGAACATGTACATGATATAATCATAGAAACATAGACATTTATTTTTAGACAGTATTAACCATTTTATAATTAAATTTTCATGCAGTTTTATTATATTTCTGGAAAAACAGTTGCTAAAAAAGGCGTCAAGTATCTACAATGTCGTCAATCAGGTAATTTTGAAACAGATTAATAGGGGCTTCACTAAAGCCCTTAATAATCTGTAGATAATATAGCCATTAAACTTGTCTTTGGTAAACTTGTCTTTAAAAATATTAAAAAATTGAAAAATATATCAAATATTAAAAAATTGAAATAAAAGTAAGATAATAAACTTTAAAATTTATTTTCAATAATAAATGAACGCAAAAATTATAAAAAAAACAAACGTAACAAATATTCAAAGTTATATATAACAGTTTTCAATTATTATAATATAATTTAATATAATAGTGTTGTACACTTAAAGAGCGATGAGTCCAAACTACGTAAGAGTTTGTAACTTTAACAGCTGTAACACACTAACATACAAACATAATAAAAGTTAGTATTTAAAATGTTCATCCAATTTTTTTTTGCACTGGTTGATACTGACTGCGTCTATTGTTTCTTGTTCAAGATTGTTCCAGTCGTTTACTACTCTATTTGTGAAAAAATTATGTCGTTTTTTGTATTTCCTGCATATTGCCTTCTCAGTTTACTATTGTGACCTCTAGTTTTATATCCGTAATCTAGCATTTCGGGTTTTGTGTAAAAATTTATAATATCGTACCCTTTCAAATATTTGAACATTTGTATCAAATCACCCCTTCTTCTTCTGTTCTCCAATGATAGTAAATCAAACTTCTTTAACCTCTCTTCATAACTGTATCCTTTCAAAATTTTAATTCTAGAAGCTCTTTGTTGGACACACTCTAGTTTATCTTTATCATACTGACGATAAGGATTCCAGATAGGAGCTGCGTATTCCAAATGTGGACGTACTAAGGCTATAAACAAGAGTTTCATTATTTTTCCGATTAAATATTTAAAAGTGTGTTTGATCTAACCTAGCTTTTGATTTGCTTTATTTACTGCTTTATTTACATGGTGTTTCCATTTCAAATCATCTGAAATGTACACTCCTAAATCCTTTTCCATGCTTGTGTAGGCTAAAGCTGTATTATTCATTAAAACTTTGTGCTGGCTATTTCCTATTATCATAAATTTACATTTTTGCTGGTTGAATTTCATCAACCACTCATTCGACCATTCCATTAATAAGTCTATATCTTGTTGAAGTTCAATAACATCATTATTGTTTTTCATTGTTCTAAGGATTTTCATGTCGTCAGCAAATAGTTTACAGCTTGATTTTATTTTGTTGGAGATATCATTAATATACACTACAAGTAATAGTGGTCCTAGCACTGATCCTTGTGGTACTCCACTCACGACCTCTTCCCATTCTGATTTATTATTTCCTATCACCACCAATTTTATATTTTATTCTATTATTATTAATTTATTTTTTTATTTATTTTTTATTTCTATTAAGAATTCAGAGTAAAGATATATAATATAAAGAATTAAAATTTTGAAGAAAATATTTTATTTATATATGATAAGAAAATATAAAATAAATAATAGTAATTTTTTAAAGAACCGATTTCTTTAAATCTTTGCAAAGAAAATGAAAATATACAACATTTTAAAGACCAATAATTAACTATAGGTCTAGAAGAAGTCCCTTTTTGTTTAGATTAATTAAAAAGAGTTCTTTTAGCTTTGATTTAAAAGTACCTTTGCAAGCGTTTTGATGTCGTCTCTGATTTCTATATTCTTTAATTTAAGGGGGTAGGGGGTAAAGGGGGTGTTGCTCTAGCTGTGATAAAAAACATAGTGGCCTTTAAAATGAATTTTAGCTTGGATACAATTATTGTTTGCATGTCTAGTAAGTTGTTTGGCCTGTATTTTTTTAATAGCGTTTTTAAAAAAATTGTCATCGTATCGTTACTAATATTGTACATAAAAATTAAATAATGATATTTATTTGGTAAACATGTAAAATTTTTATATTAATAAATAGTAGTTGTGAATGAGAGAGACGATCTGCGTTAAATATTATTCTTACGGCATGTTTTTGTTTGTTAATTACTTTGTTTGGTTTTTTTTTTATCGGTGCTGCACCAAGTAATATTAGTATAATTGATACAACAATAAATAAATAAGAAGTAAATATATTTTAAACAAATTTGATTTAGGTAAGGTTTGAGCTTATAAAATATGCCAATATTTTTAGAAATTTTATTTTTGAATAGTTTTATGTGATTTATCCATGTGATATTTTTGTCAAGAAAAACCCCTAGAAACTTTAATGATAGTTCTTTTTCATAAATTGATTCTAAATGCTTAACATTTGGGAACTTTATAGGAATTTAGGAATTCACAAAATATAGTCTAAAATATTCGAAGCGCTGCTAAAATTATTAATGTATATTAAAAACAAAAACAACCCTTAAATAGACCCTTGAGGACTCCACAAGTAATTATCTTTTTTTCAGATTTACCACCATCGTAAGAAACATACTGCTTTCTATTAGGCAAGTAGCTTTCAAACCAAACTGTATTTGCATTTTTAACTCCGTAATTTACTAGTTTTTTTTAATAAAGTATGACGATTAACTGTGTCTAAAGATTTGCTAAGGCCTATAAAAATACCTAAAGCATACTCTTTTTTATCAAAGGCTCAAACTTATCATGAACATGTTTAAGAACAGCATGATGAGCTCAATAACCTTTTTTGAACCCAATTTATTTATTATAAAAAATATCATTTGTTTGATAAGAGAATAGTCTATTATATATTACTCGTTTCAGTATTTTAAAAAAGCAATGAAGTATGAAGATAGGTCCATATAAGAGACATTAGAAGAATCACCCGATTTGAAAACCGGTATAACTCTTGCAGTTTTTCCGGAAATATTCCTTGTTTTACTGAAAGATATGCAACAATAAAAATATGCAATAATGGTGTTATTAACAGAGATGGCTGTTTTACTTACTTTTTTTTCTACTTACGTAAAGTAATTAAAAAAATAAGTGTACAGGTATTTGTACCTTAAAATTTTTTGAATAGCCAAAAAAATTTGTTACAATAGCTGAAAGTTAGTCAGAACATGAACATACCTTATAGTCATTTAAATTCCCCTGGGGTGCTTGTTGCACTTACACTCTTTAATGAATTAGCAATAGCTCCACAAAATAAATATTCTACTATGTAAACCTTAAAATGTTGATTTTATTTTATGGCAATAACTTTGGAACAAATTTTTTATTTCTGTTGAAAATTTGTGTTATAATTTTTTAATTTCTTTATGTTAAATAGAAGCATAGTTATAAGAAAGAATAGTTTGGAAGCGAACAATTGCGTTTTGTTTTAACTCTTTCATACTGTTTTTTCTCGTTTCCGGACATCCGAACCTGCACAAAAAGATTGTTGTTGTTAGCGTTTGTCTGTTATTTTACTATATTGTATTTGTGTTTTGATTGAAATTAATTTTCTTGATATGCCTGGTGAAAATTGTGCAATATTTGGTTGTTCAACTTCAAGAAGACACAAAGGTATCAGCATTTTCAAAGTTCCTACTCCAACTAATGATGCAAATAAGAAATGGAGTAATGACCTTTTTAACGTAGTTACTAGAGACAGATTCATCGATGATTCTTTGAAAAAACGAATTGATTCTTTTAATCTTTATATTTTTGAGCTTCACTTTACTGAAACTCAATTTTGGGTTTACTTATCTCGAAAGATTTTAAAGGATGGAGCATTGCCAACCCTAAATCTTCCCAAGAAAAGTAACCCACCGCAGCGAAGTTCGCTATCTATTACAAAACGTGAGGAGTTTTTAGAAACTCAAGAGTTGATTTCTCAAACTACACCGTCATGTTACAAATCTTTTGATGATTTTACTAAACGTATTTTAAAACTATCTTTAGGTGAATGTTGGAAAATATCTTTTGATGAGAGATTTGCAATTATTACATGTAATTCTCCAGAACATATTTTACCTAAATTCGAAATTTATGTCGACGAGTTGCTAGACTATTGTATAAGAATTTTTGGTTAAATGTTACCAATAAATCATTTTTTGTACCTTCAATATATAGATACTTTTTTTAATGTTTTTTTATCCAAATTTATATGTCATATTGAAACTCTTATTCTTTGCCCAGGTGTTGAAGTAAAAATTTAGACTTATTCAACCATAATTTTAAATTTAAAAAACATTTATAACTAAAAAATTTAATTACTTGCATATTAAGCTGCTTCCTCATAAACCTAGATTAAATCAAGATGAGTTTTATCGTTCACCGTATTGTAATGTTTTAATAAAATCCCAAACTATTTTGGAATAAGCAGCAAAAATATATTCAAGCTTCTAGTCCCTGCAGTGTTAAGTATCATCCAATGATAATAAAATTTTTCCTTAATTTAGCAGCTAAATCATCGTCAGAATATTCTGATTTGCGTTTTGATAGAAAAACTGGTTTAGGGTTTTTAGTTCTTCCAAGTTTACGCACATTGAGAGACTATAAAAATTATATACATCCTTCAAGAGGTTTTAATCCTCAAGTCATAAGTAATCTTGCAAATAAAACTGCTAGTTTCTCTAGTGCTAAACGATTTGTTACAATTCTGTTCGACGAAATTAAAGTTCAAGAAGATTTGGTCTGGGATAAGTACTCTGGTGAGTTGATTGGATTTGTAGATTTAGGAGATATTCAAATAAACTATGCAACACTTAAAAATGTAAGAGAGCTAGCATCTTATATTTTAGTTTTTCATGTTAAAAGTGTAGTAAACCCACTTTCCTATAGTCTAGCAACATTTGCCACAACTGGAGTAACATCAATACAACTTATGCCAATATTTTGGAAAGCAGTGCGTTATCTGGAAAGTATAAATTTGAAAGTAATTGCTGCAACTGCAGATGGTGCATCTACAAATAGGAAGTTTTTTAAAATGCATAAAAAATTAGATGGTGGCTCAGAAAAAAACATTATATATCGCACTAAAAACTTATTTAGTATGATAATAGATTCATCTTTTTCTTTGCAGATGTACCTCATCTAATTAAAACTTCTAGAAACTGTCTAAGTAATTCTGGTTCAGGATATAAACCACGCTACATGTAGAATAATGGATTTTTCTTCTTTGGAATCATATCTCAACATTTTATAATTCCGATTTAGAAAGAGGTTTAAAACTTGTTTCTAAACTAACAAGCGATCATATAAACCTAACACCGTATTCTGTAATGAGACTACGACTTGCATCCAAAGTACTGAGCGAAACAGTCGGAAATGTTTTAAAGCAGTTTGGATCACCATAAGCTGCTGGAACAGAAGAATTTTGTTTAATAATGGATATGTTTTTTCATTGTCTAAATGTAAAAAATAATGCTGAATATATAACGAAAAGAAAGTCATTTTTAATATCATATGAAACAGTAGATGATTCACGATTTACTTGGTTAGATAACTTTCTCCTATACTTAAATTGTGGAAAAAATCTATAGATCAATCGAGAAGGAAATTTTGATGAGAGCTCAAAATCAAAAATGTTTATTTCTTCACAAACTTATGAAGGTTTGCAAATTACAGTGCATTCATTCAAAAAAGTTGTTAATTTTTACTTAAAAATGGTGTTCAATTTATTTTTTCCGAGAGATTCTGCCAAGATGATCTTGAAAACTATTATGGTAGACAACGTGCAATTGGTCGCAGAAAAGATAATCCGTCTATCAGAGATTTTGGCTACAACGACAATACAATCAAGTCGCAGTTGTCAGTTCGTCCAATTAATAGTAATGTTCAATCTAACAGCAATAATATCATAGATATTGAAAATAATCTTTTACCAAAAAGAAAAAGGAAGTCGTTAATTCAAATTAAAAGCCAAATTAAAATTTAAATTAATTAAATCAAATTAAAAGCCAAAAAAGCCGTTAATTCAAATTAAAAGCCAAATTAAAATTCAAATTAAAAGCCAACATTAAGCTCTTCATTTTCACATTTATTTGCTGATATCTGATAACTGAGATAAAGAACATTGCTTTATTAGTTAAACATTTTGACAAATTAACTTCTTCATCTAATTAGTTATGAGTTCAGCGTTATCGGAATAACGGAATCCAAGCTGAAATATGATCTACTACCGACAGTTCCTATAAATCTTAATGGATATGTTTATGAATATACTCCAACCGAAACATCATTTGGAAGAGCTTTAATTTACATTTCTGAAAAACTAATTTATAAACCTAGAAATGATTTACTTATGTGTAAACCCCAATTCCTTGGTCAGTCAGAGTCAGTGTTTGTTGAAATCATCTTCCCTAAAAAGTCTAACATCATAGTAGGATGTATCTACCGCCATCCTATTATGGATATTGATGAATTTAATTTTTCATATCTAGCTGTTTTATTTGAAAAACCTTCCCTTGAGAAGAATAAAACCATCTTTTTAATGGGTGTCTTTAATATAGATCTTATTAAACCAAATTAGATGGTTCCATTGCGGAGTATTTAAACACCATTGCCTCTAACTTTCTTCCTTTTATATCCTTACCGACAAGAATTAAAAATCACTCAAGAAATTTAATTGATATTATACTTTCTAACTCAATTTCTAAAGATATTTTCTCCGGCAGTCTAACTATTACAATATCGGATCATTTGTTAAAGTTTCTAATTTATCCATCTTTTAAAAGCAAAAAAAATTATTTTCGAAAAAACAATACTTTCCTTCGAAACTTCAAGAAACTTGATTATAATCAATTCAAAAACGATTTCTTACAGATAAACTGAGATAAAGAAATTAATTTTTTTAATGGTAGTACAAACAAATTATATGAAGACTTTTTCCGTAGCTTTAACTCTCTTTTAGACAAACACGCACCACTAAAAAACATAAGTAATCGTGGCTTAACTCGGAGCCTTAAACCATGGATTACTCCAGCAATCTTGGCCTCAATAAAAAAAACGTAATATGATATTTAAAAAATTTCTCAAAACAAAAACCTAATTATTAAACAAAATCTTAAAAAAACTTACAAAAACTATAGAAATTTATTAGTAACACTTATTCGACGCAGCAAAAACAACCATTTTTCCAATTATTTTTCTTTTAACAGCAATAATTTGAAGGCTACGTGGAAGGGCATTAGAAAGCTTTTGAATATTCGTTCGGAAGATATCTCATACCCATCTTGTATATCTTCAAATAACACCATTATACATGATCCAAACAAAATATCGGAAAAATTCAACTCGTTCTTCATTTCAATACCTGACAAGTTGCAAAAAAATGTTCACTCATCCCATACTAACTTCTATAACTATTTAAAAACACCAAACCTTGAATCTATGTTCATTAAACCTACTGATGAAAATGAAATTTTGTCTATTATTCTTTCTCTAAATGATGGCAAGGCTTCTGGTCCATACAGCATTCCAACCTTTATTCTTAAATTTCTTGCTTGGGATATTCCTCCATTACTTTCTAAACTATTTAACCTCTCATTTGTTACAGGTATATTTCCTAACATTTTCAAAACAGCATCTGTTAAACTAATTCATAAAAAGGGCTCAAAACGTGACTGTAATAACTACAGACCAATCTCATTATTATCTAACATCAGCAAAATTCTTGAAAAATTATTGTATTCTCGTATCTACCACTTTCTTGATAAATCTAAGTACTTATATGGCCGCCAATTTAAATTTTGTTTAAAAAACTCTTTTGTTTAAAAAACTCATTTGTTTGTGGCGTCTTTATTGATTTCCAAAAAGCTTTTGACACGGTCGACCACAAGATTTTAATTAAAAAGTTGTACTACTATGGCATACGGGGTATCGCTAATAATTGGTTTTCATCATATATTGAAAATCGTAGCCAGTTTGTCTCCATTAATGGGTTTGAATCCTCAAAAAAAAATTATCAAATATGGTGTCCCCCAAGGTTCTATTCTTGGGCCTTTGCTGTTTTTAATATATATATATATATATATATATATATATATATATATATATATATATATATATATATATATATATATATATATATATATATATATATATATATATATATATATATATAAATATATATAAACGACTTGTCTTACTCTATAAGCAATTCCACTGTTCACCAATTTGCTGATGATACCAATCTTCTATGCATAAATAAATCACTTACTCAGCTTCGTAAAAAAGTTAATTCAGTTCTCCATCATTTTTGTCTTTGGTTAAATAGTAATCGTATCTCTCTAAATATCAACAAAACTGAATTCATTATTTTTCACCCTCCAAAAAAAATAATTATTAATGATAATGTTAAAATTAAAATTAACGTTAAATGAATCTTTCTTTCTGAATTTATAAAATATCTCGGAGTATTTCTTGACAAAAACCTATCTTGGAATAATCAAATAATTCAATTAAATGAAAAACTCTCTCGAGCCAATAATATGTTGTCCTTAATACGACACTATGTTCCTAAACATACTCTAGTATCAATTTACTATTCCTTGTTCTCATCCCATCTAAGCTATTGTTGCGTTGCTTGGGTGCAACAAGGAAGTTTTCTATTAAATCGTATAAACAGTTTGCAACGTGCTTACATAAGAATTATGACATTTTCTCCTATTCAATCTAATATCCAAAAAAGGTTTTCTGAATTAAAAAACTTACAATTTCAAGATCTTATAAAGCTTTACAACTGTCTTTTTGTGTTTGATTTCCTCCAAAATAATCTGCCGGGTTCGTTTAACAATTTTTTCATTAAATGATACACATAAATAATATACTCGTATTACTATAAATGGTAAAGCGTGTACATGAAATAAATGTGAAAGAAGAAATACGTCATTTTTTTCAGTGGTTATATTAAAATTTTTTTAATTGTTTTGTATTTTGTTTACAACGTTTCAAAAAAATGTATTAGTTTTTTGATTTAACTAAAAATTAGTTTTAAAAATGACAAAAGAAGAAGACCTAAGAGAAAAAATTATGCACAAATATTTGGAAAATCCTAATAGTAGCTACAATTCGATAGCAAAATTCGATAGCCTGTCATTAAATCGCACGATAAGAGACCTGTGTTCTGGCCAGATTTAGCTTAAATTCATTATTACAAACTAGCTTTGGAATGGTACCGTCAACCGGGGTACTTTGAACTGCAGGGTAACTTTGAACACAGATTGATTTTTTGTTCTAGATGTAATTATGAGAAGTATTTATATGAAACTGTTCGACACTTAAGCATCAAAATATCAAAAATATATTAAATTTTGATTATTTAAAGTTTTACTTTGTTTTACTGGTTTTATTGCTTCTTTAAAAATGATTGAAATATTTTGGATATTTTTCTTAAAAAAATTAGCCAGTATACTTCGTAGACTGCCTCAGCTCGTTTAGCAGCTTGTTGTCTAAGTTATATAATTTTTGTTTATAAAATTAATAAGTATGTAGAAAGTAAAGGAATTTCCTAGCCTGCTTTAGTTATTGTCCATGGGTGCAGCATAACATATTTTGTTGCATACATTTTTTCACATACGGTAACTTTTAATAACATTCAAAATAACCCGACAACTTAAATTGTCAGAAACATGTAACACTTTTAAATTATATTGCATATAAACTTCTTATAATGAATCTATAATATATAGTAGTATTTTGTTAAAATTAATATATGATGTGCAGTTAGTAACTTATACAAATATAAACACATACACACATTTAATAGTGTGTATATATATACTTTTTGGAGAAACTTTTAATAAATTTTGTGTGTGTATATATATATATATATATATATATATATATATATATATATATATATATATATATATATATATATATATAAATATATATATATATATATATATATATATATATATATATATATATATATATATATATATATATATATATATATGTATACATATGTATATGTATATATATGTATATATATATACATATATATATATATACATACACACACACACACACACACACACACACACACACACACACACACACACACACACACACACACATATATATATTTTTGTATATTAATTTTTTGGAGAAACTTCGAATAAATTTTCAACCATATCATATAATATTAGTATTTTCATTCTAAATTGTGTTGCAATTATCTTTAAATTTACTTTTAGCACATCATAAATGCACTATGCTACGTTAGCATATCATAATAGTACTATGCTACGTTTATACAAAAAAAAATTATTCCAGGCCGTATAAAAATTATTCTGAACAACATGTATCAAATGCTATGATAGCTATCAATAGTGGTTTGTCGTACAGAAAAGCATCATATATTCATGGGATTCTGGTTGGGACTTTGTATAATAATTCTAAAAGACTTAATCTGAAAAAAACAGGAAAACCCACAGTTTTTACGTCTATGCAGGAATTAGCAATTGTGCAACATGTTATTGCTGTTGCTGCTTGGGGTTTTCCTTTTGATATCATGGATCTTCGTGTTTTAGGAAAGTTAATTTTGGATATTGAAGGCAGAGTTGTTCCTAAATTTAACAATAACTTTCCTGGAAGTGAGTGGGCTCATAGCTTTTTAAAGCGTCGCAATACTGATCTCACTCTACGAATGAGTCAGAATATTTAAAAATGTCAAGCATCAGTTTTATGTTCTGAAAGTAATAAGTTTTTTGATAATTTGAAAATTACTTTGAAGTATGATGAAGAAATATAAATCCCTTCCTGTAATGTCTTTTACTATGATGAAACAAATTTGTCAGATAATCCTGGAACTAAACTATGTATTTTTAAGAGAGGGGTGAAATATCTTGAACGTATTAATAACAGTAGTAAAAGTGCTACGTCAATCATGTTTTGTGGTTCAGCCTTTGGTCAAATGCTCCCAGCTTATGTTGTTTATAAAGCTGACCATGTATAGACAACATGGCCTGAAGGTGGACCACCTAATGTACGATTCAATCGAAGTAAGTCAGGATGGTTTGATTCTGTTTGTTTTTATGATTGGTTTGAGTTTTTGTCAGATCTGTAAAACATCTTCCAGGAACCAAAGTTGTAATTGGTGATAATCTTAGCAGTCGTTTTTGTGAAAAGGTACTTAAATTAGCTATAGAAAACAACCTTTTGTTTGTTTGCTTAATTGCAAACTCTACCCATTTACTGCAACCACTTGATGTTGCATTTTTTGGACCACTTAAAAATTATTGGAGAAAAATTCTTAATGAATGGAAAATTTCGTGTTCAAAAAAAAAACACACACAATTACAAAAGACAAATTTCCTTCTTTATTAAAAAAATTATATACTTATATATATTCGCCAGACCAAGAGGTAAGCAGCACTTTAGTAGCTGGTTTAAAAAAATGTGGTATTTACCCATTGAATGCAAGTATTGTCCTCAATCGTTTACCAGATGCTGATAAAAATATTGAAAGTTTTAAAAGCAACGTTAGCCAAGCTGTAGTTAATATACTTAAGCGATTGCGTTGTGTTGATGACCAGGAAAAAGAAAAACCAAAGCGAAAAAAAAAAAACTGCAGTTGATCCTGGTAAAAGTATTTCTTTAGAGAATTTTCGAGCGACATTTAATGATGTTCCACATGCATCGTCTTTTCTTAGTGAAACTATTGTATCATCTGAGTTGTCTTCTACTCCTGAACGTATAAAACTAAAGACTGAAGATACTTTTTATGCAGGTTTTGTTAAAACATACCCATTAAGACAACAAAAAACATTTAGGTAAAATATTATTACATAATATTATATTATTTGAGTGATGATAACTAATATGAACCTAGAGTGTTGTTTTTGTTGAATTTTAAAACCAAGCATTGTGTTTTTGAATATGTTTTGCTTTTACAGCAAAACATATTTAAAGTAACCCCATTTGCGGGGTAACTTTGAACAACTAAGTAAATAAATATTATACCAAATCTTTTTGTTTAAATATGATTTTGAGTTTGATCTATGTAAGAGCCAGTCATAGCTCCTATATGCATAATGTTAAATTTAAAATATTGTCACGAATGAAAGAGGGGCATACAAAAATATCTCAAAAACGTTCAAAGTAACCCCGGTTGACGGTATTAAAATAATAATGTGAAATTTGTGCCTAAAACAGAAAATCCTCTGTTTTAGGCACAAATTTTACATTATTATTTTAATACCATTCTAAAAACTGCCCAGAAGTAAGAGTTATTGAAAAGTTCTGGGCCATTATAAAACGAAAAATGAAAAAAACAAAAAAACTTTGCAGAAATATTAAATATATAAAGATATCATTTAAAAAAGCATCAAACGGCTTCCATTCTTATTCTGTGCACAAGCTTATGGGTACCACCAAAGCAAAAGTTCGAAATTTTAATAGATTTCCACAGGAATAATTTGATTTGTTTTTATATTTGATCTTGTTATATTATTGTATTAAAGTTATTACTTGGTTGGAAGTAAAAATTAAAGAATCTTTTTTTTAGTTGTTTTTCTACATTCACATTTATTTCGTGTACACGCTTTAATTTGCACCCTTCTTTTTTCAATTCTGTCAAGTATGGCAAGCTCTCCATAAAACATCAATGTATTTCTCACTGGAACCAACTAATACCTTTTATAAAAAAAAATATTTTAATTAAACACCCTTTGTTACTAACTGTCTTTTCAATAGAAACCTAAGTCTCGGACAAAATGACCGATCAAATCTTATTTGGGTCAGACAGTGTCCGATCACGTTTTTTCAAATATAATTTTTACGGTTTTACGGAACCAAGTTATGCAATCGAAATCTTTTTCATGTTATTAAGTTTATTTAACGTGAGTTTTTTAAAACTTTTTATTGCAGATATTTGCTTTTTTTGAATAAAATAGTTCCAATTTAATATTGCATGTTTTTTTAGATAGACTTGAGCTTGCATGCTGTAACTGACAAACGCTTTCTTTTTTTATTCTTTACAACTTAACAAGAGCTTTTTTTGATGTTTTAATTTTTTTTTACAATAACAGAAGAAGGATGATACTTAATTGAATGACGAGTAACACGAGAGTGAATTTTAGTAGATGGCACAAGAGGCGCTAGTTCTTTAGAGCAGTGCCCAATATAGTATTTGTTGAAAAGAGAAAGAGGTACAACATTACGACGATGTGATAATGGTTGAAGGTTGGCTGCAAGAGCAGGTCTAACTATGTTTACAATCCGTTTTTGTACCTTGTCTAAAAGAGAAAAGACATCATTAGAAGATCCGCCCAAAATATGGCAACAGTATTCCATACAAGGCCGGATTTGAGATATATAGAGGTAGAGAGTAGAATCCAGAGTAAGAAAGTGTCAAGCTCGATAAAGAGATGCAGCTTTAGCAGATGCTAATTTTGCAACAGATTTGATATATAGTTTCCAAGAAAGATCCGAAGTAAGAGTTTTCCTAGAAGTTGAAGGGTAGATGACTCATCGAGAACATTACCGTTCATAAATATAGGAAGGTCTAAATTATTGCCATAACGATTGGCTGAAAAAAATTAAGTTTAAAATAAATTAAAGTTCAACAGCTACTGTGAGCCCCATTCTGTAGCAGAAGTGATATCCTTTTCAATCTCAAATGCCCCCTCCATGCAATCAGGGAGTGTTGGCTTCTTATCATGACAATAATAAATGGTAGTATCATGAGCAAACAATGCCACCTTGGATGTGAGAATATCTGAAAGATCGATAATATAAATTAAAAAGAGTATAAGGCCAAGGATTGAACCTTGAGGAACTCCTAAGGTTACAGAATAAGAAGCAGAGTATTGTCCATCAAGGACAACTTTTATACTGCGATTGGAATAGAAGGATTCAATAATCTTAAAGATGTTTCCAGATATACCGTAAGAAGAAAGTTTATGGAGAAGACCAGGATGCCAAACTTTATCAAACGCTTTAGTAATGTCAAGAGCGATGGCCTTAACCTCTCCGACTTTATCTAATAAACGATAAAACCTATCGGTTATAACTGTTAGTAGGTCAGACGTAGAACGAGAAGATCAAAATCCATATTGATGATCTGAAAGTAAGTTATTAGATTCAAGATGAGAGATTAAGTATTTGTTAATTAAAGATTCAAAAACCTTGCTTATGATAAGAAAAAGACTAATGGAACTGTAGTTAGACGAATCAGATCGCTCTCAAGAATTTTTAAAAATAAGGATAACAGATGCTGCTTTCCAGCAGGCTGGAAAACAAGACTCTGATAAGCACTTGTTGAATAGTTTTGAAAGGATAAACTACAGATCCGGAGAACACTTCTGCAAGACTATAACAGGTATGTTGTCCGAGCCAC
>NC_061156.1:42656736-42708993 GCF_022113875.1 Hydra vulgaris | reverse complement strand
TAAAATATTAAATAGTATTAGTATTTCTATACACGTGTCACGTGCATCGAAAATTCGTCCGTTTGATCGTACGTATGTTTTGTTAACACAATTGTAACTTGTAAATTTATTGTAAAGGTTTTACTTTAGTGCGAGTAGTGCGTTTTATATATAGTTTAGTGTTCGATATTTATTTAAGAATGGATCAGAAACGACATATTAGTGGAGCACAAGCGAGAAAGCGTGCAATTGATAAAAAAGAAAAAGAAGTGATTTTACTTAGTAAAATACCTAGGTTAAATAATTTTTTTAAACAAATAAATAACATTACCCCTAGTTGTGTTGAAGATATTAAACTAGAATCTGTAAATGATATAACTATTACTAATAATTGTTCTACTACTTCTACTTCTATTCAATATACTGCGTCTTTTTCAGATCAATCAGTTGTTGATGTAAATGAGGAATCAGAAAAATCTGAGCTAAATGTCATTCCTAATCCTCTTACGCAGAATAATACAAATAATTTTAAAGATCCAGCAGATTGGACAAATAGTAATATATGTCGTAATTATATTGGAAAATTTGGATATGATCAGAACATTGATGCAGATTTTACCTCATAAAAACGAACTTGTTCTGATTATGATCGTTATTGTAGTAAATAAATTTTTACGAAAAATCGAAAAAACGGAGAAAATGTTTCACGGAAATGGCTTGTTTATTCAATTTCAAAATTTGTATTATTTTGTGGTCCATGCAAATTATTTGGATGCAGTACTCAACTGGGAGATGCTGGATTTAATGATTGGAAAAATGGACATTTAGTTATTTTCAGGCACGAAAATTCTTTGGCACATAAAAATAATACATTAAGTTTTATTACATTACAAAGTGATGTAGGTAGAATTGACACTCAATTGGCAACACAAGTGACTGATGAAATGAATTACTGGAAAGCTGTTCTTCATCGAGTTGTTGAAGTAATTAAATTTCTCGGTGCAAAAGGTTTATCATTCAGAGGTGATAATGAACAATTTAACAAAATTAACAATGGGAACTTTTTAGGAACGTTAGAGTTACTTGCTAAATATGACCCTTTTATTGCTCAACATATAGAAAAGTATGGGAATAGAGGGAAAGAAACTCCGTCTTATTTATCATCCACAATCTATGAAAAACCTTTACTTTTGATGAAGAATGATATAATTAAAATTATATTAAAAGAACTAAAAGCAGCCCAGTATTATTCTTTAATTGTTGATTCTACACCTGATATAGCAAACGTCGATCAACTTGTTATTGCATTAAGATATGTTTTACCTAGTGGTGTACCTGCAGAAAGATTTTTAATAGTCATTCTAAACAGTGGTCATAAATCTGAAGAAATGAGCAATGTTGTAATGGATTTTCCTAATTCACACAATATACCAATTGAAAATTGTCGTGGCCAGAGCTACGACAATGCGAGGAATATGTCAGGTCAGTATTCTGGATTGCAATCAAGAATTAAAAGTTTTAATTCATTTGCAGAGTATGTACTATGTTCTGCACATTCTCTTAACTTGGTCGGAACGTGTGCAGCAGAAAGTTGTAATTCTTCTACTTCATTTTTTATGCTTCTCCAGGAACTATACACTTTTTTTTCTAGTTCTATTAAAAAAAAAAGAGTAAGGTATGTTTAACTTATTAGTTTTAAAATACACATAAAATAATTTGAAAACAGTCATAAACATTAACAACACTAAAAACTACTTTTTTTTAGGCTAAGGCTGATAAATCAAGATCTCAACCTCTTACAGAAATTACAGGGAAAATAGATTTTATTAGAAATGTATATTATGTGATCATTGATACTCTTAAATGTCAACCTAGTTCGAGAAGACAAGCTTATGAAAAAATATCAGATATTTATGGGTGTATGCCCACATTGTATAAAACACCGAGTTCTATTGTTGTAAGAAACACATGTGAAACTTTGGCAAAATATTTTATTGATGTTGAAAACTCAAGCTTACTTTTAAATGAATGTATTCTTTTTTCAAAATTAATTTCCACGGATAAAAATGTAAAATCTGTTCTCTCTATATATAAGTACATCAAGACCAAAGAATAAGAGTGTATGTTTCCAAATTTAGAAATAGTTATGCGTATGTACCTTAGTACAGCAGTTTCAAACTGATCAGGCGAAAGAGCTTTTTCTGTACTTAAATCAGTAAAATCCTACTTGAGGTCAACCATGAAGAAGGAAAGACTATATGCATTAGCAATATTTAGCATTGAAGCAGAATTGGTTGAAAAATTAGATTTTAATGATACTATTAACACATTTGCCCATCAAAAAGCAAGAAAAAGGAAAATATAAAATAATGGTTAGTTATTTTTTGTAATATGATTATTTTATATTTTTATATATCTAAAATATATTTTGTTTAATTTTAATTTTATGTTTTTACTTGTTTTCACAAAGGTATTATATACATGTACATACTGATTTGGCTATTAAACCTAAAATAAAGTTTTATTATTTATTCAAGTATCGAGTAGAGAAATGTGTACAATATTTTTTTTTTAATTGGGGGCACCAAATTTTTTACAGCCTATGGGCACTATAGATCTTAATCCGGGCCTGTGCACAACTCTTCTATTGCATTTGTAAAGGCTAAGAATAGTGATGGTACATTTTAATGTACAGTTATTAGGACTAAATATTTAGACAATGTATTTGACTCCCCAGCTCCATCAATGCAATTTAGTATATCATTATTTCGAACTATAATTTTAATAAAGTTGTCTAGAGAACGCTAAGTGTTGCTGATTTTCAAAGAAAGTGTGTTTGCTTAGAAGAAAAAAGAGGCCTATCAATATTTCCATTACTACATTATTACGAGAAATTTTAACTATTAACTTGTTTTTGAATAATAGTTCATATATACATTTGTTTTTTGTTTTTATACAAAGTATAAAAATGTATATATATTTATTCAAATAAATATATAAATATATACTTTTATTTATATATCGTTTTTATAGAGTGAAAACCTACCAACTCTATAATAAACAACTTTCACAGAGAGACAAAAAGTTCTTCAAGTTTAATCTATCATTCGTTTTTGTCAAAAAGTCAATGTGGGAATAAGGTTTTTTAAAAAACTCTTTTTTTATGTTTTGTGTTAATAAAGAATAGTAGGTAAAAAGTCAAAACACTCAAAAATGGATTTAGTATGTTAACACTAAGTAGGCGATTTATTAATTTTTATATGAATCAAATTTAAATGTGTGTTTTTCTTTCCTTTTATTAGAGAAGCATTTTTTATAGCTCAAAGTAGTTATATACACAAAAAAAACTACTAATATTACTTAATGCTACTGTTAACTGCTGTATTTTAAACTGTAGCAGTTAATTTAAAAAAATAGTTTAATAGTTTTTTTGTTATATTAACCACTACATTTAAGTATAATTTAAATTTTATAAATACTATACTTTACTTAAAGTAAATTCTATAGTTATAATGTCTTGGTGCCAAGCTGTATGGCTAGAGGGATCAGTTGAAGAAGAGCTGATGATACCTCCAGTGTGGATTGAAAGAGCAGTAGTTAAAAAAAGGTTTGTTAGGTGGCCTATTGGTATGAATGTTATAAAAGCATGTAACCAACAGGCTATACCACAGAACAGATGGTTTCGCTTTCCACTTTTTAAGAAAAAGTGTCGTCATAGTAAGTAATCCAATTTTTTTACACTCACTCGCTATGAACAGTTATTTATTTGGAATAAATTTATAACAATATATATATATATATATATATATATATATATATATATATATATATATATATATATATATATATATATATATATATATATATATATATATATAATATCGATAACTTTTTCTCAGCTGCATGCCCTGAAATGCCTATGTTTTCCACAGCGATGTCGCGATCTCCCTACAGTGAGTCTTCAAATTTTTCTTCTCTACAAAACCCTGCAGTGGAACTTTAGCTTTTCCTGAACTTAAGATGCGTTTTAAACAACCAATTTCAAAGTTATAGGGTTCAAAACCTTGAACACAGTCACCAATAATATCTACTTCTTCTAAAACTTGTTCTACCTTTTAATCACCTGGTGTTAAGTCAACCTGTCAATCCCAATTGTTATCATTGTCATTAAAATCTAAAATCCTATTCAAAAATTGTCCCTACCCATGTCTCCAATTTTAGTAAACCAACCATCTTCTTCAAGTCAAGTCATGCTGCTACAAGTAAATGTAGCTCAAAATACTAAAACTTCAATGCCTAAATTTCCTCTTACAGAAGTTGGTAAAATTATTTATTTACAGTTTTGATAGTTTTTGCTTTTTACATGTTTTAACAAAAATAAGAATATATATTTTGAGGGGTATTATTTGCCCATTTATTTCAATTTAATTGTCTAATTTATCTTATTAATCTATAAATAATAATCATGTATATTCTGTAAAATGATCTAAATCTAAATTTTTTAGAGTTCTAATATAAAGTAATTCATTTGCTGACACAAATTCTTGAAGAGCAGTGCAAGATTGGGAAATATTATGAACCTAAATATTCTGCATACCATGTGCAGAAGTTTGATAATTTGGAGGAGTTTGAGAGGTTTGATGATGAACTTTGTGACATTGAAAAGTTGAGTTATTTAGTAAGTAAATATATTAATATATTTTTTTAACAGTAAATGTATTAATACCTTTTTTAACATCAATTGTTTACTCAGCAGGTTAATTGTCACAATAACAACCTAGTATTTACAAATAAAACCATACTTTCAAGAGGTGCAGTACATAAAAATCACTCTTTCCCTTTTGTGCTATCTGGTCCAGAAGGATCAACAAACAAGAGGCCGCTCACCCAAGATAAAAAAGATGGTAAGGGCTTAAATGGGTATTACTATTTTACATATATAAGAAACTTTTTACGCCTAGAATATATTTATGTAAGGTTTTTTTATTAATCAACTTTTTATTTATTTAATATTGCTCTGTTCTTTTAAGAAAATTGAGCACTCTATTCTGTAGAATACATTTAAACATTGTGTGTCTGTGTGTGTGTGTGTATATATATACATATATGAATATATATATATATATATATATATATATATATATATATATATATATATATATATATATATATATATATATGTATATATATATATGTATATATATATATATATATATATATATATATATATATATATATATATATATATATATATATATATATACAAATATATTTATATATATATGGATGTGGAGCCCCCCTCACATATATTTATTTTTCTTCAATTTTTAAGTAATTTTATGTTATGGGACAGTGCGAGAATAAATTTAATTAATTAATTTTTGAAAAATATTGCATATTTCCTCAATATTAAAAAGTAATAAAATTTTTTAAATTTTAGTTTCTTGATTTTTAACTTTTTGAAGGCCCTTAAACGTTGGGGGCCCTAGGCGGCTGCCTTATGTGTATACACACACATACATACACACATAATGTTAAAATGTATTCTTTAGATTTATATAAAATCATATTGATTTTAAAAAAGACAATTAACTATGGTTGGCGGCAGTTCGTACCATGCAAATGTTAAAGCAATTCTTTTAAAGTAAGTTCTTTTTTTAAAAAAAGTTTATTGTCCATAGACATTATACTGCTATATTGACATTTTCTCAGTTTATTTAAATAATCTTAGTAATCATCTCATAGTATTAAATTATTAAAATAAAAGTTCATTTTTGCTCATATTTTAGACTTATGACAAACAAGTTGATGGCGTGCTTTAACATGAAAGGGAAAAATAAAAAAGCTTTTAAAAAAACAAACATAATTATAGTCATTGTGGGTATGTTATTTCCTGCTTAATAATTTCAAAGGACTTAGTTGAAATAAAAGTTAAAGAGTATTTATATATAAATAAAAATGATGATTGTGATGATGATAACAATGATGATTACTGTGATTAATAAATCTTAAATTTTTAAAATCAAGATTGATTTTAAAAATTTAAGATTTAGGATAAAAATGAACTATATATTTTGAATTTACGTTTTTATTTAAAAAATTATAATTTTTCTGCAAAGCATACTTGTATAGCCAAGTTATTTTGTTCTTGCTTGAACAAATTAACTTAGCTAATAGTTAGTATATAGTTTATAGCTTGAAGTATATAGTTTATAGCTTGAAGAATATAGTTTATAGCTTATGAATTTTAATGTCATTGTAGATAGCACGTCTAAATGTACACTTTATGAGGTGCACGAATTGATTGGTAATGTGTTCAAACGTGCTTCAGACAGGGAAGATGGCGGTGGAGGCGGCTATAAAGCAGACGAAGACCAAGACTTATGTTAATGATAAAATGCTATTGTTCTTAATCAGATGTTTTAATTATATTGATATTTTAAACTGTCTAAGAATTTTGAAGGGGAAATTTTCTAAATTTTCACTTAATGCGTTACCCTCAGGATGTTGAATTTAAGAACTGATTATAAAATTTACTAATATTTGACTAATGTGGCGTTTTTTTGTTTAAATTTCGATTTCGAATAGACTGGAAATAGTCTTTTTTAACTCAAATTTGTCTTTTTTAAGTCGAACTTTTTAATTCTGATTTGTATATTCTCAAGTCTTATAATTTTTAATTTTCAAGTTTATAATTTGCGCAAGACGTGCACTTTTGTGTTCGACATGCCCAACTTAAGCTTGAGAATTGAAAATTTAAGTCGAATATTAAAATAAGGTGTACGTTCAAATTTGGACGTACATTTTACGTTCAAGTTTGGACGTACATCAGTATTTCCAATCTGAACCAAATCTATACTAAAACTGTACGTTCCATCCGGACGTCTTTTGTACGTACAACGAACGTACCCGTGCACGCTGGGTTGTCTGAGGCACAAACTGTAGAAGTGTTTAAGTGAGAATTAATTTTAGTATTGGAAGCAAGAGTAATTTCTATGTTTAACAATGAAATAATCTGTTTAACTGTCAGGAAGAGAATGCCCGTTATTTTATAAATAACAAGCAACTTTGGTTAACTCCATTCATAACTAAAACCTAAACACATTTAAAACTTATACATACAGAATCTTAAATAAATATTATATATGCAAATTAACTGACATTGAATTGCAAACATGCCTTATGATCTAACAATCTGACCAGTCATATTTTGAAGCATTTTGATAATGCTGGAAAAAAGTAGCACGAAAGTTTAATTTTCAAAGTAAAAATACTGTTTAAAGTAGAAATAGAATCCAGTAAGAGTCCTGATTTATTAAAAAACAGACTTGGTGTAAAACAGAAGAGATTGTTGAAAGTATACAGCTGTATACAAGGAGGATCAGGGGAGTGGTGGTGGTGGTTAATAGTTAAATAGTTACTTTTAAATAGTTTTTAAATTGTTAAATAGTTTACTTAAGACTTATTTTGAAATATTGTTTTACTCAATTATTATGTCAATTTCTTCCAAAAATAGAACACTTTCTATGTTATCTTTTGAATGGTTCACAAGGTTTTTTAGAAGGTGAATGAAATAGAAATCAAGATTTTTTTTTCCTAGCATTGTCAGAATTGTCCCATTTTTCTTTATTGAATTGCACACGATCAATAACCATTCCTTTGTTGGTATAAAATATAAAGTCACACCATGTTTGAGTTATTAAAGCTAGCTGCATTTGTATTTGGTCATAACTACGGTCTTCATTTATTGTGATCAATTCAGTTAATTCATTGTATTTATTACATGCATTTTTAGACATAAACCAAATGTCTTTGGAATCAACATTTTTATATTCTTCACTACATTTTACTTCTATGATTCCGAAAAGCCCATCAACTTGAACTTTTCCATCTGGAGTTGCTCCAAGAATAAAATTATTTTTGTCTAACTATTAATTTACTAGTCCGCATGGTTCAATAGTCGCAACATGATTATCAGACAACAGATATTTTTTAAAATTGGAAACTGCTATTGGTTCGTAAAACTTACCATTAGTCATTTTTTTTGGACAATAGTGTTTTTAATATTTTTATCTTTTTGAAATACAATATTTTATGCTTGTGTTTTTAGCCCCTTTTTACTCTTTACATTTTTTATTTTATTGCACAATGATGCTGTAAAGCGGTTATTTCTTTTTTCAAATCAAAGTGAACAACGAGCTTGATCACGTGTCAATCTTTCAATTTGATTAATGTCATCACTACTAATCTTTAGTAATTCAATTAGTTTTAATGCCTTTAAATCTGTGACTTTTTGTATATTCTCGTCAAGATTACAATCAGTGTTGTTAAATGGGTAACTTGGATATTTTTAACTATTAAATATAGACATATTTGTTATTTCTCTAAGGTTTGAATATACTTTAAAGTTTGGTTGTATTATTGGTGCATGAATGGCAAGTACATATCCTTCTGGCATCATGCCAAATTTAGTTTTAATGTTATTTTGGTAATTCTGATTATCTATTCCAAGAAAATGTAAATTAGGGTTAATAATTGAGATTTTGTTTATTAAGCTAGAAATTTTTTCCTTATTTTCTTTTATTGATGATTCATAATGCAAAGTAGATACAACCCCTTTATTTTCAGTAGTTGTACTATTTTTATCTTGATTCAGTTTTTTTCTTGGTGAAGATTTAATTTGCAGCTAATTTAATGTTTGTTTTTCTATTCTTCCTCTACTTTGTGGTACAGACCAGACACATGGTAAAGATGGGCAAGCTTTTTCTTCTGGTACCTTATCGATTCCCTCTACCATCCATTTTGCTAAAAGCTTTACGAGTGCATAGGAATGGGAGCATGTACCTAACTTTCTAGCTGGACATCGACAATAACTAAATATAATATCTGCAGATATAGATAGATGGTCTATAAAAATTTTAACTTGTTTTAAATTGTTATAGACCATCTATCTATTTTTTTTAACCTGTCAGCACAAATGCCTTTTACACAAATGCCAAATAAGTTATCGCTCTGCTTAATATATACAGAACTTAAATTAATAAATTTTTCTTTAACAAGCTGTTCACCTCTTGGAAAATTTTTTTTCAAATTTTTTGCTTTTGAAATTATTTTGAAGTTAATATCTTCAGTGTATTTTAGAATATTTTTTATTCTTAAGTTTGCTATATCTTTAAGAGTTTTAGTCGAACCATCTGATTGACTTAAATTAGGTAGTTTAAGTTAAAATTGTTCAGGACAACTGATATCACAAGCCCTTACATCATTAAATGGTTTGATTTTTAATTTTAATTTTTATGCTTTTTGTAAAAGCCATTTCTTTTTAGGTGTAGGATCCATAATTATTTCTGATGTACCCAAATTAATATAGCTCAATACCCTAAAAAATTTTATATATTTTAAATATACTTATACTGATTATTATTTTAAAGCAAATTTCAAACTGATATAAAATGAATATATATACATATATATATATATATATATATATATATATATATATATATATATATATATATATATATATATATATATATATATATATATATATATATATATATATATGTATATATATATATATATATATATATATATATATATATATATATATATATATGAGTATAAGCTCTATTATTAAAAGAGAACTATTTATATATATATATATATATATATATATATATATATATATATATATATATATATATATATATATATAGAACTATTTATATATATATATATATATATATATATATATATATATATATATATATATATATATATATATTATAGAATAACACAAACAGATATAAAAGTAAAAGTAAAACTTTATCTATTAAAGCCATACCCTGGTTGATTTTTCAAAAAGTCATACCTTAATTGTGCATCTTTGAGAGTATATATATATATATATATATATATATATATATATATATATATATATATATATATATATATATATGTATATATGTATATATATATATATATATATATATATATATATATATATACATATATATATATATATATATATATATACAAATATATACATATATATGTATATATATATATATATATATATATATATATATATATATATACATATATATATATATATACATACATACATATATATATATATATACATACATACATATATATATATATATATATATATATATATATATATATATACATTTATATAAATATACTATTAATATATGTATATATATGTATACATACAAATATATATTATATACATATGTATATATATATATATATATATACATATATATATGTATATATATATTATATATATATATATATATATATATATATATATATATATATACATATATATATATATATATATATATATATATATATATATATATATATATATATATATATATATATATATATGTATATTTATATTAATTGTATGTTTGCATATATAGTTTATTTATTTTTGATACAGCTATTACAAAAATAATAATATAGTAATTACAAATAAAATTTGTTTAACTATATAAAGAAAACACCATGACTTGTGATCTAAATTCTACAAAACTATAGGTAAACACAATGTTTGTTTTGATTGTTACAAACACTGCCTTGCTTTGAAGAATATCCTTTGAAGAATATTCAACGTTAGAAATAATCTGCTTTTTTAACGTCTTCAAGCTATTTATAAAACAACGCTTATTTAACGTCACATATACCAACGTTGAAAATGTGGTAATTAAAAACGTTAAAAAAGTTTTACTTTGCCAAAGTTAATTAAACGTTGCTTTGACAACTTTGAGAAAATGACACATTGAAAATTCACAATAACTAGCCATAACAAAAATAATTTGTCATAATGGAAAAAAAACAAGGAAAATTTAATAGAATGCATGCATATGATATAAAAAATATTTTAGTAAAGTTATATTTAATAACCTATTTTTATTGCTACTAATTTAAATCTTTTAGATTTTATATCAAATTGTATACAATATACATAAATCTCAGGGTAAATTTGATTTATTCAGGAAATTTTTGTCGATGTTTTGTTTATTTTAAGTAGACCATTTTAATAAAATGCTCAACTTTTGAAAATATGTCATTTCTTAGTTAGAAAAAGTACTGAGTTTTAATAAGATTCAGATGTATAAAATAATATCAAAATTAATAAAACATAATAAGTCAGACTAAATTAAGCCTGTTAACTCACTAGATTTTTGAAATTATTTAAAAAACTTTGAACACCTTACCCTAATTATCAAATAAATACTTCAGTATTAAATCCTCCACTAATAATGAAAGTATGCATTAAAGTATGTTCTTTTTTTTGTATGAAAACATGTATGGATAAGTAACTTTATTTTTGTTTTTTAAAAAAACTTTTAATTTTATCAGAGAAAGTTTAAAGTCCTAATTATAGAATTGGTGTTGTATATTAACTTCTGACATTTATTCTTTATCATATATTTTTATTGATATATACTTTATTCATTTTAATAATAAGTATTTAGGTTCATTTTAATAATAAGTATGTATATATGGGTAAATTTATGAATATATATATATATATATATATATATATATATATATATATATATATATATATATATATATATATATATATTCAGGGTTGCCACCATTTTTTAGGAACAAAATTCCCTGATTCTACCTGATTTTTTGGCCTAAATTTTGCATTTTTCTCTCTGATTTTTCCTGATTTTCCCCCTTGAATTTTGCTTATTTCCCTCTGATTTTTCCAGCATTCAAACGCCCAAACTTAACATTTAAACTTCTCCAATAACCCTAGAAAATTTTTACCTCTAAAAAAACAAATACTATAATCCCCCAATGAGTGATGAACCAATCAATTTGCTTGAAAATTAAAATAAACAATCAAATGCTTCAATCAACATGAAATTTCTCTTTGAACCAGGGTATAATTAAAACGGATATGTTTACTAGGCATTGAAAACCTGTCAGACTTATCTAGGGTACATGATAATGAAATTGAAAAAAATGTAATGAATGTAATAAATTTCTAGTTGTATGTTTCACATACCTTTTTTAAAATCTTTTGCTTTTCTTTAAGTCCCAATATTTATTTATCTAAAAGCATTATCAGGCTATTTTCTTTAGCTCGGAGTTTTCTGTTTTCCTCCTAATAGTTTTTATATTGTAATGAGACACTACAAACAGCATTTATCATTTTATTGTTTATTTCTATTTTGTGAGCCTTCAATTTGTTTGACACCATAAAATCCTTGATAGTGCAACAAGATATAAGTGACATTCCATTCATTTTTTCACTGAGCATTGATGCTAGCCTATGACATAATGTAAAAATAAATATCAAAACCTTTGATAAAACCTTATAATCTGCACCAACTTTAATGGTTTCAAAATAAAACTTGTTTAAACATTTTCCAGTGTAAAAATATTTGAATACAAGTTAAAGAGTAGATGAACTTTCCTCTAACAATTTTAAAAATTGTTTGAAAGCCTGATCACATTCATTTGAAGTAATATGTGAGCAAGAAAGAACTAGATGTAGTACAGATTACATCTGATGAAGACGATCAGCTTTTTGTTTAGGAAGATTTGACACTGGACTTTTATCATACTTAATACCTTTTTTTCCATACTTTTAAGTAAATTCATTGCTGTAGGGTGACCTAAAAATTTCGCGTCAAAGTATCTGGATTCAACATGATTTAGATTCCTGTTCCAAAACTGAATATTTAAATCCAATTAGCCATTTTAAAAAGAATCGTTCAGGCTTTCATCAAGTGAAAGAGTATAATAAGGACATTTTTTTATATTTTCAGTTAAATATCTCTCTCTCTCTCTCTCTCTCTCTCTCTCTATATATATATATATATATATATATATAATATATATATATATATATATATATATATATATATATATATATAGATATATAAAGATATATATATATATATATATATATATATGTATATATATATATATATATATATATATATATATATATCTTTATATATCTATATATATATCTATATATATATATATATATATATATATATATATATATATATATATATATATATATATATATATATATATATATATATATATATATATATATATATATATATATATATATATATATATAGATGTATATAAACATGTATGCATATAAGAGGCATATTGTGTGTATATATATACATGTTTTTTTAAGTTTTAAAATTTCGTCATGTCTTGTCATTTTTATTGAAAAATATAAAAACTGGAATAATGGTTAAAATTTTTTTTAAAGGAATAATAATCAAGATTTAAGAGTTTAATATTTGTTAAGAAGTTATTATTTATATAGATTAACATTTATTTATTGTTTTATTAGGAGTTTGTATAAGAATTTTATTAAGTATCTGTATACAGACCTATAAAGTCTCTTTCATTTGGCAGGAGTTTTCTAAATTTTGAAGAGAAATGTATATGATTTAAATGCTGTATACATCTGGTATAAGAGTATCTATCTTAAAAATATAAAAACATCAATTAATATGAGTTCTCTTAATACTATCGTTAATTTATTTGAAATTTTAGCTGGATTTTAGTAACCAGCATCATCAGCTGTAATATCATAATTACGATAATATAGCTGATGATGCTGGTAACAATAATATATATATATATATATATATATATATATATATATATATATATATATATATATATATATATATATATATATATATATGTGTATATATATATATATATATATATATATATATGTATATACATATATATATATATATATATATATATATATATATATATATATATATATATATATATATATATATATATATATATATATATATATATATATATATAAATATATATATATATATATATATATATATATATATATATATATATATATATATATATATATATATATATATATATATATATATGCCTGTTTAGATAATCTATTATAATGGCTTCCTAATCTTGGGCTTTAATTGTTTATTTTAAAAACACAATGGAAGCAGAACTAGTGTTTATGCAATGAAAGCTGCCTGCAATAATTTTCCAATTGATGATTCCTGGAAAAAGCTTAGACAAAAGAGTTAAAGTAAATGGAGGTCATTAAATTTCACAGCACAAATTACTTTTTTAATAATATATATGAATATTAACGTTGAAGTACTATATCAAATAAACTATTTTATTTTTATTTCGGAATAAGTAATATTTTGAATCTGGTTATGATATCATTATTGCCTATATATATATATATATATTGTAATCTGTTTTCACTTATTACATATATTACATAGTTATTACATATATTAGCTTATATTTATTTTACTAAATAAATACTAATAGATAAAGAAGTATGCGAAGGATTTAATTTCACGACTACAGAGGACTCCAAAAAAGAATGTAAGTAATTATGTTTGCAAATAATTTTGTTTCTTTTTTGATTTAACTTTACCTGGCCTATCGATACGATATCCTGTAAATCCATTCATACACACATAAATCTTAAAAGACAAATGTTTTTATTTCTGTCTATATATCTATAAATTGCATATTTTATATAAATAAATTGTAAATTTTTATATTTTTCATTGTATATTACTGCTTGTATTAAAAGTCAATTTTGGAAATATTTGAAGTGCAGAGTTCAACATACAATTTAGTTTTATTTGCCAATATATATTATAGCCAAGTTTAATCACGTTTAGTAATATTTTGGGATTATTTCTTCAGCGCATTCAAGCGTTGATTCAATGTTGTATTACAACCTTTACTCGACGTCTTTGAGTCACGTTAAATTGACGTTTTACTACTAACGTTACAAATCCTTGCAAAATCGATTGCTTTAACAACGTTACAGTAACGCTTTTCAAGTGAATTTTATTTAACGTTAAGTTGCGACGCTTATGCAACGCTTTTTAAGTAGCGCTTTTTTAACGTTTAGTTGCGACATTTTTGTAACGTCTTTTAGTAACGTTTTTTCAATAGACCTTTTCGTAATTGAGCGGCAATTATGAATCACGTGACCTAATGTTTTTCTCGGGAGGGCAAAATTATAAACAAACTTGGCAAAACGCTTTATCTTTTTATTGTTTGTTTAAATATCTAAAAATAGTTTATCTGGAAATATATCATTGAAAATTGTATTTTACCATGCCACTTAAAAAATACGAAGATTTTTTGAATTTATCTGTCAAAAAGCTTGTTAGTTTTTTAACTGTTCGTGGGCTAAGTACTACTGGACGCAAAGTCGAGCTTGTTGCTAGAGCATTTACTGCAATGGAATTAAATATAGATGTTATAGAGACAGCAGAAGAACAGGAAAAAAAACTTAAGCAATCTTATACGGACAAGCTAAAAGCTCTAGATCTAATTGACCCAAACTCTGTTCCAATGGAAAATAGAAAAGACTTAGTATCTGAGTGGCCTAGTATAACAATGGGAAATATTTTTTCATATATTCTTAATAAAAAATATTTTGATTCGGAATATATTGGCAAATATAAGGACCAAAAAGCATTTTCATTTTTCGATAGTGGTTTTGTAGGCCCAATAATGCACTTCAGGTTTAAAAAAGATGTTTTATTCGCATATTCTGAAGTGTGTGGTTCGCAAAAAGTTCACAAAAAAAGAAAGCTTTGGATTGCCTTTTGTAATAATGATATTCTTTCTGCTTGGTGTTCGTGTATGGCTGGAGCTTTTGAAGTTTGCAAATATGTTATTGCCACCCTTTATAAAATGGAATATGCTAATAACAAAGGTTGGTGTAATCCAACATGCACAGAACAAGCTTGTGTCTGGAATAAGTCTTCTAGAAAAGATATAAAACCATGCTTAATAACTGACGTAGTTGTTAGAAAAAAAATTGCAAATAATGAAAAAAATGATAATAATAAGGAAAACACAAGGATGAAAGCATTGCAAGAATTCGATCCAAGAATCGAAAGTCATCGTGAATTTAATGAACATTCATTTGAAACTTTTTTAAACAACATTCATATATCCGAGCCTTCTGCTGTAATATTTAAATCAAAAATTAAAAAATCTGATGAAAATTTTGTAAGTAATCCTGATCTTGAAAAGCTATCATTTGAAATACTTTTAGACCATCCTAACGTTGATGAGTCTACATTAGGGAAAATATTATTAGAAAAAATGGTTTTAACACATATGTTTCTCCAGCATTATTACTAATAAAACCTATAACATTCTGTGGAAAATGCGATAAACTTATACTCGAAGATCCAGAAATCAATGTTAAAGAATTTAATGAATTTAGCAGTATTCAATGTGAAGTATGTTGCGCTTGGTTTCACTGTTCATGTCAAAATTTAAAAAAAGAAGACTATGAGTTAATAGCAGATCTAGACTGGGTTTGTTGCATGTGCTCAATGTCTAGTTTATGTTTAGCTTAAATCTTCAATGGATATTTTATTAAGAGTTGTAGATAAATATGGTGTTTTTTTATTTACATTTTTTTAAATTCTTTCTGCATTTTCAAAAGATTTTCAAAAAAAAGTCTTTTTTTGGGGCTGGTTTGGTTTAAAAAAAAAACTACTAATTTTTTACACATCTTTCAAACCCTAGTTGATATAAACTCATGTTATAATAATAACCTAAAGTTTGGACAGTGCAACATTATATTATACAATTAAAAAAACTATTTAGTAAACTAAATTTGTTTAATGAACTATTTAGAAACTAATGGTTTTCTCAAGTTTGATATAGCACCACATACGCGTAGTATATTATTCATGATAGGTAGGTATAGTAATGGCTGAGTTATTTTTAAAATACGGAAATGTTTAATCCTTTTTATTGCTTGCTCCACATAAATACGTACATTAGCAATGTTTGATGTTTCTCGAACTTCTTCTTTTAACATTTGAATTCCTTTAACAGCACTTGGAGGTATACAAAGAGTACACTGTTTATATGCAAGGTCTGTCCTTATTTTAAAGCCACGATCTGCCATAACTTGGTCATAGGGCTCAAGTATATCAAGAAAACCACTATTTCTCACAATAAAAATGTCAGAGGCACGTCCACCATAAAGGGGAGACAGCCATGAAATGGCTCCATTCGGAGTTATTGCTATTAAGAATTTGACTGTTGCATGATGTTTATAGTCACTCCACATACAAGCTTGAACATCAAGAGCACTTGATGTTTCAAAAAATATTTCAGAACAATCTATAATTGTTCTCACTTTTGGATATAATCGCTTAAAACAGTTTGGCATAGTTGCTCGAATTGTATTCCGGCTAGGCCACAAAATTAGGCTGTCCAACTCTTTAGATAACAATATTACCCATGTAATAATAATTTGGGAAACTGTTCCAGCTGATATACAAAAGCGGAAAGCTAAATCTTCAATTAAAAGACCCAAACGTAATCTCATCATAATTAAAAGAAATTCCTGTTCCAGTGAGATTTTTCTTTTAGGTCCACTTTTTCTCATAGGAGATAAGTTATCGCAAATAGTATAATCTTCTGATAAGTGTAGCTGCTCGACAGATTCAACACTGGACATGGTTTTTCGTAATCAATTTGTTCTTTTATTTCCATCCCAGTATTTCATAACTGCTGCTTTGTGCTTGACATAATTGAAAACACTTTGAAACATTTTTGCATTTTGTAAACCTGTAAAAGTCGATACATCTGAGTCCCTAGTAATATGAGAAAACTGTAAAGCAATATATGTTGATAATAGAGTAGGCTCTATATTATTTTTAACACTGTAGCCTGTTTTATTCTTAGACAAAATTGGATTTACAGTGTCTTTTTCTTTGGGAGAGGCGGGTGGGTGTAATAATTCTTTGGGAGAGTCGGAGATGTGTAATAATTCTGCTGCAACTGCATCGCCACTAACATATGGAGTTATTTTGAACGATATTAAGCTTTCTTCGTCTGAAGAAACAATCATAAGATCTGACAACTCTTCAGCTGTAAGTGTATCCGAGTTAGAGTTAATAGATTCAATCATTTTTGAAGAAACAGGTTTTACAATAGATGTTGTTCTAATTTTTGGAGGAGGTCTTGATTGTTTTTTTTCTGGAGTACATTGAACATTCATGGTGTATGTCAAAAAGAGTGTTGGGTTAGGATTTTCATAAGTAGGCATGCCATCGACAAAATGATTAGAGCAGATTTTAAAATGTTTAGATACAACAAAGTGTTTTCGCCCTTTAGAAACTGCATGAATCCATGATTTTCTTGTTTTTCCATCAACAGGCAACTTGTGGAAACATAATTTTCCAGATTTAACGTTACTATGTATTTCGTAACGCTCTGGATAACGTTTATCGTTATTGCAAATACCAACTACACAGCGATCATTAACCATAATGTTTTTTTAACTGAGATAGTAAACAGTAAAAACTTAGTAATGAACACAACATGATAATAAATATTCAAACAAAAAGATTAAAACTTAATTAAAAGTTAAGAGAATAACCAAAGTTATATTATACAGAATTATTTTTAAACAATAAGAAAGCAAATAAATTCTTTGCAAAAACTCACTGCTTTAATAAGAATAATTTTTTGGTTTGTATCTTTTTCTATTTTATTGAGGTAAAAGTATAAATAAAATATTCTTTAATAAATTTTTTTCGACTTTTATTTTATTTGTGTTTATTTTTGTAAACGTATATCATTTTTAAAATTACACACCAGATGTATTTTTTCTTATTTGTTATTTACCTGATGTATTATTTCTTACCTTTTTCTTATATGTTTATTATTGGTTTGTTTACATTTTTGCCCTCCCGAGAAAAACATTGCATCACGTGATTCATAATAGCCGCTTAATTACGAAATCTTCTATGTTACGCTACAACGTGTAACCCTTAGGTTCCGAAGTACGTCTTTTGGCGTTCTCGCTAGTGCCGAAGTACGCCTTTTGGCGTTTTTAAATATACCTTGATATTTTACTAAAAAACACAAAACCTATTAACTGTAATCCTTTTCTGGCTTCAAGTTACGAATAAATAGTCCACAACGCACAGTGCCTCACAGATACGAAAAAACGGCAAAAACCCTATTAATTTTTTAAATTTATTTTGATGTTTTTTAACTTTATCTTGATTGTTATAAGCATACTGAACAGGGTAAACCCATTTTTTATGATTTTGTAAATTTTTACTCTTTTTGTGAGCTTGTTATATGCAGGTTGTTTATGGGCAAAAATTCACAAGAAATTTTAGAGTTTTCAAGTAGATCTTAAAATTGTCACAAAATGGTCATTTTTAAAAATTTTTCTTTTATTTTTTCGGTGAACATCATATATATATTATATCATCCGGTAAGTAACTGACATTGGACTTTTATCAACACCAAAAATTAATGTTCGAATTTCACAATTTGTGAAATAATTAAAAGTTTTCAGAAAATAATAATCACAATATTTACTTTTTCTAAAAATGTCCACACTTGTCCACCCTGAATTTTGATGGGGAAGTATCTTGAATATATACAGGAATGCCCAGAAAAAAAAACCCAGCCCCAAAGTAGCACGTTTTTGAGAAATTGAATTTTAAAGTTTTTTGCAGTTAATAAGAAATTCGCAAAAAGTTGTTTACAAATCCAAAAAATTAGTTAGTAATATGTGCCTTTGTGATTACATCTCAAAATGAAAATAAAAGACTTGATTCCCAAAGTAAGAGAAATTTGTATAACTAACAAGGATATTGTGAGCCTCCTTTATGAGGAAATTTTGATATCAGAAGGTTTGGATGGTGAAAAAGTGCATAGTGAAAAACTAACAGAAAAAATCCGAATTTTGGTGATAAAATTGAAAGCTAAGTGGATTGCAGTAAACAAAACATATGACATGCTGTTAATGAAAGAAAAGAAATGGTTGCAAACTGAAATTCAAATTGTTATAAAAGCTGACAATGTAAGCAGAAAAGAGTTCAGTGGAGGGCGACCAAAGAAAGATTGGAAAGATCTAGGAGAGAGAAGTAAGCGAACAAGAGTTGTTGGATTATCTGCGCATGATCCAGAGGTTTTAGCTCTGGCTGCTGTTAAAAGTGCAAAATCATCAGGTGACTTACAAGACTTTGCTTATGTGGTTAAAGAGTCTATTCAGAAAGCATCTGAAATCAGAAAAAGTATGGACAGCAAGGAACCAATAATGATGAGTGAGAAAGAAGCACTTTCATTAAAAGTTAATTGTGATCTCAGTGATGATCAGTATCAAATGATAAGAAACTCCTCAATCAAACACAATGCCAATATTTATCCAACATTACATGCTCTATTCAAGGAAAAAAGTAATTGTTATCCAGAGGACCTTGTTGTAACTGAAACTTCTGCTGAAAGTAAATTACAGTCCATGGTGAATCATACTCTTAAAAAAGTTATTGTATTAAGTGAAGACAATTTAAAAACTCTGGATCCAGATCAAAATGTGCTTAATGGTCGTTTTATTCTAAAAGCAGGGTTAGATGGTGCATCAAGCCAAAGTTTGTATAAACAAAGGTATGATAACACAGACATTGAGGAGGCTAAAAAAAATGAAGAATCCCTTTTCCGAACTGCAATTGTACCTCTTAAGTGAAGTGTAGAAAGTAAAACAATTTGAGAGAATAAGAAACCAAATAGTTCTCATTTTTGCAGACCTCTTCGTCTTCAATACAAAAAAGAAACCACAGAACTTAGCAAGTCAGAAGAAAAACACATTCGTGATCAGATGGCTGATTTGGAAGATTATGTTGAGATTATTACACTTGCGGATAGAAGAAAAGTCAGTATCAATATAAAATCTCATGTTGAACTAACCATGTTTTATGGCAAAGTGGTTAATGCCTTAACCAACACAAAATTATCTGCAAGCTGCAATATTTGTGGTGCGAAACCATCAGAAATGAACAAGCTAGATCTAGTTAAAATTAAACCTGTGAATGATGATGCTATGTCCCTTGGTTTATCATCATTGCATTGTTGGATTAAATGTTTTGAATACATACTTCATTTAGGCTACAGACTGGAGATGACTATTCCAAGGACAGATGTCAGGTTAGCCGAAGATAAGGTACTTGTTCAAGCTAGAAAAAAAACTATTCAAGATAGGTTTAGAGCAGAACTTAGTTTACTGGTAGATGTTCTAAAAACTGGATTTGGGAATACAAATGATGGTAATACTGCCCGAAGAGCATTCACGCATGGTGAGTCTATTGCTGACATAACAGGAGTTCAGGTTAAGTTGATTCTCCGGGTGAGGACAGTTCTTCAAGCAGTTTGTTCAGGGTATGACCTAGATATTGATAGATTTAGCCAATACTGCAATGAGACTCTAGCCTTTATAGTTAATAACTATGATTGGTACAGAATGTCTCCAACTCTTCACAAACTTCTAGTTCATGGACCTGCAATTGCTGAAAATCTAGAACTACTCATTGGTTATTATTCTGAGGAGGCTCAGGAGGCCCAAAATAAAGTGATAAGACATGCTAGGTTAAACCATTCATGCAAAATTTCCAGACTAAATGTAATGAAAAATCAATTTCAATAATTGCTGATCAGAACTGATCCAGAAATTTCGTCGATCAACTTCATAAAACACAAATCTTCCAATGGAAACCCCTTGTCTGAACAAGTTCTCAACTTGCTGAAACACTAAGTTTAGTTTTTTTGTTTAAATCTAAATTATATTGTTACATGTTATATATGTTATACGTTACAACATACAGAAATAGTAGATATTTGTATCTGAATAATGTAATATTTATTGTTTTCACTGTTTACTGACAAAATCGGCTGTTATTAAAGGATTATATGTAAAGTGTTTAAAAACATTGAAAATTTGTCACTTTTTATTTAAATAAACTATATATATATTTATGAATTTGTCTCTATAAGTACAATAAAAAACGACAGAAAAGCATGTTGAGAAAGTGGGAAAAAAATTCAGAATTTGCAAATTTGCAAAAATATTTTGAAAAAAGTGTGCAAAATTATTTTTTGACTTTCGGGTTGGGTTACTGATTAAATTTTAATATATTTAGAGCCAAAAAAGGTTGAAATCCATTCAGAAACACTGATTTGAGGGTTTTTGCCGTTTTTCCGTAGCTGTGAGGCACTGTGCAACGGTCCGAAAAATATAAACATTAAGTTTTTTATCAAGAGTTCTATGCAATATTTTTGCTTAAAAAAGTATAACAATTATGACATCTAGGAGACGCCGATTAACTGAATCTGAGATTCAGAAGTTTGTAGATGAACTTGATGACAGTGAAATTGATGGTTGCGGAGATGATTCTTCAATTTCCACTGATGGTAATAATATTTTAGTCTTTTAATTTAGACTTGAAATGTTAAATAAATGAGTTTCATTAATAAAATAAGTTTAAGATTTAAATTTCAAAAACTTACTTAATTTCTCTTTGACCTTGTTTCATAAATATTTTAGTATGTATCAAAATTGCAAAGTAAAATATTTTAAAGCCATGTTTGTAATAAATATATAATCCCTAAGCAATTTAAATATGTATTTAACAACCTAAGATTCTTTAGAACTTACATCAGAATCTGAAACGTCGGAAGAAGAGGATGCTTCGGATATCGAATTTATTCAACCAAGAATAAATGGAGCAGTTACTTTAGATCTTTCTCATGTTGAAAATAACAACAACAGCAATATTGTAGTAACTGGTGGTAATATAGCTGAATTGCAACCACTGCAAAATCGTCTTTGTAAGACCAATCATTCTAATAATGATAATGGCAATATTTTTATATGGGATGACATTCCTAGACAACAAAGAGATTTTCCATTTACTGTAATTAATAAAGTGAATAAAGTTCCTTTCCACTTGTACTAACGACATTTTTAACAGATGATATTATCAACAATATTGTCCAATACACAAATAGGTATGTCCAGCTTGCTAAATTAACTCCAGAAATAATGCAAAGAATGGAAAAAAAAAAAAAGAAGTTGCTTCAACTTATGGGTTGATTTGACATTTAATGAACTTTGGGTATACATTGCAATAATATCTCTAATGGGAATAGTAAACAAGCCTAATTATCATATGTTTTGGACTAAAGACCATACTTTCTACACCTATTTTTTCTAGACTCATGCGTCATGATCGATTTGAGTCCATTCGTAAAATAATGCATTTTACAGATCCTGGAAATGAAAATCATGATGATAGTTTGTGTAAGCTTAGGCCTTTGATAGATAGTTTATCAAAATGTTTTTCTGAAAATTATACTCCTGAGCAAAATGTCTCAGTAGATGAGTATCTTTCCCTTTGGAAAGGTCGTTTGAAGTTCCGCGTTTTTATCCCAACTAAGCGTGAACGCTACGGAATCAAATTATACATGTGTTGTGAAAGTAAGACTGGTTATTTGTATCGCTTTATAATATATACTGGTTCAGATACAGACTATCCTGCACCCAGTAACATTACATTTCCAAAAGCATTTGATGAGTATGCAAGTCACTCAAAAGTAGTATTATCATTAATAGATAGACTGAACAAACATATACATATACGCTGATAAATATCGTATTATTTTTGATGTTTATAACATCTTAGTCAATAGAATCACTTACAAGATTCTACATTGGAGCCCACGGATATATTTGGAACTATTTAGTTAAAATTTTGAAGTTGTTTTACATTTGATGTGAAAGATTTATGTAGATTTAAGTTTACCGCGAAAATTTGTTAAGAAAATATTTGGTCGCCATATTGAAGAAAAGTATTATTACAAGCATATATTTGAGGATAATTTATTTTCAAATTATGTCTCTAACTAACAAACGGCGATTTAGGTCATGTAATTTTAATTCCATTAAAAAATTGTTTGAAAAAGCATTCGCTTGCATGGAAACTTTTAATTCTGTTGACAGTGCAGCAGAGGAACTAGCTAGTTTTCATAACACACTTATTGAAAAGTTTAAAAAAGTCGAACAATTTAATGAGGAAATTATATATCTTATTGAGGATGACAAAGAACTAGATATTGAAGAAGATACTTCAACCGAATTCACTTTATACTTTCGAAGAAACATTTTATTGATTAGTAAATTTATAGAAAAAGATAATTTTTTCAAAGTCGATGAAGGAAGTATTTCTAATAAATAAAAGTCTTCTGTTAAACTACCTCAAATTACTTTAAAACCTTTTGATGGCAGACAAGAAAACTGGATATCATTTTATGAGAATTTTGAATGTTCAATTATTAATAATAACAATTTATCTGGTATCCAAAAACTCACTTATCTTCGGAGTTTAGTTGAAGGACAGGCATTATCGACTATCAAAGGACTTGCTTTAACTTATAATAATTTTGATGTTGCAATGAACTTACTCAAAGAAAGATACAACAACAAACAACAACTTATATCAACTCATATGAATTCTTTACTTTCATTGGATAAAATTACTTATATTAAAGATTTATCAATGCTTCGAAAAAGTTATGACAACCTGGAAACTCAAATACGTAATTTAGAAAATCTTAATGTTACTTCTTCTATGTATGGTCCATTACTCATACCAATTTTAATGCAAAAACTTCCTGAAGAACTGAACCTAATAATATCAAGACAATTCCAAGGTAATGACTCTTGGGGAAATAGAGAAAATTCTTGACATTTTTAAATCTGAACTGCATGCACGAGAAAAGTCAATCATAAACGATTCTGCTTATGATCGAAGACCTTTATCAATTGAGATTTTGCACTCAAGTTCCTTGTATAATAATAAGAAAAGTTTTAGCTCTCCTCACAATAGAAGACATAATACTTATAATGAAAACTTTAATAAATGCATCTTCTGTGATAAAGATCATCTTCCTCATAATTGTAAATCAGTGACGCAATTAGATTCAAGAAGGAAAATTTTAAAAGATCAGAAACGTTGTTTTATTTGTTTACCTATAGGACATATTTCCTCAAAGTGTTTATCACGTATAAAGTGTTATGAATGTTCGAGCCGACATCATGCTGCTATGTGTGAAAAGAAACATCAATTACAACCATCGGACAGTCAACTTACTTCAATTGCTGGAGCATCAAAAGGACATTCAGTTTTATTACAAACAGCTTTAGTTACAGTAACATCAGGATCTACTGAGTTAAGAAATTGCAGGATTTTATTTGATAACTGTTCTCAGTTGAGCTATATCTCACCAGTTATTCGAAAAAGACTTGATTTAAAGACTATTGATCAGAAGAAAATAATTATTAAAACATTTGGTAATAAATGCATGACTGAAACTCTGGATAAGGTTCAATTTTGCATTCTCGATATAAATAATATGTCCATACCTGTCTCATGTTACGTTAAAGAAATATGTGCTCCGATAAATGGACAGAATATAGAGTTTGCCATTAAACACTATAGTCACTTGAAAGGATTGAAATTAGCAGAAAGAAATTGTACTGATAAAAATGTTCGTGTGGATATCCTTATTGGTGCAGATTTTTATTGGTCCTTTGTAGAAAATGAAGTAATTAAAGGTGTTGATGGTCCTGTTGCTCTCAAGTCTAAGCTTGGTTTTTTGTTAAGTGGCAATGTTATTGGAAACTCAGATAATTGTAGTGTGCTTCACTCTCATGTTTTAAAAGTTTCTTCTGAATTTAGTAGTGACCAAGCAGTATTTCACAATTCTATGTTGTCCTTCTGGGATTCTGAAGCCATAGGCACAACAACATCTGAAATTAATGACGTAGTATATGAGAACTTTAAAAAGGAAATTCAATTTAATGAACATTCTAAACGTTATGAAGTTAGTTTACCATTTAAAATGAACCATGATTTAATTAGTGATAACTATACTTATTGTATCAAACGTTTGGCACCTGTACTTAAAAAGCTTAGTAAAGACAATAAACTACTTATGAGTTACAATTCAATTATTAAAGAACAATTGTGTCAAGGTGTTATTGAAAAAGTAAATAATCATAAAATTAAATTTGGTAATGTGCATCATCTACCACATCGACCTGTGGTTAGAGATGATAAATCAACTACTAAAGTACGCATGGTATTTGATGCAAGTGCATCTATTGATGGGCCATCATTAAATGATTGTTTGAATGCAGGTCCAAGCTTGACAACTTCTTTGTTTGGTGTACTATTGCGATTTCGATGCTACAAATATGCATTTATCTCTGACATTGAAAAAGCATTTTTACAAATATCCATAAAAGATGCAGATCGTGATTTTGTTCGATTTTTATGGGTCAAAAATGTTGATACAGTTAATAGTGAAAATATTTTCTTCTCAAATTGCTACATATCGTTTATGCAGAGTTTTATTCGGCGTAACTTCGTCGCCCTTTTTACTTAGTGCAACATTAGCTACTCACCTGCAAAAATATGTTAAAGCTGATCCAGATTTTGTTAAAAAGATGATGTTAGCATTGCATGTTGATGATTTGAACTCTGGTAGTAATGATTTAAATCAATGCATAAACTTTTTTACTAAAACTAGAGATTGCTTACACGAAGCAAACTTTAATCTTAGAAAGGTTGAATCAAACTCGATGAAGCTTGAACAGAAGATTCAGCCACTTAATTATAAACAAATGACTGAAACTAAAGTACTTGGTCAATCATGGGATAAGGATTCTGACGAGTTTACCTATTCATTTAATGGTATTACTTCACACTATAAACATATTTGTTCAAAAAGAGATGTTATGAAATTTATTGCTAGTATTTTTGATCCTATGGGACTTATTAACCCAGTAATTGTACGATGTAAATGCTTGTTTCAGAAGTTATGTATTGCGAAATATTCTTGGGATGATTTGATGTCTGGTGATATTTTAGAGGAGTGGCATGATATTATATTTGATTTTTGTTCTTTAAACAAATTAACTTTACCTCGTTGGATTTTGTCGGACTCTTACTTATCTAATACTAATGTTAAACTTGAGCTTCATGCCTTTGCTGATGCAAGCCTTAAAGCCAATGGTACTTGTATATATCTTAGATGTATTATAAACGATTCACAATGTTTTGCCACTCTTGTTGCCTCGAAGTCTAGAGTGGCCCCTGTCAACAAAATGACTGTTCCAAGACTGGAGTTAAAAGCAATGGTTTTATTGTGTTCTCTGTTGTTGACTGTTAAAAGTGAATTTAAAAATTTAAACATAAACAAAATATTTTGTTGGACTGATCCTACCATATGTCTCCACTGGTTAAACAATTCTAATCAAAAGTATGAAGCTTTCACAGAAAATCGTTTAGTAAAAATTCGTACTTTATTCGCAATCGAATTTTGGAAATATGTAGAGTCTACACGAAATCCTGCAGACATTATTTCTCGTGGAAGTTCGTTTAAATTTATTTTGAATAACAGTCTTTGGTTTATAAAGGTCCTGATTATCTTAATGACATTTTAATCCCATGGCCTATTTATAATTTATTAGAACCTAATGTTGGTGAAGGTAACACATGCTTGTTAGCTACTGTCAAACCCTTGAACATTAATTTGGAATTTATTAATATTGGCAGATTTAGTAGTTATGAACAATTAAATAGAATAACTGCTTGTGTTTTAAGATTCGTAAAGTGCTTAAAAATTCGTATTGAAAAGACTTGTGTCGTCATAAAGCCTACTTTATCAGCTGACGAAATTGAAAGAGCAAAGACACTCAAGGTGCAAAATGAACAACGTGACATCATGACAAACAAAAACTTTAAACAATTAAAAAACAACCTTGGACTTCGAGTTGTTGATGGAATTATTCGATGTCACGGTAGAATGGACAATGCTCCAATTCCAAGAGATGCTAAATTTCCTATTTTTATTCCACACAGTAGTCGTTTGTCAAAGTTTTTGATTGTATATTTTCACAAATTAGTGAAGCATAATGGCTTAAAAGAAACTCTTTCCGAGCTAAGAACTAAGTTTTGGATTCCTCAATGTAGACGGTTGGTTCGTAACATCATTTTAAAGTGTTATGTTTGTCAATATTTTGAGGGACTACCTAACAAGTACCCTCCATCTCCTCCTCTCCCTCTTAGTCGTTTATGTGATTATTATCCATTTAAGTATACTGCAGTAGATTATGCTGGTCCTGTATTTATTTAAAACATTTATGGAGACAGTGACATTATGTACAAAGGATGGATTTTTCTGTTTACCTGTGCTAGCACTCGCTCTATTTGTTTGGATTTGGTATCTGATGTATCGCCTTCTGTATGTATTCGTGGATTAAGACGTTTTTTCGCTAGAAGAGGTTTCCCTAGCAAAATTATATCAGACAATGGTACCCAGTTTGTTGCTGAACAAACACAGCTATTTGCAAGTAATAAATCAATTGAATGGCAATTAAATGTACCATCTGCCCCGTGGTGGGGTGGGTTCTTTGAGAGGATGATAAAAATGGTCAAACGATGCCTCAAAAAAGTTGTTGGAAAAGCTCGTTTAAGCTTCGAACAAATGTTAACCTTATTGCAAGAAATTGAAACTGTTTTAAATAACCGACCACTTACGTTTGTATATAATGAACCTTGTATAGAAGCCTTAACACCTAATCATCTTGTATTTAGACGAAAGTTAAACTTGAATGGAGTTGTTAGTGATGATACTATTGAGCTAGATATAAACAAACGACACGATCACTTAAGATATGTTCTTGATCATTTTATTATGCGATGGAAAAAGGAATATCTTACAGAGTTAAGGGAATTTCATAAGTCTCGACGTAATATTGGTTGTTTGGAAATAAATGTTGGTGACGCTGTCCTGATAGAAGAAGATAAGAGATCTCGATTACTTTGGAAGACCGCAAAGGTTGAAGAGATCTTGAAATCAAGCGACGATCATTCACGAGCAGCAACTGTTAGATATTTAGAAGAAAATGGATCACTCAGAAGAGTTAAGAGACCTATAAATAAACTTATTCCACTAGAATATAAAAATATAAATAAAGGCGTTACGGATCCACGTGTGATATTTATGAACGAAAATAACATTCATCTCGTAGTTACGCATTAGGCGGCGGGAGTGTCGTATCCTCCTGATACGATTATTATTGTAATTTATATTTAATATTTTATGTTTAAACGGCCCGAATATACGGTCGTTCTTCTCTTCTTGTTACATGCTTGTAGAGCATCGTGTTGAATATATACACTGATAAATATCGTACTATTTTTGATATTTATAACATCTTAGCCAATAGAATCACTTACAAGATTCTACATGTGTGCTGTAGCACTATGTGTCACACCGTGTTTTGAAATATATCACACACAACGTGATATTACATCATCAAGAGATAGTTCGTCATGCGACAGTGAGCAATCTTGAAGTGATCATGGTTTAAAATCTATTGATATGTCTTTTCATATATTTCTATTCAATAAAGATATTTCGTTTGTTTGTTGAAAATTTTTTCAAATTTTAGCAAAAAAAATTAGTGTAATGATTTTAAAATTTAGAAAAAATTAAAATTGTACTTGATTTTATTGTTATTATTTTATTTGAATATACTTATGGGAAACTATAAATATTATTTTTATTACGTAAATATACATTTCCACCTTTTTTTTTTCATAAATGTCTATATATTGATAAAAAGTGCATTAAGGAGTTTTTTCTAACATTTTTTTTGTTTTCTAGATGAATGATGTATAAAAGCTATGTCCAGCGTGGTGTTATCCTTTATGTAAGTATAATCATTTACCTTTTATAAAAACTTTACATCAAGAATTAGACATAAGGATAACAGAATATATATTGTTTTTAATAAAACTATAACTTTTGCTAAAAAACATTGCGCGCTGAGTGGTCACACATGAAAAATTAAGCGGAGTCTTAAGGTTAACCAAAGTCTCTTTATCAACGTTATATACATTTGCGAAATCGATTACTTAGTCAACGTTTTCGCAACATCTTTTGCGACCGGTTTTCACCGTTGATTCAACGCTGACATGTTAGCTAGTTTACACTAATTTTAAGTTGATAGGTTTTAGAAATCAAAATTCAAAAGTTATGATTGTATAAAGTTTACACCCTAACCAAATGAGGTGGTTGTTAGAATGCTTTTCTAAACATTATAAAGTGATATAAACAAGAACATACAAAAGTTTGGCACTTAAATATGTTTTATTTATCAAAAGTATATTTAATAACCGAAAGTCTATTTTTTTTTATTATATTAATATTTAATGTCAAAGTTTACGCAAGTAGACATCATTATATAATTGGTTATCCATAAAGTTTTTAAATGAGTTCAATATGGTTTTTAACAACACATTAAAAGACCTATTTGTATGTAATACTATTAGGTAAAGATGCTGTTGATTAAGTAATTCTAATCTGTTTGGTGTTAAACAGCATGAAACTAGGTAAACGTTCTAGGGGTTTATTGTTAACAGACTTCGATTATCGCAATATTTTTGAAAAGCTTATATTTTGCATAAACATGAGGATATAAATGTTTGGAGTTTACTCCTTGTCGTTACATAAAGTTTCTCAAACAAAAACAAAAAGCTTGCTATAAGCCTGATTTTAAATATTGATTTCAAATATGGAGATTGGAGTCATGTTTAATTATTGTAATTTGCAGCGAAGGAGAGTATTTGCATTTAGGTATCCAATATGATATTGATGATTTATTTAGTATTGGTAACTTATGCAATGCAGCAAACTTGAAATGGATTGTTAAATGCATGCACACATTATGAAATTGCTTTGCATAGTTTTGTATGTGATGCACCTGTTCGAGCTTGATCAAATGTATAAAATCACATTGTGGATACATTGGCTGTGATAAATGCAGAGTAGTTGGAGAATGGAACGGAAAGGTTACATTTCAGCAATTGAATGCACTATTGAGAAAATAGCATGAAAGGTAAACGTTCTAGGGGGTTTATTGTTAACAGACTCCGATTATCGCAATATTTTTGAAAAGCTAATGTTTGGACTTTACTCCGTGTCGTTACATAAAGTTTCTCAAACAAAAACAAAAAGCTTGCTATAAGCCTGATTTTAAATATTGATTTTAAATATGGTGATTGGAGTCATGTTGTTTAATTATTGTGATTTGCATTTTTGTTAACTTTTGAATATTTAAAGTAAAAAAGAAATAAAAATATACTGACAAAAAAATGAACTTGGCGTTGATTCATCATGTAGAACAGTTTTCTTCAAAATTGACCGTATAATTTTAAATTTAAAAGTAAGTGGGAAGGGGGGGGGGGAAAGTCGGCAAAAATTCTATATTGCTTGTTTAACCAGTTATTCTTAATTAGTTTTTTGAGAAAAGTTCAAAAAACAATTCGGTTGTTGTTAATTTTTTATGGTTTACCTTCTATTTCTATTTAAAAATATAAAGATATAAAAAATAAAAGTCTTTACGCAATTAAATTTTTGATTGGATAAATTTGATTTTTAATCATTGGGTTTTAGAAATTTTTTTTTAATCTGAAGTCTCTTTCTAAACAAAACGTTTTAGCTAATCAAAACAACAGATTGCTTCAAAGCACCTTAGTTTCCTTTTTTAATTTATTTTTAATCGTTATTCAAGCTATCAAGAAGGCAAATCAGGATTTTAATGAGGGTATATATAATCCCTTAAAATATTTGTCTAAAAAAACAACAACTCATAAAGCATAATCTAATCAGGCGCAACGAGAAGGAGAAAGGATTGTCTACCCCGGGCAGCAATGTCCACAGGGCATCAACAAACTATAACTAATAATAATAAGTTCATATAAAGATAAGCAAGCTCCTTAGGAGCCATCCATAAAGAAATTCACAAATTTTTAGCTTATTTTTGGCCACCTCCCCTTCTTTGTCAACGGTTGTTCTTCTGTCCCATTACCCCCCTTGAAAAGGATGTCATAAAATCCTGCCCCCCCTATTTGTAACCCCCAAAAAATTTATTTCATCTTGCAATGATGTTCGAATCTGGTGCTTCATCTTTAAAAAATAAAATTAAAAATCTTCTCATACATTATCTTCTTAAAAACACATATTTTTACATAGTTTTCCATGTACAAATAAACTAAAACAAAAAATCTATAAAATGACGTCCTTTTCTGACGTCCTTTAACGATGGCTCTTTAAGAAAGTTCCCAGTAGTTGAAAGTTGTTACCATAACAAGATTTTATTTTCATAATTTTTTTACACATTTTTTAAACATCTTTACCTCCATCAAGACTAAAAACAACCATTATTAGATTTGGAATTTACAGAAAAAACTAAGGCGAAGGTTTTAGTATTTTTTAGGATTTTTTTCACTTTTCTTTAACGAAGTCAAAAATAAATCCTCTTTTAAAGTGCCAGTCAGTAGAAGTTCAGTTAAATTTCAAAGGTTTAACAACTCTAAAGATAAACAGTTAGTCTAAAGGAATACTGCTATTTATAAGGCTTTGTAAAAAACAAACTGGGTGATCAAATTTTAAAATTTTCTGCTTTACTTTAAATAGCCGTAAATAGCAGGTAAAAAAAATTCTAGAAGCAGTTACTAAGTATACCTCAAAGAGATTGAATGACTTTATCATTCTTGCTAGAGTATTTTAACAAAAGTTAGCCTCAGTTCTTCAAAAAAGAGGAAAGTATTATGTGTTTGGTTGATGATGAAATATGACGAGTATTAATTTTCTAATTATGTTGTTGGAGTGCACGACGGTTGCCGATCTTAAAACAAAAGTATTAAAATATAAGTTCTACGTACTGAAAAGGTAGGCTTACATTTTAAATGAATATAAGTCGTGAGACGAACTAGTCTTATAGGACGGTTTTCAAAATTGTTGATACCTTGCCGAAATATAATTCTAATATTTTTTTAATATTTATCTAAGTAAAAATATTTAAGCTAAGAGACAACCAGCTCTCATTTTTCTTTTCTTTTTTGAGGATAGGAGCAGTCTCACTAAAATTTAATAATAATCTTACAAATTTACAAAATATAATTGATTTGTGCCGCGCCCAATTGCTGTTAGGACCAACTGGGACCAGACTGAGGGGTGATTGGGCTTTGATTTTGGGCCTAATACATTGGTGTGAGTTTTTTCTGTTATTCGGTGTTCTGTAAAGTATTTGTTTACTTAGGTGTTATTATAGTATAAATAGAGATGTTTTATTAAAAAAATTCATTTCAACGTTCGACAAGTGAAGAAAGCATTTTAGTAAAAGGTGACTTATACAATGGATATTATTGATATTAAAGATGATCCTCAATTTGAAGCATTGCAAAGGGAGATAACAGAGTCAGAGTTAGTATCGGTTAAGATTGATATTTCAAATTATTTAGCAACAAAGAGTAATGATTATGAGCAAGGGATTATTAATTATTTAAATGATTTAGAAATGTATTATAATAAATATATGTTATCGAATAGTACCGATGATGATGCCCTTTTAAAACCCATACTTAATGATTTATTAGGAATGGAGGATGTACTATCATTAGAGAAGGAGACGTACTAGATGGTATTAAATCAGCGTATCTTAAATATGGAGCAAGACCTGTTCACATCATCGCTTCTATTATTACCAGTAATACCTTTAAGTTTGGAAAGCCACTCCTTACCATCAGGCACGATGGATGATATATGGGAGTACACTTCCATATTGTTATTCTACTTCCATACGATAAAGGCAATAAAAGATGGTTGTTCGATCCCACAATTATTGGACGACAAAACTTTCTTGAGTCTGGTAAAGGATTTTGTGGACACTGCCACTTGGGGAAATCTTTTTTTTCTAGTTCAGCATGTATTGGCGTACGAGAGCATTCAGTTGCAGCCTGTCCTTCATGCTATATTGCCTCGCGCCATAGTAAATGCCGAAAGTGTTACACAAATGACCATTCTATCGAAGTCCGATTCCTTAATAGCGGAAGACATTTCGAAAACTGTATTAAATATAACCGTGTCAAGTATAGTTACAGAGCGACCAAGTGCGCTATGGATTGCGGTCAATGTATCCAATGTTTGGCCTTCATTGAAGGAAAAGAAGCAGACAAAATTATTGGATCACTTTCCTGTGAAAACTACGCACAAGAAGTCTCCTTCGAAGAATATACCGATTTTGCCAACAACAAAATTACAAGAAACACAGAGTATCAAACAATCAGAAGAAATAAAAGAAAGTCCAATGCCGAAGAAGAAGAGAACAACGAAAACAATCATTGAACAGGTATTGCAATTAACTAATTTTGATGAAATATATTTTAGTGACGATGAAGTTATTAGTCATAGTCATAGACCATCACCAGGTATACTACAACAGTTTAGTGAGCTATTTATAAAATATAAAATAACAAACTATGGTATGTTGTTGTATTATTTAAAGACAGATAAAGAGTTGAGAAAGTTACATTCTATGTTACCTCCGAATAACTGTAATAATATAATTCAAAAGTTGTATACAAGATGTACTAGTTTGTTCGAAGTTATACTGTTTAGCAAGGTTGTAAGTAGATACGTTATATCGTCGTCTTTGAATATTACTCGGTTAACAGGAGCGGTTATACGATGGTTTAAAGATATCAGTACATCTAATAATTATAATAAAGCTTATTTTTTAGACGTTTTATTCGATGTATTAACAATGTCAGATTTTAAAAAAGTAACTCTATTTTTAGTTGGTGATAGTAACTGTGGTAAAAGTTTTCTTTCTAGTTTGATTTGTAGTGTTTATAGAAGTTATGAAATCGGTGGAATTGTCAGATTTTTGGTTGCAATTAGTATTATTAGCACACATTAAGCGTTGTGAAGAACTTACCATTAGTAATTCAGCTATATGTAATGAATTTAAAAAATTATTTGAAGGGAATAGTTCGTTATTAGGTGCAATGAAATATCGTGATAATATGGTAGTTCCACGCACACCAATTATTGTTACAGCTAATGGTCGACAAATATCTGATGTATGGATGCATGTATCAAATGACAAGGATCCTCTTTTAAATCGATGTCATTTTTTTAGATTAACGAGACAGCTAAAGACTATCATTCCAGAATCGTTGCTTCAACCGATCCAGGAAAATGGACCAGAAATAATGGCGAGGTTGTACGAAACTTATTTAAAACGAAACGTTTTAAGGTGGCAAGAGAAAAATTACGAAAAAGATTTAGCAGAAAACGGGTATTCAGACGAAGAGGCAACGATCCTATATGTATAAATATAACGAATTGTATTTTAAATATAAATTAAAAAACATTTTTTTTTTGTATTTTTTATTTTAATTAAAAAAATTACATTAATTTTTAATGTCTTTTATATCGGATGTAATAATAGGAAAACAAGCAGGTACATAATAACTCCAACTTGCAAATTGCTGGGCGTTAATGCGTGATCCTTGTTTAACACTTGTAAAGTAATATAAAGTCTTAGATGAATCTTTATTAAAATCAGGTTCTTTAAATAAATCACTGCCATTGCAGGCTTTTTGAGCAAGATGGTATATATTTTCAGGATATCCTTTACGATTTGAAACAATACATTCTATTTCATGTTCTATCGTGACATTAAAAGTAACGTTTATCGGAATATTATTGCCGTCACCGCCTTTTAATTTATTTGGTAAAACATAATTGGTTTCATAATATTGTTTTCGAAATATTTTTGATGATATGATGTAATTAATGGACTACAGTCTTGATCTCTTAAGCCACTAGGTTTAGTAAAAGCCCAATGTGTAACTCTTCTCCTTTTTACTTCCGGTGGATAATTATCCCAATCATTGTTAACCATAGTTTGTATACCTTCCATTTGTTGGTATAAGTACATAGGTTCTATATCTGCATAGTGAACTTCAGAAGGACGCTGATCATGAACATCAGTACCTGGTTCAGCATCTATTAATTTTCTAGCAATAAGGCGTCTTTGATCATAATTAGTAAAACATATTTTAGGTGTATAAATAAAACCTGAATAATAATCAAATCTAGAAAACGATTGTATAGATAATGTATTATCAACGTTCCATACAAAGAAATCGCTCCAAGGCTTACTATTATCCAACCAATATGTATCAAAATTGAAAAACACTTCATTTCTACATCTCCAAGGTGAATCAACGTGTAACTTATGTTCCCATTTAAAAAAGCCAAAAGGTTGTCTACCAGCAATTTTTGTCATCCAACAAGGATCTCTTCTATTAACTTTAGCGGTTACACCAAAATGAAAACCTATCGTTAAAGCACGTGTTGGTGGGATAGTATATGTCATACCATCACTACCATAATTTTGTGTACTCCAAAGTAAACTATCGTCTTTACTTTCGAAAACTGATATATTTATTGGCGAGTTATCACCTGCTGCAAAAAATAACATTTCAAAATCACTTGCCTCTCTTTGTTGAGCATTAGCGTTTGTTGGCGGCTCTAGTAAATAAGCTCTACGAGTATCGAAGGTACAACTAGCAGATAAAGGTTTCCATTTAGAAACATCTGTAAACGTTTCGCATATTTGTTCTAACGGATATATACTTATACTCTCTCATGGAATATAATAAGGATCGTCACTGCTATTCGAACATTGTAGTTGATAAACAACTTTTAATTTTCTTGTTTCTTTAAAATGATGATCTAATGCGTGTATATTATGATTTTCGGCTCTAATAGGTGTTCCACTGTTATTTTCAGTAACTAAAGCATTACCTTGTGATAATATTGAAGATTGAGATTGACTAATAGGCGAATCAAATAATATAGGTGACATTGGTTCTCCTGCAGGACGTTTAGATCCAGTTGGATGATGCATTATTTGGTCTATTTGTCCTCTTCGTTCTTGTAATTGGTCGTAGGCGTTTCGGACTTGTTGTAAGATTTCAAACAAGTCGTTTTGCGTGGCCATTTTTGGTTACATCCACATATTTCTAAAAATATACAGGCCCAATTATTACCATTAATACATTCTTTGTATAAGGAATCACACCCTGTCTTTCCACACCAATTTTCAAAATCCATTTAAAATAATACTTATAAATCAAACTTTATATATTGATTTAATACTTTACAGAACACAGAATAACAGAAAAAACTCACACCAATGTATTAGGCCCAAAATCAAAGCCCAATCACCCCTCAGTCTGGTCCCAGTCTCTAAATAAAAGAGTTCAAAAAAGTGAGAGAATAAAGCGACCAGCTAATTATAATATCACTTCGGCGGATGCCATAGATTACGATGAAGCTGAACAAGCATTAAAAAAACAAAAATTAGATGAACAAGCTGCAAAGAAATTTACTAGAGAACAAAAAAAGATTTCCACTGCTACTCAAAAAGCGAAAAATGCACTGAAAAGAGAAGAAAAAAAAAGTTGAGACAAAGTCAGTCGTCTAAAATACCAGGCAAAAAAGGCATAAAGACAAAGAATCAATTAGAAAACCCTCATTTTTGTCAAGCTTCAAGTAACATTTTAGTATCTGATGATCGTCTATCTTATTCTTGCGAAATTAATTGGACAAATAACTTAGATAACCAATGGGTTGCGTATGAGCAGTGTTCAAATTGGTCATGCATTGAATGTGTTTTGATTATCGTCCAACCATGGAATTTAATTGTAACGAGTGTGTATAAAATAATATATATCCTTTTTTTATGAAACGATTTCATTTTTTTAATAGATTAAATTAATTATTTTAATGTTAGTATTATATGTGTATGTATTTTTTTTGCATTTTATACGCATCTGGAATTAGGGACATAAACACCTAATTCCTGATAAAAACAATATTTTTTAAAAATAAAATAAAAGATAGATTTATATTGCAAAAATAATATTTTTTATATCCTTTGATTTGTCTTGTTATAAAGTTTATTTATTTAAAAAAATTATTTTAAAATTCTTTATATTAAGCTAGTTATGACAATTTAAGTCCTAAACCATCCGAAATTAGGGGTTTTTACGGTATACATTATATTTACATTGTATTTAAAGAGAAATTTTTTGATGTATTTTGTCATTGTAAAACTCCATTAAAAAGACGTTTTAAAATTTCATTACCTTTTTTTAAAATTACCATTACCTTTACCTTTACCTTTTTAAATATTTTATTACCAATTTATTACCTTTATAACAGAATTTTTTATATTTTTTTAATTAATTTACAAAGTTTAACATATTTGTTAATTATATGTTCCAGAAACTACTTAACATATTTTTTTTAAATTATTCACCTCCCCAAAGCCCGAGGGAGCCACTACAGTCGAGGAGGCTACTCATTTTTAATAACATGTAGTAAATATTCCATTGAGACACTGTTTACATTTTTAAAATGATCAAAATATAAAGTTTTGTTTTTGTTAGTGATTGTAATAAATGGTTTGAGATTAATCAAAATATTGGTTTTAGTCAGAAATATTTAAAAAAAAAACAGGCGAATGGAGTGTGATGAATAGGTTATATTTAAGGAATTAAAAACTTTTAAATCGTTTTTACAATTCGACTCTATTCCAATGATTTTTCTATATTTTATGCAAGCAAAATAACTAATGTTAACGAAGTTTACCCACCGTCAGATATAAATAAAGATATAGTTATTAAATAATTATATCTTTATTTATATCTGACGGTGGGTAAACTTCGTTAACATTAGTTATTATAATAATTAGATGATTAAATGCAAAAAAATGGGTTTATTGTTATGCATCAACCTCATTTTTTATTCATTGATATTTTTTGACTTTGATTTAAAAGTGTACACTTGCAGTATTAACAATAATTTCATAATATACATAATAATCACTTATACTTACAATACCTATACTTGTAAATACTTGTAATATAATATATTATATTATTATAATAAGTATTATTATTATTATAAATATTAATACTTATGTTTATTATGCAGATAAAAATTTTTTTCGTATGAACTTTTGCATTTAAACTTTAGTTTTAAAACTTTAATTTAAATTGATAACTTTAACATAAATAACAATTACTAAAAAAAAGATAATAGTTATTATATAGATTATAACCATGTGCTTATTTATTATATTTGAGTTATAGAATTTTAAATACTATAAAATGTTAAGATCCAGGTGATAGGTCTTATATGTATCTTATGTATATCTTGTATTTTGCAGAATGTTTAAGAATATTTCTGCATGGTGCACTCTGACTGTTGACAATATTGGCATAGTGATATGAGTAAAAATAACTTCAACAACCAGAATGTATTTTTGATAAATATTAGTTGTAACAGGTTAGTAAATATAATTATAATAATAATGGTAATAAGTTTTTATTATTAGAATTAGTGAGACACTTATGTATAATAGAACTGCATTAACTTTGGGGGACAAATATAAAGATTTGAGTTAATATTACTGTTGTTTATTACCTCGATTAGAGTAATGTAAGAAAATATTACTTTTATCTAAAAAATATTTGGCAAAAATCAGTATTTCCTGATATATCAAATATTATAAAAAAATATGTTTAAAAAAAATGTATTATAAACAAAAAAATAAGTATTTGAGTATAAAAATAAAACACATTTACTATTATAATGTGTATACATCACATTAACTATGTTGTCTATAAAGTAGGGGTTGCAGCTGGTATTTCAGCCTCAGCTATAAACTCGTTAGCTTCAGATTAATGCTGAAACTGATAAAGTCAGTTTAATCAGCCTGATAGCTGATAGTAAATAAGAATAATACTCTATAAGTATTTTATATAAAAACATATAGGAATTTATTCAACGAAAGTCTAAAATAGTGAAAAAATTTAAACATACATGTAAAAAAATTTAAATAAAATTTGCCAGAAGTTGTTGCTATTTATAAATGTTGCCTAGGCCTAGAAGTCACAATATTAGGGGACCCAAATTGGGTTTTTAGAGATTTGTTTAAAAAGTGGTGTCCGAAAATCTAATTTCATTCTTAATTATTTTAAGGGGAGAAACTATCTTTTGTTTAAATACTTTGCAAGTATTTCATAGTGTAATAAAAATATATATATTTGTTTTTTCTTACTGTCTTTCTGAATATCTTTATTCAATATATATATATATACATTTGCAAATACCCCCGAGACTATAATTAACAGTATAAACGTTATGTACAATATAATATATGAGGCGCCCACAATATTCCTTCTGACGCAACACATTAATAGTTTATATAAAATACAATTATTTACACTAATTACAACACCCCTTGATCTTTAGATCACAAAGTCCGCATACTTTTTCTGAAACTTCGTCGATCTTCTGAGATTCAGGTTGTTCACAATGGGTTCTTCCGGTTCTCTCATAGACAAATCTGCTACAAAGGGAGCTGGACGGACGTCCAGCATGTGTCTTGCCAATCCATTGGTTTCTACCGAAACTCCTCGTCCTTCATCTGAGACTCTTCTTCTATTTCATTTGCTAATACATTTTAAATCAGGTGGTTTTACAAATACTTCTTGTACTTGTGTATAGTAGAGGAGAACTTCCTCATTTATGTGGTCTCCACTCATAGGAAAATATAGCTTAGTAGGGGAGTGAAAAAAAAAAAAAAGAAAAAATGATAACTTTATTTTCTCTTAAAAATATTATTTTTCTTCTGAGTGGATTTTTTCTGCTAATTGAGGATGTTCATCTAATAATGTAGCCACTTCCGAACATTTTAAATTGCATAATAAATTTGACTTTTAAAACAGCAGATAATGTTTTTACATAAAGTTGCAACTTTTCACTGCTTCAATAATCATTCCTTAATAAAAATACCCTTTCAACAGCAGCATTAGTGCCTGGGCGACATAAAGAAATTTTTATCAAAACTTTCAAATTTCATGTGGGATATGTTCTACTCTAAAATGTCGAAAGATTTCTACCCATCTTTTGTCAAGTTCTATTATGAATTTACTCTTCGAATTTCTTCAAAGACAAAATTGTCATTAATAACAATATCTTACTTCCTTCATTACAAATTCGACTGCTGAAGAAACTTCTTTCCATTCAATTTTACTATTTATAAGGGTCCATTCTTCATATATTCATTGCAAATTGTATAAAAATTTTTAACTTCTTTTAAAAATTTATTTTTTATTCCGGGATTGGAATCTTCCGAAGCGGTCAATTTATAAAATTTAATATAGCCTTTAATATTGTATGTAATAGAATATGTATATATATTTTTATTTAAATTTGCGTTTACTTTGCTTTTTTATATTTTTCTGCAAAAATTGTTTTCTGTCACCCTATCCGTTTGAACTTATGTGATAAAATTTTTGTTTTCTCTTACATATTTTCTCATTCATCTTATCTTATCCGATCATTCTCTCTTTTTTTTTCAGTTACTCCTTTAATATTTTTGTGCTAATTCCATTTTTTTTTAATATTATTGTTTCTTATACTTTTTTTTTTATTACTTGTATAAATGTAGTTTACTCTCTTTATTTTTCTTTGTTTAAATATTTTTATTTCATTTGTTTATTTTATTAAGGTTTTGCTCCATTGACTAGTTTTTAATATGAGTGACACTGACAATTTTGTTAATCATGATTAAGTTTGTAATTTTTGATTTTATGATTAATTAACCATAAGCACATGCGTAGTATGTACAATAAAGTTTTTTTATCCTTTTATTTAAATAAATAATTGGATAAAAAGTTTTTGCTGTACATACTACGCATGCGTCAAGACTGTCAAGCATGCGGTACATACTGCACATCAAAGACAGCCTAGGGATGACACACACAAATGTTGGATCCATCTCTTTTCACAAATGTAATTTTGACGTTGTTAGAAAACGGGTCTGTAGTATCTATCTATCTCTCCAGGTACATAATACGGCCTCTGAATTGTGCTGAAAATGGCAGCTATATGTGCGTGCAAAATTTAAATCACTGTCAAACCAATTTGAAATATTTAATTTACAAAAAAATTTAGAAATACAAATGAGTACAAAATTATTCAAACGAGTACTTTCAGAATACAGGATTTGTAAAAAAAGGGTTAGGGTTTGTAAAAAAAGGGTACAAAACTCAGTAAATGAGATTGTTTGGTCAGCTTAACTGTCTACATAAAGTTTGGTAGATTTCAAAGTTCTTGCAAAAGATGGTTTATGGTTGCAAGTTCTTGCAAAAGATGGTTTATCTATGAAAATATTGAGATTAAAAGCAATCTTGCTGTTGTCATATGTGATGCACCAGCTAGAGCATTTGTAAAGTGTATTAAAGGACAAAGGACATAATGGTTATAACTGATGTGAATGTTGTGTTTAGAAAGGAGAGTGGTGTGGCAAGATAATTATCCTACATATTTCACTAATTTTTAGCACTTATTCAGATTTTTTGTCATCAAAAGCATTCCGAACATCTTATTGGTGTGTTAAATTGAATTAAAATTTGACATGGTGACAAAGTTTTCTATAGACTTAATGCATCTAGTATGCTTAGGGGTAATGCAAAGATTTCTCAACTTATGGTTAAATGGCTCAAATATTGTAAATTGTCTTACGATTTTTTATATTTATAATAAGTCAATACTTTATCTGGCGGATTGCTCCAGATACATTATTACATTCCAAGAAATTTTTTTAGAATACCAAGGTCTTAATTAGATATTAAAAAATGGAGAGCAACTAAACTTAGACTATTTATAGTATACACTGGACCAGTTGTTTAAAGGGAATGGTTTAGTAAAAAAACCTATTCAAACTTTTTAGATTTTCAGTTGTAGTTCTAATTTCATAATGTTTTATTTTGTTTAAAGAATATTTTATTGTGCTTTTCAGCTACTTATTTTATGCAGTTTTATATGTGAACTTTATCGTAAGGATCAACTAGTGTATAATGCTCATTCATTAGCATATATAGGAAGTAATACAATTAAATTTTAAGTACTTGACAGATGTCCCTCTCTCAAATAGAAAACTTTTTTAGGTCAATTAAAAAAGCTTGTTCAAAGACCAAAGAGTTGCTCAAATAAACACTTACAAGATGATAAACAGAAGTTTAGTAATTCTAATTTTAATAGTAGTAAGCATTGCATTGAGCCGCTGTTTACAGTTTAAAAATTATCAAGGTTCAGAGTGTTTTGTTTTAGCTAATGAAAGTGATAATTGTTTTGAAATTACAAAAAAATATGGTTAAGGTAAAAATATTTTAAAAAGCAGACAAATCTTATGACAAATAGGTTATGTTTGAGGAATTTGCAACTTTTTAGTCGTTTTATACATATTTATATGTATATATATATGTGTGTGTGTGTCTCTCTCTCTCTCTCTTTATATATATATATATATATATATATATATATATATATATATATATATATATATATATATATATATATATAGTATATATGTAAAGAGAGAGATATAATATTTTTAGAAAGCAGAGCTTTGGCCAGGGGGCTCATTTGCAAATTTAAGGGCCCTTTTACAAATGTAAGGATTTTTATTTTATTTAGTATTTTTATTTAGATTTTTTATTTAGATTTTATTTAGATCTATTAGAGAATTTTTTTAAAATTTTGGGGCCCTTATGACAGGTTTTTTTTTTTGAATGGGAGGGGGGCTTGTATCTAGTAGCCACGGCACTGTATATAAGGTATATACAATATATGAAGTAAATGAAATATACAATATATTGAAATAAACGTCAATTATAAAATTAAGGGTTATATTTTTCTACCTTCGATCGTAAAAATTACATTTTTATCCCTCACGGGATAACCGGCGGGCATACCCATATGGGCCCCAGAAGAAAACCGCGGCTATGATCTGGCGGGTAACCGATGGGTTTCCCATATGGGTCCCATTTGAAAACTGAATTGGTTCCCTTACGATTTTAAAGTAAGGGATTTGACTGGGACCCATACGGGATACCCGGAGGGCTAACCCATATGAGTCCCATATGGAAACCGCGGTCATGACCCGGCGGGATACCGTCGGTCTTTCCATACAGGACCCAGTTGACGACCCGTATGGGCCCCGTACGGTACCCGTAAGTCAATGTTGGCTGGGTGCGCATATACCGGTTTTTACATCCATTTAAAACAAGGCCTTCTTAAACAGGCCGCGACAGCTAAATTTCCGTAAAATTAGCGAAGGCCGACTTTTTTACGGAGAATTAAAGTTTCAATGAGGATTTTGGTTGTTTGATTTAAACTATAAGTTATGGATTAAAAAACTTCCAAATGCAAACTTTGTGTTTACAGATTATAAGCTAATTTGTGCTCAGCACTGGCCTAAAGATGCAGAATTAAAAAAAGTCAAAGGTGGTAGTTTTGTTCCAGTGCATCCTCCATCAGTCTTTAAAGGTATACCAGTGTCTTGTATTCCAATAGTGTCTAGAAAACGAGATGTCACTGGGTTAATATGCTCTAAAAGAAATAATTTACCTGATGAGTTCGAAAACTTCAAAAAAATGGACGTTATTAAATTTAATTTAATTGTTAAAAATTTGAAGTCAATAATAAATAACTGTGAAGAAAAATTTTATTTTGTTGAAAAAGAAAAAAATATCTTTAATATCATATGAACATTGTGGACCAGTACCAAAGTTTTCAATATATATAACTTTAGAAGATTCTGGAGATATTTATTTTACTGTATAAAGCCAACTTTTACAAATAAAACTGTCTTTTTTAAAAAAAGGAGTTAATAAATATTATTCTCAACTGGAGAATGCTGTTAGTTATGTTATTAATAATGAAACAGATTCTAAGCGAGCAAGTTATATTAGGCATCAAGTAGCTTTATTAAATAAAACAAACAATACACCATTTTCTTTAGAAGACATTTCTGAAGCATTGCATCTTTATTCAAAATCTCGTTTAGTATATTTTGATCTCGTTGAAAAGCTTGTTTTGCTACAAATTCTACAACAAATTTTCAAACAAGCGTGATAGAAGAGATAAATCAACAAATCATAATTGCAGGTGGAAAGCCTCTTGGGTTAATAATGGATAACTGTTGAGTAAACCAAAAAACATTTCAATATTTTAATGCAAAAAAAGTTCCAGCATACTTTCTTTTAAATGACACTGTGCATATTTTAAAATGTATTCGAAATAATTGGATCACTGAACAATTACAATGTTTAAAATATAGATTGCTAAATGATAACGATACTGTGCAACTTGCAGAATGGAAATTTATAATTCAACTTCATGCTGCAGATAGTCGAATAGTTAAGTTGTCACCCTTAACACAAAAAGCTGTGTCACCAAAACCGATTGAGCGACAAAATGTTGGATTAGTTCTTAAAGTTTTTTGTGATGAAACAGTTGCAGCATTACATGTATAATTTCCTGAAGCTGAAGTGACTGCACTTTTTATTGAAACAGTTGTTAAGTGGTGGCTTATTGTCAACAGTAAAGCAAAAGGTCTAGATATTAGATTAAATGATATTCGAAAAAAGCCTATTTCTTCAATCAATGATTGGCAAATAGATTTCTTAGAGAACTATATTTCGTATTTTGCTGAAAATTTGAAATGTGTAAATTCAAAATTAAGAGAGAAAAAGTTAACAATGGATACTGCAAGTATCTTGCAAAAAAACTTCTAAAAGATTAGCAAGCTGTGCCAAGTATTTGTTGAATTGCGGTGTATCTTATGTATTGTTAGGACATATGCAATCAGATGCACTAGAAAAACAGTTTGGGAAATATCGGCAAGGGTCAGGTAGCACATATCTGATAACTGTGCAAAATGATATTCAAAAATTTAGATATTGCAGGTTTTATTGCTTACAAACTTCCAGAATTACACTCAATTTTAGCAGAAACAGACACCTTTGATATGTTTCAAAAATATGGAACTTTGATCAGTTCTTTGAACAGGGGAAGCCTTCTGACAATTTAGTCTACTTTGTTTTTTATTGTTTTTTTATATTTGAAGTGACACTTGTGAATAAAGTTTCACCATTGCTGTGCAAGAAAGGATTAATTGACATTTTTATTAACTGTAATAGTAAATTTCAATTGCTTGTTCAAAGTGTTAAAAAAGTTTGCTGCATTTTGGCAAACATTTTTTTAAACAATTATTGTAAAAAACACTCTAAAGATTTTGGGAAGGAATGTTTAATAAAACAAGCAAAACTTTCAACTTCAAAATAAAACACTTTGAGTCAAAAAAGTCAAAATAATTTTAATAAAATAAAGTTAATATATTTGTTTGTTTTTATCAAAAAATTTATTATTTGTATTACAAGTGTTAAACAGCTAAAATAAACATCTCGTTATAAAAACGAGATTTAGTCATTTTTAGCTAAACTCCTTAAATTTTTATTGTAATTAATTTATTTCTAAACGTAAAAAAAAATTCCTACAATATTTGCTTTCGAAATTCAATCAATATGTTTTGTCCTAATAAAGCTCTTTATTTGTTTTTGAAGTTTGTTTACAAAAGCAAAGATAAAAAATAATTTTAACCGTAAAAAAGTCGGCCTTCGCTAATTTTACGGAAAATGAGCTGTCGCGGCCTGGTTAAGAAGGCCTTGATTTAAAACAATCATGACAACCATTTAAAACAACCGTGACATTCAATTAAAACACCGCGACAATCAATTAAAACAATGTGATTTTCAATTAAAACAATCGTGATTTTCAGTTAAAACATTTAACGCATGCACAATCTCAACATTCTATATTATTTAAAAAAAAAAGTTCTCCTTTATATATTTATTTATCTAATATTATATAAATTTATTTTTATTAATTTTATATTAATTTATTTTAATTTAATGGAATTTATTTTAAATTTGAATGGATGTCACGTTTGTTTAAAATGGATGCAAAACCATATTTTTAACATATTTTTTATACACATACTGTATTGGCAAAACAACCATGATGTTCAATTAAAACATGCGTGATGATAATTAAAACAACAATGATTTCTTTTTAAAATATTTAGCGCATGAGGATATTAGATTTTCATTAAAACATGCAGCGAAATTCTGTTTGCCAAAACATGCGAGATCTTGTTTTAAATCTAGTCGTTGATCAAGGAAAACTTCAATCTGAAGCTTCATCGTTAACAGGAGTTAATCGAAACACAATACAATCAATTTTAAGAAGGTACAATCGAACGAATTCAACATTTCCTGGTCCCTAGAGGTGGCGCTCCACGTCCCTAGAGGTGGCGCTCGTCACGTTATTTATAATGAAGAGATTAGAAGAAGAATTGAAGAGCTTATAAACGATAACACAACGACAACTATAGTTGAAATTAAATATGCTTAAATGTAAATGTATCAATTAAAACTGTCTGGAGATGAGTGACCAATCTTGGATACACATATAAAATTACTCGACCAATTTATGAAAGAAGAAACGACAATGATGTAAAAAATCTTCGTATTGAATATGTTAGGTGGTATACTTCAATCTCGCCTATTAATCTCTATCGAAATATTGTTTTTATTGATGAAAGTTTATTTAATTTACACATGTTTCGCAGTCATTCATGGGCAAGAAGAGGAGTAACACCAAACCCGATCATTCACCCTAGGCAACGTAACGTTTCGATGATATTGGCCGTCAATGGTTTAAATATTATTCACTGCGAAGCTGTCAGTCAACACAGTTTTGTTTTAAGAATATATTGATGAAGTTGTACTAGTTTTGGGGACAGAGGAAGAATTCACCCTGGTGATGGATAATGTCAGAATCCATCATAATGTTGAGATGAGGGCTCAGAACATTCAAATAAAATATATGCCACCAAATTCACCATTCTTGAATCCGTGTGAAGAGATTTTTTTTTATCTTAAGAATAACGTGCGAAGAAATACGGCCTCAGCTGGAAGAAATGAACTAATTTCAAGAATGCGTGAGGCATGCTTATCTATTCCTAATGTTGACTTATCAAACTATTACACACACTGTAAAAGCTTTTTCGAAGCGTGTCTTAGGTCAGATGACATACCTCGACAATAATTGGAAAATAAACATATTTTTAAATGAAATAAATTTTAAATTTTTTTAAAAAGTCGAGAAAAAATAAATAAAGAAAACCTTTTTTAGAAAATAATATAGAATGTTGAGATTGCGAATGCGTTAAATGTTTTAATTGAAAATCACGATTGTTTTAATTGAAAATCACATTGTTTTAATTGATTGTCGCGGTGTTTTAAATGAATGTCATGGTTGTTTTAAATGGTTGTCATGATTGTTTTAAATGGATGTAAAAACCGGTAAATATGCTATTGTATATATATATATATATATATATATATATATATATATATATATATATATATATATATATATATATATATATATATATAAATATATGTATATATATATATATATATATATATATATATATATATATATATATATATATATATATGTATATATATATATGTATATATGTATATGTATGTATATATATACACATATGTACATATATATGTATATATGTATATATATGTATATATATATATGTATATATATATACATATGTATATATATATATATATATATGTATATATATATATATATACATATATGTATATGTATATATATATATATACATATATACATATATATATATGTATATATATATATATATGCAAATATATATATGTAAATATATATATGCTATATGCAAATATATATATATATACATATATATATATATATATATATATATATATATATATATATATATATATATATATATATATATATATATATATATATATGTATGTATATATATATATATATATATATATATATATATATATATATATACGGGCAATTCCACGCAAGTGACGGTCGTAACATTTTAGCTTATTAAAAGTAAAATAAGAATGATATTGATTTGAATTTTTCCAGAAATGTTAAATACTATTATAAAATTTAGTATACAAAATTTAAAGTATTCAAATCTTCAACTTGTTTTAAAAATCGTCTCATCGTAGCGAGACGGTCGTAACGCTTACTTTTTGACAATTTTTAACAAATCGACACTGAAAATTTTTATGCAGTCATCTACGCGGTGAAAAAAAAAGTCCTTTGCTGTGTGCATTCACTACATAATAATCTTGCTACAGTCATGTGCATGAAAATAGCAGTGGCACAAAAAATTATAAAAAAACCTTATTAAATTTAATGATATGCATAATTTCGGACCGTAATTGTTAATTTTTCATAATTAAGTGTTATCTGACACTATTTAGTCTAAAAAAAGCTTTTAAACTTAAATGGACAATATCATACTACCATTTTTTTTAAAAAAGGTACTTTTATCACATTTAATGAATGCAGATTTACCATTAAAAAAGTAAATAAAATATAACATTGATGAAAAACTATTTATTCATCTTTTGAAAATACATCTAATACTTAGTTCCATGACCCTTATTTTTCAATACTGCTTTACATCTTCGTGGCATTGACTCGATTAGATGACGACATCTTTCTAAGGGAATAGCTCTCCAAGCTGCTTCAACTGCTCTCCAGAGTTCCTCTTTATTGGCTGGTCTAGACAAAGATACTGCTCTTTTAACATCCCCTCACAGGTTTTCTATCGGGTTCAGGTCTGGGGATTGTGCTGGCCAGTTCATTACCTCAACCTTATTCTCTACAAACCAATTTTTAGCTTTACGAGAGGTGTGTTTAGGATCATTATCCTGCATAAAGATCCACTTCAAAGGCATTTCTTCTTTTGCATATGGTAACATGACTTCTTGCAGTATTTTAACATAAGCAGTTGCATCCATGATGTCTTTGATCCAAAAAATAGGGCCCAATTCAAACCAAGAAAAACAACCCCATGCCATCACCTGGCAGCCACCATGTTTTATTGTCTTGGTGGTATACTTTATATTATATTCTGTTCGTGGGGGTCTTCGTACAAACTTTTCGTGAATACCTGGATTAAATAAACAATTTTAGTCTCATCACTCCAAAGAATATTACGCCATTTTGATGATGGCCATTCTTGATGCACTTTAGCAAATGCGATTCGATTTTTAATCTGTCTCTTATTTAGAAGTGGAGTTTTTCTGGGCCTTCTGGCTTTTAAATTGGCTTTTATCAAACGTCTTCTCACTGTCGAGGACGATATTGGTAAATTTAATTCCGTTTTTATGGCTGTGGAACTCATCAAAGGATTTATCTTCGCACATCTAATAATTTTACGGTTCGTTTTCAATGACGTTTTAAATTTTCCCCCACGCAATTCCGCTTTTTGTGTCCATTTTTTGGCATTGGAAATCATTTCTGCAGAACATTGTAAAGCATCTTGGATGAATTTGGAAGTTTTACCATCTTTTAACATATTTAAAATTATTTGACGCTTCTCATTGGAACAATGTTTTGCTCTACCCATTTTAACTGTAATTAAATTGTGAAACTTAATAAAATATCGTTTAATTTTAATGAACAAACACTAACCTTAATGTAAAAAAAAAATTGATGGTAAAAACAACTTTTAAGGCACTAATAGAAAATAAAGTGTATATTCACTGCTATTATAACGCACAGTTAATAAAACAAAATTTTATAATTTAATTTAAATTCTGATACATGTATGTATAAACAGCAATATTGCCAACCTCTTTATATTTAAAAACCCTAACAGAAAATATATAGAGAATAAAATATACAAAATTAACCATCAGTAAAAAAATTAAATGTATTTTATAAATAATTTTCTCCCACTGCTATTTTCATGCACATGACTGTATATGCCAAGTTTCATAGCTTTTGCTTGATGTTTTACAACAATTTTATTATTTATTTTGATTTTATTATTTATATTTAACAATTTTATAATTTATTATTATTTTTTTTGTCGTGACGGTCGTAACGAAAATGCCAATAGTGAAAAACAACTGAATGCTTGGCGCATTTATTGAATTCATTGCATGGCGCAATGAATGGCGTAAAAAAGATAAGTGATTATAAAAACTAAGTTAGTTATGTTAAAATATGCACTTTATAACATTATCACTGCGATCATATTACATTTATAATGCGTATAATGATCCGGGTATGACGATGGCTGGATATGATAATGATGATTGGGTATGATCATATTACTTTTATTTGGATTAAGCATCAAATGCTTAATGGCTTTTTATTCTCCTGTTTGAAACATAGGTTAAATAAATAATTTAATAAGACAAGTAAATTTCTTTAACTAAGTATATTCGTTTTAAAAAAATACATTAAAAAATGTTAGGAAATTTCAAAATTAAAAATTTTCTATTTTTTATTTGCCAAAAATGCTTTTTTGTTTTATTTTTAACGGCTTTTGCTTTTTCTATTTCGTTGGCTATTAAGGCCCATTTTAAATTAATATCATCAGTGTTGATAAGCTTAACATAAGTTTTGCACCCATTTGATGCAAGAGGAAGTCTTAGCGTTTAAGACAACAAATTCCCGAGATTTTACGCTATTCCAAACATATCGCTCCAAGGATCGACCTACTCCATCAACTGCTCTTTTACCGTGAGAGGAAGCAAAGAAATTCCGTTCTATACTCTGAAAATGATATTTTGAGAGCAATGTTGTATGAATTTGGCCATATATCTATTTTTGAATTGATTGCAAAAACCATCACTCCATAATATAACTTTTTTAATATAATCTATGCAATAAAGGTCAAATATTTTACTTAAGTATGTAGTAGTGGTGCGTTTTGTTTCATCATTATCGCCGGATATAAGTACAACTGATTTTGGCTCTAATTGGTAACAGTTGATTACAACTGTAAACAAGGTAATAGTCGACTGCGACCAATAAGCAGCTTGAACAGCGTCCTGATAACCACATGTATAGTTTTGTGAATAATCGAAGTGTACCAAAATTTGGTCTGGTTTGATATTTTCTTTTTGACTGCGTTATTTCTCAGACTGGTGCTTTTTAGTAACATGATGCTCGGTAAACTCTGGAAAATAGTTGCGGAAATGTATAGAAAATAATAGAAAAAACATCTTTTATGTTTTTTCTATTATTTTCTATACATTTTCTATCAAATGTATAGAAAATTATAAAAAAAACATCTTTTATGTTTTTTCTATGTAGACTGAGTACACAGCGATCTTCTTTTATCCACCAATTATAGCTAATTAATGTATCCAAGTTTCGTTTTCGGGCATAGAAACTCTTAATAATTTGCTATCACTGCATAATGAACATTTCATAATGCAGCATTTGTACGTAGGGGCTTGCACAATACATAATTTTCTAACCATTTATTGCAATACAATGGAAAAGGTATTTTACTTGCCAAAGCAGCACGCAAATAAGTAAAATTACTGTGATAAACACAACCACATGTTTTAGGTGGAGTGTCTTTGCACGTAAGAATGTATGTAGGCCTTAATTCACAAAACTTACTAAATT